>JAESUZ010005330.1:700000-1900000 GCA_017311185.1 Proteles cristata cristata | reverse complement strand
GATGCTTTCCTAAATTTTGAATGATACAGAAAGATTAGTAACAACATTCAAAGATTTTTCTGTGTTGAAGCCTTCAAAAAGTGGGCGGGGGTCTTGTTTAACCGTATAGTTGCAAATCTAATTTAAAAAAATAATGGATTTGCCTAAACTGTGGAGAAACAAGTAAAATAGGTGTTTATATTATGAAATTCAAGTTGACACAAAATAGCTGAAAGGCTTCAATTTCAGCCAAGTTGAAATGATCTCATTTTCCTTTATGTTTCATTCTATTTACTGAGATACTTGAAACATTTTCCCTTGTTGCTTAAAAGTAAATGAAAAGGGTGGTAAATCAGTGGTAGAAATGTGTTGTCAAAACCTCCAGGGGCTGTATCCTCAGTCTTCAGCACATATTAGTGTGATTCTGCTATTCTTACTACAGATGATTACAGCAAACTCTGCAATGAAGGGTGGAGACACTTGGTCAGCGTCCAAAGAAAGTGACTAATAATTGACCTAATGTACAGAGCACATGAATAACATATTCTTTGGGTAAAAAAAATATGGTTTATGGGGTGTACGAGAGTTCACATCCCTCTTTCAGTTCTTCCAAAAGACTTAAGATACTAAGCTGCTTTATTACAGTTTTAATTCCTCAGTCTCAAAAGCACATTATGCATAAATGCCGCTCTGCAATTCAAGAACACACTCTTGCCTCCAGATTTTCTTAAAGTAGTTATTTAGAATTCTAAAGAGAAATACTGTTAATTTTGTTACATTTAAGTTTGCAGGGGCCTCACATTGTAAAAACAATTTTATTTTAGTTTTAAATCCCGTTAAGCAATTGTTTCCCTTGGTGAGGAGATTTGAAGTCTCCAACATACATAGGCATTTTTGTTTGCTGAGGAGATGAGAGCAAAGTTAGAATTTTCCTTTTCTTTTTTCATCTAACACGTTGAACATCACTTGAAAAATACACTTACTGTATTTCTGTTATTTTTGGCTTGGCTGCAAGATATTTTATTTGGTGGATTTCCTTTTATTCATTTAGTAATAATAGGGTCAGCTCCACAGACCTTTTTATTTTTAATTAACTAACCCCTGATTGTGTTATGTGCTAAGACACATCCATTAATGTTCAGAAGGACACAGATCAAAACATTTTACAGTACTTCTCTCTGGGGGGTGAGATTATAGTTGAATTTCATTTTCTGCATTCCACTTTTTTGAATATCTTACGAAGGCCATTTTTCTTCATTAAAAGACCACAAATACAAAATTTAACAAAACGTAGGCATTTCTAGCTTTATTTCTTTAGCAAGAGAACTTGTCGTGTGTGTGTTTAACATAGACTGTGTATCTACTAGATGCCAGGCATCTGGTGAGTCTGAGTTGATAGGCTGGTGAGACCATCCATTATCCTGAACGACTTCAGGCATAATGTCATCATCTCACCAAAGTATGGTTGGGGTGGGGGGACCAATAAATGGCACCCCCAATAAATTATTACCATCTGTAAAGTGCTAATAATTCCATACGTCTCCCCTGGGGCTTTAAAGCTGATTAAATGAGATTGTGTGTGTCAGGTATTTGGTCTAGTAACTGATTCATAGGAGGCTTTGGTTATGATTATTGCACTTCGGACATTCAGGGTGCTGGGGAACTTGCTCCTTTTGGAGGTGGCCCAGTCTATGCTTGGATGCATCGGGAAAAGAGTGAGACCCTACACCCCAGTGAAATCCATCTCTGAACTGCTGTTCCACATGGCATCCCTTTAAATATTACAACTAGCATTTTGGGTTATTACATTAGTTTAAGCCAAGTTGTGGTGGTGATTTTCCTGAGAGGCCATTTCTGTTTGTATCACGGGGGGAGAGTGATAAACTGGAGTTCATTTTGTAGTTATGCAACTATAGAGAGTTCTTTTGTAGATATGTGAGGACCACCTGGGGTTTTGGCCTTTTACTTAACTAAATTAGCTTTGTGTTATTAGTTGAAAATAAGCATTTGAGAAGACAAAGAACTAGAAAAAATAATAGGTGCTGGACATCTAAAGCAGTTCAGATGAAGACACTGAGTCCAGAAAATTCAACTCCATTCCCTCCAAAAATATCTTTTCTCTGACCTCACAACAAAGCACACATAAAACGCAACTGGCTTTGTATCACAGAAATGTTTCTCTGTCCCTGCAGATGATTCTAATAAGTTTGCTTTATTGATCTGGTTGCAAGGGGTGCTGCCCAACAAATAATCTTATACAATAAAAAACCTCTGGGGATCATTTAATAGTCAGGGTGGTGTTGGTGTCTGCATGATGAAGAGGATTATGGGTGAGTGAAGTTCAGCTAATCACAGGGTTATTGTTCTGTAGTTAAGCAGCCACAGCATCACTCTTGAGCTTTCTGTATGCCTGCCTCCCATACCAAGCATTGCAGTCTTCCCCTAAAATTTCCAGACCACCCACTGTAACAATATAGTATATAAAAGGATCCAGATGCTCGGAAAGAACGGGTAAAGTGTAGAGCACGCGTGATACCTTCTAGATTTTGAACACTGTTTTTTACATAGCTGGCTCACTAAAGATATCGAACGTCACCTCTAAGTCTCCTTTCCAGAGAATTTAAAAATATATATCAGGATTGAAATTATAACAAAAAATGCATTTTACGATTGTACTTGATTCAGGGGTCTCTGTGCATTTCCAACTTTGTACCTATCTTTCAGTATCTCCTAGAGAACACTGGAGATACAAATTGTAGGGTGGGCACACACACTGAGTTCTGAAGACAGATAGGACATGGAGAGTACCATGTAAGAGAGCTATAACCATGAGGAAAATGTATCAAAAACATTGGAGTGTACACTTGCAAAATGGGAGAAGAAAACTAAGTACAGATAACTCATTACAGTTTAAGGCCTAATTTCTTGGAAGTTCTGTGAATGCTTTATTCTGTATCTTTTTGGGAAATAAATATGCATTTGGAACTTAGACAGCTTTGCAGTGGTTCAGGGATGGTCTGTGGCTTTGCAAACCCAGTTTGTTCAAAAACAGGTTTAATCGATGTGGCTCACCCTGCCCCCCAAACATTCTGTTGAGAACAGGTGACTTATAAGAAGGAATCCTCTTCATATGAAACTCATAAATTAATTTATCTCAACTCCTTTATTTTCTCTCACCATTCTGTCTAATGTTGTTTCCCCAATCCTTCTTTATCACATTACTGTATTAAAAAAAAATACTTACTGGAATTTTATCTCTTCCTCTAGAAAAGTAGCTTCAGGAAAGCAGGAACTGGCTCCGTGTTTTCTGCTGTATCTTTAGAACCTAAAAAAGTGCCTGGCATATAGTAAGTAGGTTCTCAACAAGGATTGATGACAAAACTTGGTCCATCAAGGAACTCTAGACAAGACTATATGAAAAAGATCTTCTTGGTTCATTTGATCATTCTTTTGTTCCTCAAGCATTTATTGAGGACCTGGTATATCTCAAAGACTGTAGTGCTAGTTAACTGGGTAAACCTTGCTCTAAAGGAATTTATGAATAGATAACAAACACATCTATAATGCAGTACAACCTCTTTATTAAAAAAAGCATAAACTAATGAACTAATGGTCTTAAATTGTCTCATTAAGAATTTTAGAGTCTTCATGGGGAACCTGGGTGGCTCAGTTGCTTAAGCATCTGACTCCAGTTTAGGTTGTGATCACGTGGTTTGTGGGTTTGAGCCCCACATCAGGCTCTGTGCTGACAGCTCAGAGCCTGGAGCCTGCTTTGGATTCTGTGTCTCCCTCACTCTCTGCCCCTCTCCTGCTCATTCTCTCTCTCAAAAATAAATAAAACATTTAAAAAATTAAAAAAAGAATTTCAGAGACTTCAAAATCCTTATGAAAACAATAAATATAATTTCTCCTTCTAACTTAAATGCTATAGTCAGATTATAAGCATAGGGCTTGTATGGACGGCTCTCTGCCTGATTTAGACTAGAGGCCCCCACTTGCAGGGAAGATACTTTCCCCAAACCATGAGCAGAGCTTTTCTGTCTTTTTACAAGCTGGCATGCCAGCGTTTGAGTGGTGAGCCACCAGTGGGCCATCACTAAGTGCCATCTCTAAAAATAGCAGAACTTTATCCTTGAAAATGAAAATGCTTTGGTTTTAAAAATATGTCTCTGTTTCTAATGAATCCAAGGCTTGGATTTGTTTAAAGGCACGCACATTTCTCTTTGCTGATGGCAAAAAAACAAAACATTCATGCCCAAGCGTGAAGGGCTGTTCCATTCAGAGTCTCCCATTGACCCAATTCCCCATTTGTAATACACAACCTGGCCACCATTTGATGAAACATGTTATCTGTGGGGGATGTGTTCCAAGACCCCCAGCAGATGCCTAAAACCACAGAGAGTACCAAACCCTATAAATACTATTTTCTCTTATACAGACATACCTGTGATAAAGTGTAATTTATAACTTAGGAACAATTAAGAGAGTAACAATAATAACTAAGAATAAAATAGAACAATTATAACAGTATACTGTAATAAATTACATGAATGTCATCTTTCTGTCTTGCAGAATATCTTGCTGTCTTCAACCTTTTCTTGTGATGATGTGGGATGATAAAATGCTTACATGATGGGATGAAGTGAGATGAGAGATGTAGGCTTTAAGATGTAGCGTTAGGTTTCTTTTGGCAGAGGATAATCTGCTTCTGGACCACGCTGATACTGGGTAAGAGACACTATGGAAAGTGAAACCACAGATAAGGGAGAATACTGCACACAAAGCTTCTCTGAAGTAGATGTATCCCAGTAATCCATGGTTTATTTGTGCCTTACTGTCCGTCAAAGTTGCCTAAGATGTCATAGTATCACATCATGGACTGCAAGAGAGGAACCTTATGACCATCTGGCTCAATCTGTGCCTTTTGTAGGGGATGCCATGGAGGTCCAGTAAACTGAAGTTACTAACTGGGGAGCTAATGGATAGGAGTCCAGATGTGTTTCCATTCTCCTAATTTCCAATGTAGTGTTTCTCACGTGTGATCTGCTGATCACTTGCATCCAAATTGCCAGGGGTGCTTAGTAGAAATGTGATTCCTTTTCCCCAAAGGAATCAAAATTGTTGAGGCGTTAGTCCAGGAATTTGCATTTTTTTTTATTATTATTATTTTTTTAAATGTCTTATTTATTTCCAGGAGAGAGAGAGAGAGAGCGTGAGCAGGGGAGGGTCAGAGAGAGGGAGTCACAGACTGAAACAGGCTCCAGGCTCCGAGCTGGCAGTCAGCACAGAGCCCGACGTGGGGCTCGAACCCACGAACCGCGAGATCATGACCTAAGCGAAAGTCGGACGCTTAACCGACTAAGCCACCCAGGCGCCCCCAGGAATTTGCATTTTAATAAACTCCTCAGTTATTCTTATACACTAAAATTTGGGCTTAAACCATGCAACTTGCTTACCCAGAGTGACCTGCCTTCACATTTTCCCCTCCTCAGTCGGTTGATTATATCAACCATTTAAATATTAGGTCTGGGGTGCCTGGGTATCTGAGTTGGTTAAGCATCTGACTATAGCTCATGTCACAGTCTTCACAGTTCATGGGTTCCAACCCTACGTTGTGCTCTGCACTGACAGCTCAGAGCCTGGAGCCTGCTTTGGATTCTCTGTGTGTGTCTCTCTCTCTGCCCTTCCCCAGCTTGCACTGTGTCTCTCTCTGTCTCTCAAAAATGAATAAATGTTAAATTAAAAAAAAATATTAGTTCTGATAGCCTAAGGATATTATTCTAGTTTGTGAGGTGAAGCCCCTAATGTAGAGAGAGATTATTTTTCCATTAATGCAACAGTAAGAATATTTTCACTGGAAGGTTGTTGATTCAGTGGCTCAATTTGAAATTGTCAGTGAAATCTAAAAAGATAAATGTGATGCTTTAAAATTTTGAATTGAATCTGATGAAGCTTCAGTTGCCATTTAATATATTCACATCTGCTTGTGTTTTCACAAAAATGTTTTTGGATGAATGTTGACGGCACTAATAAAGTGGTTACCTATTTAGGGGGAGGGACTGGCAGACAGTGAGTGAAGAGGAAGGAGAAGTGAATATTTACTGCACTTCTTGAGTAGTGAATCCTGTGAATGTATTGACTGTTCTGAATTTTAAAATTATATAAATCGTTAGAGCATTGACATTCCCTGTAGGATCGTAGCAATACAGGTGATTGCTCTGATTTTACCCAGGCTACATGAGCACACGCTCAGGAATCTAGATTTCCCTGTAGCAGGAGGTAATGAACATTCTGAAGGTCAAGGCCAGGAAGAGAAGGACTGCAGATTCAGCTAGTTTTAAGGAAATCACTAATTGGCTTGAAAAGATAAATCACACAGATTGTTCACACATACCCATGATCTCAAAACCCCTTCCCAGTAGACCATTCATCACTGGGAATTCGGATGACCTTGGGAAAATCACTGACCCCTCTTGAGACTAGTTTTCTAGTCTGTAAAAACAGTGATGAAAACTCATTGCTTTTCAATTTGCCAGCTGTTTCTGAATACATTCTTTTATTTAGCCTTCATGACAACCCTGTGGGGTGCATGGTATGGTCATCTCTATTGTTCAGGTGAGGAAATTATGGCCCAGAGAGGTTAGTTGGTTTAGGAAGGGTCACTTAGGGGTGAGGTGTTTAACTTCCATTGCCAGATTCTTTTCACTGTAACATGAAGTGGCACAGATTGGACAATTTCTAAGGCCTCTTCTAGCATTAAAGTCCTTGAGCATATTAGCTACTCAGGACTCAGTGAACTTTTGTTGAAGTCTTTCAGAGAAATAAACACTGAAGCCATGGGTTCTCAGTTTTAGGAGCTCCCATTTGTGATTAGATTATCAGAGCATGCTCATATGAGGAAGACCAAGGATTACTTACAAATCTAGTACATGCTAATCATAATTATTTCTCATATCACATAACATATACTGTGCATCAAACTACCAAGAGGGTGGGGAAGTCCAGTTCCCAGGGAATAACATTCGAGACTCTCATCTTCTCTGTGAATGATGATGATGATGATAGCAACTGCTCTTTGATCACCTACTAGGGTAAACATTTGCTATATATTACCTCATTGAATCCTTACCACAACTCTCTGAGAAAAATATTATCCATCTTCTATAGATAAAGAAACCAAGACTTAGAGGTCAAGGATTTGAGTGGCCATCTTGTAAATGGCAGAGCCAGGTCACTGGCCAGGATCCTTTATTGGTTTGAGGTATGTGAGCTTCACCTTATGACTGTTTAATCTTCATATTTGCAAGTGCATGTAGGATGGTTTCAGATAAGGGTATATTGTAGAGGAAACTTGACTGACCCCTGCCAACACCAAGCTTGATTTCATGAAATAGCAAGTTAAGTCACGTTTCATGTGTCCATTAGTAGAGAAAAGTCCATGAATTCTGCACTTTTACCTCAAAACTCTTTGTATGAGCTCACTTCTTGAGCGTAGTTCTGTTACCTCATTTTGCCTCCTACCTATATGAAGTGGGAATAGCAAACTTACCCTTGCAGATAATAGATGACTGAGAGCAAATGATGAGCATACTAAACCATTTGACAGGCTTTGTCTCTATAAAAGAAGGGTTTTGTGGATAAAGTACTTTCTGTCTTTCTCTTCAGTATATTTTCTTCATTTTTTTTCTGCTTTTACATACGAAAACTTTCCTCTGTCATTCTCACCTTCCTATATGCCATCATCTCTTTCCGTCTCCTCTCCTTTGCCAGAGTGAATCCATTCTGTACTTGAATGCTGTGGAAATCTCTTGGCAGTTCAAAGTCTCAGCATTTACCCAGTCATTCTGGGAAGCAAAGGGAGTTTACATTGTTTCCTTAGTTCACACAGACACAGGCAAGGTTCATAGCTTGCCTGGGTTGGCAGACAGTTTTTGAAGACTGTAAAAATTGTGCTTTGCTCTGGACCCTGGCTGCTTACAGAGGTCTGCCTGCCTGTCCTTGGTCTGTGTCCTCGGCAGGCCTTTCACTCAGTCAGACTCCTCTAATGAGAGAGTTCTTGGATTTCAGTCTGGGGGAACCCAGCCTCCACCCACCAGACTTCCTGGAGAGCTCTCTGCCGATGCTGAAAGTGCCTGGGGCCTTGAGGATTGCATCAAGCTCCCTGTTGAAGGGGTCTCAAAATTCCTTAGACATAATTTATTTGTGGCTACAATTTATTACGAAAGGAACCAGCCTATTCCAGCCAATAAATTGTCAAAGGAGCACATACCTAAGATAGAGAAAATGGCTTGCAGTACAGAATCCTTATTCCCTTTTCTAGTGCTCTGTAGTCAGTATTTCCAGTAACTTTAAGTAAAGCTTATTTCTGAGCAGACCCCTGGTTTTTGCTCTTGACATTTGCCAAAACCCTTTGGGTATTTGTTGAACGAGGGCAGCCCTTCTTATTCACCTGTGTCCTAATCGGAGGTTTAGATAATCAGCACTTATTCCCAGTGTGAATTCAAAGAGTTCGAAATAGCTTTCTTTATTAAAAATAAAATCAGACAAGTGGATGTGTATATGCACTACTCCATAGCTCACAGAGTAAGCTTTCACCAGAAAGTCAGAGCCATATAGCACCTATAGCTATTCCCATATTACGTCCAAGATTATCCTGGCTTTATAAAAATTAGCTATCAGAAAACAGACCCAGCTCACAGGCTTTGCTTCTTTGAAAATACATTTGAGGGGTGCCTGGGTGGCTCAGTTGGTTAAGCATCCAACTGGCTCAGGTCATGATCTCGAGGTTTGTGAGTTTGAGCCCCGCATCGGGCTCTGTGCTGACATCTCAGAGCCAGGAGCCTGCCTCAGATCCTGTCTCTCCCTCTCTCTACTCCTCCCCCGGTCACAATGTCTCTCTTTCTCTCAAAAATAAGTAAACATTAAAAAATTTTTTAAAAAAAGAAAATCTGTTTGATGTCCATTCCTACTTAATCTTGCCTCTGACCCCTCTGCTATTCATATATCTCTGATTTTGCATTACTGTATACTGTAGCCAGATATTTTGTATGGTTTTTTTTCTCACCTTTTTGTAAAATTTCCTTAGCAACTTCTGTGGTATGGAATTAAGTATTTAATTTCCAAAGCTAGGTGTCCATGTGCCAAAATAGCCTTTATTTTAGCAAAATAACTTTATGCTTTGCTTGACTGTGCTATAAGATGACTTAGACAATTTATGCTTCTCTTTACCACACATTAGGGAATACCTACTTAGAAAGGGTTTTCTATCCTGGCTTGGAGTAGAGCTAATTATTAAAATCCTCCCCCTTCTGGAATTATCAAGATATTAAAAAACCAAACCTCATGGTTATAATGTTGAAGTGATGTTCAAAATGATACTCAAGTATTTATAATTCTTTATATCCTAGACAACATTATTTACAAACTGGGACAAGATATTCTGAAATGGGAAATAGTTGAAGAAAACAAAGGCATATGCATAGAAATATATGAAATGTGTCATAGGATCCAAGCTTGAGCAGTTTGGATAGAGCCAAAAGAATTCCAATAGGGAGCTGAGAAATGGGGTTGGATGCTAGCTTAGCCTGGCTGAGTGCTAATCATTGTTTGTGTGCAGCCTGTTTAAATTTTTCTTTTATAAGAAAACATATCTTGTGGCTCCTGGGTGACTCTGTTGGTTAAGCATCTACCTTCGTCTCAGGTCATGATCTCATGGTTTGTGAGTTCAAGTACCACGTCAGGCTATCAGTGTGGAGTCGGCTTCAGATCCTCTGTCTCCCTCTCTCTCTGCCCCTTCCCTGCTTTCTCTCTCTCTCTCTCTCTCTCTCCAAAATAAAGTTTAGAAAAAGAAAGATCTATTTGAATGAAGTAAAAAAGCCACTCTAACTTGTGACATAGCCATTAAAAGGGATACCTAGTTATTCACATCTCAAAGCCTTAGAACTGGCAAATTCATGTCCAGGTGGTGGCTTAGTTATATTTTAGGCAGAGTGTTTAAGGTAAGTGTTAAGTTTTATTTTCCAATGAGAACCTTGCAAATGCAAACATATCAAATGATGGTCAATATTATAAGGACCTTCCAGAAATAGCTAAATATGCTCAGAGCAGCCCCGATGGAATGAAGATGCTGTAGAGGAAAACCCAGCTATCTGCCACCTTTCCTGAAACCTTCACCTGATTCTTTTCTCTGCCCTTTCCCAACCTAGACCCATCTTGCCTAGCCTTCTCAATGAATACTTGGCTTGAACTTCGTTCACTCAACTTTGTCGCTGACACATCCGTTGTACTGACGGAATCCTGGCTTGAATGGAGCTTGCTCAGCTGTGCATTAGACAAACCCTTCTGGCTGACCTGGTTTAAACCTGGCTCTCTTGACGCCATCTCTGGCATGTTCCAAGGTGAAAAAGGACTCTGCTGCCCTTTCCATTGCTCCCCTGGAGGGGAAACCAATTGCTGCTTGGCACCAGAGTTTATCAGGCCCACATCCAGAGTAGTAACATGATGTAGGGAGAATAGAACGGGGCTGGAAGGCAGGAAACCTGAGTTCTAGTGCTCTGCTTCTCAGTAGCTGTGTGACCTTGGGCAAATAATTTCCCTGGCCTAGCTCGGTTTTTTTCATCTGGAAAGAAAAGTTAGGACCTTTCTGATCCTAAAAGGCAGGAATGCATGTAATACTAACAAGTTCTTGAATGGATGGAGATTTTGGTTCCACAGGCTAATGAATATTTCCACCTTCCACACTGCTTCTTTGTCCAAAATATTGGTCTTCTCTATTGTAGTTTCATAGTATGCACTCAACCTACCTCTTAGTCTTGGGCTTGGAACCTCAAACCCTTCCTTCCTAAGATGAAAACTATGAGCTTGGGACACCTCCAGCTATTTCACATGTACAAGTTTACTGAAACCTTAACAACCATGTAAGGGGCTGTTGTTATCTCCACTTGACACATGCAGGAATTGAGCCTCTCTGAGGTTCCACAGCGGCACCGTGCTGGCAATGGGAGGGATTGGAATTCAGATCAGACTCACCTGATTCCACAGCCTGAGCTCACTACTACTACCTGCCATTGACATGAGAAGTACCTGGCATTTTGTGCAAGGGGTCTCAGGGAACCCCTCTTGTTAAAGTCTCAAAGAAAATGGTTTCTAACTTCATTTCAGATGCTTAGAATTTATGCTTTGCCAAGCACTTTTCCACTTAATTTTAAATCCATGGGTATTTCAAGGGGAATTTAACCCATATGTTTCTGTTTCCCTTGTACTTAACTCATCAAAGAGGATTGTTTTGTAAACCTTAGCCTCTTCATATGAACACTTTTGAGTTCATACTTGGCTGGCATTGGCTGGATTTTGAATCTGCCATGGCTGAAGCTTGATGTTAAATCCATCTTTCCAACCACTACTTCATGGTGGTTTCATCCTGTGAATGGATAGAAATTGAAGGTGAATTATAAAGCCTCTTCCAAAACTGCACCAAGATTCTGCTGATATGAAAAGAGATCCACTAACCTTTGAAGTTTTATTGTTCTCACCTAAAAACCTTACCCCATGAAACTCTTGAACTTTGTGTGAAAATGCTCTATGAAGTTAAAAAATTAAATTCATACTTGCTGCATTTTCCCCTGAAATGATGTAGAGCAAAACTGGCTCTGAGAGATAAGGTATTTGAGATGTTTAGTGTATGGCTGCCTTGGAAAAGCCTTTTAGCTTAGAATCTCCTATTTGGGAAATATTTGAGTTATACAGCTAGTGGAAAGTTTCTTTCAGAGACCACCATTAGAAACGTAGAAGGCAAAAGCCTGTTTATTATCATAGCATGTAGATTAGTTGGGTACATTCAGTTCTGATATCCTGCTGAGTTGGAGAATTAATTAACTTCACATGAGCTCATCTAAGGAATGTGTATAATTGTTGGTAGTTGTGCATGACCCAAAGGGAAGCAAGAAAAATTTTTGTACCCGGTTAAAACGTCAGTTCAACCAACATATATATTATCTTCTGTCCCTGACATTTGGGGATAGAGAATGAGAGGTCAGAGGCAAACAGGAGACTGTCCCTTCTCCTAGGGAATTTACCATTCAGTAGGCTATGACCTGTATGCTTCTGTCTGTACCACAGGCAGATGGTGAGAGTGTCAAATAGGCAATGTAAAGGCAGTGCAGCATAGGAGATGATGATGTTCATTTTGACTGATGAAGTTGGACAGGCTCCCTCCAAAATGAAGTGTTTAAGTTTGGACTTGAAGGATGAGGCTTTTGAAGGGGGAAAGGCATTCTGGGATGAGATAACCAGACATGTTCTTGGATAATATAGACAATGCCAAATAGTTTTCCCAGATCTCTGCCCTGTGTATAGACGTGGAGTGGGGTGAGCCTGTGGAGGTGGATCAGAGCTCTAGAAGCTCAAGCTGGACTAATGGGGATTGTGCACAGTCCTCAGTAATGAGCAGCTAGGATTAGCTTGACAGTCTTTAACTGGGCACAGATTTTCAGCGCTGGGAGCCTGTAGTCTTAGATCAAGGGGAGAACATGGGAAAGTGGGAAGGAAGGGAACAAGACAGTGAAGAAATAATGTGTGAAATTTACATAAAAATTAACAGAAATACCATATACAGTGAAATTAACATAGCACATTAAATTTGGCCTATGTTTGAATAGTGCACAAATGAGGGTCAATTCTTTTAGAGGCAGAAGAAACCAATTGAATGATACATGCTATGTGAAAAGATCTCTTTTATTCACAGTATCATTATTACAGAACTATTAGACCCAAGGTTAAGTACTTTACATACTTTAGCTCATATCATTCTTACAAACACCCTGTCTATTATTATCCCTATGTATAATTAAGAAAACTTAAGATCAAAGAGTAAATAATTTGCCCATGGCCACATAGGTATATAAGATGCTTCCATCTCAGTTTGGAGATAGTTACAAAGGTAATAAAAGAATATACACTGCTTATCATAAGCACTAGAACAATGTCAATACCTGTTTGGACTTTCCCATCCCAGCTCCTGGAGATGACTATCTCTGTTGTAAATTGTAACACATATATTTTTCAACAACACTGATATTGCTTCTGTTTTTTCATGACTTAGGGTGGATATATTTACAAACATTCCAACACTGCCCTGAGGGTTTATATATAGCTCCAGATTTAGGAGTTCAAGTAGGATCACTGATGCTGATACAAATAGTGCTTGAATCTTGAGGGTTGTGATTTTTTTTTTTTAATTTTTTTTTTTAATGTTTTTATTTATTTCTAGGAGAGAGAGAGAGACACAGCGCGAGCAGGGGAGGGTCAGAGAGAGAGGGAGTGACAGACCGAAACAGGCTCCAGGCTCTGAGCTGGCAGTCAGCACAGAGCCCAACGTGGGGCTCGAACCCACGAACCGTGAGATCATGACCCAAGCGAAAGTCGGATGCTCAACCGACTAAGCCACACAGGCGCCCCTTGAGGGTTGTGATTTAATCCTGATGTACAGGAAGACAACAAAATGAGACCTAAGAGGAGTGTGAGGGCCTGACCCAAGATTTGAGAAGTCTGAGTTCTAATTCCATCTGCTGTTAATTTGCTTTGTCACATTGAGAAGATTACTTCACCCCTCTGTGTGTTAGTTTACCCTTGTATAAATTGTATGATCTCTTTGAGGAAGGCAAAGTAGTAAGGGGAAAGTACAGATTTTAGAATCAAAAACACCAAAATCAGAATTTTCATTCTGCCACTTAGCCTGTTTAAGGCCTTGGGCAAGTTTTTTTAACTATACTTTGAGCCTCAGTTTCCTCTTCTGTAAAATGGAGGGGAAAGCCTTCCTTAGAACTGCTTGAGAATTAGGTGAGGCAGCATGTGAAGGTAGCCAGCAACAATGCTCTATAAATGTGTGCTTTCTTTCTTTCTTTGATAAGTTTCTTTCCAGTTTTAAAATGAGAGTCCAAAGCTCATCTTATACATAAATGTTTGAAGCACAACCAGCTCATAATTATGGAATTTCCTGTATTGAAGGGCTAAGCACGTCTCTCAAATCAGATTTGTCATCAGAAGACTTTCCAAGGTCTGGATGAATCTTTTCAAATTAACAACAACATCTGGGATTGAAAACAAACAAATAAAAACCCAACTCCCCTCACACTCACTAGAGTTAGGGACAGGGAATGGAAAGAGAAGTGTGATAAAGTTCATTTACCACCCTTTTCCTTCCCCTTCTTTGAACCAGAACAGATTAGAAGACTAAGACTTTGTTTTTATTGGTTGTATAGACCATCTGTGTCTGCATAGGGTATCAGCACTGCTGATTTATTTAAAATTGAATAATTCCTCACATTGATGCAAACACAGCAATTACCTTTCAATGCCCTTCCAGCCTCTCCTTGCCCACAGACCTCCTCAGCATTTACATTGGTCTTTGCTTTCTTTTCAGTACATTCTTATTGACACATAGTTTGAAATTGCCACTGTTTGGCAATAGCTCCAGGATTCCATTAGTTCCAGATGTCCACTGTATTTGTTTATATTTTTATGACTGTTATGGCAATAAATCAAATACATATAATAATTGGGAACCTGGGAGGAAGGGGATACTGGTCTTTATTTTCAGTTAAGGACAGTATATGGGGCCTATCACATTAAACAATAGCTCAACTGGTTAGAAAATAGAATAGGGAAACAAAGGTATTGATGACCTTATTTTTAAAAAATGTAATGTGTTTCACAAATGAGAACTGGCAGTAGTTCCTGGGATGGTGTTGATGCATATGACTATTTCTATGTTAGTTGATTTGAAAATGTGTATTCGTTAAGAGCAGAGTGTTAAGGCAGGTTAACAGAGGCTGATCATGGCCCAACATTTAGACACCTTATCCAGTTGCCAGGAAGGAAAATTAAGTTGATTTTTAGAATATAAGTTCATGAAAGAATAATATCTGGAATTCTCCTTTGAATCTGGGTGAAATTTATTTAGGTACTTGATCTGCTTTGCTCAGTCTTTTTGCTCTCAATCTTTAAAATACATGCTACATAAAAATTTCAGAAATGCAGTATCTTACTCTTGGATCATTCACACACATATATGTCAAATGACAAAATCCATGTACTTGGTGTCAGGAATGAGTTTGGATGAAGTGATAGAAGACCTTCCCACAGTGGCTTAAACAAATAGGGGGTTAATTTTTCTTATATGACAAATGAATTTGGAGGTATCAAAACTGTCATCAAGGACCACTGGCTCTTCATTCTTTCTACTTCACCATCCTTAGTGCGCAGGCTTTTGTCCTCATCATTACAGGTTGGATAATGGACTTTCCAGGCATCACATGTCTTTCTAGAAGGACAAAAGGATAAAGGACAAGGGGGTAATCCAGATGACTGTGTCTCATTTTATCAGAGAATGAAAAACTTTCCTTGCCTCACCATCTTGTAGGCCTCTTATCCGCACCTTACTGACAGACCTGGGCACAGGTCTACTACTAACTGGAAAGGAGCTAAGAAGAAGGCGAGTCTGGAGGGGGGTGGGTCAGCTGTCCACCTGTGCCCTTCAGCTTGCTCTGAACAAGAATCCAGGCTTGACTTGATGTTCATGGCAGCCTATTCTTTTGCTCTATTCTGCAAATTCCAACTATTGTTCACGAGAGGAGGCCCAGCAAGAGAGTAGAGCTGATTCAGAACAAATCTTATCGGTCCTGCTGAACAGATTAAAAAGTACATGTCCTGTGGTCTATGGATCAGTGGCATCATCTATTTTAAAGAATATCGAAATACCTCAGTAATCTGTAACCATGATATTTGTAGGAGGAAGGGGGAAATGGAAAGAACTAGGAATTCTGGTCTATATTTTATATACATGCTTTCATTTACCACTCCTACAACCTGCCTGAGAAGGCAGTGCCAGGAGGCAGAAGAAACTGACTGAAAGGGTAATGGCTCACTGCCACACTGATCATCATAGTTTTAGGATTCACGTCAAATGTGATTCAGGGAATCACAAGTAGTTAATTATGGCTTGGACAAAGGGAATGAATAGTGTGTAAGATTATGGGGATTAGACCAATTTAGGAGAT
The DNA here is from genome assembly GCA_017311185.1 of Proteles cristata cristata. Classification (NCBI taxonomy): domain Eukaryota; kingdom Metazoa; phylum Chordata; class Mammalia; order Carnivora; family Hyaenidae; genus Proteles; species Proteles cristata. The sequence continues at coordinate 1,883,966 of JAESUZ010005330.1, read as the reverse complement.
GTGTAATTTTTCATATTCATTCATTCATAAATACTTGAGTACTTACTATGGATCCACAAATTATTCTAGGCCCTGGGGATACAAAGTTCAATGAGATAAAATATTTATCCTTAAAGCACAGTCTGGTAAAGAACAGTCATATAAATCAGTGATTGCAGTGGAGATTAATTAGTGCCTCAGAGGATGGAAGAGAAGAGTGCTCAGGGAAGACTTCCAGAGGAAGGGCATTCCAAGCAGAGGGACCACAGGCTGAAGAACTACAGTCTACTCAGTGTCACTTGACAGGGGCTGCTCCTAAGGGAGTGGTGAGAGATGAAGCTGGTAGGGACCATTGCACAGAGAGCCTAAGGTTCTAACTCCCGTTAAGTTCATTGCTGTGCAGGTAGAGGAAAAGGGAATCTACAGTTAAGCAGAGATGATTGGGTTATAGAGGAGGGGCAAATTGAGAAGCTGTCATGGTGGTAAATTTTACAGGGTTTACAGGTATGAATGAGTGTGGGGTGTAAGGGCTTCTGTAATACCCCCTCCCAAGTCTGTGGACTGGGTGATTTGGGCTATGATGAGGCCCTTTCCTAAGGTAAGAAGGGGTAAGTCTGGTGGGAAAACGAGCTTCTATCAGACACATCTTTCCACTCCTATTGCTTTTCTTGGGTGTTGAAAATAACCTTCTCTCCTTAACTTGGCTGCTATGTCCTGGCTCAGACCAGCTTAGAGGCCACCGGGTCATCTGAATGATTCATGGCTTGGCCACTTAAAGTCCATCAGACAGGTGGAGTGTCTGTCTCAGGCTGCACAGCAAATTAGTTGCTAAGCTGAGGCTGAAAAGCAGGCCTCTTGACTTTTGCAGCCTACTGCCTTTCAATTCTATGCCTACAGTGTACTCTGCTTAAATAGATGAAGTAAGAGCATCAATAAATACCTGCTGCCATTTGAGCTGAGAAACTTACCTAGAATTTTGTGTGTTACTTTGAATTAGTTACTGACTTCTATCTGGCTGTGACAACTTTTCTTCAAGTTTATTTGCTCCTATGTGGCCCCTCTTCATTTACAATTGAGGTTAAGAGAGTAATTGCTAAAGTGCTGTTTGTTTGGTCTTGTGTTACTAACTGGGAAGGGTTTTATATTTTCACTTTATTTTTAAGAATGAAAAGTTAACTTTTCTTTGAGAATGAAAATATTAACCTGGATGAGTTACCTAAATAGTGTCACAGTCTTATTAGTTACTTATTAAATGGTGCAGAAGTTTATGCATTTTTTTTGAGGCACAAATATTTTTAAGGATCTGATGAAAACTGTCAACACTCTTCCTCCAAAGAGGTACAAATACACATCATGTTAGGGTCAGATCCAGTTGGTTGCAAGTTAACAGAACTAGCTGAAGCAGAAAGGGAGATTTGTTCCCAGGACATCCCAGGAACTCGAGGACAGCAGTGCACCAGGGCTTTATTGAGAGCTGGACCCAGGCTCTCTCAGCCTCTCCCCAAAGCAATGTGGTCTTGTTCTCACTCCTCTCTGCAGACATTGTCCTTCCTCCACACAAATGACCTTCTCTGTGCTTCTTCAGATACATGCTGGCCTAGAACTCTGGAGGTAATATCACCTGAGGCTCCTGCCACCTACCTGCAAAGATGAACACCAGTACTTCCCAATGCGAGAGCTAAATTTCTTGAGGAGAACATGTGATTGCCACATTTGGATCAGGCACTTAGAGACTAGGGCCTCTTTGCTGTGTCCAGCTTTGTCAGGCTGGTACACATGGTTTATGTGCAACTTCTGGGCATTTTTGGACCTCCTGGGTCCCAGTTAACTCTGATCATCAAGTTAAGAATTATGAACTAGAGAAATTTGAATCCTGATAACCCAGCAGTACTACCTTTAAGCCATAAAACTACAGCAGAAAATGGGACATACATCTCAGCAAAAGATGCTTGCATAAGCATAAGACCTAAGAACACTTGATCCATGCAGAAATTGTGAATTTTGACTATCAGTAGTTAAATCCCAGGATGGTGAAAATGATGTAGATTGAATTATAACACTCTCCAAGCTCATTGATATTATATTCCTAACTTTTACCCTTAAAGGCTTGGAAATTCAATTTTAATTATTGTTAACATGCTTCGTAAATATCCAAGGGAATACAATATAGACCTGTTCATACATCCAGAGAGCCAAAATCTGGCCCAAGTTGTTTTTTCTTCCACAGTTGGAGAAAATTGTGGTGTTCGGCTTGCCTCTTGGGGCATGTTAAACCACTTTTAATGCTGTCTCTTATTATTTTCTAACCATATGCACTTTCCACACGTATCTAACCAGCTGCCTCAGATGAAATCCAATGTCTGGCCAAGCTGATGTAAATCTTTAGTAAGTGGTAAGAGAGAACAGAGTAACACAGTGCCCCTTCAGTGTTCAGACGGTATGCTATTTAATAGTTGTAGACCTCATAGTCTCAGGAGCAACTTGATATTCTTTTTCCAGTTCTATAGAATGGAAATTTCTGAGCCCTCCTCCCACTGGCTGCATGAGGTACAACTTAGCTAAAACTAGATTACCTATTTGCCTGGATGGCATAGTATTAATATTTAGCTCTTTAGATTATTTATCTGGGATGTCTGGGACATAATTATTACTTTGAAAGAGCCTGATGCATATTGTGTAATTGCTACTCTATGCTTTAAAGCAGTTGTCACCTACAAGATATACAAGTGTCCCACAACATGAAAACCCTTACATTACCAGGGAAGCCGCCAATAGGCCAGAAGCTATTGTGATTGTCCAGTTAGTACTATGTTCTTAGTCCATGTGGTAGATCTTAAAAATGGATGACCATGAAATAGCAAAAATGTAGTTCTGAGGTTCTAATGCTTTTAGTCTTTGGTTTCTCAGAATATCAGTCTTCTGCCATATTTTGATATCTGAGCAGGCACAGGTTTTCGTCACGGATCTTCTGTTGATTAATGACACCTACATGACAGGGTTTTGGAACCATGGCCTCTCTGATTTCCCCCAGCTTCCATGTATGTCTTCCCCACAGTTCACTCACGTGTTCTGAGGAATGCTGGTACGCTCTTCCAATTTGTCTTTCTTCAGTTGAGTTCAGTGCCAGACCCGAGCTGGAAAGAGTGTCAGGAATTTTTCATTCATCAGAGGTTTTCTTCCAAAGAAAAATTCTGAGAATAGGAGGGTCACCTTGAGAACTACTTGGTAATATATTAGCATGGTTCAGTGATGCATTTGAGAGAGAGAGACAGACAGACAGAGAGGACAAAGAGACAAAAAGAAACAGAGGTGGAGGGGATGAATAACCTATATAATCATGTATCCATAAGCTAATGACTATTTGGTAAAAGGCAGTTCTAGAAATAACACTTCTTAACCAATCTATCTGAACTACTGCACTGTCATCTATCTGTCTCCATGTTACAGAAAGCCCATATTTATATGAGGCATTTCTCAGTTGTGGTTAAATAGCTGAACACTGGTCCTTGCTTTAAGTTTTTCACCAGATCTTTAAGAATTGATAAAATCAGCAGAGTGTGGTATGTATCAATTTCCTGTAGAATGAACTTAGGGCTGGCAGTGAGGATGCTAGTGGTCTTGGATTCCCTTGCCCTGTCATTTCATAGAAGCAACAGTGAAGTTCCTCTGGAGGAGATCCCACCCACACGCCAGGATTCCGTCACATACTGTTGGTCTGAGCCATGTGTACTTAATACTCGGGTTTCTGTGAGAACTGGCCAAACGTGTTTGAAGTAAGAATTTCAACCATATCGTTTAAATATAAATATGTGAATGTGATACAATTGTATGCTTGCTCACAAAGAGGAGCGAGGAATAAGAAATTCAGTGAAAAAGTTAAAATGCACAGACCAAGATGTCATTTCATTACACATAGGTTTTATAGCATCAAGATGTACAGATGTTACTGTTTTATGCAGGGCCAGCCCCATCAGTTCCTATCACCTGTCTGATACTCAGTACTTGTGAAATTGTGAAGAACTTTTGTCCTGATTATTGGTAGTTAGAGCATAGTCTTCCCTCAGACTGCCCATTTCCACGAGTGGCTGGCGATGTACCAGCTACCTGAGCCAGAAAACCCAAAGTCCTCCTTGTCTTTTCAGTTTCCCTCATTCTTCACATGCAAACCATCTTTAAGGGCTGTTGGTTGCGCCTCCCAGGGACACCTGCCCGCTGCTGGCTGCTCTCCACTTCTGCGCTACCACCGTTGTCTAGCCACCACCATCTTCCCTCAGATCCCTGGGAAACCTCCTTACAAGCCTCCCCATTTTCACTCTTGAACCCTGTATGCAGCACTCTTTAAAAATAACACGTCGTGTTTTCAGTGGCTTCCTGTTGAGCTTAGAGCCAAATCCAAACTCTTTACCATGGCCTGGAATGTGCTGTGTAATCCAGTCCCTGCCCAATGTTCCAGCCTCATGGCATGTCCCTTTCCCCTTGCTCTCTCAGCTCTGGTCACAGTGGCCTTCTCTCATTACTAGAGAAACCATGCCCTCTCCCAGCTCAGACCCACTGTTCTGCAGCACTTACTCTCACTTTGCACAGCTGACTTGCTCTCTTCCTTTAGGCCTCGGTATAAATATCACCTTCTCCAAGAAGTCTTCCTTAATAACAGTTGCCACAGTAGGTATTCCCCAGTTATTGTCCATCATGGCAGCATGCTTATTTCATTTGTAGACTAAATCATAAACTCAAATTTAAAATGATTTAAATGTATTCATCTATCTGCTGACTACTTTTCCTGCCAAATTGTAAATTCTCTGTAGTAAGGGACTTATCTCATGCTGCTCACTGATACAGCACAGCAGCTCCATGAATGTTTGTTGAATGAAGAAATCCTTTATTATATTTTATGACTGTGAAGTTTACTCGTTGAACCTGATCGCCGAAGTCAGAATGTCTGATTTTACTTTTCAGTGGTATTTTTTTTATTGTGGTAAAATATACATGACATAAAATTTATCATTTTAGCCATTTTTAGGGGTGTAGCTCACTGGCATTAAATGCATTCACATTGTATGCAACCGTCACCACCACCCGCCTCCAGAACTTTCTCACCTTCTTGAACTGAAACTCTACCCATTAAACAGTACCTCCCCTGTCCTCCCTTCCCCCAGTCCCTGGAAACCACTCTTCTCCTGTCTGCCTCTATGAATTTTGCCATTCTAGGTATCATATTAGCAGAACTTGCAATAGAGGAATACCAATTAGTTTATTTTTATTTCCCCTTTACTCTCTCTGTGTAAGTCTCATTTACAATAATAATTCATTCTATTAGCCTCCTCCAGAAATTTAATTCCCTTTGTATAGAATGTATTTGGAAATTAAGCAATATCACAAGGCACTTTTAAGATACATGTGTTGATCTAAGAATATGTTGGCCCTGGAAAGTTTTATATTTAATATCATTGATCACAGAACCCTTTACCCTTATGTTGTTAATCTTGCATTTGGCTTGCAGGGAATGTTTTTTACTTGGTGGCTTTGAAGAAAATATAAAAGAACAAATAAATCAAACTGTTATATAATACTATTGTTTTTGTCTTGATGTTCCATAGCTGTTGCTCTGTGGTGGATCTGCACTTTGGTTTAACATGGCACTCATGCAAGCCATCTTAAAAATGCATGAATCAGAGCCAGCTGGTTCTTTAAAGTGCAATTTGCAGACCATGAAAAATGAAGACACTCTATGATTTCAATGTCTTGATTGTAAATATATCACCCAACCCAGAATTTGACTTTTATCCAGCCCACCACCCATTTTTTTTTCTAGTAAAGTAGTTTGGAGATAACTTTGGGGCAAAGTGAAAATGAATAATGACTTGTATGATGTACAGGTGTCATGTATATATGTGTATGACAAATAACGTCGGATAAATGATTATTCAGACATGAGATACTCTATTCCCTGAACAAGATTGCAGTCCATCACAGAACAGAATAAAATGTGTTAGCAATATGGAATGGCTGCTACATGTTATTGGGTTCTATAGAACTTTGGCCTGGATTTGTGAACTGCTTAGTCTGCATGTTAGAATGAAATGGTGGGTATCACCTTGTTTCTACAGTTTTGAATGATATTTATTTTAAAATTTACAATGGTAATACTTTTATGAGTTAAAAGGTTAAAAGTCAGCAAAATATTAACAGAAATAGTTTTGTGCTTATTCCTGTACCCTATTTCTAGGATTTTTTTAAAAAGTTAGTTTTAGTCAAGCTGTACAGATACAGTTACTGAAAGATAAACGTTTTGCATAATGTGGGTTAGTAAATTTTGCCCAAAGGTCATATTCTTTAAGTAATACTGTAGAAACCATATTCACACTCATATCTTGCATGTAGTATTTTACAAAAATGTATGGATTAGAAAATATATTTGCAATTTATTGTGTCATTTTAAAAAAACATAGCTTGGATGAAATGGAAGGGACAATATTGCATAGTAAAAGTAGCCCAAGAAGGAATTCTCACCTCTTCAGAATTTTTATTCTTAAAAATTTCAAACTTACAGTAATGTTGAAATAATAATATAAAGTATACCTTCTACCTACATTAAATATTTGTTAACATTTTTCTACTTATATACATATAATCTCTGTGTGTATTTGTATATGAGTGTATATATAAATATATGTGTATATTATATATGTATATTATACATATGTATATTATGTATATATTATGTACTATGTATATTATATATGTATATATATATATATATAGAGAGAGAGAGAGAGAGAGAGTCTGTTTTGCCACATCATTTGAAAATTAAGTTGTATACATCACAAGACTTCACCTCTGAACAAGAAGGACATTCTCATAGATAACCACAGTACCATGACCACATCTAAGAGAACAATTCCACAATATTATATAATATGCTGCCCATATAAAATTTCTCCAGTTGTCTCTTTCTGAAACAGAATCCAGTTATGGTTGGGTTATTATGTCTTTTTAATCTAAATAATCCCTCTATCTTTTTTTTTTTTTTTTTAACTGAGGGGGTCATTTATTTTTGGGGAAGTTCAGGATAGTTGCCTTTGAAAATCACATATTCCGGATTTTCTGACCCTTTCCTTGTGGCGTTATTTGTCTTGTTCTTCTACCACTGTGTGTCCTCTCAGCTACAAATGAAGTCTGGAAGATTCATTTGATTAAAGTTTGACTATTTTTGGCATAAACTTCATAAATGATGTTTAAAGTTTATATTTAATCAAGTCAGGAGTCACAGAAGTATTTCAGGGTGATCTGTGATAGTGAAATTCTGGAGGAAATTAAAAGGTAACTTTTGGTGTTACTGATGCTAAGTTTGATGAATGTGTTTAGAACCTGGATGGAGAATCCCCCTGACATTTAACTCACATAGAACACTGGGCAGGGAAGTTGGAAATGGAAGTTCATGGTAGTGGGGAGTGATGTTATGTGTATAAATGTGCTTTGTAACACTGGGAGGGGAGAGCTTAGAAATGTAAGTTCAGTTGAGTGTTAGGGCAACGGAGTAATGGGTGATTGGCCTTCTTAAATTTTGATTTGCTGTTTGGTTTAGTGAGCTGTGGTTAGTATAATTCATAAAGACCATGGTAAACTGTCTCATAATCAGTCAACACTATAGAAATGAATACTATGGAATTGGGTTATGTTGAGCTGTGGTAATTCCAGTTCATGGGCTCCCTAACATTTCTAAGGTATAACCTTCAGGTCAGCTAACTTGAAGACACTTCCAATTAATAATGAAACATAAGTAGTCCTCAATAATGTTAAGAGAGGGAGAGAAGACGAAGAGGGAGAGAGAGTGAGAGAGCGAGAGCGAGAGAGAAAGAGAGACAATTTAGAACCCTAGATGGCAAAATCATGTTGGGGAGCTTTTGCAAAATATAGAAAGGACGTGATGGCCCCCTGCCACATCTACTGAATTGGACTCCACTGGGAGCAGGGGGAGGGAGAAGAGGGGCTGTGGGACAGGGGTGAGGTTCAGACATTAGTCTTTTGCAAAACTTCCCTAGGTGATCTGGTTATGTCCCAAAATTAAGAATAATTGGAGTAAGAAGAAATGGCAACAGTTATGAGACTGATTGTCATCAATGGCACTTCTTTGCTTTGATTTTCCTCAGACTGAAAGTTCTGTGAACTCCTTTCTGAGGAGGTTGTATTGAAATTCCACACATTAGGGGTCTGATGTGTCTCAGGCCAACCTACCTGGAAGGTAGAAGCATGCTGTGCTGTGACCCTGTCATGGATAAATTGATATCTCATTCTTTTGTTGGTAATTTTTATGAAAAGAAGGATTTAAAATAATTGGAGCCTACTACCCAAAATTATATCCTTGTGCCTCCCCTGCAGTTTGTGGTTTAATGATTGGGCAGGAGTGACAAGAATTCAGTCCAGCACAATATTTTTTTCTCTGTGAATGATGCATTTCCTTCAGGGTGAAGCCTGATTACAAATGCAAGTGGAGTAGCACTGCGGGTCACAGCGTTCTGAGCTGCAGAGCTGGGCAGGGGCTGAGGATTCGAGGCCGCAGATACATGTTGGTTAGATCCTAAGTCTTGAGGCTAAATCTATGGGGACTGGGAACAGTCCTGAAGCCTCACCACTCAGAATGGGAACATATAGATGCAGAATTTCCCATGAGCTAGCCACACTAGAGCAAGCCCATTAAAAACAATTAAAACTGCATTTTAATTTTGGAAAGGCTTGGCCTGTTGCCCTAGTTCATAGAGGTCTTAGAAGAAAGTGATTGTAAGGCAATTTGCAAACAGAAAGTATTTTTAATAGTATATTTTAGTTGCATTAGGAATAATGATTTACATTGAGGGAATGAGTCAGACATTACCCAAGCATTGAATTAGGCACATTCCCTGTCTAGTGCTGGGACTATCTGGAAAAAAAGAGTATGTAAATTTAGCCTAGTATCACATAAGTGCTATGGGAATAATTGTAAATAATTGGATTATTAGTAAGGAATTGGGAGTGTGGGCAGATTTTTTTTTTCTGTGGTTGAAGTATTGGACAAAAAACAGCATAACTTTGGCAATCTAAATGAAGCACAGGATAAAGAGCTCACGCTGCCAAATCAGAATGACATTTGAAAACCACGTTAATAGAGCATTTACCTTCCAAGAGATTTTTAGATCCAATTCTACTTCACCCAGATTATGCCTCTCCCTCTGCACTCAGCAGTTTTTATTGAAAATGTGGACCTACAAATACATTTATGTTCACTTACTAATAGGCACTGTCAAATGGTCTGGTTCTTTGTCCATAGTGATAAGTATTTAGTGTAGAAATGTGTTAAGTCTATAGATTCTGTTATACATACTCAAACTATTTCCTTAATATCCAGTGTATTTAATAAAGATAGGTCCCTGTGGCCTCTAGAGATGCCTAATGAAAAGTGTCAGTATTAACAAGTGCCATTTCTATTCAATGAGTTTCAAATGAGATGAGGGTAAGAACTTGACCCTAGAAAAGTGTTAAGGATTATTTTATTTTTATGAAGGTCTTCCAATGAGGAATTCATGTCTGAAGTCATGAGCTAGTGTCAGACAGGACTGAATCAGATTTTCTTCATATTTTGTAGGTTGCCTCATTTTTGCTGGTGTCACTCTAAAATATGTGTTTGCCCCTACCCTGATTCTTTGCAATCGTCATATATAAGGTCTTTCCATAGGATACCTTGGCAAAGTGAAGAGCAAAACTCAATCCGAGCGATGTCGAAGAAAGGATTATACATTCAAATTTATGTTCCATTATGTTTTTTTTTTAAATTTTTTTTTAATGTTTTTATTTATTTCTAGGAGAGAGAGAGAGAGAGAGAGAGACAGCGCGAGCAGGGGAGGGTCAGAGAGAAAGGGAGTGACAGACCGAAACAGGCTCCAGGCTCTGAGCTGGCAGTCAGCACAGAGCCCGACGCGGGGCTCGAACCCACGAACCGCGAGATCATGACCCAAGCGAAAGTCGGATGCTCAACCAACTAAGCCATCCAGGCGCCCCTCCATTATGTTTTTTGAGAGGTTGAAATTGATATACCAGCGTGAATCTGGCATTGTTGATTCAGACATTTGCACTTAGCTCAGTAAATTAAGAGGAGAAAAAGAAACAAACCTAAATTTCTTTCCTTGTTACCTAACATAGAAGGTTTAATCTGTTTTTTAAATAAAAGATTATGGTGCTGTGATCTTGGCTGGTCTCAGAAGCAAAATATGTATATGTAACCATAAAAATCTTGATGGCTATTGCCTGAGACTAAACATTTCTCATCCTAAGCAGTTCATCAATAATGAACACTATTATACGTAATAATGAAGAATTGGAAGCAATTTAAATGACACACAATAATAAAATTATTGAATAAATTGTTATAACTTGATGGAAAATTGTTAGCAATTAAAATAATATTTTGGAACAGTACATGGGAAAATGCTTTTGGCAACATTAAGTGAAAAAATAGAAGGATTCAAAATTATATACTTAATAAGTTGTTTTGTATATAAAACTGGTTTTTTGCTGTTTTGTGATAAAGAATAAAACGTATGGAATTAGGTAAGGTAATATAACCAATATGTATCAAGGGTTTCTTTAGGAGCAATTACATGAGATTTTTATTTTCTTATTTATGTTTCTACCTTTTCCTAATTGAGATATTATTTATTTTTAAATCATAAAAATATATAATAAAGTATTAAAATAAAAAAGAAATGCCATGTTAGTTACATATATATGTTAATATGTATTTAACATTTAAATGCCTATAGGTAACAGTTGGAAGAATTGAGCCAAAAAACGAATGGCTGCAGACTTTGGCTTTGTCCATGGGTTTCCTGCATTTAAGGGCACTTTTACTGCAAACCATCATGGTACCATCGTGGTGCTGCCCTTGATAGACAGACTGAAATCAGGGCAGAGATTTTATTCAACAGCTCAAGCATTTAAGCTTTGTATTCTTATTTGAATTCAACATCTCTGGAAGACGAAAGTGGATTTTGAACAGATCTGGCATATTATGAAAATACTAAAACATACCTAGAACTTGACTATCTAAAACTAAGAAATAATCAGCAGGGTAAAAAAAAACAACCATAAAAAATTAACAAACAGTGAACTGAGGAATTGTCAGGAGATAGGGCTGGAAAGGGGTGGGACTCGAGCACTAGAGATCTGAGGGGAACAAAGGTAAAAGGTTAGTCTTTTGGAAGGGTGGTGGAAACACTGGTGGTGTGTATGTGCAGTCTACACAATTTTTGGTTCATTTGCATATCCAGTACTAGTGTTCATTAATACTTTCCTTTAGGTTGAGTTAAACTTCTTTTATTCATCCTCATCATAGCAAACATATTTGTGAAATTGTGAGTCTATTATGTTTGTTATAATATACACAATAAACCTTAATATGTTTTTAATAATAAAAATTAGAATTAATACATAGTGGGGTACCTGTGGGTGGCTCAGTTGGTTAAGTGTCTGACTTTGGCTCAGGTCATGATCTCATGGTTCATGACTTTAAGCCCCGTGTTGAGTTCTGTGATGACAGCTCAGAGCCTCGAGTCTGCTTCAGATTCTGTGTCTCCCTCTTTCTTTCTGCCCCTCCCCTGCTCATGTTCTGCCTCTTCTCTCTCTCAAAAATAAATGAACATTAAAAATTTTTTAAAGAAAATTAATGCATGACTATTAACACATGACAATCTAAAGTCGTCTTGCATTCCATCAGTGATACATATAACACATTTTTGCAAGCACTTGCATAGAGACAGGGAGATGTGGAGATGGGGACCCGATGTTGTGGCCATCCTGTCCATCTCTCAAGTAATACCATAATTTGGGCCTAGTCCTCTTGCTCAACCGGGATGGGTGACTTTTTGTTTTAGGAACTCCTGAGAAGGCTCCTCTTTCTACGTGGACATTAGGGCAGCATGGGCATTAGGGTGGTGCCATTGGCAATAGGTGGCTCATTTTAGCATGATAGAATTGAGAGTGAGGAAGAACATTCAGTGATAGGGAGCAGCTGGGGTCATTACTGCAACAAAGAAAGCAGGAGAGAATGTGGAGACCAGAGGCATGCCTGCGGGTAAGATTCAGCTATTGCCAAATGGAGTCATGGTCCACCCTGTTGACTCTTGCTGGTACTGTAAAGAAGAGTTGCCCTTGGTAAACTGCGGAGCTATGTCTCATGAGCTACTTAGGGAAAGAAAGAAGAAAAGAAAAGTGAAAACCTAACCCAGCAGTTTCATTAGCACCCCCAGTGATTTTCAAAAAACTGTAGAATTGAGTGGTGAAAGGAACTTACTGGGGTTATTCAGTTATTATTTATTTACTCCATTCCTGGACTCACAGGAAACTATGCATTTCTGAAAGTGACATGGGGAAGCGTGCAATGGTGGGTGGTGGATAGAAGCCCATGGTCTTGCCGCAACCCAGCCTCCCTTATCTGCCAAGGCCACTGTGGAACAGAAGGGGATATTATGGTCTCGATTTCTATCACAGGTAGGCTTGGGACAGCCTGGCTTTGGTCCTCTATGCTCACTACATGTTAATCTTTCTTGTTTGTTGCTGCTGAATCCAGATTGACTTTCTCCCTTTAGCGAACAAAACAAAACAAAAATGGAGGCAGATTTTGTATCCGATGAGAGTACTTGGAAAGTCTCCTATGGCCTTAGCTTATCTCTGTTTACTTTAAGAGGGACATTTGCCCAAGAGTTACAATGATTTCAGACCAGTGCCCTTACTCTTTATACTAAATGTCTAGTGTCCTTGCATGGGCAAATTTTTTTAAATGCCTACTTGTTTGTTTGCTTGCACATTTTTTTTTTTTTGTATGTGAAATAAGATGGACCCAATCCAAAAGAACTGGGTAACCATTTCTTTTAATCAAGGAACTCCCAGGAAGAAAATGCCATGACTTGCCCCGTTGCAAGTTTTGAAATTTTTTTTCTTTCTCCAGCCTAAATAATAAAAGACTCTAAGCTCCGTGAGGGCATGGATTTAGTCTATTTTAATCTCTAAAGCATCTACATCAAGCACAGGGACTGCTTCATAGTAGGCACTGATATATTTTCTTGAGTGGATGAATGTGTCATAATATCATGTTGCTATATTTTTTATAGGACATCCCAGTTGTAAAGTGTTTTCCATTAGCTCATTTGATACTCACAAAAATGTCTTCATAGCGCTTAGGTACTGATGTTTTTATCCCTATGATGTAGGTGAGGAAAATGGAGGTGTGCAGTAGAATGGCCTGCCCAAGGCTTCCCACAGAGCCAGCGATGTGTGGTTCTATCCACGAAGACTGTTCTCAGTTAGGAGTCAAGCAAGATGGGGCACAGCTGTTCCTGTGCGTGATGGTTCCTGCCTTCCTGGACCTTCATGGAATTCTCCTTCTTTATTTTCAGATTACAGGACGGGCCCATGTTTTACTGTGGTCAGCAACCAGATGTGCCAGGGACAGCTCAGCGGGATTGTCTGCACAAAAACACTCTGCTGTGCCACCGTGGGCCGAGCCTGGGGCCACCCCTGTGAGATGTGCCCCGCCCAGCCCCACCCCTGTCGTCGAGGCTTCATTCCAAATATCCGTACAGGAGCCTGTCAAGGTAAACCCCTGGCTGATGGGGTTATTAGTGGATTCATGTATTTGCTCTGGAGAGCCATTCTCCAGTGAAGTTGGAGAGAATGGAAAAGCGGTGTCAGAGACATAACTTCATGATTTCGCTGACGGCATGATATCCAGCTTAGGCATTAGGAGCGTGGCTCCAGAGAGAGCAGCTGGTCTCCCTGGAGTTCTCCTTGCCAGCAGCTCCCCCTCCGACCCCGGAGGTGTTTCTGTGGGGTGGTGCAATTCTGGTTGCGGCAGTGCTGTGTATTAGAGCAATGCTGTGTGTAAGCACAAAGCAAAATTTGTGAACAAGGTAGTTTGTTTTTCTTAATTTTTTCCCTCCATTTGATATTGTTGGAGTTCCTCTGTCTCCTGGGTTGTCCTTAGTTGACCCCAGGAAAATTGTTCGTCTCTCGATTTTACATGCTACTTTATGCTTTTTTTTTTTTTTTTTACAAGTCAGAAATAAATTAAGATTTGTTTCACAGTGTTAAATATCCCCAGATGTCGCCTGCTTGCTTCTTCTCCTGTCTCCCATAGAAGCCCTTACTCTGTTTTTGGCTTTTACTCCTGTTCTTCCAGCTGTACAAATTCTTTTATTGTCTGGATGTCTGGCAGGAAACAGGAGGAAGTGAACGGAGGCAGTTCAGCACTAAACTGATGGGATTGAAAACTCCCAGGCTGTATCTGCTTCCTTTAGACATCTTCAGTGCTTTTTTTTTTTTTTTTTAACAAGTTGCAATATTTTCAGAAAATCCAGGGTATGGTTTTCTGAGGGCAATAGATGCCAGTGTGGTTTGGTTCTGCATGTTAAATCTAAGGCTGATGTGCAGTGAAACAGAATTTGAGCTGAGTCACAAAGCTCTGTGGGTCTCCATTAAATTCTGCCTCCACAAATCCCACTGGTGATAAACACCGTTGGTCCTAGCTCCTGACTTCTATGTACAACATACAGCTCCTTTATGTGCCCTTCAACTTGTCCTTCTGAATGTCAGGAGCAGCGAAAAGTCACTTTGGAACAAAGGAATTACAAAGGGGTCTATTGTGTGAATTTGTAAAGAGTAAGTTTAGTTCCCCCTTTCCTGGGTGGAAACTTTCTTTATATTTCTTATCTTCAGAAAGTCCCAGTGAGTTTTGAAGAAATTCTTGGTCTTGGTGTTTTGAAGCCAGCTAATACCTGTGAACTCACCAATATAGACCAGAAAGCCAGATTCGGTGTGCCCAAATATCCTTCCACGCGTCCTTGTCAGAGGTTGAGGCACTGAGGCAATTGGGAGATAGATGATGACGAGGGAGGGAGAAGAGCGGCTACTCTGTGACTTTGCTATGCATTTCCTACAATGTTGACTTGCCCACCATTTTCTTTCTGTCCCTTCCTGACTCTGCTATTCAATAGCCAAGACAAAGAAAGATTTTTATCAGAAATTTTGTGAAACCCGTGAAATCAAAATGGCAGTTATATTGCCACTTTGAGAATGATATTCTTCATGTTTGGTTGTGGGGTTTTTTTGGAGCAAGTCTGCGATCGGCTTGGGGTTCTGTTCTCCTTGCCAGGGTTTTCAGACATTGGGCCAGGTGTGAGGGGCTGAGGGTAAATGAGTTCATAAAGGAGCTTATTCTGTCTTTAGTCGTGGAAGGTATGGCCAGCAGAGAAGTGCCCTCCAATGTATTTCCTCTTGGCCAAAAATTATGACCAAGTTTTTAATTATTATCAAGTTTTGCTTATGTGTACAATTTCAAATAACATTTTAATAACATATTCAGCATATCAAGAGAATGGAAACTTCTGGTCTAAGACAAAATTGAGATCAGCTATAAAATACAATCTAATTAGGCTGCACATATAGTGATTCATTTGTGGGCCAAGACATTCCATTTAAAACAGTGGCACTTCTGTAGCAAAATAAATTGCTCCTTTAGTATCCTTTCCCTCATGCCAACTTTTCTGAAGAACATGGGGTAGTAGAGACCTTAAAATTGGTGATCACTCTCCTGCTTCATACAATGAAGGATAAAACAAGACAGTATCCTAGGCTTCCAGATTTCTAAAAGAATGTCCAAAGTGAGAGAAAGGAAAGTTAGACTGCCACTCTGGGGGTCCTTTATTAAACTAGACTTTTGTATGTATTTATACACATATATACATACATATGTAATGAAGAGATAGAAAGAATGTACATATATTTTTTAGTCTTTCTAACTGAACATAATGAGCCTGGGATGATTAATTTTGTTCCTAGAATGTTTGTATTTGGGACATGTAATTGTACATGTGGGACCACAGTTATTAGGTGCCGAGGATATAGCAGTGAACAAAAGGGAGAAAGAACCCACTGTCTGGAACTTGTACCAAAGACAATGCATTTATGAAACAAAACATAACAAACAAGCATCTATTAGGTCAGCTGGTGATTCATCCTATGGGAAAAAGTAAGCAAAGTAGGAAGGGTGGTGAGTGACAGGAATGGCTGTTACTGTTCGATTGGCCAAAGAAGGAGACCCTGCTGTAGTGAACAGAGACCTGAAGGATGGGACAGCATGAACCTTTATGGAGGAAGAATGATGCAGACAAAGGGGCCACTATTATGAAACCTGAGGCAGGTACATCCTTGGTATATTTAAGGAATGGCAAGGAAGCCAGTGTAGAAGGAGAGGAGTGACAGAGAGGGAGAGGATGTCAGAAGATGAGGTCAAGAGAGTAGAGGGGACAGGTAGAATCTTTAAGATACAGGCTCCAGCTTTGAGCTGGGAAGGACATGCTCTGACTTCCCTGTAAAAAGATTCCCTCTGGGGGCTGCTCTGCCAGCAGAGTGAGACGGCACCTCATCTCTGGTCTCTCTCACTTCTCAATCTGATTTCCTGGGTTAATTTTTACTACACAGTACAATTCTACAGAATGGAAGGTGAACATTTTTCATTTCATCTGCATAAAAACATTCACTGTCTCAGGTAGTCTGTATGATCATAATGTAAACTCTGCCTTAACTGAATCATTCAATATAAGTCTTAGAGACCGTTTTTTTTTTTTACAGAAATGTGTGTTGCTTTTTCATTCTAAGAATTTCTTGAATAACTCTAGTTATTCCTGTCAGCCTTTTTATCATTGCATCCCTGCAACTTGCAGCATTCATAATAAGACCCACAACCATCAGTATAAATATTTTCCTCGACATGAGGGAGGATGGAAGGTGGGAAAATTAAACAGTATTTGTGACCTCTTACAAAACATTATCGACCTACTTATGTTACTCAAATAATTTATTTTACATAAAGCAATTGTGAGAAATAGTTTCTCTCATCGTATTCCAAATATTGTGATGGACAAATAACTTGTTGACATCAATAGGGTAATATAGACATAAAAGCTGTCACATTTTCTTCAATGACTTTTATATGAATGTCTCCCTTGCCCTCTTTCTCTCTGTCTCCTAAAACCTGACAGATGTGGATGAATGCCAGGCCATCCCTGGGCTCTGTCAAGGAGGAAATTGCATTAATACTGTTGGGTCTTTTGAGTGCAAATGCCCCGCGGGACACAAATTTAATGAAGCATCACAAAAATGCGAAGGTAAGAAATACCGTGCTTTGCCATGAAGGGGTGGAGGGGCGCGCAAAACCCAAATCAACGACAAGCTTTATTGCAAATTGTTCCAAAAACCTTCTGTCTTTGTCATTCCTATGAATGTGTAAATATCATATTCTTACCAGAAATAATATGCCTTTGTACTAGTGAACCAGAAAAACCCTGCAGCTTTTTCCACTTTTATAGACCCAAAATAAGAGATCCATCTGAATCAAATTAAATATTAAAACATGAAATATTTTTGAACCGATATTTGGGTTAAAGTGTTCAAGACACATGTTTTTTCATAGTTCTAGAGACATGAATTTAAATTAATCATTACATATCATTGAGAAGGACATATCTTCTGATGTTTTTATTTTTTTCTAGTTAAAATCTATGGGTTTTTTTTTTTTTTGAGAGATTAACTCTTCTGTTTATGCTCTGAGTACAAGTTTAGTATTTTCTTTTGCGCCTATCAAACAAGGGGGAGAAGAAGGGCGGAAATGGGGGAGAGGGAGAGAGGCAAACCATGAGAGACTCTTGAATGCTGACAAAAACTGAGGACTGATGAATGTGGGGGGGAGGGAGGGATGGGCATGGAGGAGGACACTTGTGGGGATGAGCACTGAGTGTTATGTGGAAACTAATCTGACAATAAACTATTTGTAAAAAAAAACAAAAAACAAATGGAAGCTTTTTAATGGTAATCACACAGAAAAATAACTGGAGGTAAATTTATACATTTGCATCTAGTTTCTAGATTGAGATCCTAAAATGTGCATAGAGGAAATATGTTCATATGCACCGCTACTGGTACTTGCCAAAAAGAGGCCTGGCATCCAAGGCCGTAAGAAATGCATTTTCCATGAGAGGGAAACATCTAGGGAATAAGTAGGCTGCATCAAATTCTCTTTTCTTTGAGGAGTGCATGCATCTTGCACGTACAATGGCTGACAGTAAAGTAACAAAGTATATCTCTTAATAGACTCAGCAGACAAAACTTCTTCCTTCATTTTTAGCTGTACCTTGTGTGATATAAATTTACATTTTAGATGCATGCAGTTTTGTTGAAAGCAGCTGCTGCCCTGTCTATACTCCTAAACCCCAGCAATGAGGAATAACTCATTCTAAGTCATGTGTCTGGGTTTGGGTCATGAATGTTCTTTGTGGATAGCCACAGTATATCCTATGTGGGAAGGACAGCTTCAGATTTGAAGACCAGTTCATAAATGACACGTAAGAAGTTTAATATCTACTTGCCCTGAAACTGAGTAATCTGAAATCTGGCACTGATAAAATTATCTTTTTGGGTTAGAGTTGTTTTTAAGTTATTAGTCACATAGAATTCACAATAATATGTTCTTGAACATGCTATGAACAGTTGAGGTAGCTGTGAAAAATACTTACATTCTTTCTAAGGAATTAGGACTTCTTAAAAACATTGTAAGTTTCAAAGAATGGTAAAGTTGACTCTTCCAGGCCAGTGTACTTTAAAAGTTAGGTTGTAGATCTAAGTTAGAAGCAAAGGATTTTGATACTGAATGAGGCAAAGAACTTAACTACTTGTATCTTTTCATGCCACAAATTAAGGAACTGGGTATGGTAAGTGCCCTGTTTGAAGTCATTTAGATAGCACTAGCATTTACTTCTTTTGATTTGTACACTGGTACTTGTGGTACCATATTATATTGTCTTCTTTCCTGGACGTAAGCCATAATCTCTAATATTAATATTTAATAATTATATTTCCCAATATTTTGAAAAATTTTAAATACTATAGTATAGATTTGCAGGTATTGTGGTGTATATCTCTATGCCACTAATAAGCTGTCGGGTTTATAACAGCTTGCAAAATCCACATCCACATGGGCTGTGTCGTATTTTCAGGTTTTCCCAGCTTGATACATTCAGCTTAGGTACAGTCAGCTTCAAGATTTAGGGCGCTGTGATCCATATGACTTGTCCAGTCTTCTGGATAAGTTTTGTTTTCTGGAATTTGATAGCTTCCAGCTTGGGACACAGAATTGTTTTCCTGTGTCCCTTACCTTCCACTCAGACCTGTCAGTTAACATCTGTCAGGATCGATCACCTTGTGTGATTGTGGATGAGACAGAAGATGCACAGACTTAATACTCAGACTGAAAGAAAAATCATTCAAAATTCTTTTGCTAATGCTAAGAAACCTATTATGGTGCTGAAGAATTCAGTCTGAGAATTACTTAATCCTTTTTCACAAATATTTATTTTTCCGGCTACATATTGAAATCGGTAGCAAGATAAAAACAGCATACTTTTGGCTAGACCTTTATTTTTTTTTTCTGAGCCATCTACGGTTACATTAAACTCAGATGATGGGTTTTTTCCCTCTCTCTTTTATTTTGTTTTATGTAAAATTGATACTGGAAGAGAATGTCCTGTTTGTACTGTGTGTACTCTGGCCTGGAAGCTGGTTCGAGCATTATTGCCCTGTCTTACTTGGTCGGGTAGGAGAGTAATCAGAATGTCCTCTGAGAATGCTTGGTGAGATGGGTCTCCTCCTTCAGTTGCCTTGCTTTCCTCTAGTTTTCTGCCTCTCTGTGGGAATGGCATAACTCTGGGCATAGGATGATTGATAGCATGGTTAATAGAAGGAATTCCAGAAAATCTGGCCCACACACTGAAGGGATGAAGAGAACATCTGTGTGCCCTGGGAAGATGGTCAGGCCACAGTGGGATTCTGTGCCCTTGTGAAAATCGTTCTGGCACCTTTGCCATTACTTTGAGTGGCTTTTAAAACGCATCTTCCTCTTGACTTGGAAAGGAAGGAACTGGGTACCTGGAAGCCCACAGTAATTTATTTAAGAAACCAATTCAATCAAAAATTGGCTTTAACAAATTTACAGGCTGCTAAGCTTTACTCCCTCAGTGATGGGGAGAGCAGTTTTTTGTATGTGTGAGATCTGCCTTTTGCAGAATTCTCCCTTCTTAAAATATCCCTTTTCCCCTGAAACTAAAAAAGGTCACGTACCAAATTTTATACCATTACGTGCAACTTAGATTCCTTTCAAACGTAAAGGATCAAGTGGAAGTGATCAAATAGCAATTAAATTTTCGTAAATTTAAGAAGGAAGGATTGAGATTTACAGCTGTGATTTGGGGGGCGGGGAGGGAAACAGTTCACGCCTAC
The DNA here is from genome assembly GCA_017311185.1 of Proteles cristata cristata. Taxonomy (NCBI): domain Eukaryota; kingdom Metazoa; phylum Chordata; class Mammalia; order Carnivora; family Hyaenidae; genus Proteles; species Proteles cristata. Next base: position 1,863,632 of record JAESUZ010005330.1, on the reverse strand, counting down.
CTTCATTGTTGATTTTTCCAATGACTCTTGAGCTGCACACTGAAAGAACACATGAGCCTTTTCTTTTTGGAAACCAAGTCCATATTTGCATAGGTTACTGGGGGAGGAAATTAAGAAATAAAAAGTGTAATTAAAGGATTAAGTTTTATTTCTGGAAGAAGTCCTTTGGATTCCTAATTAACCACTAATATTTTGGGATTTAGATTACCACCAGCCCAGCCTTTAGCAATTATAATAGCACTGCATGATGCAAAGGACTTTTTTTTTTTTTTTTTTTTTTTTACAAATAGTTTATTGTCAAATTAGTTTCTACATAACACCCAGTGCTCATCCCCAACAAAGGACTTTTAAAAAATGTAGCCCCTACATCTGTGCCCTCCCTATTACATGGCCAAAAACCTTAAGACTTCCCCTTTCTGAAATAATGACATAAATATCTGATGGCTACTTGCCACAGGGGGCTCTTTTTCTCTCAGGCACCCAGGAGAATTCCCGGGGCTACTTGGCCCACTGTCACAGATGGGGCTCCATCCTCTGCAGCTGGTTGTAAACCCTTGACTCCCACTGTTCAGGATCACCAACTCCCTACACATTGCTGAACACAGTCTCTGTGGTGCAGGCATAAGAGCACTAGGAATTAGGGAGACCTGGCCCTATACCTGGTAATGTCCCCCCTCCTGTATGTGATCTTGGACAAGTCAGTTACCAGCTCTGAGTTACTTCAGCTTTCAGATGAGGAGGTTGAACAAGATGATTTCTAGGGGTCCCTTCCAATTCTGTAATCCAGACTCAATCTTTGCATTTCTCATTATTTCCCAGTTGTGATCAGATAACAGGTGCCACATGAGTAAGAAAGTACACAAGCTGACATGTATGGTATGACTATAAAATAGTAAGGCTGATATTATTTTCAACATGACCTGAAGAATCAGCTTGTCTACTTTTTAGTCACATTTTTTACACTGGATTTCATGTGTCTAGTAAAACAAAGTTCATCTCACAGATGAACCAGGTCAGCAAATCTGGAGAGAAAGGGCCTACCACGGTGGCCCTTCTTGGGCACACAGCAAGAGGCTAGAGAGACCACAGGCATGGCTACTTCCCAGCTGCTCTGCCTCAAGGAGCCGAGGAGAAGTGTCCGGAGCACAGAAGCATCTCTTCCTAGTCAAGCCCCACTTCCCACCAGCCCCCCACAAACTCATTTATTTTTATGGATGACATTTAATACAGACTGACTCACAGAAATATTAAATCCACTGATCTCAAATTCTCTCCTATGTGGGATCCCTGAAATTCTATTAAAAAGGAGGCAAATACAGCAGCTAAGAGGCTGGAAAAAATAATAGATTAGTATGAGTTTCATAGTGTACGTGATTTTGATTCAGATACTTTATTCTGGCCTTTTACTACTGAGGGGACCACACCTGGTCACAAAATCGGAACTCCTGCCGCTGTCACCGTGAAGCAACAGGCTCAAGATGCAAGGTGACTCAGGAAATTAGGAGGGCCTTAGACACATGAAGAAAAATGGGTTTGTCACTGAGGAGAGGACACTAAAAAGAATTCAGCACCATTTAAGCTCCTTCAAATGGAATAATTTGGCTGAGTCCTGCTTTATCTTTATCTGGGGGAAAACTGGGGGGTATGCACTACAGTGTATTTCCTGACTTACTGGCCTCTGAGGCCATGTGCCTCCATGAGATCCCTGACCCTCTCCCTCTTGCCCAGCCCCTGGCAAAGGGAGACTTGGGTTTAGCATCACTTTATAAATGAACCTCTGCTCTTATTTTGAGTGTTACTCATGCTGTTTTCAGAAGGCCTCAGGGAAATGCAAGAGCTATCCCTGGGCACCAGAATTATAGAGATCAGGTCCTATGCCTGTATCTATACTGTGAGGATTAGATGAGTTGACACACAGAAAGCATTTTATCAATGCCTCGTACACAATACATGTCAACTCTCATTATTATTATTGTTGTTGCTATTATCTTTAGTAAAGAGGCCAGAGCTAACCTAGCCAGCATGTGAAAGATGTCTCCTCTGTCCTGCCAGTTCCTTCTGTTTTTTTATTTATTTTTATTTTTTAATGTTTATTTATTTTTGAGAGGGAGAGACAGAGCACAAGTGGGGGAGGGGCAGAGAGACAGACAGAATCTGAAGCAGGCTCCAGGCTTGGAGCTATCAGCACAGAGCCTGATGTGGGGCTCAAAACCACAAACCGCAAGGTCATGACCTGAGCTGAAGTCAGCTACTTAACTGACTGAGCCACCCAGATGCACCCCCATTCTGTTTCTGATGTGTTTTGTCACCTAAATAACCTCTTTTGGTTCTGATATATGTTAATTGGCCTTAATAAGGATGGTCACCATCATTTACAACAGGTAGAAAAATATTTCTTTTAATAGACACTATTTCCTCCCATGATCTTTGACGGAAGTTTAATGACTCAGACATTAATCTTTAGGGACCTTTTGAGGAAGATGTACTTTCTTCTTGATACCTATGTGTTACAGGGATATATCCTCTTCTATTCTTAAATAGGGTTATTGAATTCTCTAGGCTGAAGTTGTTTGGGTTTTTAAATTTTTTTAAGTAGGAGTGTGGTTGGTAAGTTCAGGAGGATTGATGGTAAAGAACTGTCTTAAGATGTGCCTTCTGATATTATGCTACTTCTAGAACCTTAGGCTCCATCCTTGGCTGTTTCTTGGCCTGACTTTCACTGAATCCAGTAAAATTTCTATCTGTCGGAATAGAATATACATCTTTACCATTATACAACTTCACAGTGACAATGCTGTTTATGTTAGCATTGACTCTAATATAAGCAGGGAAATACTGTTTGGTTTAGCCTCTAGCCTAGCATAGAAGAATGGGGATTTTGCTTTTAAAAAGGTTAAACTGCATGTAAACAGTGTCACTGCTGCCTTTTTGACTAACAGGGTGAACTTGAGTCAGAAGACACTTGAATCTGGTCCACTTAGAACTCTATTTTGTTTTACAAGTGAAGAGCAGTACTTAAACTAGAGAAGAAATATTCCTTTTTTTTTTTTTTTTTTTAATTTAGGGCTTTTTGAATGCCCACGGTAGTCTGGCCATTGCATTACTCCCAGGGAGCTTGGGTCAAACCACACCTCTCCCTAGGTGAGTGCAGAAAGCCCACTCCTCTTGGAGTCAAGATCATGCAGATACCCTGTGCTCTGAGTTTATTTTTAGCATAAACAGGAAGTTCCCAGTTTCTTTTCTCCCCTCATTGGTGCCATATCTATTGACAGTCACTGGTGCCATATCTATTGACAACCGTCAGTGCCTGAATCTGGTTCTTGAAAACCTCCCCTTGAAGGAAATGGTTGGATTTGTCCTAAGGAATTTTTTTTTTTTTTTTTTTACAAATAGTTTATTGTCAAGTTGGTTTCCATATAACACCCAGTGCTCATCCCCACAAGTGCCCTCCTCCATGCCCATCTCCCCCCTCCCCCCCCACACCCATCAGTCCTCCGTTTGTTCTCAGTATTCTTGAATACTGTCCTAAGGAACTGTTACTGCTTCCTTGGAGGAGGAGACCATTGACCTCAGGCCCTGAGAGCTAACCTTACAGGGTTATTCAGGAATTGGAGTGTTTTTCAGAGCTGTCCCCACTGGTGCAGATGACCAGACTATTATCTGTCTGTCCTCCATGGTTAGTCTCTGGGTTTGGGCTCCTGGGAGGGGTGGAGTCCGGGTTGAGGAGACCCTCCACAGCTCAGGCAGTCCTGGAAGGAGCTGAGAACTGAAGTCTATCTGCTGATAGCACCCCCAGTACTGGGACAAGTCCTCCCTTGAGAGTGATCTGTGTGGAGCATCCTAGTGCCCCCCACCATTCACTCACTGAACCCGCAGAAAGCCATCATCATGGTAGTTCAGGTGCCCCTGAAAACACCAAGATATCTCTGACTCTTGGTCAGCACTCAGGCCACATGGTCTTCTCTATAGGATTTCAGTATCTGCTTTGTGGAAAATCCAATTGTAAAGAAATACAGGAACTGATGCAGAATATAGAGTAGTGAATATAAAGGGAGGTTAACTCAGTGCAAAGCATGGAGAGAAGAGGGAAAACAAAATTTTGAACTAAGTAGCATTTGGAATATTAGCATGCTCTAGCGACTTGGTAAAACAGTACATACTTTTAGATTTTACAGGCAAAGTTTCTTTTATTTTGCTCTCATGTCTTGAGTTTTGTAAGTTCCTTGGGTAAGACTGTGTTGAAAGAAGAAGCACCCACTTCTGGGTCAGTAGTCAGTGAATTGACTATTTTTACATGCTGCTTTATTCTGTAAAGATTGCTGTTTCTGGGGACACGGTGTGAGTGGTGTTACAGCTGAATCTCCTTTGGTGATGAGCGGTTTTATACTGTGTTCTGTGAATACTAACCTCTCCTTTATGTTCCAGATATTGATGAATGCAGCACCATTCCTGGGATCTGTGATGGGGGTGAATGTACAAATACAGTCAGCAGTTACTTTTGCAAATGTCCTCCTGGTTTTTACACTTCTCCCGACGGTACAAGATGCATAGGTAGGTTTAATTATAAACAGCTTGTGTGATTTCTGCAAACCAGCTCCCTAATGAACACCTTTCTAAACACGCTTGTCAAAGGGGACTAATAATTTCTCACTTTCTGTAAAGTGTACATTTACATTTCATTAAACAGTGGTGCACCCTCTTAAAGAAAAGAGGCATCCTACCCTCTTGTATTAGGATTTTTGCCTCCCAGAAAGTGGGATGATCCAGGAGCCCATACAGATATCCTCAGTCTATAAATTAACTTTGCAGTTATGCAAGTGTCAAACCCTCAGTCATTTCCTGGGACCTGTGTTAATTTAGGGCTGAAATTTTGCAATAATCTCTTAATTGGTGTCCCTGCTTCCTGGCTTCTCTACAATCCATCTTGTCAAATTTATCTTCTAAAATAGTGCTCTCATTAAATAATTCTTTTGCTCAAAAACCTCGGGTGGTTTTCCGTTAGGATTTGGAAATTAGAGGTTTTCAGTCTGTGCTCCATGGATCCTTCAGGAATAGCAAAGGTCTCCAGAGCTGCCTGGGTGGGAGAGGGGACCAGTGAGAGGGAGCAGGCTAAGGGGACGGGATCCCTTCCCCCTACTCGCTGCCCCCTACATGCACACACTCTGCTCTTATCTAACGGCATGTTAGGCTTCTACACAAAATAAGGGATTTTGTTATTTTTTTTAAAAAATAGGTTTGATTACTGCCAGATTTATTGATTGTTAAGACTTCCCTCAAAGTCTAGTCAGCTAGAGAAAAGTTCAAGTTCCAGGTGTGTAGCCTAATAGTTAAGGACATTCTCTGACCTCCCTCAGCCTTGCTGACTTGTGGGTACAGTCCCTGCTTCTCACCCTCAAACAGGTCATGTGTTTCAATTCCTTCATGCTGTTAATCATACATGTTGTACCACTCGGGATACTCTTCTTCCCAGCTCGAGCCCCCTTTCCTGCTTCTGCTCAGGCTCTCTGTCTTTGAAGATGTCCCAGATCAGCTTACCTGAAAGCAGTTCCTCCCTTACCGGAAGAGATGCTTCTTGTAAATGGTCTTCTAGGGAGATTTTATGTCTGTATGTTTTTACCTCCCTAATTAAGTTGTAAGTTCTCCTTATAGCCTACATAACTGCTATGCTCACATATCCCTGGTGATTCTTGGCACAATTCCTTGCATGTCATAGGCACTTAGTAAGTACTTGTTGAATATCAAAATAAGTACTTCCTCATTATTAGGAAGCCTATGGCACATGGCCTTGGAGAAAAATGAATGCTATCTTTTGATGTTTGTCTCTGGCCCCTATTTTCAGAGACACTCAGCTTTGCATCCTCACTGCAAGCCATGGATCTCAGGCCCAAATGGAGTTGCACTTGAAATTCTGAATTCCTTTTTACTTAGTCACATAATAAAAGCTGAGGGCGGTCTCTTAAGTTGACATTTGAATAAGCACAACCAGTGAGAGAAGCATATCTGGACTTTTCCTTAGAAATAACGGTGGTGCCCAGATTGTCTGAGTTTCCAAGATCTCTTCACATACATATACTGGAATTGCAGTAAAAGGATGGCGACTGTAGTCCTTGGAGCTCCTTTTTGTCCCCAGACTGTCCCAATTAGCACATGACATCCAGTGGCCAGGCTTAACAGAGACTTAGGTCAGAAGTTCTTTCCAGGCCAGATAATAGGTAGATGTGTTTTTAACCTTCAAAGAGAGCCCCAGGTGATATTAAAATGATTAAAACACATTTACATATCAGATGGTTTACATTTTTATAATACTTTTACCAAATATATCCATACTATTTAGAAAGAAAATGGGGTGTGGGGAAGGTACCTCTGAGTACCTCTGAGGTGTGAGGTATTTTATGGAAATTATCTGACTTAATGTTCACAACCAGACTGTACATGAGAAGAAGCTGATGTTTACAGAGTTCACATAAGTAATTTGGTTCCGTTGCTTAAGCAGCTAAGAAGTGAAGGAGCTGAGATCCCAACTTGGGCCCTGAGCCCCTGGTCCTGACCCTGTCATTGCCACCTCTGGAATGAACACCAGACACAGTAAACTCTAGGCAGCACACTTTCTCCTTCTTTGGAACTTTATTGTTTGTTGCCATAATTAGGAGCTTGTTACATAAAATGCTCCAACTGACATTTTGGCCTACCCTAATGCTGGTATTTCCTGTCATGCAGGAACCCTCCCTCCTCTCCCCCCAAATATACCTAGTGAAAAGAAAATACATATAGTCTCCAACTTCTAAACAAATCCAAGGTTGGTTTGTAGGTTGGCTGTTTGGAATTAGTAAATCTAACCAATAGAACACTCCACATGTGGCTAGTGGTGTGTCACATCTTCCTTATACGTCTAAGCATGAGATTCGCCTGTTACCTTCAGCCCCCACAGTCTGAGGCTCTCAGACCTCCCTGTCCCCAGCACTCCCTTTGTCCTGTAAGCTCTTGCAGTATTATTTTATTTTATTTTTTGTTCTATGATCTTCCTTTGGTACTTTATAATACCTTGTGTAGGGTGGTCTTTTCATGTTAGTGTGTTCTGTCTCCTCAATTCCCAGGAATCCTGATAATATCCTGTATCTAGTTTGGGCCTCAGAGCTCCTAGCTCCTGGTTGTCTACAACAACGTTAGTGATGATAGGCCTGCAGACACCTATTTAATCCATAATATATGTGTTGTGATAGAATGTGATGTTTAGGTTCTGAAAGGAAAGGCCAAGTGATTCAGAAGAAGATAAAGGAAGAAAGCTTCCTACTCCTTTTCTGCCAGATGTCTTGGCCAGAGCAAATTCAAAACAGAAGGTGTCTATGCCTCCTCCTACCCTCCATTTATCTCCTCCAAATCTTAACATTCTTCCCCCTCACTACCATAGGTCTTCAGATCATCCCAGAGCCACTCCTTAGCCTCTAGGCAGAGTGATCCCTGTATACAATGGTTTCCTTCCCACTTCCTGATGACAAGGGAAACTTCAGGCTGGTGTGCCCTGGGGGCAGTTCCTCCAAATGGCTCCTGGTTTCCACATATTTTCCCTTCTTTTACTTGTCAGCCAATAGATTTTTTTCAGAATTAAAAGTTGTATAAATGTGTGTGTTTTTAACCAAAGCTCTCCTTGCAAGAAGAGAAATCAGCCAAATGCTTATTGTATGTGCGGGAACCATTTGCAAATCAGAGATTGCCAGCAACCCAGATGTGGCTGGTAATTTTTTTAGCCACAGCATTCACCATTGTGATCAAGAGTCTCTAACCTTCTGATATGCCATCTAAGTCAGCCAGTGGGGCAGTAAAATAGTATCATAGTTAATGTGCATAAATAATAGACATTAGCCCATTAAGAGTTTGCGATTGGTAACCGTAGGTCCCAATTTTGCCCCGAAAGATAGCCCACACTGCAAATTATATATACAAGCTGTGGTCAAGTATTTATACTGGATTTTGACCACCAAATTTATTTGAAACTGGGATATAAGCCAGTTTTGAACATTTTTTCCAATTCTTAACAGCCTTTGGTTTCCATGCCCAAAACATTTACTAATCCCTGAGTATATAAATTATCAGTGGCTTTAAAGCAATGAAAAGTAGAAACTAGGAAGTTTTATTGCTTCTTTTTCATAGGGAAGGTGCTATTTGTAGCTTCACAGAGCTTATCTTGTCTGCCCTCCTCTCTCTGGCCATTTACCCTGGACCAGGCTGCAGTGAAACTCGCTCTGCCTCTCTGCTGAGACCATTAGTCTGACCGCAGGTGTAGGAACTGGGGCCACAAGAAAATCTGTAGAAAGCACATTTGTATCTGCTAGTGTTTTTTTTTTTTTAAATGTTTGTTTATTTTTGAGAGAGAAAGAGACACAGAGTGCGAGTGGGAGAGGGTCAGAGAGAGAGGGAGATATAGATCCTGAAGCAGGCTCCAGGCTCTGAGTTGTCAGCACAGAGCCCAATGCAGGGCTCGAACTCACAAACTCCAAGATTGGGACCTGAGCCCAAGTTAAACACCTAACCGACTGAGCCACCCAGGTGCCTCCCTGCTAGTGGTTTTAAGTATTTTTCAGGAATAATCTTGTATTATTTCAAGCTGATCCCTAATTTTATTTGATGGTTTGTCTAGGTTTTTTTTGTAGCCTTCTTCCTATGATGTTAATAATATATATGTTTCTAAGTTAGCCTTGTTTTTTATTTTATTTGTTTATTAATTTATTGTAACCTTCAAGGTTTGATGGCTTTGTATTCTTAAGAATGATGTAGATGAAGACAATTATAGTTATGACCTTCTCTGATCAAACCTGAAGTTTATTATTTAAACTTACAGGAAACATAGTGATGAAATTTTAACTATAAAAAAGTCTTCATTTTATAAAAGAGTTTACCCTTAATTTCTTTAGATATCAAGCATATTTTAAATATTATTTACTTTTTACAACTTCATTATATATGGATATCGCTGTACGGTAATAGGCTTTTGTTAAAGAGTTTCATCCTCAGCGCGCCTGGGTGGCTCAGTTGGTTAAGTGTCCAATTTCAGCTCAGGTCATGATCTAATAATGGTCCATGAGTTTGGCTCTGCCTGAAGCCTGCTTCAGATTCTGTCTCCCTCTCTCTCTGCCCCTCCCCCACTTGCGTGCGTGTGCCCTCTCTCTCTCTCTCTCAAAAATAAATAAATGTGAAAAAATTAAAATAAAAAGAGAGGTTCATCCTCAATATGTTAGGTAGATCAAGATGTTCTGTATTTGGCTAGCTTCCCCTCTAGTTGACAGTGCTTCCTCACCGTGAAGCGGTTAGCGCTCTACTATGTCATGGGCTCTTCTTTGGTAGCCTAGACTTGTACTTCGATGTGTCAATGTTGTCATGACAGTCAGACATGATGTAACCCAATAAAAGTGGTATAGAGAAATATGTCTTCCCGTGTTGCTTTGAGAAGATACCTTTCTGCCAAAAAAAAAAAAAAAAAAAAATCATTCAAGAACCATTGCATCTGATAGGACTAAGAACTTGGAATCATGTACATTTTGAACTTATAAATAATCAGTGCCTTATAAAACCTGTTAGGGCCCCAGGACAAAAGGAAATCTTGATTAACAAGCATTGGATCTGACTGCAAAGTGGCTCACTCGTTTAAAAAAATTTTTCACAAGTCTGACTCACAGTTTCAGTCTGAAAAATAAGAAAGATCTTTTAGAAATGTAGACTATAGTGCAGACTTCATGTTGTTTTAAAATAGATTTATATCAATATTTGCCTAAAGTGGCTCGAATTAAGTAGTTTGAAACCAAGGACAACACAGTCTCCCTTCAGTATAGAGACGTGTCTTTATAACTAATTAACTGTCACTGTCAGTGATTTTCTTAGTCTCTCTTTTCCTATGGCACATATGGTTGTAATCATTCGTTCCCACCTTGGGGATGGAATGTGGGACATTGGCCAAGTGCACCAGCTCACAGGAGCGAAAGGTGTGAGACGAAGAGAGTTCTGACTGAGCATTGTTCCCAAGCAGCGCTCACCACTTCGCTTCCAGGCGCAGGCGTGTCAGTGCATCCTGCCTACCAGAGCCCAAGTGTGAAGTGCAGAGGTGTTGGAGCAGGAGAGGGTTGTTCCGAGATCCATCTCAGTGATGTGCGGGTGGCTGTGTTTCTTTGTTCCCTCAGATGTTCGCCCCGGATACTGTTACACGGCTCTGGCAAATGGGCGCTGTTCTAACCAACTGCCTCAGTCCATAACCAAAATGCAGTGTTGCTGTGACCTTGGCCGATGCTGGTCTCCAGGGGTCACGGTCGCCCCTGAGATGTGTCCCATCAGAGCAACGGGTAAGAGCCCTTCACTTACCTGCAGAGTATCCCCAGTTCTACCCCCACAAGCCCAGTGACATGCATGATGCAGATCTAGTGGAAATCCAGGTAAGTGAAAAAGATGCCAGTAAAGAAAAAGACGACTCCCAGGGAAATTTCCCCAGCTAATGACTTGGGGGGGAAATAGAGGTCCATACAAATAATACTGTTTTCTGGTACTGCTTCTTCCTTAGCTTGCTTATTACCGCTAAGTAGCGGCTTTTTCAGAAGTACTTGTCTTCTCTTATTCTCCTGTATTTCTTTTGGCTCTCAAATAGTCCTCAAAGCTCACTTGAATAAAACTCACTTCTTTCAGAGTCTTTTGGTGAGTTACTCTGGATACATGTTTCCTCCTTCCCTAACGTTTGACACTTTCCTCTTGCTTGTTGCCAATTCTTGTTGACTTTTTTTCTTCTTTGTAATACCTCTCTCATCTGTCATATTCCTTCCATTTTCACATAAAGCTCATTTTCTCTCATCTGGACTATTGCAGTGGCCTCTTAACTTGTCTCTATGAAATCCACAGCTGCCATATACATTTCCCAAAGCATAACTCATCTGTAGTTTGGTTAAAAAAATTATGGCTGGGGAAAATGTAGGAAAAGATGTCCAGAATTTTTTTTCCCAGGATGACTTCAGGTGGTATCTAGTGGTCCAAGTCACTCCATTTCTTGAAAATAAAATTTTACTACTTGGCAGAGAGCATCCAGCGTCCTCAAACCTGACCCCAGTTCATCTTTTAATTCTGATTCTTTATGGTGGCTTTATTTTCTAGTTAAATTATGCAATCAAACTTTTCTTGAAGCCAGTCTGAAGATTTCTAAACTCAAATACTCTTTTTTTCCCTAAAACTTGTCCTCAGTTGAGGTTCTTCCTCCCTACTTCCTACCTCTGCTACTTTGCCTATAAAATGCTCTCTTGGGGCACCTGGGTGGCTCAGTCAGTTGAGCGGCCGACTTCAGCTCAGGTCATGATCTCACAGTTCGTGAGTTCGAGTTCCGCGTCGGGCTCTGTGCTGACAGCTCAGAGCCTGGAGCCTGCTTCAGATTCTGTGTTTCCTTCTCTCTCTCTCTGACCCTTTCCCACTTACACTCTGTTTCTCTCTCCCTCAAAAAAAATAAATAAACATTAAAAACAAATAATAAAATGCCCTCTTGTTTCCTAAGGATCCTAAAATGATTCTCAATATGACCGAATTCATGAATGTGCCAGGATAACTACAGCTGGAAATGCTGCCTTCTGTCTCCTTGTTCCAGGTTTTTATTCTTGCTGTGGCACAAATCCCATCTACTCTGCTTTTTGGCAACTTGTGTTCATGTATTGCTTTTTTACTAGTTGATAAATCTCATTAGAAGGGCTCATTCAGGGGCGCCTGGGTGGCTTAGTCGGTTAAGCGTCCGACTTTCGCTTAGGTCATGATCTCGCGGTTCGTGGGTTCGAGCCCCGCGTCGGGCTCTGTGCTGACTGCCAGCTCGGAGCCTGGAGCCTGTTTCAGTCTGTGACTCCCTCTCTCTCTGACCCTCCCCTGCTCACGCTGTCTCTCTCTCTCTCCTGGAAATAAATAAAACATTTAAAAACAAAAACAAACAAAAAAAAACAAAAAAAAGAAGGGCTCATTCATTATCATAGTCTCATATACTTTATGCTTTCTTAACACTTCCATAGTATTTGGCAAAATCTTATTCATAGGAGGCATTCAGGTAGAGTGAACAATTTACTAAGTGACATCTTTCCCACCAGATGTAAGTAAGAACCGGGGTTATAGCTCATTCTCGATCTGATTCCTGAACGGTATGTTTGAATCAGAGCACTTTAGCAGAGCAAATCAAGGTGGGGAAGGATAAACACAGAGTTAATTAGAGTGTTACTCACAGAATATAAATTACTTATTATCATGGATTCTACACCTGCTCACAGGTGTTACTCTAAAATTTCTCTTTATTGCTGAGAATTATATGTGTAGATTAAAGAAGCAATAAAAATCTTTCGATACATTTTAACATATAGCAAGTCATAATTTTGTCTGATCTGCTTACTGTCTATAGCCTAAAAATATAGCCCACCGTTCTTTGTGCCATAGGGGGACCATTTAGTAAGTTACTATTTAGAAGAAGTACATGTTGTCCTACTAAGACACATGTCTTGGGTACCAGGAAAATCACTTTTTAAATACATCTGTTAATTTAGGAATCAGCAGCATTGATGCAGATTCCTTTGTGTGCTGAGACCTTGAGAAGAGGGGAGAGGGATAGGCAGGTAGAGGTGCTTGAAAACCAACTTTGGGATACATGAGCAGAAGGTCCTGTTCCCCTGGATGGACTTGCAGGGAGCTGCTCTCTCATATGTACCACCAAAATGCCCACAATCTAAGGCCCAGGGAAAAGCAGACTGATAGAGAAAAGCTGGTTTGCCAGTGGGTGTTTTTGTCTGCTCAGACATTCTGGTAGCAGCACTATGGAGCTCTAGGCTCTTAACTTAAGGAGAGTGATGATGTATATATATATATACACATAGGAGTGTTTTAGACTGGCCAGCTTTTCTCCCCATTAAAAAAAAAATCAGTATCATCTTCAGGTTACATGGAGAAAGGAAAGATGGATATCAGTTGAAAAAAACTAGCTGCAGTTTGCTGGTCCTGAATGTCAAAGGAACTCATGGGAAAATTAGGAAGCCAGACCCACTCGGAGGTTAAGATGAATTTTCCTGCTGAGGTTAAGATTAATTTCATGGCATGCTTAAAGTCATATACTCATCTAATTAGCAGAGATTCCAATGAGCTATTCAATTTCTTTTATACAGATCCTAAAAGGCTGAAAGAAAAAGGCTGAACTGAAGCTTGGAAGCAAACTGAGTCCCTTAATATAATTACTATCCAGTTAAATCCAACACGTAGTTAATTAATACCTTGTATGTGTCTGTGCAGGGGTCGACTCAGAATGGGAATTAGTTATGAGTTAGATAGGATTCTTGACTTCAAACACTGTGCACAGTCTTGGTGGTGGAAATTTGGTGGGAAGCCGGTAGCCAGGAAATGATAATGGCACATCCAGGTGGTAATTCTGTGCAAAGGATCACTGTGGTTTGTTAGGAGGGATTGTAGCATCCTGGTTCAGGGAAGCATAAGCAATACATAAATCCTTTCCAGATGCAGTCAAGTGCTACAGAATCTCTCTGGGTTAAACTTAACGATAAACAATAATTAAAAGGCAATAATAGAATTCTCTAAAAACATAAGCTTAACCTGAGTTGGAAATGTCATATGTGATTGAAGATACTTTAGTAATGGACCAACAAATAACAACATCCCTGGTATGTGGTAGCCAGGTATATTTAGCCACATATAAATTGGCAGATTTTCCCATGATGTTGAAACAGGAATGTTATTTCCATAAGACATAGTCCTGAGAATAAGTCAGATTTAGTCCATAAGGAAAAGAGTAATATTAACCTAATTTCTATTACTGGATAAAATGAGTATAGAAAGTATCAACGAGAGTATCCTTGTATAGCAGCGATAATAAAATTATTAACATTCTGGCAAGAGGAAGAAAAAAGAAATTAAAAAATCACATGGTTAATGTACATATGGAGGCGAACTGTAACAAGATATGGCTATTTGTAGGAAACATGAACATGTACTAGTAGTTAAGTAAATACAGCCCTGGAAACCTGGCTACTGTTTTAAAACACTTTTCTGGAAGCTCAGGAAAAGAAAATGCATCACAAATCTTAAGAGGATTTATTCTGATAAAGAATAATTGTGAGAAAGAAGCAAAAAGTCATGTGAGAAAGAAATCAGCATATATGTGAAGTCAGAGGAAAAGAGTTGATTAACTCAGGTATCATTTTGTAGCATTAACACTGGACCCTCCCTCCCCCAGTATCCCTTCTGCCCTGTGGAGTGCTGCTTCTTCAACACTTCATTGTACAAATACGTATTTCTCAGGGCTCTGTCTCTGTACACCCTTCTCTGCGGTTTCCATGCCTTTCCTAAGTGAGCTCATCCATCCCCCTGGCTTTAAATACCACCTGTCTACTGATAATTGCAAAACTTCTATTCGGCCCCCGCTTCTCCTCTAGGCTTCAGACTGTCTTACACAGCTGCTCTGTGACAAATCTACTTGGATGTCTGTATCTCAAAATGTGTATGTTCAAATGGAACATGGCCTCTATCTACCAAACCTGCTCCCACTGAAGTTTTCCCCATCTAGGTAAATGTCACCAACATCTACCCATTTGCTAAACCAGGAGACTATGTCATTCTTGATTTTCTGCCCCCTCTGCTCTATCATTTCCTCCTTCAGGAAGAACTACCCATTTAAGACTAAAATATGCTTCAAATTTGTCCGCTTCTGCCCAGTTTCATCACTGCCTCCCATGTCCAGCCATTGTTTTCTTGCCCTTGGTCTTCTGTAACAGCCTTGCCTTCCTTTGGCACATTCTCCATGTATCAGCAAGACGGATCTTCTGAAAATGTTCAGTTGATTACATCCCACATTAATCTGAAGACTTCCAGTGGCTTCCCATTGCACATAAAATAAAATCCAGGCTTTTTAGCATGCTCTTTAGACCTCTGTGGGGTCCATAAATGGGACGGAATGGCAAAAGTGGCATTTCATTCTTCCTTAAGGTGAACCGTGACATAGGTAAAGACTCTAAATTTTGGGAGAGGCATGTGGTACACACACTGGGAAGTTTGTTTTTAGTTTTGAATTGCTGTTCCTAATAGTGACTGAAGCTCTTAGGATGGGAATGAAGCCAGTGGGCTTTTTCCTTTTTATCCAATTGATCTATGTGGTTTGGTGATTGATTTTATTCAAAGTTGGTTTGAAATGTAAGGGTGACTTCCGCAGGACTATGAGGTACACTGTAGCTCACTCAGCTTTTGTGTTCTGTTGTGTCATGCTTTTCCAGAGGATTTCAACAAGCTGTGCTCCATCCCTTTGGTAATTCCTGAGAGACCAGGATATCCTTCCCCACCCCTTGGCCCCATTCCTCCAGTTCACCCTGTTCCTCCTGGCTATCCTCCTGGACCTCCAGTACCCGTCCCTCGACCACCAGTGGAATATCCATACCCGTCTCGGGAACCACCAAGTAAGGATTCAAAAATCGTCTGATTATTTTTCTTCTGTTAACCAAGTTAACTTTTTTGTTTAATTTACATAGTGTTATATATAATTTTTTAATACGCCTATTTCATAGAGAAAAATAGGCTTCATTATATTCTCCTGAAATATGTCCTTTTGCTGTTGATTTTTTTTAAATTTTTTTTTAATGTTTTATTTATTTCTAGGAGAGAGAGACACAGCATGAGCAGGGGAGGGTCAGAGAGAGAGAGAGTCACAGACTGAAACAGGCTCCAGGCTCTGAGCCGGCAGCCAGCACAGAGTCAGACGCGGGGCTCGAACCCACGAACCGCGAGATCATGACCTAAGCAAAAGTCAGACGCTTAACGGACTAAGCCACCCAGGCGCCCCATTGCTGTTGATGTTTTGAGTCATCTGTAGGACAGTTAGTTAGCTCATTGTGGGAGAGATGTAAATCTGATCCATAGAGGGTGAAGTCATAGAGGGGGCATATACAATGAGCTTTGTATAATGAGTTTTATACAGTTTAAAGCAGTTTTGCAAGTAATTGCCAAGAACGCTGTCTTTTTCATTTCCCCAAACTGAAGGCTTGAGAGCGAGGCAGAAAAGAGGTAGAGGTAGGGAGAGGCAGGCTACCGTGAGGCCGCAGAACCTGGCCGCACATGATCGCTGTGAACGGGCCTGGGAATATGCTTTATTGGCGCCAGATGATCTTTGCCCAGAGAGTGTTTCCTTCCTTTATGTTTTAGTATCTTGCTCATTGTTAATGGGTTAAGCGCTGATGAAAGATGTCCTGGTTATAAGTGATTTCAATGGGGTTTAATGTTATTCCTTTAGGGGTGCTGCCAGTCAATGTCACTGATTACTGCCAGTTGTTTCGCTATCTCTGTCAAAATGGACGCTGCATTCCAACTCCTGGGAGCTACCGGTGTGAGTGCAACAAGGGATTCCAGCTGGACCTCCGCGGGGAGTGCATTGGTATGTCATACATATGGCTAGGTCTGCACCGAGAGGCTATTGCAATTCTGTCCCATGACTATATGGGTTTCCTGTGGCAGCTGTAACAAATCAACTCCAAGTCAGTGGCTTAAAATGTAGTTCTGTAGGTTAGAAGTCCAACACGGGACTAAAATAACTGGGCTAAAATCAAGATGTCAGCAGGGCTGTATTCCTTTTGGAGAGAATCCATTCCTTTGCCTTTTCCAGCTTCTAGAGGCCATCTGTATTCCTTAGATGATGGTCCTCTCCTCTACAAAGCCTGCAGTATAACATCTTCACATCGTGAATTCTTTGGTTCTCTCTTCCAATTCCCTCTTCCACTTTTAAGGACCTTTGTGATTACACAGGGTGCATCTGTATAAGCTAGGAGACTCTCCCCATCTCAAGTTCTGCTGATTAGCAACCTTGATTCCCCTTTGCCATGTAGTGTATTCAGAGGTTCTGGGGATTAGGACATTAACATATTTGGGGAGGGGCATTATTCTGCCAACTCTAGTGACTTTTAACCATCATCGTAAAATACATTCAAGTCATTGCTGATAGCTTCAACTTCAGCCATCTCCTCAAAAGTCTGACCATTAAAATAAAGCATTCACACCATCCCAAAATTATAAAAATGTGCACATTTTACTGACTTAAATGGATATAACTCACCAGTTGTCTCTAAAACTGGAAAGTCATTAAAATTGAAAAGAGAAACTTTGAATTGTTGACAAGTCATTTAAGCCAGCAAAAGGAGGCGATGTAACATAAGAATAATTAATTTGATAGATTGGAAAAGAACACCCAATTGCCATCTAGTTTTTTAAAATAAATCCCTCTCTTAGCTTGGTTATAAAGTCTAATTCTGTCATTGCGAATCAGGCAGAAATAAAGAGTTACTAGTTTCTCACACTGGGCAGTGTCCTGATGACATGAGCGCCCCTTCTGGCAACACACTAGGGGAGAGTCATTCAGTCCGTAAAGTCATCCAGAACTGGTGGAAGAGGGGACATCTAGCCCACCTTCGGGGGAGGGCACACCTGCAGCAAGAAACATGTGACTCTGGGTGAGTGGGTGGGTTATCTTCCAAAAACCTTAGTTTCCTTATCTTTACAACTAAGGAGGTATAAACCAGTTCACTGTTAAATATACTGATAGTCCTAACAACCATAAAACTGTGGGAGCCTCCCTGGATTGGGGGGTAGACTCTGGGGTTGGTGAGAATAGCTCTTTAAATGGTAAGTGTTTCATGTTTTGTCCTAATGTTCTCGGTGGAATTCAGCAAGGGATGCTTAGATAAGGTGAGACCCCTTTTTATTGAAAAATAGAGCCATAAGAGATACTCAGAATCCTGCCTAGAAGCTATTTCTGAAATGTTAGTCTGTTTGATTCCCTTAGGCCAGACTCAAGGAAGAGAAAATGTTTATTAGCTTGGAGTGTTGAGTTGCTACGTGCTTGGCATTTTCCTCTGAAAAATGACACAGGAAAATAATACACTTTAACTGCTCAACCAGTTTTCAAGTGGCTTGTGACATGATACATTGTAGTAGAAAGAAAAAAGATCCTTTTCATTATGCTATTTGTTTCTGAAAAGGAAAATGTTTTAACATGTAAAGGAAACCAATAAAATGGTCTTAAAGTTGCAAGCTATTGCTATCTAATTTCTTACTGGAATATACTGTATTTTGCAGATGTTGATGAATGTGAGAAAAACCCTTGTGCCGGTGGAGAGTGTATTAATAACCAGGGCTCATACACCTGTCAATGCCGGCCTGGCTATCAGAGCACGCTCACCCGGACAGAGTGCCGAGGTATGGTCCTAGCTTGGAACACGCTAAGTAAGGGGACATATATGCTCAGTAAAAGGTTCACTTCAAAGGAATTTAACAGAGTTTGAATAACCCAGCCAGGAGAGGCTAATAGGCTCTTGTTGCTTTTTGCACTCAATTCCAGATCTTGTCACTTGGAAGGAGAGCATCATAAAATCTGGCAGAGATCCAAAGCATTTTTAAAAGATGCGTCTGTTCCTGTGCAAATATCTTATTTTCACTACTTTTTTGCCTCATCACTACTGCCTCTTCATTTTTAATCTGAGAGCTAGGGAATGGGGTTGTCCTTTGTTGACCCAGAAACGGAGGAAAGTTTCAGGTGAAGTTGTATGTAACTGATTTCTTAATGGAAAGATCTAAAGTATAAGGAAGGAGTCTGCAATTTCTCGCTTCTTATTCATGTGGTCAGCAGTGGCATCTCCTGGGAGCTGATCGGAAATGCAGAATCTCAGGTCCGACCTCAGACCTACTAAATCAGAGTCCATATTTTAACAAGCTCCCCCAGTGATCCATCAGCATTTTAAAGTTTGGGAAGTACTGCTGTACGTGTTTGCTCACAAAATTTTCCCTTCAGGTTTATTCGTTTAGTGTGTCATCCTGTATGCCTTTTATTGGATGACTGATACACAGTTTCTGCAACAGAAATAAGTAAGATGTTCTTTCAGCCGTCAGAGAACTCAAATATCTATGTCTCTATAAATTTGGCACAGAATGAGGTTATTTCACTGATCCAGTAAAGCCAGATAAAAGCAAGAGAATTCTGTGTTAAAATTAAATACAAGGAAAGGTTAGAAGGTTTGTACCACTTAAAAAAATTGCAGCCATTAATAAGACTTAGTTTTGTCTTCTTCTTTTTTTTTTTTTTTTTAAGCAGAAGCTCTTCATCTGAGTTGAAGACGTACAGTTTTTATTTTTATTGGTTTGGTTTCAGGGTCTTTGATTGTGATTCAGGCTTAGACATTTCTTGCCATTTGGTATGTTTGGTACACTGCCTATAAATGGCTGTTTTGAGTAGAAGAAACCAGAACGCAGTAGGTCTACCTGCTAGTATTCCTATTAATGGCTTACTTCATGAATATAAATAAGGATAGTTTGAATATTTAACTGGGTTTCAAACATTGTCAGTATTACAGCTATTGTTTAAAGTAATTAGCATGTACAGTATACTAGGCATTTTGCAATATAGAGAATAAGCTGAAACCAATTTCTAGAATATGGCACTATTAAATGAGCAAATAGAAGAGATTATTGGGAGCACTCAGCTGGGGCAAGGGCCAGCTGGTATAGATGAGTGGTGGTGTTATCACTCTGAGACTTAATTTATTAGAAACTGAGGATTACCTAAAAGCCTCAAACACTGTCTTCTTCAATCAAGAGCTAGTGCTAAGCTTATCTCAGACATAAGAAGTTGATGACATACTCACATTTTGGGGTAGATGAAAGTTGTCACAAAACAGAAAGACTGTGTACTTAGCTGAGGAGAAGTACATGACAGACTGAAGAGAAGAGGGTAGAAGAGATAGAACTACGTAGAGAAATTTTAATGGCAAGCTTTCAGTTTGTCTTGTGAGGCAGTGGGGTGGTGTTCTGAAATTAGTGAGGAGAGAAAACGCTGAACTCTTTATACTGTTTATTTTATCCCTGGGCTTCAAAAGATAATAGAACCCTAAAAAAATTCTGCTCAAGAGTATGTGGCTTTTACTATTTTTTGGAGTGTGGAGCAAGTCAGATTTTTGCAAGGATTAAGAAATAAATGAGAGAGAAAAAGAGCGTAGGTTGTTGGCACAAAGATCAGACAGAAGAAAAGCCCAGACTGCCTCAGCTAGTCCAATGACTCGTGTGGAAACCACGGCTGGATCTGCCCAGAAAGAAAGTGCGTCTGAGGGTCAACCACAAGACAGCGTGCAGACGCAGGGTAGACAGAGTAAGCAGTATGCCATGAATGCACATTCTTGTCGTCCAGAGGATGTTTAGGGTGCTCAGGCGCATGTGGCCTCAACCCTGCACAGATAGTTCAGCCCCGGTCCACTACTACACAGTTCCTGGCCTCTGTCTTCTAGGGAATAAGCCCTGGCAAAGATTGTACACCGTGGAGACGAGGCAGTGTGTATTCATCCTCCTTGGTGTTCCTCCAGGTATCTAGCCTAGAAACTGAAGGGAACAGATAATCCAGCGTACCGTGTTGTCCAATTTGAGTTAATCATTAATCTTTAAATGAGCGGTCAGATACAGATTATTCAAGTTATTGTCCTTTTTAACACGTCCATATCAAGCTCCATTGTTTTCTTTGGCATAATACAAAACACAACACAAAGAAGGGGAAGTGCCCTCATATTTTATTTGCTAGATAGAATGCTTATAAGGCTATAAAAGAAACTAAGCATATATAAACAAGAAAACTGTACTTGGACCAGGACTGCCATAAGGAAAGTAAACATTTCAGGGTCATGTGATTGCTGGTTTTCAGATGGAATGAAAACTTTTTAATAGGACTTTTGTTCTATTGTTCTGATGTAGCTATGAGATCTGTCTTTTTGAGCATGTGTTGAAAGATGCCGGCCAAAGTTTCATGTAAATGATGATATATACTGGCTCTTTAAATTAGCTAGGAAGATGGTGAAGAAAAATTTTGGGTACAGGACTGAGATTTAAGGGCTCTTATTAGACATTAGAATTAGATAAAATGCTATTATGTTGGCAGTCTTTTTCTGTCACATGTCTTGCAAACAATAATTAGTCATTTTAGTATTGGACATCAAAATTTTGTTGAAGAATATCATTTGGTAATTGAAACTTGAGACTAAGATTATGGGTTTGGAGATGGAGGGAGGAAAAAGAAAATAATTTTGAATCCACCAACTGAAGCCGTTTTTTCTGTTTTGACTTTAATCGTAGACATCGATGAATGTTTGCAGAATGGCCGTATCTGTAATAACGGACGTTGCATCAACACAGATGGCAGTTTCCATTGTGTATGTAATGCAGGCTTTCACGTTACACGAGATGGGAAGAACTGTGAAGGTAATACCAGTATGACAGGAATAACGGTGTAATGTTACTCCCCATTTTCCATTGCAATTCCAGTATCAGAAGTCTCTAACAAGACCAAGCCAAACATTGGGTGAAAGGTCAAAGCAGCAAATGGATTTCACAGATTGTTATGGGATAGGCAAGCATAATTTTCAGCAATATTCATACCTTTAATTACATTTCTGTGAGTCAGATAACATTTCAGATATATAAGGAGAGCTTGTCCTTGAGAGATACCTGGTGATAATGAAACTTCTATCACATAAATCATTACTTCCTCATTTTATACGATCAGAATTTGAACATTGTTTTTTTTATTAAATAGGACACACCTAACTGCATATATGTATATATATATATACATATATATATACATATATATATATGTTTTCTAATTGAAGTATAGTTCATATATGCCATATATATTTTTTTGTCATTGATAGTCCTTCTGTTTGAAGTGTCTGTCTAGTAATAAAATACTATTGAGAACCTGAAAATGTAAAATTTGTGTGAAACATTGACTGTTGATAACCAGCTATATTGCCTCTTGAATTAATCATCTCGTTTTGAATTGGGCTGTTTCAAACATTTTGTCTTTTTTCCACTGCCATTTTTTTTTTGAATTGAAACTATGAACATTATTGATGAGTTTCCACTTCGTAGACCTTTAGCAAAAAGTGAGGAATGCTTCTTATTGTCTTTCCCAGCATCTTTGGGAAAGATCCCAAGAATCTATTCATACATTAAAAGAATTTCAAAATTGTTCTTAGAAACATTTTTGGCAGAATATTATCTCAGTGATTCAACTCAAAGACTTAATGCCAGAATTCTTGGTTGGGATAGAATCCTGTTTGAAAAAAAGAAAAAATAATCATAAATTACATTGGTCTGACTAAAGCCTGTAAGTGAAAACACAGCGTGTCTAGCAGAGCAAGCACCTCCCCCAAGACAGCTGTAGTATTAAATAAAATAACATGTTGATTAAAGAAATTACCTTATGATCAAAGAATCTTAAAGGCTAACTAACATGGCTATGCTCCATAGTCAAGTCTTGCATTTTAAAAACACATTTTTTCCCTGCCCCTATTTTGAAATTGATTCAAACTTCAAGCTGTCCTCTGGTTTCTGCTTTATAAAGAATCAGGAGGTGACCAAAATACGTTACAAGTTCCATCATTCTTAGTTTTGCTTTTTGTTTTTACTTTTCAGTATATTAGAGGTAATATCTGTGAAGTAAAGATAGCCATCATATTTTCAATATACTTGTTTGTAAACCGCTGTTTAAAAAAAAATCCTGGCAGCTTCCATTGAGTCAATTTCATATCTATAAATATATATATAATTATATGATATCATGTATATGTATGTATATTATGTACTATAATATATAAATATATATACACATATATGAAACTTTATATATATTACTACATATGAATTTCATATCTATATACATGTATATATCTGTATATATATCGTCTATATAGTCTGTAGACATATAGTCTACATCGTATGTCAGAAAATAAATTTAGCCCTCTAGTTTGCATGAATGTGTCAAAAATTGAGAACTTAAGAATACGTATTTTACATGGCCTTAGACTACAATAACAATGAAAGAAGTGTGAAAGAAAAGAATTCTGTTGGTTCAGGTTGGCTTCCTTTGAAGCTTACTCTTCTGATCATAAGAAAATGCATCCTCTGTATTTTTTCAGATATGGATGAATGTAGCATAAGGAACATGTGCCTTAATGGAATGTGTATCAATGAAGATGGCAGTTTTAAATGTATTTGCAAACCTGGATTTCAGCTGGCATCAGATGGGCGTTATTGCAAAGGTTTGTGCTGTAAATCCTATCCTTCTCCTGCTTTTTTTCCTTTCTATATTGCTTAGAGTTACCACTTTTCTTTCTTGATTCTTCCTATTTAAAGTACTCCTAATTCTGATTGAAGAAACCTGAGTGGACATCCTTTTTAAATCTAGCCATCCAGAGAGCTGTGGTTTATCCTCGAGACAGCTGTTATTACTTTAGAAAGGGTATTTGGGTTCTTCTAAAAGATCCTGAAAGGCTACATAGCAAATGAATGAGAAGCTGAATTAATAGTTGGTCCACCAAAACATATGAGCATCCTTTTAAATAAGCTCAGCTATTCTTCTTCCTTGCAGTTGGGAAATAAATAGTAATTAGGTTTTCTAATGGCTGTCATTTGCCACCTCTTACATCTTCACCTGAACACAATACTGTATACTCTTATTACAGTGATCTCTTCTCTGTAATTTCCTCCAGACTATCTTAAGAAACAGAAAGTTTCTCATGGACAATTTATTTAGGTGTTATCAAGTCACATAACATAAAGGGAAATAGAATTAAGCAGAAGAAATTAAGTAACCACCCATTGTTTAGCTTGGTAGCTCTTGAAATAATCTCATTACTCTAGGTATTGAAAGAAAAATGAAGATTTTTATTTGTCCTGTTGAAAATTGGGGTTCTAAGAAGAGTCATCAAGATACATTTGTGCTTAGTGTCTCTTGCCTTACGTGGCCAGGGATGAGTGATTATTGCACTTGGGTCCAAGATCTGCATTGAAACTGTACTTCTCAAGAACCTCATATTCAAAACATCCAAGAAATCTGTGAAAATGATGCACTCAAATCCTTCTGCTCATAGTTTCAGATGGAGAAGTGCTGAGCATCAAGCTATTCAAGATTGAGAAAGCAGATAGAGTCCTATGATGCCTCTTCTCCAGATTCCCCTGGTAGACAGACAGCTTCAGTAAAGGTGTTATGGAAGAAAGCCTTGTATTAAGTCATTGGCAAGATGTGCATTTTCTCTAGGCTTAAAAGAGCTTCTGTCCCTTGGTTGTTTACCTACATTCTCCATGACCTTCACATCAATGGTTCTTAATATTGTGCAAATCTATCTTCATCGCAAGAGAAAACATTTGAGTTTTTAAAATTTGAAATGGGATATAGGTTTTTGTGCTTTTGAGCCCTGTTTTGTGAGGAACATATAGTTTGGAAGACAATACCAACACGTGGAAATATTGTACAGTATAAAACAGAATACCACAAAGTGCCAAATTGTACAGATTAAGTGTTGTACAAGTTAAAAAGAAAGGGGAAGGGAATGATTGCGGGAATATTTGGAATTAGGCTTCCAAACAAAATAACAGAAGGAAATGTGAAAGCCCCTTTGTGTGCAGACCTTTTACAGGAACACACACTCCTCTTGCTAATCCACAGAGCACACTAAAATGTATTTTCAGTGCCTGTCAGCTGCTGGTGACCCTGGCCACAGTCTCTCAGCATGAAGTATGGCCAGTAGATAACCGATGTAATAATTTCAGAAGGCATTATGACTTCATAGATGAAACTAGGTTCTGCAACTGTTTGCAACCAGTGAAATAGTTGGAATATACAAACTGGAAATAGAAATAAGAATTAAGAAAAAAGAAAGAAATTTCTTGTATGCTGAATTTCTTCTGTTCTGTAGCTTTTCTCCTGACATCATTGGATAAGATTTTCTCTTAGAGCTGAGTACTTAGTTCTGACACCCCAAAGATGTGACTAGTAAAGCTAGAAGAGACAGTGCTAACTTAATCTCTATAGTTAACTAATCTAATGAACAGCATAGCCTCCCCAATCACTCTCTGAGAGTTGGGGCCTCTCACGTTGAACCACACCCTCTATGTCTGTGTTACATCTGTTGTCCTCATTAAAAAGTCTTTGTGTCACTTCTCAGGCTATAGCTGTCACTGTTTTACTGTAGACCTCAACTTGAACAAAAAGGTGACCTGCATAACTGAACCAATTTGAGTTCATGTATTTAAATATAACTGCTGTTTTAAAATACAATCTGTACACGGAATCTTGGACCATCTGAATATATCTTGTGCCAAATAACACAAGCTAAGTAAAATGTAGAGGTGTTTCAGTCTCAATTTGCCTTTTTAAGGTCAGAAAAAAGGAAATAGTTACATACACTAGCTGCATATTATAAAAGAAGTTGTTATAAAATGACTTGCTTCTAAGTGTTACGTGTTTTCCAAAACACAATTTTGGTACCATATCTACTCCCCATATTAAAGGGGAAAAATCTTTGCTATTATTAGTATGTGCCCAATAAAGTCTTTTACCATACCTCCCTAAGTATATACATATGATACTATAAAATATATGTAATACTTAGAAAGATTTTTCTTTGCTGGGTTCCAATTGCTTAGTGCTGTTGTTGACCAGAAATAGTCATCACAATCTTCTATTATAGATTTGTTTTTTGTTTCTTTTCTGTAGTGTCCCATCAGGGTTTTAGTTCTGTATCTCTTAATGCCATGCTAGTCATCTCAGAGAGCTCAGATGTGAGTGATATTGAAATGGACACAAGTCTGCGTGTTGGATGCCAAAAAGAGAAGCTTCCTGCCCAGGTCAAAGTTGCAGTCCATTCCCAAGCCAGATTTCTGACAGTCCTAGAAGAACTTCCATGTGAAATGTTCCACAAAGACCTCTGTCTTTTAGCTTCACTTTCCTTCTTCTTCCAATTCCGTTTTTGCCTTTGTGATTCTCATTTTGGATTAAAAAAAAAAAAAAAAAACCTCAGGAGACTATTATTGAAATGGCTTTTCCTGAGTAAAAAAAAAAAAAAAGAAAAAGAAGCTCACACAGTCTATTTCAATTTTTGTTACTCTTCTCTCAAAGGACAATGAAATGCATCTCACTGAGCTCTTTTATTGTTGCCGCTGCGTGTTATTTTCTATCTTCCCATTGTCAAGTGTTGTAAAAGAATTGTAGAAATGTTGTGGTTTCATGTAAATGTCACTCCATTTTTAACAAGTGCTTTTCCCCACCACAGATATTAATGAGTGTGAAACACCTGGGATCTGCATGAATGGACGCTGTGTCAACACTGATGGCTCCTACAGATGTGAATGCTTTCCTGGACTGGCCGTGGGTCTGGATGGACGTGTGTGTGTTGGTAAGATAAAGCCATGACCAGATGGATGGTAGAGATCTACTCTCCAGTAAACCCCACTGATGACAAGTGCACTCTACTGTAACAGATATGACATAATTAATACTTGTGGGGGAACAAACCAACAATATCAGTTCTCTTCTTGCAGAAGCTGGATATTAATTTAGGAGATAGAAAGATGCACTGACATAAATGAAAACTAGGGGAATCTTCACCTCTCCCTCCTCCCTTTTCTTTTCTAATCACGTAGGTATCCTCAATTTTCTCCAGCCTTCCTTTGTTGACAATGGTCTTTGAAATTGGCCTGTATGTGCTCATTATCTCATAGTGAATATTTTCAGGTAGGGAATTAAATGTCCAAAGGGAAGTACAGAACACAAAGGAGGATATGGATAATCAGGAAATTTATGTAATGTTTTTATGAGGCTTTATAAAAAGTTTGAAATTTGTTGAAAAATAGATATCCAAATTATTTTTAAGAATGGTAGTCAGTAAGCCCTTTAAAATGGGAGAGAATTGGATATAGCTGGAAACCTCCTCCCTAATGGTGAAGATGACACTACTTAGTAGACCAATGTCCACAGATTTGTATAATGAACCTTATATAGATTAAAGTTATTCTTTTTTGAAAGTACATCTAATTCAAACATTTGGTAATTGCATGTTTATTTTGAGATAGGCCACACTTCTAATAAAGATCTTATTTATCATAGTGGGAGTCACCGGTCACCCATCATTCACTTAGCCTGTATTAAGCACCTTCTCTGTACAGGTCTAGGGAAGATGAAAATGAATGAGATATAATCTCAGCACTTAACAGTCTCACCGTTGGGTAAATCGTGATAGTCCCTAGAAAACTGAGAGTCTGGCAACTGGTTTCCAGTGCTTAGAAGCTGAATGCAGTTTGTGTGGTTTTGTCTCTTTCTGTTGAGACGGAAGACCAGGGGCATTTTTTGTGAGTTAGAACAGAGACGATGGCTAAATAAAGCCAGTTTCAACTTTGACCTGGGGAGTTATTTGAAGTGATAGTGTGATGACAGATGCCTCTTCTTGTTTAGACACACACATGCGGAGCACATGCTACGGTGGATACAAGAGAGGCCAGTGTGTCAAGCC
Source organism: Proteles cristata cristata (assembly GCA_017311185.1). Taxonomy (NCBI): domain Eukaryota; kingdom Metazoa; phylum Chordata; class Mammalia; order Carnivora; family Hyaenidae; genus Proteles; species Proteles cristata. The sequence goes on along the minus strand of JAESUZ010005330.1, from coordinate 1,836,273 downwards.
CTTGTTTGGCGCCGTTACTAAATCTGAATGCTGCTGCGCCAGCACTGAATATGCGTTTGGGGAACCTTGCCAGCCGTGTCCTGCACAGAATTCAGGTATGTGGTGTCATGGGGATGCCCCCATCCTGCCAGCTTTCCACCACCATCTGCAGTCTTTGCGTTTGTGGAAATCACTGGGGGAGACTAGGTTATGTTCTCCAGGTGCGTCACATGCCTTCCTGGGGCCTGGGCAGGGCTACTCAGGGTCTGATCACACATTACTCACCCGGTCCTAATGGTCACTGGGAACGGACAGCACATTTGGAACCCCCCTTCCAGCCCCTCCGCCTTAATAATACTCCTGCTCTTTGGAATTCATGCAACTTGCCTTGTTTTCTAAAGTAGTTTCATAATGTTTGCATTTTGCAGGAACTATTATAAAAGCAGAATTTTACAGAGTGTAAAAGTAAATAATTTTCAGATTACCTGAATATTTCCAACTTTTTTCCAAAAGGCCATGTGTGAATTTTGTTCAAATCCTTCATGTTGACTTAGGTGTGCCTTTCCTAAATGATTTTATTCAACCCCAGGGAAAAAGTATTTTTCTCAATTTGAAGTGACACGGCATAATGAAAAGAAAACTGGTTGGTGAGTCAGAATTCTCCCCAGCCACAGGCAGACAAATTGCTTAATTGGGGGGTATAGTTCTTTGTGGAGTTTTATTTATTTAGGAATTTTTCTCACCTACTTTCAAAAGGACCTAAGAGAGCTTACAATAGTAAACAGAACTATAAAATAGAATAATATGGAAAGGGATCCTTAGTTTTTTTCACCTACAAAATGAATTACTCTAGGTCATTCAGAAGATCCTTTCCAGTAGTAAATTATTTCTATTTATAAGGCAAAAGTAGTTTATTGAAACTAAAGCAATAAACTGTCAACATTTGGATACAATTTTAAGGTATCCTGGCATTTTCTTTTAATGTCCTAAAATAAAGGTAGATCTAATATTGAAAACAAATAGCTTTGATTGGCTGATTTACATCTAAGACCCAGTTAGTTCATTTCTGGCCTATATACAATCAGTTAAAGATTAATTCACAATTTTTAAACCTCTGCCATTTTGAAAGTGATATTTGAAATTAGAGAGTTAGAAGAAATGAAAATGTGAGAAGTTAGAGAATGTTAAATGGAAAACTTTAAAAGAAATGGAGGAGGCCAGTTAAGAAATAAAGCTTTATGCTGGCCAATTACATCACAGAGTACCATTTTATACGTGATTAGCAATTAGTTCAATTCCTGCTCACAGTAATACTTCGATTATATAGCATAAAGTATAATTCTATCCCACAAACATACTTCCATGTAACTTTATAGTCGTATATCATTAATACTACCCTTTTGTATGTTACTTTAGCTTTTCAAGGTACTTTTCTTACATACTTGGAATTTACAAGATAGACGAGTATCGTGAAAACTGGTGCACAAGAGTATAGGTGGTTTGTTCATATCTTCATTAAGTGGAAGAACCAAAACTTAGAATCTAGGACCCTTGGTGGATATAGTTCTCTGTTTTTACATTTTCCTCTGGACCAAGTACATCTCCAAAGAATTCTTAGGACACCTAGGAAAATGAAGTAATCTTATAAAAAGATGACTAAAAGAGACCAGATTTCTTTAAGCAGTAAAGCTTAAGGCAAGATAAATTTGAAGCCCAGCCCCACAAGCTTCTGTTTTTTATTTCAGTGCACTCGCACAGAAGAGGTCTGAGTGTGGAAGTGGTTTCATTCAGTTTAGTTTCTCTACCTCTTTGGTAGATGAAATTGCCAAATCATGAAGGACCTAAATGTAGAGTATCCCTCATTTCAAGAGAGAGGGGGGATTTTTAAAAGGTACTGAAAATATTCAGAAGATTCCTTCTTTAGTCAATTTGGTGAGAAACTCCAACCTCATCACATCTATAGCCCATCTTTGTGCTCTGGAAGGAAGCCAAGTAAGCTCTACATTAAGATATTTCGCACTGGCTGTTGAATATTTACTCCTCACAGGCATCGGTCGGTTAAACCCAGAGAAGTGAAATATTAGGAATTTTCTCATATGTCCCCATACCAGTGCCTCCATGGCGCAGTACTGAGTTAGCTCAGCAAAACCTACCATTTATTAAATGCATGAGCTGTGCTAGGAACTGTGTTGTGCACTTGACATGTTCTCCTAGTAAATCCATAGAACTGCCATGTGGGTTGGGTATCCTGATCTCCAATTTATAGAAGAGGAAACTTACAGAAGAGGAAACTAAGAGACAGAAAGGGCTTGCTTCCAAGACCTCCAGCAATAAGCATTGTCATCAGGCATTCAAACTGATGCTGACCTGAACTCACTGACTGCAGAAGACAGTCTAAGCACCAGATTCTCCCTGAATGGAAAAGAACAATGAAAAGAATTTTCTTCTGTTTAGGCCAAGCATCAGCTAATTTAGCACTAACTGTAAAACTGGCATGATATTGTTTTTCCTATTTTTGCTACTTACAATTATTTCAAAAGTGCCTTAATTAATTGCTGACATGAGAGACTAATGACAATGCATTTCTTTTTGCTTTCCATCCCAGGCTTGCAGATACACAATGGCAGCCACTTTCCCAGTGTTCATTATTTTGGACCCACTTAGCATGATTTAAAAATTAAGGGATTTCACCACCTTTCTCAAATTTACGTTTGCAGGAAGGCAGAGGCTCTGAAGGATTTAACCTTCGTATTTAAAATTTGTGTAATTCATTTGCATCCACTGTCATCAGGAACATAGTTTCCTAGCATGCAGAAGTATAAGACCTATTTGCATCAGCAGCAAGATGCTGTTGGCCTCTGTAAAAAGGCCCATCCCTAATAATCCAGTTCTTGTGCCACTTAAGCAGACAGATGATTTGCATTTGACCAGGAGACTCTGTGTTGCCAGAAACTGTAGGCAACGAAGGGGACACTTCAGTTTGTTTTCCTTGGATAAAGTATGATTCCAGTTACTTCTCTATTTTCATTGTTCACTCTCATGGTCCTTTGAAAACTATTAGAATTATATGTAAAACATTGCATCAGTTTTAAGTAAAAATCCGATTCCATCGTACATTTGGGTACATAATCTGTATACTTCAATTTCTTAGTAAGATCTCAGTTTTAACATTATGCAGTACTTTGCCTGTGGATTTATCATATAGAATGCACCTAGTATCCTGATGAATATTAACATTAAAAATACACTTAAATACAAGTGTAGAGACTTTGTTTTTCTTGTGAGTGCAGGCTAGAGAATTTGAAGAGAGAAATGAGAAAATGTTAAGAACTCAATTGTATTAAAAGAATATATTTGCACTAGGAAACAAAATTATTCCCAAGACGGTGGGAGAAAGTTTTATTAACAGTTAAGAAACCACACTTTAACAGGCACATTTCACTCTAAGTGTAAAGTGTTCCCTGGTGGAAAAAATCAAATTATAGGAAAAACACCTTTTCTGAAAGCACTTTGCACAAGGACTTGCTATAACTTGCCTATATCCTTAAAAGTCATTTTCTACAGTGATGCGGAGCCTTTAAAATGGAAGCATGGTAAACCAGTGACTCCCTTGGGAGATGCCTCCTTTTCCGTTACCACTTTATTTCAGTTCCACTCACTTAGCAGGAAATGATGTGTGCAAAGCCAAGTGCAGGATTGACCTGTTCTGCAAATAAGGGAATCATTTACTATCTGTTAATTTATTACAGCGGAATATCAGGCACTCTGCAGCAGTGGTCCAGGAATGACATCAGCAGGCAGTGGTAAGGACTTGTTTGAAATTTACTACCATAAGCATGTGCAGAAGCAGCACTGGACCTTCCTGTGGGTTTCCAGTTGGTCCTTTTACACCAGACTGAGGAAGTCTGACCCCCTCTCTGGCCATCACTGTACCTAAGACACCTAGAAGCCCCCAATGGCAGAGTAATTTTGGCACAGTGGGTCCTGGAATTCCTGGGTTTGGGTGTTTGGCTGGGTCCTAAAGGTTGCTCTCCCAGGGTGGTTGATGAAGAACTGCAGTTGAGATACAATGACTGTGTTGCTCATCCATGAGAAGAGGCAGTCTGGCCCTCCTCTGGCAAGAGGCAGTCTGGCCCTCCTCTGGCTCTTGCACAATCAAGTACAGTTCAGGTTATGGACTCAATTGAATTGTTAGCCATTCACATTTTGTACAGTTTATTGACTGTCAAGTGTTCAGTCATTATAACATGTCAGTAGGGAGCCATCTTATATTTTGTAGCAAGCAGTGATTGCATTTAACCGAGTTGGAAGAGAATGAAATATTAAAGTGTGAGAAGTAGAACTAGAGAAATAGAGATACCATAAAAGAACTAGAAGTTAAAAGAGAGAATTGGAACAAAGTGCAAAAATAGGTGACAGGAAAGATGAAGGGCTTATTGTATTAATATAAAACTAAATCATTCGATTCAGGAAAGTTTTGAAAAAAAGTAGACCAAATTGATTGTCAGTTTATCCTCTTGATTAATTTCATCATTGTGTGGATGAACGTGGGGAGGAGATATTTGGGGGAAGGAAGAGGAGTAAAGAAATTTACAATGAATAAAGAGTTAGTGGGGAATAAATAAGTTGTAATAGGGATCTGGAGAAGAAAAAAAATGTCAACCCTGATTTATAAAAGAGCTAGGACCAATATTTGAGACTAGCTATTCGCTGTCATTCTGCATCACGCTTGACTATATAGCTCTTCTTAGTCTGTGGGCACACAGAAGAGGGAGGACCCAGCCTCATCTGAACAGAGCACCAGAGGCTTTTCCAGAACAGGTGGTGTGTGAATGAGCTTTGCACCAATGAATAGGCCTGGCTCCAGACATTCCTGACACAGAGCAAAAGGGCATTGTATGTTCATGGAAGAATGAGAAATTTAAAGTAAATAAACAGAGTTCATATTTTAATTTAATCTTGAAGATATTATTGAACCTACAAAAGCTTGAACCATGAGAATGACATAACCATCGTGTTTTTAAGCTAAGTCTGGTGGCATTGTAGAAGGTACATTGAAGAGGGATGGGCTGGTGGCAGGTACTTGGTCTGTGTGGTGGATCCACTTTTCCATCTTGATGTTTGAACCAAAAGAAGCGCAGGGATTGTCCCTTGGCCTGATTAAGGATTGGTAATTTTGTAGTTCCAGCTCAAATGCCAAGATCCTCTCAAGGACTGGTGGAAGGGAGATTTGATTCAGAATACCTTGTAGTGATAAAAAGTGATAAAGCTTTCTCAGCAAAGTGCAACTTTATTTTCACCAGGTCCGAAGGGTTTTACATTTATTGTAATGTTATTTTTTGACATTTCTTTGACCTTTGCTTTAGAATGTTATTGATAATGAACTCTCTTTGGTGGTACAGATATAAATGAATGTGCATTAGATCCAGATATCTGCCCAAATGGAATTTGTGAAAATCTCCGTGGGACCTACAAATGCATATGCAATTCAGGATACGAAGTGGATTCAACTGGGAAAAACTGTGTTGGTAAGAAGTTTCACCTCTTTTCTAAGACATTTCATGCATCATGCATTCTTTTGTTGTTTGAAGGAAACTGCTTTTGAGTAGCTTTAGGACTGAGCAAAGGGATGATGTTCACTTTGGTTGTCAGCATGGCACATACATGTCTTGATGAACTCAAATTTATATAGCTGAATCCTGATGATTTATAAGTAGCCATGTGTCATGTTCACTCCACAAAAGAGAAGCTTGTTAAATGTAGAAAATACAGATTGTGAGCCGTTCTTATGTGTCTTCAAAGGGATCCCTATTTTTATCAAAAGAAGTAACTCTTGTCCCAGCCACTTATTAGATTCAAAGAAAACCCAGCTTATTTTCAGTAATAACTGTTCTCTGTTAAGTTTAGCAAACACTGCTTTTGAGGCTTTAACAAACCTTAATGAAGGTACCAGCCAGTAACTGAACACACACACACACAAACAACAACCTTTGTTTGGGAAGAAAATGGTCAACATGGGCACCACTATTTTTTCTTCAACTTTCTTCAGTTGCCTAGACTAGTATTTTCTGAAATGTACTGTCCATTCTGTAGTGTAGTGACATAACATTTCAGGTTTCCTGAAGTTGAACTTTTTTTTTTTTTTTAATTTTTTTTTAATGTTTTATTTATTTCTAGGAGAGAGAGAGACAGCGTGAGCAGGGGAGGGTCAGAGAGAGAGGGAGTCACAGACTGAAACAGGCTCCAGGCTCTGAGCTGGCAGTCAGCACAGAGCCCGACGCGGGGCTCGAACCCACAAACCGCGAGATCATGACCTAAGTGAAAGTCGGACGCTTAACCGACTAAGCCACCCAGGCGCCTCGGCCTGAAGTTGAACTTCTAACACCAGAATATTCATACTCATGGGAATATGCCAGAGTTGCACTATAACCAAAATGTAAGATGGTGCATCCTTTTGATTTGAAAGCAAAACACATTTTACATGAAAAATACTTTCGTGGAGTAGGATGAAAATTAATAGGCTTTAATAAGGATAAAAGGGGGGGGTCTCAAATATATTTTTAATCTCTAAAAGCCATTTGGGGCTTTGGTGTTAGAACTTACTCTCTTCTGCCCTAAGTGGTATTTTAGTGATAGGGTTTGAAAAGTACTGCTCTCAGGTGGTCAGTTAGTGGAACATGCAGTAATTCTGAGATGCTATAGATTGAAATAATAAATAAAAATGACTCTTCTTTTCGTTCTTTTCAACACATAATCAGTCAAGTTTGAACTTGATCATACAGCCGTTAGTACTTACCAGGTACTGAACTCAACTATCTCCCAGACAGCCATTAGTTGATCTATGAAAAGAAAGTTCCTCCTCTTATTTGTCCCTGGTTCCTTACTTTACCATTGCACATCCTCTGCTATTGAGGAACTTGTTGAAATACTTGGACCCCTACTTTAAGAGTTCCCCTACTGAACTCTAGGAGGAATAAATTACATCATATAGAACTATATTCCCCTAGACAGGGAAAAATGGCCATGTCAATTAAGTATTTTTAAAAAGCTTACTATACTGTGTTGAACTATTAAAAACGACCACCTCAAATATCCATAGTTGTCCCCTGACCTCTTGCCATTGTATGCATTCTTTCCAAGGCTCCCCCAGCCTAACTGTATATTTCTGTCTCTTTTTAGGAATTTCTGTACCCCAAAAGTACTCTGGTATTGTTTTTTTATTTTCTCATTCTTTTTCCTTTCTTTTTTTCATAATTTTTCCTCCTACAAAATTCTGTGTTTATTTGACACTTTGAGAATCATTAAAACAATATGGACACCCTTATTCTAGACTCTTACGTATGGCTCTATCTATGTACAAAGAAAAGAGAAGGATTCCAGAGATAGATGGAGAAGAAAGCTAACTCCAGATGTCCTAAAAACAAGCTCTCAATTGCTTTGCCCCCTCTGGCTTTCCGGACACCTCTCTATAGGTCACCTATTCTCACACACTCTAGCATTCTCTTTTTCTTCCATGTACTTCTACTATTCACCATAAATAATTTTTACTTTTGTCTTCTGTTTAACTTCTTAAAGGACGGAACATAACAAGAGTACAGTTTCTCTCATGCAATGTACAGTTCTACAGTTTTGCAGGTTGAAGCAAAGTGTGGCATCTAATAGATGCCTTTGTCATCAGGCCTGCCCATGATGTCATTTTGGGCAAAGTGGAGATAGCAATTATTTTCAAAGAAGCAGAAATCTTACTTAAATATTTTTCACTTGCTGTCCTTCACATGTGGCTTGCACACTAATTAAAAGAAGTAACAGTAAATAAAAGCATCTTCTCGACTCCCTTTAAATCACCTTTCATCTGAGTTTCAGGCTAAACAGTACATAAAATGATGAGGATAGGAAGTCGTCAGGGGAGCTACACACTTATCACAAAACCCTCTTCTTTCAACTACAGGTTTCTTTTTCTGTCCCTAACTTTTATTGCTGTCCCAAAATTAACCCATCCCTCTTTGTGGTTACAATGACTTTTGAGAAGTGAATTCTTCCTCTCTCACACGCTTAATTGTAGGGCTTCTTTTCTGGGGTACAGTTGTCATTTGAGTGCACATGATATTTTCAGACTAGATTTACTATTTAATTTTTCTATAAAAGCCTCTCTTCATCAGAAGAGAGAAACCATTATTTATTTGAGCAGACCCAGAAAGACACAGAGATGTTTTAGCTTCATCCAAAAATCACCCCATTGGAGGCAAAAGGGAGAGTTTATGAGGCCATAGGGATTTTTCCTTCAACGAGTTGTATATACTCTAAAGTTGAACTGATTGTCATCAGGTCAGAAGTATGTTCATATTTCAGATTATGTTTAGAGATATGAAGTTAGGAATAAAAACTCCACCACAGTCATCCCCTCCAGGGACGGGCTGATTTTTATCTTGATCATAAATTCCTCAATATAAGGTTCCAGATTCTTCTGACATCATCAAAGTTTAAGAATTCTAATACTGGCTCTTTGGGGAAGTGTTAACATTCCCTATTTCATTTTGACAGAATTCTCACCACATTGTTTGCTCATACAATACCATAACTTTATACTTAATTTTTATATAATTTTAGTACTTTATAAATATATTGCTAATTTACTAGTATTTACCACTGTGAACCTGTGATGATGCCTAGTACTGAACTGGTGTATCCTTTATGTTGGGGCTACTAGATTGTCAAATGATTAAGCAGAATTTCTTGATGTATTAAAAAAAAACTCCTCATGAACATGTAGCCTAGTCTATGGCTGTCTGATGTAGTTTAGTCCAACTGTATATAACTGTTGAAGTTCCACACTTCATAAATTACCTAAGTAACACATATCAAAAGTTAGATTTTGCATCAGACAGACCTATTATTCTCCTGAAAGGAGTTTTCCTGAAATCTCTGAATCTCAGTTCTAAATTTCTCATGAGAATTATAAACTATAGATGTCTTCACACTCTATAAACACAACTGGAGACCATTTCAGTTATACTAAAGAAGAAACACCCATCCTAGAACTAACACACATCAAAGAGGGACCATACTTTATAAATGTTTATTTAGTCCCTTAAGTCAATAGGATTAGTCCTTTTAATTCAGGCACAATAAAACAGTTATATAAATATTAATGATTTCCAGCAAAAGAAACAGGTTTCTTCCTGTTAAAGAAAGTGAATTGAACAGTATCTGGTGATTTTAGACTTTCTAGGTGCCTAGTATAATCAGATGAAAACCCTATTTTCCTCAAATTAGGTAAGTTAGGCCAAAACCCATGGTAGAGGAGTTTTGCCTCTTTGCTTAAATCATGTCATATGACCTTAAAAACTTTGCATTCAAAAAGTAGAGAAATTGCATGAAAAGAATGAGCTCCCTCTAAAAGTTCATGTTTACTGGTTTTGCAGATATTAATGAATGTGTACTGAATAGTCTGCTTTGTGACAATGGACAGTGTAGAAATACTCCTGGAAGTTTTGTCTGTACCTGCCCCAAGGGATTTATCTACAAACCTGACCTAAAAACCTGTGAAGGTAAACTGTTTTTATTCTTATAGTATGTACTTTACGGTCTTTTGGTATGCCACTGGAAAACCATGAAAATCAGTTAGAGTCACATTTATGTATGCATGTATATATGTATGTGAGCAAGGGAGAGGAGCAGAAGGAGGAAAAGAATCCCAAACAGGCTCTGTGCTGAGCCCAACATGGGGCTTGATCCTGGGATCATAATCCTGGGATTCTGACCTGAGGTGAAATCAAGAGTTGGAAGCTTAACCAGCTGAGCCACCTCTATTTTAGGTAGTTATGTCACTGTAATTAAGATTCTGTGGTCCTAAATGACACTTGCATGCACTTTGTAAGCTACTCTGGTACTTACCTGCAGTTGGCATTTTATTTGCCGTCATTTAAGAGATGAAGAAAATATTACTTAGCTAGTAATTCAGAGATCACACTTAAATTTTGCTCCAGATTTCCTGAATGAAAAAATTCAGCCATGTGCCAGATTCTGTGCTATAGAGATATGCTCAGTTATTATTTTTGATATTTCATCTAATCTAGAAAAAATCTATCTAGGCCAGCTTTACTATCTAATAAAGAATATGTGGTAGCAACTGGGACCAAAGTTTAAATATTCTTTAATGCCCAAGACTAGTTTTTAGCAGTAATGTAGACCTGTTTTTATTTTAGACATCGATGAATGTGAATCAAGTCCTTGCATTAATGGAGTCTGCAAGAACAGCCCGGGCTCTTTTATTTGTGAATGTTCTTCTGAAAGTACTTTGGATCCGACAAAAACCATCTGCATAGGTATTTATTCTGCTGTATCAGTACTGTATTTAATGTTTACTTTTGATGCAAAAGAGCTTATTGCCAAAGAGTTTAAGTATGCATGAATGAAAGTTTAAATTATCATTACCCCTTGTTTCACGATGCCATTCTTGCTGTAATTCCAATGCACATGTTTGAATTTTTGATAAAGACTCTGTTAAGTATCTATTAAACATTATCTCCAACCTCCTTCCAGAAACCATCAAGGGCACTTGCTGGCAGACTGTCATCGATGGGCGATGTGAGATCAACATCAATGGAGCCACTTTAAAGTCCCAGTGCTGTTCTTCCCTCGGTGCTGCCTGGGGGAGCCCGTGTACCCTATGCCAAGTCGGTAAGAGAGACGGGCACTGTGGCTTCTGGGCCTATCCCACTGGTCTCTTTGCTTAGAAAGGGGAAACCCAGTACTTTTGCCATTTAAGTTGACATGGGAAATCTAGATTTAATTCCGATGACCTCAATGAAACATGGCTGAATAGGAAACAGAGAAGTGTCCAGGACAGTACTTCGATGTGATTTGGTTATTATTTTCTATCACACACTGCAATGTGGTTACCTGGCGTTGCCTTCCTAGATCAGCCATTCCTATGGGCGCTCTTGGAACCTCATAATTAGGGGGTCCTGAGCTTTTTACAGGCATAGATTATCTTCCAAAAATGGATTGATATAAAGGAGCCACTATTCATGACTTAACCTCTTAATCTGTTGCAAAGCTGACGTTTGAGAGCCTTGCTGATGATTTTACTGATTCAATGTTTGGATATATAAAAGTGTGAATTTATATGTGTGAATGCTGCAGGGCAGGACATCTTCAAATTCTAGACTTTGTCTTCCATATTCATGTTACAATAATCATATACTGTCACTCCTATTTTAGAGTCATTAGCATGAGAAATCTAGCCAATTTCCTTCTTAGTCATCACCTTAGCATGATCTTCAGGAGAACTCTGGGTCTTTAGAATCAGAGGAACTGAGCTTAATTCAAGGAGACCTTTAATTTTCCTTGATCATTTTTCAACCTCAGAAACACTTTGTTACCTTAGACTCATTCATAGCAATGAAATCCAATTCATGTCCAGGTACTCCTTCTTGTTTTTTATACCATGTCATCCAAAGTCTGGACATTGTTATCTCAAATTTGTTTTTTACAGATCCTATATGTGGTAAAGGCTATTCAAGAATTAAAGGAACACAGTGTGAAGGTATTTATGATTATTTATAAACCATAAATTTCTGTGTGCATGAAGAATGCTTATGTTAACTTGGACTGGATAAAGTTGTCATGTAACTTTACAGTGAGAAATATGTGGCAGAGAGAAAAAATAATGAGAATTGCAGAACATAACAGATGTTAATTTCACAAGCATATATATGCTGTTGCCAGTGTTGGATCACTATGGCCACAGGGCAGAGTGACTGAAAATGTTTTAGGCTGACCTAAAAGAGTGACTTTTAGAGTGACTGCACTTTCAAAATACTATCAGGAAGACAAAAATGGAAGTTTTCGGTGAGGATATAAAATTTGCGTTTTTTTCTTGGTTTGTTCTGGTTTTTGTTTGTTTATTTGTTTGTTTGTTTCATGGCCATGGATGATTTAGAAGGACATACTCTATTGCCTCGTTTTTGAAAGTTTATGTGGATCCTCTCCAGTTTGCTGTGATTCTTTCTCACGGAGTCCCAGATAGACGTAGGTCAGGGTGACTAACACAACCTGACATGACACAGCAGCTGAAAAATTTTAAAAACAGCAATTAGTCCCATATGTGGAATGAAATGAAGTTTTTTCCCTGCTCAAGTAAAGAGGAACACTACAACCCCCACCCAAGGTCTTGCTTTCCAAATGATGACTGAATCCTTTGGCCTTTCTCTGGTCCAGACCCACTGTTAATAACTTATCTGACCTCGGCAGCACATTTTGGTGTACAAGTGGCCAGAACAAAAAACCCAAAAAGGTAAACTTCCCCTCCCCACTTATATCTCTCACAAGGAAAGATTTCAAATAGATTTTTCAACATCACTCACTTGGAAAGTTATTTCTTCTAAATAGGGACTCAGTGTGTGTTTCTTAACTAATGTTCCCCTTTTTTGGCAGTGGCGAGTACCTTTCTTTGAATTAACTTGATGGTGAATAGTTTTCCAAGTTAAGTACAGAGAATGTACTGCTTTCCATTAAGCAAACTGGGAGAGACTGGTATATTTGAGAGAGACTGAGTGAATGATGAGTGAATGAACCAGGAGTACCTTTTGACTCTCCCTAACTCAAGCTGGGACAACTAAGGCTTTGATAGAACACTCTTGACTGTTGCTGAGTTAGAACTACTTATGTGCCTTCTGGGAACATCTCAGCAGATGACACTTAAAAAGTCACTCTTTTGACTGACCCCACATATTTCTCGCTGTGATTTTTTTTCTATGCTCTCCTTCAAGCTATGTCTTCTTTGTAAATTTGAAAGACCAGGTTTCTGTCTCTACTTATTTCCAGACATCTGACCTCATAAAGCTAGTTATGTGACTCCTGGGAGTCTTACCTGAGATGTGGATAGTACCCAGAGCTGTCACCAAGAACTCACACCAACTCCCAGTCTCTATAACTCAAAAATTCCTGGGGCGCCCAGTGGCTTAGTCAGTTGAGCACCCAGTCCTTGGTTTCGACTCAGGTCATGATCTCACAGTTTGTGAGTTTGTGAGTTTGAGCCCCAGATCAGGCTCTGCTCTGACAGTGTAGAGCCTGCTTGGGATTATCTCTCCCTCCCTCTCTCTGACCCTTCCCTATTCACACTGTCTCTGTTTCTCTCAAAATAAATAAATAAAACTTTTAAAAAAATTACTCCCTAGGACCAACATAGAAACTCTTATAACTTTGGTAATAGACGGATTCAGTCTGGTTGCTATTCAAAGATCCCAGAAATTTTACGTGAACTACTTGGAGGCAAACTAATTTTGTGAACTTATTTGGTTCAAAGTGGCCTTTTCTGTTGTGAGAATAATTATGACCCTGTGTATGAAATAAACCAGCATGGTGTTACATAGATATTTTAACTTCATGTTTTTCTTTCTTCATAGATATAAATGAGTGTGAAGTATTCCCAGGAGTATGCAAAAACGGGTTATGTGTTAACTCTAAGGGATCATTTAAATGTCAGTGTCCCAGTGGGATGACTTTGGATGCCACCGGGAGGATCTGCCTAGGTAAATCCTGAGCTCATTACTTTTCAAGTGACCATTTCCTAAAGATTATTAAAAACTCCATTAACAAGAGAAAGCTTGAATATTTGGTTTCAAGTACGGATACACACACCCAATTCAACATTTCCACTAAGATCTATGCTGGTTTCCTTGACAAATGGCTTTCCTCACCCAACCTCTTTGTTTATCATTTGTACAAAGAATAGAGAACATGTTAGTGAAGAGAAACTTTAGTTCTTTATTGATGTGTAACTATTCCTTAAATCATTACCATCATGGTTATTATTTCAAAGCGCTTAAATCTGCCCCCACATACCATGGACTATAGGATACAAGGTGAAAAGCAGTGAGAACACTTTTGCTTGATTGGAAATGGTAACCTATGCCTGCTAGGCATATCCTGCCATTGGCCACATGGACAAGTCCTTGCAGGACACCCTTGTGGGTATGAGTGAAGAGTGCCAGTCCTGAATAGTGAACCTGAAGGAGCCCAGGTGTACTGTCACTTCTAATCATGGTGGGATTCTCCATGCCAACTGCTCAAGCCCAAGTGTCAGTGACCTGGAAGATGGGACCCTGAGTTCTTAGAAAGTTGCCCTGTGGACTTTTAATGACAGCAGGTTTGAATTCCATTGTCCTGTGTGGCATCTAGCACACTTATTCTAATGCTACTTCTATGGCTTCTGACTGCCAGCAGTATGTCTCTTGGATCACCCGTTTCTGTGATCTCTCAGTCCATGACATTGAAAATGATGCTCAGATACATTGTGTATCTGAAAGCATATTCCTCTGAAGATCGTCCTTAGTGAAGGACCACTATAGATGGTTAAACGAGTGATATGACGTTAAGGGATTCAGATTGTTTTTGGATTAGAGCTAACAAATCTCTAAGTATAGGGTTTTATAGCTTGTAATAAAGCAATATGGGACAGAAAAGCTGGAATCCTGTGGCTTGAGTCTTATTGCAGTCATGGATGTCAGTTCATCTCATCTGGAGTCAACATTTTTGTTTAGGAGGAATGAGCATTTAATGAGAACCTTCTTCCAGGTTCTTCAGTTGAAAGACGTTTCAGTGTTTAATTCAGAAATCATTTAAAAAGGAGCTGTCCATTTTATTAGAGGCAACCTATATGTAAAGTTGCCCTGAAGACTTCAGAAGCTTTCTAACACTAAAAGAAGTTCAAGCACTTAGGTGAATGGTTAAAGACCACATTGTGCAGGAGAAAGAGAGGGAAGATAATGCCTTCAGTTTTAATTACATTTTACAGTTTCCAGACACACAATCTCATCTGAGCTTCACAGTACCCCCTCAGAGATGGGTGCAGGACCATTTTACAGATCTGGAAAGTCAGGAACAGGGTTAATAATTTGTCTAAGACAAGCAGCTTCCTAGTTGCAGAGCAAGACCAAGCTCCAGGTCTTCTGACATCCACCATGTCACTTCTCCTACTCTTCCTCATAATTCTGCGAATTTGGGATTAGGGACAGAGGTATCCACATGTGCCCCAAAGAATGTACACATAAGCACATGTGGAAGTGAAAGAAGTACTTGAGAAGAGGCATGGGTGGCTTTTCTTTGTGTTTTTCCCCTTTCATCCCAAGTAGAGAAGTCTTCAGTTTGCAATTTAACATTGCACCTCTCCAAAAACGAGGTATGCTGGAGCTGGCGTAGATGTTCTCCAGTGATAAAGAGTGCGCTTCTTTGCAGCTAAAGAGGAGACATCAAGGCATCATGGAGTGCATGCATGCGTAGTAAGCATGTCTGTAAGGGGAGCATTGTGGGATTTTTCAGGATACTGTTCCTTATGTAGAATTATCAGAAGGTGCCTAAAACTGAAAGGCATGTTTCCAGAAATAGGAGGTGCAAGTAAATATGAGCTGCCAAAGAAAAGGCAGTCTTTATTAGGTGGGACTACCCATCAGAAAGCCTGGGCTCCTTTTGGGGGAAAAAAAGGTCATTCTAGCCAATAAGTACATCACAGATTATGGTGTATATTGTCTGACACAACCCGGTGGCAGCTGAGGGCAGTGACCACAGAGTAGCTCTCGTCAGCCTCCGTGTGTTCCGTGTGGCAGATATCCGTGTGGAAACCTGCTTCCTGAGGTACGAGGATGAGGAGTGCACTCTGCCCATTGCTGGCCGCCACCGCATGGATGCCTGCTGCTGCTCGGTCGGGGCAGCCTGGGGTACCGAGGAATGCGAGGAGTGTCCTGTAAGGAACACACCTGAGTACGAGGAGCTCTGCCCCAGGGGGCCTGGATTCGCCACAAAGGAAATCACAAATGGAAAACCTTTCTTCAAAGGTATAGCGGTTTCAGTGCTTGGTTGTTCCTCTTTTTAGATGGACAGGGTGTTCTGCTACGAGGAGCATTACAGTGAACACCACCAGTGAGACCATCCCTCGATGATCTGAGTGTCCATCGTGCACCTGCTGGGTTAACAGACAGCAAACACTCCCTCTGTGACAGGTTCTCTTTCCCCACCTCCAGGACTTCCCAAGGTCACCTGCCTCTCCCATTAGCCATTTATTAAGTGTTAACGTAGATTACAGTACTATCCTACCTAAGGCAGCTAGAAACAAAAAGAAAATCTTCTTGGGGAATTTTAATTCTATGATTTGACGTTTTATCTGCTGATTTAATCCAGGTCACTGCAGTTCACCTGAGTATATATATAGGGGTGAGTGGCATGAGAAGCCAGTGTCAGGTCCTCTTTGTCTGAAATACAGTGAAAGTCATTCCTGTGCCAAACCCGTTCCAGCGCCTTGTGATATCTCAAACGCTATTTTGGTTTATTATGCTATAATCTAAAATTCACGTAAAAAAGCAAGAAATTACAGATTTAATCTCATTCCAAAATTGATTTGACTTTTTATGCACAATGATGCATAACTTGTTTACTTTAGCACATGGAAAAATCATGACTGCTTTCTCAGAATTCCAGTTTCTCAGAGAGCCTCAGCTTATATTCCTGGTATAGATTTTTATCTTGGTTGCCCAATGTGTCTGGGCCTCGTTATTACACTTCATGACTAAGTCAGCTTATAAAACTGGGGAATGAGTATATAAATATTGCTTAACTATTCTTATATAAAAAGTGTAAACTTTTTTTGTACCAAGTGTTCAGTCCAAGAAGCCCTGGGGATTAAAATTCTATCTGGAGAGACCGTTTCTAGATGGCCTCTTAAATGTCTCTTAAGTAAATTCAAAGGAATTTGAATGATTTACTTCCAAAGACTGTGGCAATCCTTTGCCACAGAAGGACTTATTCTGGAGATTTAACCTGCCTTTCATGACATTTTGTAGGAATGAACTTATATCCCTTGAACTTTAGATCTTGCTTTAGAAAGATTCCCTAAAGGAGGGTCACCTGGGTGGCTTAGTGGGTTAGACATCTGCCATCAACTCAGATCGTGATCTCACCATTTGTGAGTTCAAGCCCTACATGGGGCTCCGTGCTGACAGCTCAGAGCTTGGAGCCAACTTTAAGTTCTGTGTCTCCTGCTCTCTCTGCCCCTCCCCTGCTTGCACTCTGTCTCTCTCCATTTCTGTGTCTCTCAAAAATAAATAAGCATTTAAAAATTTTTTTAAAAAGACTCCTTAGAGGAGCTCACAGGGTACATGTGCAGTCTCCTAGTGTATAAGAAACTCTTTTAATTATATTAATAACACCTTAATATCAATTGAGAAAACATTTTAAATAGTATATAGTATTTACAAATAGTTTAAATTATAAATGGCATCTTTTTTGCCATTCTTACATTTTAGGTGTACCCAAACAAGCATCAAAGAGAATAGATGAATATCTAATTCCACTATACTCTCAATTGGTTCTGTCAAGCAATATATTCCAGTTACCTTCTATATGCTTTTAAGCATGGATGCTAGTGGCTTAGAATATTTATTCATTCATTCAGCAAATACATAAGTGTTTGGTATGTATGAGGCAGTGTGCTGCTCTGTAGAAGTCCAAATAAACACCCTCGTTACTTCCCTAATAATGCTTTCTAAAGTGTAGAAGTTTAAAAGACTAGAAATGTTTACAAAATCATAGTTCTCATGGGTCATCACACATTCTTTAAAATGCATATTGCCAAGGGCCACGTGTGTGGCTCAGTTGGTTGAGCATCCGACTTCGGCTCGGGTCATGATCTCACAATTCATGCATTTGAGCTCCATGTTGGACTCTCTACTGTCAGCGCATAGCCTGCTTCAGACCCTCTATTCCTTCCCCGTCCCCAACCCCCCTTCCCTGCTCTCTGCCCCTCCCCTGCTCGTTCTCGCTTGCTCTCTCTCTCTCTCAAAAATAAACATTAAAAATAAAATAAAATGCATGTTGCCAAGACCTTAAATCAGGACCCTCCAACCACCTAGGTTTTAAATAGGGCCATTGAGGGGCACCTGGGTGGCTCATTTGATTAATTGTCCAACTTCGGCTCAGGTCGTGATCTCACAGTTCATGGGTTCGAGCCTCACAATGGGCTCTGTGCTGACAGCTCAGAGCCTGGAGCCTGCTTCAGATTCTATGTTTCCCCCTCTCTCTGCCCCTCCCCTGCTTGTGCTCTCTCTCTGTCTCTCTCAAAAATAAATATTTAAAAAAATTTTAAATAGGGGCATGGAGAACTCCTTATAGGATGCTCAGTAACTTTCTGCACATTTTATTTTTCTTGAAGATATCAATGAGTGCAAGATGATTCCCAGCCTCTGCACCCATGGCAAGTGCAGAAACACCATTGGCAGTTTTAAGTGCAGGTGTGACAGTGGCTTTGCTCTGGACTCTGAAGAAAGGAACTGCACAGGTCAGTGAAGGGCCCCCGTCCCGGGACACCCTTTAGACCCCTCACCTTGCCGCAAGAATGAAAGCTGTCCTGATATTCACATGCTGCCACTTACTGCCTTCATTCAGACATCGACGAATGCCGAATATCCCCGGACCTCTGCGGCCGAGGCCAGTGTGTGAACACCCCAGGGGACTTTGAATGCAAGTGTGATGAGGGCTATGAAAGTGGATTCATGATGATGAAGAACTGCATGGGTAAGTGTGAGACCGTCTGATCCACAAGGAAGAGAGGGATTCCCCGAAGCTCTGATGACTCAGAGCCTCCCTCCGGGAATTCCTCAGCTGCCCCAGTGGACGGGTCTCCTGACCAGTGAGTCCAGAATCCGGGTGGGACAGATGGAGACTGACATGCAGAAAGCCTGAGGGAATTCATGCTGTGGGTTGGCGGGTCGCCTGGGATACCAGTCATGGGTCCAAGAAATGAGTTTGACACCTGGAAGAGACATCCCAGGGAAGAGAGAACAATTCAAACATTAGCTGTATTGGAGGTCACATGACGGGCTTCTGTCCAACATTTCTAGAAAAAGAGACTGGTTACACTGGCTGCATTAGATCCGGTTCCCTAGAAAGAAGCCTGTGATGGGGATTTTGTGAGGCAGTACTCTCAGAAAGAAGCTGAAAGGAAGTGAGGGAAGCAACTTAGGTCAGGGGATGAGGTCTCTTAGCCTTAACCTGGTCCTGCAGGGGGCCTCTAGAGTGTGAATGGCACCAAAGAATTGTCCCACCGTTAGGCAAGGAGGCCAGATTGTATAGCCCCGTGCCAGCCATGGGCAGCCCCCAATATGGGGGTGAGGTATAATTCTCACCTCGCAGGCATTTCTGGGTGAGGTGGTCAGCGGTTCTCCAGGAAGGGAACCTGTGAGCCATGAGCATCTGGCACTCTTGCAGCTGGGAGCATTGAGGAGGGCACTGGCCTGGGGTCCTAGGCTAGGACACCATCGCCATCATCAACATGGGCCATTGCCATTTTGCAGATATTGATGAGTGTCAGAGAGATCCACTCCTGTGCCGAGGAGGCGTCTGCCTAAACACAGAGGGAAGCTTCCGCTGCGAATGTCCTCCAGGTCATCAGCTGTCCCCCAATATCTCAGCGTGTATAGGTAAGGAAGAAGACTTTCAGACCATTTATTTGTAGTCAGCTGTTCAACCCATGACTCTGCCACAGTCAGAAGCTTCTGGCTGGATGTTTCCTATTTTTATTTTCTAAACAGACATCAATGAGTGCGAACTGAGTGCGAACCTCTGCCCCAATGGCCGTTGTGTGAACCTCGTAGGGAAGTATCAGTGTGCCTGCAACCCTGGCTATAATCCGACTCCTGACAGGCTGTTCTGTGTCGGTAAGTTCTCCCTTTCATTTTATTTAGTCTCTTTCTAAAACCCCCAAACAATGTTCTCCGAGTTCCTTTTTCATCACTAGTTACTCTTACTTCATCTTTCTTATTTTCCTGTAAGTAAAATTATTTTGGTCACCACAATCTTTGGATCTCACCTCCCTTGTCTGTTTAAAGAACCATTTAAATTAAAGATATTGGATGTTTTAGCTCTAACAAGTATAATTTGAGCCATGCTGCTTTGAATGGTAGCACGTGCTTTGTTTCTGCACATGCATACCCAGGCAAATCAGCAAGTGATTACTAACTACGCGCCATAAAGCCTGAGTTCTGGGACAAAGACAAAAAACATAGGGTACGGTGTCTGCCCTCAGGTGGTTCAGATCAGCTAAAAGATTTCAAAGAATAATTATTGGAAAGAAGACGGTGTTCTGTTCATATCTCATGTTGAAATGAAGGCCAGGTCTGGCACTCCTTAAAGACCGGGTTTTGTGGACAAGCATTTTGCTTTGTAGAGGGCCCTCTGTGGGTTTAGTGTGAAGAGTGGCACAGAAAGCCCTCTGGGTTTATTGTGCCCAAAGTCAAAGTGAAACTTTTTAAAAGCTGCCAGTTTTTGCCTGGTTTGGGGTGTACATCATGTGGAACTGCCAAGTCTTACATGGTTTCCACCCAAAGCCATAAATCAGCCCAAATTTTTCTGAAACATGGCCCAGGACAACTCAGAATTCCAACTGAGGTTCTTGAAAAGGATTGGAACCTCAGCTGATCTAAATGAATGTCCAGTTTACAATATGTGACCCAGAGAATTTCATCCATGTGTCCATTATCATAACTGGGGCTGTTCTCATAGCCCTAGCACTTACCCTACACGGCATGTGGCACACCATGTACTGTGTTCACCTAACTCCCCGGCTGCAACATAAGCATGATGAAGGTAGGGATAGGATCGGTCTCACTCACTATTAGGTTCTTATCTCTAGCACATAGTAGGTTTGTCCTTTATATGTGTTGAAGGAATTGAATGACACAATGACTTCCAGTTGCCTTAGGATGGTTTTGTTTTGTTTTCCTTTGGAAACTTTAAACCCATGCTGTGATCATAAACACAGAGAAAGGTGATGTTATTTTTATTTTTTATAGACATCGATGAATGCAGCATAATGAATGGTAATTGTGAGACCTTCTGCACAAACTCTGAAGGCAGCTATGAATGTAGCTGTCAGCCGGGATTCGCACTGATGCCCGACCAGAGGTCATGCACTGGTGAGTAGGACTTAGCTTCCTCTGAAGTATCTCAGTAATGGGTCCACTCCTAGAGTGGTTCAGGGCCCAGACTTTGGAGTCAGACAGTCCTGAGTTCAAAATTTTGTTCTGTTACATATTTTAGCTGTGTGTCCTTGATAAAGATCCTTTGCATCAAATTCCTTATCTAAAAGATGAGGTTCAGATTGCTTATGTGGAGGAGTGTATAGAGTGCTTAGCACAGTTCCTGGCATATGGAGTATAAACTATAGTTTCTTTACTAATCAGAATTTTGAAGAATCTGATCTTTTGGTTTACTTCAGTGCTACTTAGGGTCCAGATTCCCTGGACCAGCAGCATCAGGATCACTTGAGAATGTGTTAGAAATGCAAAATCTTGGGCCTTACCCAGACTTACAGAACCAGAAACTTCTGGGGATAGATCCCAATAATCTGTTTTCACAAGTTCTCAAATACGAATAAGTGCTAAATTAGAGGACTGTTGCTCTAAATTTCACTGTCTGTGGTATCATCCTGGGCTGGAAGAGCTGTGTCGCGAGCTAGGGATGAGAATGGAGGTGGGTAAGACGGGTTTTCCTTCTGGTTTTGGTTAACCAGAGGACTTGAGTTTAGGACTGAAAATCATTTTGTCTGATCTAGAAAAATCTGCCTGAAAAGCTGAAATGTAAGGTTGACTCTAATATTTAAATGTTGAAAATAAATACTTTTACTAAAAATGCATCTAAGTTGACAAGCTTATTTTAAGCAAACTTCACCTTTAAAATAGCAGTAAACCAGACGATAGGTCTGAGGCATTTACATTTGACAATGAGAAAAATAAAATTCATAATCATGGTTGAATGATAAATTTGTATCAGGAATACAATTGCTAATTAAATGATCGATGTCTAAGAGGATGTCTTGATCCTGAACAGTATACTGTAAATCTTGTAAATGGTTTTCTGCTTTTTCACCCAGGATAAATTGATGGGAAACTTAAAGCTTCATTTGGATTTGAGAACTAATTCTCTTATGCAAATAGGCCGAGTTTACTGGACTTTTTCATCCCTTAATAATAGAACTAATGTTAACAACGTACTATTGTTGGTTTTATTCTCTGCAGACATTGATGAGTGTGAAGATAACCCCAATATCTGTGATGGCGGTCAGTGTACAAACATACCTGGGGAGTACAGGTGCTTATGTTATGATGGATTCATGGCATCTGAAGACATGAAGACTTGTGTAGGTGAGCAAAGAAAACAGAATTATCCATTTTGTCTGGGTATTCACAAGCACTGTTAAATTATATTAGCACTAGTTTAGGTAGTTGATAAATGGATCGTTTGGGGAAAGTAAGGATATTTAGAAGCATATTACTAATATTTCAAAGCCAGCAGTCCAAAGAGCAACTTTCTTGTGACTGTGATATGTTCTTATCAGATACGTTGTGTGGACTGATCTAACCATTGGTCAACTCTACACATATATTTATTTTATGTCTGTGCATTATTTCTGTCCCCCTAACCCTTCTGCTGTGACTAGAGTCTAAGACTTTAAAATATTTTTACTAAAGGCAAGCAAAATTTATTTCTGACAAGAATGCAATAAATTCTAGAATTGATTGTATTGATGTATTCCATTGCTATGTCTTCAAATTTGTAACAGTTTTCTCCAGTATCTAATCCCATTCAGTATTTTTTAAATCTCAGACGTTGTAGTTTTCATCTCTAAAAATTTGATTTAGGTCATTTTTCACATTTTCTCTGTCTCTACTTGGTGTGTCCAATCATTCTTCTAGCTTTTTGAGTGTGTGAAATAGAGTTATAATGAATGCTTCGATGTCCATGTCTACCAATTCCATCATCTGTGTCAATTCTGGGTCATTTTGGTAAATTGACTTTCTTCTTCATTATAGGTCATATTTTCCTGCTTCACTAAATGCTTGGTAATTTTTGATTGAATGCCAGACATTATAAATTTTAACTTACTAGGTGTTAGATATTTTTGTATCCCTAGAAATATTCTTGGAGCCCACTTAAGTTATTTGGAAACGGATCCTTTCAAAGTTTTGATGTTAAGCTTTTCAGCAGCAGTTACTCAAGGCTTATTTTGCCCCATTACTAAGGCAAACCCCTTCTGAATTATGAGATCTTCCAATCTGACCAGTAGGAACAGGCACAGTTCCAGGACTTCTGTGAGCCCTGATGATTGTTCCCTCTAATTCTTTTGAGTGGTACTTCCCCTAGCTTTGAGTAGTTTCCTTACCTGAATGCACTGATCACTCCTCATCTAAATATATTACAGGGACCCTTTGCAGATTTCCAGAGCTCCTTCTCTCCCTTCTGTCTTACTCTTCCCTGTGAACTCTGGCTGCCTTGCCCTTTCAGGATGTCCAGGATTATCCCCTTAACTCTGGGACACTACTCGGCTCCATCTGTCATCCCCTCCCCTATGCCATGGCCTTAAAACTGC
The DNA here is from genome assembly GCA_017311185.1 of Proteles cristata cristata. Lineage (NCBI taxonomy): Eukaryota > Metazoa > Chordata > Mammalia > Carnivora > Hyaenidae > Proteles > Proteles cristata. The sequence goes on along the minus strand of JAESUZ010005330.1, from coordinate 1,812,875 downwards.
CCATACTCTGTAATCTAGGGCATTTATAGAGCCCACCTAGCTTATTTTCTTTCTCTCGGGCATCACTATCTTTGTTGTCTCTATGTCCTTTTGCTGGTGTTTCACGTGGGAAAGCCAATTCCAACTCTATGACTCCATCTTAGCCAGAAGTGAGAGTCTAGAATTAAAAATTTAAATTCTGTCACGTTTATATCTTCAGAAAATCCTTACTGAATATTCATGAAGCCCTGTAAATAAAGTGAATGTCATAGGGAAGCCTGTGTGGCTTAGTCGTTTCGGCTCAGGCCATGATCTCATGGTTTTGTGAGTTCAAGCCCCACATCGGGCTCTGCGCTGGCAGTGCAGAGCCTGCTTGGGATTCTCTCTCTCCCCCTCTCTCTCTGCCCGTCACCCACTCGTGCTGTCTCTGTCTCTCTCAAATAAATAATTTAAAACAACAATGAAGTGAATGTCATAAAAAATAGATAATTTTTAATTTGGAAAAGTAGCATTAAGACTACTAGTGCATCTATACTTTCTTTTAAAGTACAGAAACTAAAATGTTGGCAGTCTCAGGCTGAATTAAAATTTTTATCTTGCAACAGAATATGTCACTTTAAAAAGTTTTCTAGACTGCCACATAAACAGGCTCTATTCACAGCCTAGAGTCAATCCGTTTATTCGGTTACCAGACCTCCTGCTCATGGCCTAGATAAAAGAGCCAGGCTGCCGGGTAGGCTGCGGTATGAATTGAGTGTGGCAGGTGTGAATTGAGCTCTGTAAATATGATCTTTTTTTTGTCTTCTGTCAGGGAAAAAAGTTTTCAATGATATCGAACAGTTACATGTATTAATAATATCTGTATTTTACAGATGTCAATGAATGTGACCTAAATCCAAATATCTGCCTCAGTGGAACCTGTGAAAACACCAAAGGCTCATTTATCTGCCACTGTGATATGGGATATTCAGGCAAAAAAGGGAAAACTGGCTGTACAGGTATGGTTTTTCAATTTGAACAAGAAGATATTTGATGGTTAAGAGACTACTGCCATACTTATAGAGTAATACAAGTTTTAAAACCACTAACATTTTAGTTGCATTATAAAGCATTTTGTATAACATTTTTCATTAACTTACCCTGCCCTTCTTTGAAATGTGTAATTCTTTAGATCCCATCTACACGGAAGTTTTCTCCTTTACCTGTGAAAAAAGGCATATTGAATGAATTACCACTATAACACTATAAATATCAAATTTTTATGAGGTTAAAAATATTTTTATATTTTATAGTTAACATGCTAATTACTAAACATTCCTATCCCTTTGTTAAAGCAAGCCTCCCTTGTCAACATTAAGGTTTTACAACTGAAATTACTTTTTTAAAGAAACATCCTACAATTCCTGTATTTCATCAATTCCCATCAGTCTTCTAGTTCACTTAATTAGTGTGCTTTTGATGTACTAAGCTGCTTTAGCCCAAATAGTTCCTCAGACTTAGCCAATCTTATGAAGTGATAATTAAACCATTTGTAATTTTTATTTGCCTAGTACCAATAGTCCGTAAGAGAATCTTTCTACATTTGTAGGAGATCATTTTACTAAACATCAAATAAAAGAAGTCACTCTGTATAGATGATACTGTTTTTTAAGTGTTTAGTTGGTGTTTTCAAATTAGAGGCCATCATAGTAAGTATACGGAATAATATAATAATGTTTTACTCTCGTTACTTATAGTAATATAACATAATTTAAAACATAATGGAGATCATGGTGTGCTTGAATTAGGTAATGGCATAATTTCTTTACAAATAACAGACTTTGATTCCAAAAGCCAGTTTGGCAAGCCCCTGTGAATTGAAACGAACATTAAAATATTTGCACATTGGCAACGTGGTAAATGTCCTTTTCTTAATTATATCAACATTTTCTCAAGAAAGTTTGCAAAGATATTTATTAACATTCCAAACTGTCCAATAATGCTAAGTTTCAAATTTATAGATATACAAGATAATGCCAATAATATTACTGTTGGTTCAAAAATGACAGATTCTAGCCAAATTATAAAAAGAAGCATGAAGTTAGAATGCCTTCATGCTCACTGTATTCCTCTTCATACGAAGGATGGCTGTGGGTCCATTCTAATAAATGGCACAGTGTTTAAAATCTCAACTACTGGTCTCTGGGGTATAGATGATTTTTAGCTCAGTATGTCTATGGTTCCTGCTTTATTGTTAGCTTTCAGGACAAATACAGGACTTGAGGTCAGGGGTGGTCTGGCACTAATGAAGGGGAGGATGGTAAGATAGTTCCATATTGCATTTTCCCTAACAGAGGCTAATACTATTGTTGGTTCAGTTGAACTTGCCCAAAGAACCGAGAGGCTAGGAGGAAGTTAATCTAATGGGACAATCTGCATTCCCTATAAGAAAAGGCTCTCTAGAATTTCATGTTCCAAATTCCAGCTAAGATACGCACCTTCAGAGGCCGATTATTTTAGGACTTTCACTGTGAAAAAAGCATAAATTTTTATGCACTATTAATATCAGTTCAGGTAAATGAGATATATAAGATGTATAAGATGCCCTTGGCACTGTGCTTGGCATACAGTAGCTGCTGAATAAATAGTAGCTATTGTTGTCATTATAAAATGAGACATACAGACACAGTATCTACAAGCTATTTTAATTAAACACATAACACCCAGTTCAGCAAAATTCTGTACTACTGTTTACGGATACATGCTTGAGACCACTTTAGAGAAGGGGAATCTTACTCTGTATATACAAAAGGCTTGTTTTTCATAATTGAGTCTGCACTGTGGTGATGAGAGCCATGTAGCCCATCTTAGGTGAGATGACACCAGTGACACCAGTTTGACATTAAGAACAGGAGTCTTGTAAAATCTCGTGAACAGAAACCTAGATTTGAAGTCCAAGAAATATTGCATTCTCTCCTAAGGGCCAACATCCCCTTACTATTAAATTGTAGCCCCAAATGACTTTTGGATTTCATAAAGCCCAGCCAGCGCCGTGGAGAGAAGACTGGAGTTTCACAGCCACTTCCGTATCATAGATGCACGGCCCATGATACTGATAGTCTCATGTAAAGTAGTACGACTCTGGATTTTACTGCTAGTCCTTCCGCTGGTGCACGGGCTGAACAGCTCACCAGGGTGCTCTGTAGTTATGCAAGTGTTCCTCTTGCGTCAGCACCCCTGCAGTAAGGTACGGAATGAGGGGGTGCATTAGGAAGGGAAGAAAAAGAGGTGACACCAGTTATAAATACTGTTATTCAACCAAAGGTATCACGTTTGATTGGAAATGACTTGCACAAACAGGAATTGGCAGCCAGTTTGGTATACTTAAAAACAAGTCTGAAGAAATCCAAGCCAAGATGTATTTTTAATTCCGTGTAACTAGGGCCCTATTAGCCTGCTTTTAGTTTAAAATTAGTGTCACTCCCAACTTAGAATACCATAAGGTTACCTTGGTGACAGTCATGTTAAAGACAAGTGTTTTTAATGTCCTGGGCAACTAATGTAAATAGAGATATGTGTCTTGCCTAATGGGATAAGCAAGCTGCCCCACAACTAACAGTGAAGAACAAACCTGGGACAGGGTTTTTGACAATATATGTAAATATATTTTTGTACATATATAATACATATACATACATACAATGTGTACATTCCTAATATGTATAATATATATATATACATGTGCATATGTATTTTATATATACATATATATTTTTTAGATGAGTATCCTGTAAAGGAATTATAAAAATATGTATGCTATTTCATAGGGAAGAACTTTGTTTCATGAGAACTAAAAAAAAAAATGTCCTCTGGGTTCCATTACAGCTTTGTCTAAATATTTCGGCTCCCTTGTCATTACTGATTGTTTCCATTTTAACAAATAAACATGTTTTTTTCCTCCCAATCACTTTAGCAGTGTTCAGAATCCACCCACTGACTTACATTCCCAACCCACACAGATGTTAAGTGTTTCTTTTTTCTCCTTAAGCTTTGTTCAAATCATGGGGATCACTGAGGGGAATGTTCAATTTAATGGAGGGAGAATGTACATTTGCTTAACATCTAGAACACAGCTCTTCTGTCCTTAGCTTAAGGGGCTGGATTACAGTTTTCCTGTGGCCCACATGCAAGGCTTCTGCTGTTCATTCCACATCATTGTAATTAGACAATAAACTGGAAGAAAAAGAGCTAGGTTGCTGCTAGGTGCCATCTCTGGTGGGTCCCTGCTTTCAAAAACGAACATCTGAGAACCTACCTACCATCCTGTGCTCACTCAGTCAGTTAGTGAGCAAGCATACCACTAAGATCAGAATTGTTTGCCGTTAAAATAGCAGCATATCTGGATAGTTCTATTTCTCAAACTCTCTGCTGCTTTTCACATGAGAAATGTTACTTGTGGGGCTCAGTCCATGACAGAGAATCATATACGTCAAAACTATCAGGACTTGGTGAGAATTTGTGCCCATTTCCTTCCAGCTTCTTATCACTGCTAATTGTCCTCTGCTGGCTCTCAGCCTGTGAAAACTCCGTGGGTGTTCAGTTAAATAGTCTTGACTCAAATTTGGATCCAAATAGAGAAATCCAAGTAGCCTTCATGTTTGGCCTCTCCATGTATTCGAATGTCCTCTTCCCGATGCCCAGCCAAGGAGATCTCACAGTGTGCCAGCTCCCTTGTGACTGATGGCCAGATGGCGGGAGGGCAGGTGTGTGTGGGTGATACAGCCTCTCCTTGTATGACTGTCAGAGGAGGCCAGAGCAGCCGAGAGCACAAAGTCCTTACTTGAATGTCAGTGGAACACACCCAGATCCTGTGCATGGGGTCTGCTCACACCACACCCTTGCCTGTCAAGACAGCCATGCAAGTAGGACCTTTGAGTCTTTGTGAGGAACTTCGGTGGGGTTAAGGACATTGCAGTGTCAGCCCTAAATTTGCATTTCCTTGCTTTTCTTGGCTTGTGTTATTCTTAATCTTAAAAAAGGAATTTTCTGTCTGGAGCAAACTTGTGGGGAAAAGAGAACATTTGTACAGAAAGAGATGTTCTTGGCAAGCATGTGCTATGTTTCCTTCACATTACTGAAGAGTAGATGTTTGAATACAGCATTTTGTTTGCTTGTTTTCCTTATGACTCAGTTTCCCCTTCTGTTTGCTTTTATAATGAGGTACAGTCTTAGGCACAAGTCTCCCATGGAAATAATTAATACATAATAGTTGCCAGTAGTACACGTGCACATACATACACATGCGAAGACGTTTTACTCAAGGATGCCTTTACATTTTATGACCAGCTCTTTCCTTTTTTTCTAAAGTTTATTTACTTATTTTGAGAGATGGTGAGAGCGTGCATATGTGAGCAAGCGAGGGGGAAGGTGAGGGCAGAAAGAGGGAGAGAGAGCATCCAAAGCAGGCTCCTTGCTGTCATCACAGAGCCCAACACGGGGCTTGAATTTACAGACCATGAGGTCATGACCTGAGCCAAAGTCAAGAGTCAGACGCTTAACTGACTGAACTACCCAGTGCCCCTGACCAACTCTTTCTAATTCACTTGTTACATGCTAAGAGTAAGTCAGTGAGATAATGACTTAAACAAATATTAACAAAATAAAGAATGGAATATTGGCTCCTGAGTTATCATATCTCCTAGTATCCTAAAGCCTACAGTATATGGCTTCTTGCAAATAGAATTTCTTTTCACCTTGAAAACATTGCAATAAAACTGCATGCGTTTTCTTGAAATAGAAATTTATGGTAGCATTTGGGGCACCTGGGTGGCTCAGTTGGTTAAGTGTCTGACTCTTGATTTCAGCTCAGGTCATGATCTCATGGTTTTGTGGAATTGAGCCCCTTGTCAAACTCTGCACTAACAGCACAGAGCCTGCTTAGGATTCTATGTTTCCTTCTCTCTCTAGCCCTCCCCTGCTTGCACTCTCTCTCTTTTTCTCAAAATAAGTAAATAAATGTTTAAAAGAAAAAGATATTTATATTAGTATATTGTTGATTTAAAAAGGGTGGGAAACTCCTTTTAAAAGAAATGGTAACTTTCTTAATTGCAAGACTAAATATAGAAAGCAAAAAATCCATATGAAAATCAAGATACCTTTGGTAATTAGAAAAGTGGAAAGAAAAAGATTACAGAATTACTAGATTGACACGCTATGATCATCTCTGAAAATTGTACTTAATACAAAAGATGAGTGAAAATTTCTGTAAGTCTGTTAATTCCAAGATTTTGAAAACTCCATAAAGTGGGACTTAGAATAAAGTCCCTATGTGACTAAAGAAATCAGCTCGATTATGCTGCTGTGGCCCAGACGAGAGAGTGCCAAGAAGGAGACAGGGAAAATGAGTTCTGCCTAGTTCTGGCTCTTCCACCCACTGACCTTGGGAACCTTGAAAGTCCCCGTGTTCTTTGGGACCACTGTATCCTCCTCTGAGAAACTGAGAAGTAGGGAAGTCAAATTCTGAGTTCTTTCCACTTGAAAAATTCCTTAATTTTATAACATTTAGAAGCTTCCATACTTAGGCAATCGAAACTTATTGTTTCTACTGAACTCAGAAGAGACTATGACAAATAAGAAGGGAAATGAAGACAGGACTCTGCAAAACTGGTCATTAAGGCCAGTGTTTTTACCTGAGGAAGAAAGAAGTGTTAATGGTCCTGTTTGGGAGCCCAGGAGCCCGTTAGGTCAGGCTTACCTTCTTGAATTCTCGTGCATACTTACCACTATTATCCCTGGGCTGGCCTTCCTCTTCATTTCCTTGGAATTTGCTGTGCTCAATTATTCAGTTGGTTAAAGCTTCCAGTCACAAGTCTAAAGCTGCCTGGTATGTGCCTCCCTTGACCCGCTTTAATAACTCAATAGGTTCATGTGGCTGCCAAGGTTACATTAAAATTCACCCATACAATACATTGTGATTGTTCAAACTCTTCCAGTCATATTTTCATTTTATGATTATTAGTGATATCACAAAGTATTTTTGCAGGAAAAATGTCATTATTTTATTTTGTGTTTGCTCTAGAAGTTATGAAGAAGCCAAAGATCTCAGGATCATTTCAGGGCTTCAGAGGGAACATTTGGCAAACTGCATGTTTCCAAACACTTTCAAATAATTTAATTGGGCTTCTTAAGTAAACAAAAGGGTAAACACAAGTTGCTTGCCCAGGTTCTTTTTCATGCCACGTTTCAAATGATCACTGAAAATTCTTGTAACATTTCACATGCCAAAACTATCCCTCTTGACCTAAGTTTTGTGTTAGATGTTGGTTTCCTTATAGAGTCATAGAATCCATACTTAGGAGTTCTTGGTCTTAGTTAAGGAAAAAGTTGTTATAAGGTTAAGTACCTGTCTTTCATAACGGTTTCAGTTTGGAGAGTAAAGATGCTGGTGCCAGTTTCAATTCGGACCACCAGTAGGGTGTCTTAAAATTCAACTCAATTCTGACAATATCTACATGGAGATAGTGAAAGACTCCACAGTTTAAGGACTCAGTTACACAAGACTGTCCTCATTTCACATGACAATCACATGTCCAGTTTGTTACCTGTGCTTTCGAACTACTGGCTATTAGTCCTACAAATTAAAGGTTCCCACTTCCCCTCTATCCCATCACAGAACTCAGGAAACCAGCTTACTCACTAGATCACCAGTGTATTATAAAAGGGTATAACTCAGCAACAGCTGGATAGAAGGGATGCATAGAGCTAGGTATGGGTCAGGGGTGTGGAACTTCGAGGCCTTCTCTGAGCAAGCCATTTTCCTTAAATCTCCACATATTCACCAATCTAGAAGTTTTTTGGATTTTATTGGAGGCTTCATTACATAGGTATCTGACCCCATCCTTTTGGGTTTTATTGGAGGCTTCATTACATGGGCATGATTGATCAAGTCATTGGTCATTGGTCATTGATTCAACCCTCAACCTCTCTCCCATGGGAGTCAGGGCTGAAACTGGAAGTTCTAACCCTCTAATCACATGGTTGATTCTCCTGGCAACAAACCCCATGCTTAGGTGAAGTCCAAAATGCACCTCATAAATGGTACAAGATACACCTTTGTGCTCTCATCACGAGGTAATTCCAAGAGTTTTAGGAGCTCTGTGCCATAAATAGGGATAGAGACCAAGTATTTATTTATTATTATAAATCACAGTATCACAGAAAAATAACATTTCACTTTACATTTTTATAACACTTTTGTACTATAGAATCTGTCTTGGCTAAATTTGGAAATGGAATTTTGGAGAATGGAGAACTTTCAAGAATTTGAAGTCTTTTAGTAATGTTAAAAAATGAAATGCAACTAAATAAAATGTAAAGGTCTTATTGGCTTTATTCCAACTTACACATCCAGCAGCACCGCATCTAACAAATACAAAGGATCTCTAACAAGGTGTACAAAATGGAAGGCTTTTTTTGAGTGTAAAGGGATATAGAAACAAGGAAGGAGCAGATGGCTTCAGGCAAGGTCATCTTTCTATGGGGACGGAAGAGTTCTGTCAGGTAGATTACCTCATTAGTGCTAACCAAGTAACTCCAGGTTGACTGGTTAAAGGTTTTATTCGTGGGAGAGGCTGCAGTTAAGTTGGGTCTTAAGTCTTGGTTTGCTCATATAGGGATTAGCACAAGTGACTCCATTTTAGTCCTGTTGTCTCTTTTTAACAGTAATATGACCTTAATCTGGTACTCCTTTTACAGAAAAATCTGCGTTGGATTGATTTGAATTTTACATGAAATATGCAAGAAGGCTTGGGTCTCCAACGTGCTAGAACTCTAAGAAGCATGAGGGAAGATGGTTCACTCACTGCCTTAAGGAAAATTCTCTACTCATGCTTGAATTAGCAATACCTAAAGTAAAACTTTTATAGAAATAAAGCATAATTAAATAATACAGTAATTCCATTTAAGAATAAAATATATTTAATATATAGCATATGAGTGAAAAAGTTTTCTAGTATGCCAACAACATTGTATTCCTTTGAGATATGAAAACAATGTGCACCATTACTTTGTAATTGATTTAATAAAAATATCGGGAATAGAAACACGTGACCATGAGTGTTGATACCATAGAATGTTGGGCAAACCACTTTTTAAGAACTTCAACTTGAAAGAGCTTCATTTTGTTTTGCAATAACTGGACATATTAGAATAATGTATGCTAATTAGAATTAATAACAGCAAGTAGCATCATATTGTTCTTTCTCTATAAATTGGAATTTAAAGCTATTCAATACATGTAGAGTTATATATGTGGATGCTAAACCAATCTATATTATACTGGAAAGTGTGAAAGTGAGTCAACTTTTGAAGTTGCTAGTTGCCATTGCTAAGTTATTTAAAAGACCAAAAAGGCATCTGTGCTAAACTTTTTTTTTTTAAACCACTGGTTATTTTTCCAGACATCAATGAATGTGAAATTGGAGCACACAACTGTGACAGACATGCCGTATGCACCAACACAGCAGGAAGCTTCAAATGCAGCTGCAGCCCCGGGTGGATTGGAGATGGCATTAAGTGCACTGGTGGGTTAGAAAACAGCAGCAGTTGCTTCTCATGAGCTGCATGGGTTATAAACACGAAAATATTTATTCTGCAAAAAATTTGTATACTGTTGACTTTGGAGGTCATGCTTTTTGTTCATAATGATGTGACTTTTTTCCAAAAGACCTGGATGAATGCTCCAATGGAACCCACATGTGCAGCCAACATGCAGACTGCAAGAATACCATGGGCTCTTACCGCTGCCTTTGTAAAGAAGGATACACGGGGGATGGCTTCACTTGTACAGGTAGGCTCGTGTGGGGAAACTGCGGAAATGGCAATCAGAGAAGCCAGGCGTTCCACAGCTTTCGGACTGTCAGTTTTTTTTCTGAAGGCTGGGTCAGCTATAGACAACTTCAAATAGAAAAAATTAGTTATTTGAAACTACATCCTTGAGGAATGGAAATTTGGAGCCAGATCTGTTAGGGCCTCAGAAGCTACTAAATATACATACATGTATATAATTATATAGTTGCTGTGGGTATCGTTGTATGCAATGATGTCATTACTTTTAAAAAAAAATCACACTTCTTTTTATAATCCTTAGCCTTTATATTTTTGTGCCTATTTCTCACTGTGAACTTCTTTCCCATGCCAAACCTGAGTGAGCTTGCTGTAGAAAGCAGTGTAAGAAAAAGGGATGCAGATGTTCTAGAATTCAATAAGATACTGAGATCCATTTCATATGACTTGAAAGCATTAATGTATCCTGAACATTCTGCTCATAGGATAATCATTTAAACATAAAAAGAAACTAAGGCCCAGTCAGTGGTTTACCTGGAATTTTTCCAACTCACTGAAAATTTTTATCATATTTGAAATTGTTTTTGTCTAACTCAGTGAAATTTTATTATCACAAACCTTCCGTTACTTCTTAGAAAATATTCAGCATTTCACGTATCAGACATATATATATGGTCTGTGTGTTTGATCTTTAATGCCTGTGGTTATTAGCAAAACTGAGTTGAGATTAAGTAGACAGGAGCATTTGGCCTCTTCTGTAGTTGCTGTTCTAGGTCTTTTGCTACCCATGTGAGCTGAGTCTGAAACCTAAGAAATAGGCACAAATCACGGCACGTTATTTCCTGCTATGGATGTGTCCTCATGTGGGTGACCCTGCTGGAAAAAGCTTTGATTTGAATGATTCATTTGACTTATGATTCATTTTGTAGCACTGGAGATAATTTAAGCATTGAGGATTCCTACTCTGAACCCCACATTCATGGACTATTCAATACTCACATTCAAAGGGGGGAAAAGAATGAGTTTAAACCTATCACATAGAAATTATGACAAAACACAGCTACACTAAGGAAGTTGATAATGATAAAAAGAAAAAAAGTCAGATGTGAGGAACTGGAAAGCTCCTGACTAAGGAAGAGTAATTTGTGTTTCTTTCTGGCTGTAGATCTTGATGAGTGCTCTGAGAATCTGAATTTGTGTGGCAATGGCCAGTGCCTAAACGCACCAGGAGGATACCGCTGTGAATGTGACATGGGCTTTGTGCCCAGTGCTGATGGGAAAGCCTGTGAAGGTAACTGGTGGGGAAGCTGCCCAGGTCCTTTTAAGGCCTGGCAAGATTAGGTTATCTAAACAGTCCTGATTTTTTTTTTTTTAAATTGAGGAGTGTTTTGCCTTCACATCTAAGCAGGTCAGTTCCTTTTGTGGAGGTATTAGGTCTCCAGTTGGACCATTTTCTCTTTATGCAGAGAAAAACTCAACTTTCTGGCCACAAGCTGCACATCCAGCCATGGCCAGATGGTCTACAAGATACATCCATTGATCATAGGAGAGAGAGGCTAACCAGGTGTGGTAACTCAGTGTGACCTGTTTATCCCCAATGCTGGGGGAAAGAGCTCAAAGTGCCGGTGCCCTGATAATGTCCTGTTGAAGGATTCTCTTTAAATATGTTTTTAATCTGTGCCATGGTTTGGTTTCTAGAAATAAAAGCTTTAAAATAATAACAGAGCAGATAATCTTCTCCATATGTAGAATAATGTAACTGGGTTTGTCTCACACGGTCTCTAAATATCTAATACATGTGAACACAGAGCAGTGCTTTGCAAATCCATTCAGTAAGGGACCCTTGGGGATAATATTATATGTCATTCTGTCTCTCAGTGCAAGGCTCTGTCTTTCTGAGAAGTGTTGGTCAGACAAGAAGAATCCTGGGAGCTTGTTGGCTAAGGCCAGCTCTCACTAGGAAACACAAGGTTCTTCTCTTTCCCCACACTTGTCAAATCTAAGTACATTATCCCGCACTGAGAAGAATTAGTGTCTACAGTGAACTAAAAAGATTTCGGTAGAAGTAAACAAATGATAACAATTGACAGTAGAAGTTTAAATAAGACCCTGATTAATGTCATAACTAATAATTGTTGCTTGTTAATAGGACATTAACTAAAAATCAGTCTTTAGCTATGACATGTATACTAATTCCTTCATATAGTTCTATGTAAATACTTTCCTTTGTTATGGAACCATTAGGTGTTCTTTATACAGTTTATATTAAATATGTGGAGTTTGATATAAAATTCCTCTGGGGCAAGAAACCAGATTATGCTCTTGACCATGTGCCTAATGCCTTGTTTACTTTTACTCTGAACATCCAAGGAAAACAGGTACTGTGCCACCTCGGTAACATAAATAGGCACAAAGTATTGCTTCTTTTCATGCTATAAGGGAAGGTTGTGTTTGTTTGTTTGTTCTTAATACAAATCATTGCTGGCAGAGTGGTTATGGCTATTTAAAGCTGGTCTCAAGGCTGATAATGTGCCTGCGTGTCAATTACACACACGTAGAATGTTAATGTGAGGCAGGGACCAAGGCCTGGAAGAAGCGTCTGTGGTTTTAGATCTCCATCAGCAATACCACGCATACAACATAGCACTAGGGATACAGAAGATTATAAAACTGATTACAAAAGTTACCATAAAGCCTCTGTGGTCTGTAAAATTTTATAACCCACATTAAAAAACAATGACTGTATGATTAAGAACAACAAAAGAATTTGGTCTAAGGTAGCCTTTTTGACTCTTGCTTCACAAAACTGACATGGATCTGTGTGAAAGACCAGAAGTTATATACATCTAATGCTTAGCCTACTCCTTGGCATGTAATGAAGGCTGAAAAAACTGAGCTCTCACCTAAGTGGCTTCACTATACTTGGCAAATCATCTAACAGGCTCTAAGAGAAGCATGTAGATTGATGTTAGGTGGTCTGCCTTTTTTAGTTTTTTATTTATTTTGAGAGAGGAGAGAGAGGGAGCACATGCTGGTGAGGGAGCAGAGAGGAGGAGAGACAGAATCCCAAGCAGGCTCCGCACCATCAGTGCAGAGCCCAATGCAGCGATTGAAATCACAAACCATGAGATCATGACCTGAGCTGACACAAAGAGTCAGACGCTTCACTGAGCCACCCAGGCACCCCGGCAGTCCTCATTTTGTTAATAACATCAGGTACCTAATAACACTGGGCACTTATTTAAGAAAAAAATATTAATTAATTTCTCCCCCTTTGCAACCCTCCTCAAGATATCGATGAGTGCTCCCTTCCGAACATCTGTGTTTTTGGAACTTGCCACAACCTTCCCGGCCTGTTCCGCTGTGAGTGCGAGATAGGCTACGAACTGGACAGAAGTGGTGGGAACTGCACAGGTAAGACATCCTTTCCCATCGAACTCTGCTCCCAGGTGTCCTGGGGACCTGGCTATTTGGCGTCACTGGGACCTCACAAGAATATTCACGGAGTCACAGAATTAATTTCCTGGAACTTGGTACCTGTGAGGATGCAGAGGAAAGAGTGGCAGACGATTGAAGGAACAGAGTTTGTAGCCTCACAGTCAAGCTCATGGCTATAGAAGAATGTTCTAGGGGTGCTCTGGCTGAAAGGTCTCCCAGCCATTCCTTTTCTCCTTAGGAACATTTTCAGAAGGTTTCCTTTTGAAGACCATGCCCTGGGGTCATGAGTGTTCTGGTATGGCTCCATTATAACACCCACTCCTTCTTACCATGGCCTGTCCATGGTCACAAAAGAATGTGATACAGAGAAATCAGCCACCAATCTCTAGTGTGTAGATCTTTTTCTTGTAGAGCAGGGGACTCTTAGGGAACATACAAAAAAAAAATTAGAAAACTATAGGCCCTCTGTGGACCATCACTTGGATCCTTTTGGCATTGAGTGAAGACTTTGCAAGACATGTACATTCTCTTTCCTGGGCCACCAGTCTACTCAAGGATATTGAGGAAATATGTTCCATTCTGGATAGGCCCAGGATTTCAGTGAAAAAATGTTTTTTTTCCAGTTACCTACACAAGCTATGATTCAGTGGTTCTCCAGATTATGACCACTGCTACCATGACCACCTCCCTGAAATAAGCCTGGACCAGAGTATTCCTCCCCAGGCATTCTTCTCTTATTTATTTTCTTAAAACTATCATCACACCAAGCCAGGCCTCTAGCACACCCCAGGAAGTTGCCTCTCCCCAGCCCATACCCCTTTCTCAGTGCCCCAGCTTAACCATCAGCATCGTTCTGTCTGACCTCATTTCTGTTAGCCTACCCTGTCCCTCCAAGTTCACATGCAGTCTGAGCAAGTGAATTTTCTGCAGTGGAATCTACAGGAAGGTTACTGGCTCCATGGCAGGCTGGGAGGGAAACCCAAGGAGAAAGGTATCCTCATTTCCCATTCTCTTCTCTGTGAGTCAGCTTGTCTGTTCTTGAGTATTTCATCAGTGTTCAAAACAGACAAAAGGATTACACAAGGTAGAATTTGCCAAAACCCACGTCCTAAATCTGGAAGTCTGTACATATTTTTGGAATAGAAACTGAAAGGGAAATATTCCACACGGCATCAGTGATGGGAGAGTTTCTCGTAGCAGGCTTCAGGAAGCATACTAAGCCTCATGAGTGTGTCTGCCTTGTACTCAGCTGCACCGAGGCAAGTGTGCCCTGTTGGGGAGGCAGCAGAAGTTGCCTGCTCCTAAGGGTTCCCTGGGACATCTTGCTCTAATTTGATGAAATAACAAGCCACACATATTAAATATATTTTCTTAAAACCTGTGTCTGAATTTTTGGTTGACCGAGGTCACAGTAGTGTTTTCCTTTCAGTTACCTTGACTGGAATATTTTTCCTAGTTCCAAAGTTATATTTTCTCCTGATGACAAATTTGAATGCTAAATGCGTTCCAGGGGAAAAAGACCAAAGACTATGACATATTTCCTTCCTGAGGGGTTTTGTTTCAGAAGTTGAAGACCATATTTCTAGGCGTAATTATAACTAGTGATGTTTAAAATTCTTGTTGCGAGCCTCAGATCCACTGCTACCGTTTTATGGTGATGTCTGCCCCCCATTGGCTGATAATTGTGCCCTTTGCTGTGTGGTTTTAGACGTTAATGAATGTCTGGATCCAACCACGTGTATCAGTGGGAACTGTGTCAACACTGCAGGCAGCTATACCTGTGACTGTCCGCCCGATTTTGAGCTGAATCCAACTCGAGTTGGCTGTGTTGGTAAGATTTTAAAACTTTTCAGGGAAGTATACTTTTATTCCTAAAGCAGCATTGAACATCCCATCCTCAAATTTTTAAAAAAGTAATACCATAAAATTTTAAACATTTCCTACTTCTGATTTATACTTTCAGTTTTTTTTCTGTAGGCGAATTCCCAGTATATGTGTTTGGGCACTTTCCTTAGTTTCTTAGTAAAAGTAAACTGTGGTTTTTAAACAGTTTCTGAAATGGATATCAATGTTCAATCCTCACATAGAGGGAATCTTCTTGACACTCTTTTGTTTGTATACGGTAAATAGATACCCGCTCTGGAAATTGCTATCTGGATGTTCGACCTCGAGGAGACAATGGAGATACAGCCTGTAGCAATGAAATTGGAGTTGGGGTCTCCAAGGCTTCCTGCTGCTGCTCTTTGGGTAAAGCCTGGGGTACTCCTTGTGAGCTGTGCCCTCCCGTGAACACATGTAAGTGTACTTCCTCCTGTTTCTTACGATTATTCCCGCTCAGGCTGGTTCTCCTTTCTAGATCCACAGGACGGAAGCCACGGAAGGAGGGAGCTGCCACCAGTCACTAGTCTTCAGTCAGGGAAAGGAGATCAAACCCCTCAGCCCTATTGAGGGATCCCATTCCCAATTTGGGTGTCAGAAGTGTCTCTAGTTGGCTTGTACTAAAAGGTCAGGGGGGGCAGGCAGGTAACATTTCATTTCTATGTGAGTGGAAAATAGATAGCATCATTTTAAAGAAGACTTTTATAGGCTAGGTTACTTATATAATATTGCTTACCTTCCAGGAATACACTGATGGATATGTTGGCTAATTTTCAAAAGCTCTAGGATAGGATAGACTCAAGTGGCCCTGGGTAAATAAGAAGCGATTAGTTAAGTAAATATGAAAGGGAAGATTATTTCTATTCTTATGGTATGACTTGAAAGAAAACTTTAGAATGTGATTTTAAGGACAGAAGTAAGTGTCTTAAAAATAGAAAAGGCTTTACATTTTTCTAAGTGGGTCCTATATTAGGATTCAGTCAGATGTAGCTTCTTAGGCAAAGGTTAAAGGTGCTGCTAATAGTGCCTATTGGGGATAGGTACTGATTCTTTCCCTGCTGAAGTCTCATTTATTCACCTTTTCTTTTCTTTTCTTTTTTTTTTTTTTAATTTATTTCTAGGAGAGAGAGAGACAGCATGAGCAGGGGAGGGTCAGAAAGAGAGAGGGAGTCACAGACTGAAACAGGCTCCAGGCTCTCAGCTGGCAGTCAGCACAGAGCCCGACGCGGGGCTCGAACCCACGAACCGCGAGATCATGACCCAAGCGAAAGTCGGACGCTTAACCGACTAAGCCACCCAGGCGCACCTTATTCACCTTTTCTAAAATTATTTGTTGAGTACCTAGAGTGTGTACTATGAGTGTGCAAAGATGAATTAGACTAAATTCTGCCCTCCCGACGTGTACAGTCTAGCGAAGTATGACAAAGGCTGTAATTCAGTGTAGGTCTCAGTAAGGGAAGAAGGACCAGAAACAGTGCCACGAACAGGAGAAAGACCACCCCTTGCTCCAATTAGGACTCTGTCTCTTGGCACTGATGTAACTTTGGGCAAATTACTTAGCAAGACTTAAGTTTCCTTATTTATGTAATGTCTCATAGAATTAAAAGAAGTCATTCCTGTCAAGCACTTAGCACGGGGATGAATGCTTAGCAGGCACCTCCTTCTTTCTTCTCCTCAGAAAGGGAAGTCAGTTCTGAAATGCCAGAGGTGGTGATGACTTTGAAGGCTGGACCCTGGACCTTGAAGGCTGGGTGTGACCTGAGAAAGGAGGCTTAAAAAGAGTGGATGATTACAGGAAGATGAGGAAAGAAAAACTGAAAGAGGAGATAGTTAATTTCATGGACATTGAAAGAAGTAAACTAAGGTGTTTAAGTAGGGGAGTCAGCTCTATTGATTAATAATGATTAGCAAAGCAGAGTGCCTGAGTGGCTCAACCGGTTAAGTGCCAAACTCTTGGTTTCAGGTCATGATCTCACAGGTTTACTGAAATCCAGCTCTGTGTCAAGCTCCACACTAAGCACGGAGCCTGCTTGGGATTCTCTTTCTTGTTCTCTCTTTCTCTCTGTCTCTCTCAATAGATAGATAGATAGATAGATAGATAGATAGATAGATAGATAGATAAACTTTAAAAATAATAATGATTAGCAAAGCAATAGGTCCACACTATGCCAAACTGGATCAGACCTACAACAGAAATATGTACATGTGTACATTTAGGCATTTACACATAGCATTTCAGAAAGCCAGAGGAGGGATTATCAGATCTAGAAAGACCTGGATGATTATAAAAGCTGATTCTTATTGAAGCTCACCAGGATGACACAACAGACTAGGTTCATTTTTTAAAGTTTACTTATTGAGAGAAAGAGCACATGCACATATGTGGGCACACATACACGTGCGAGGGGCGGAGAGAAAGAGAGAGAATCCCAAGGAGGCTCCACACTCGGCACTGAGCCCGATATGGGGCTCACCACCATGAGATGGTGACCTGGGCTGAAATCTAGAGTCAGATGCTTAACCAACTGAGCCACCCAGGCACCCCAACTAGGTTCATTCTTATTCACATGTGCCTGTAAGTATCACACTGCTGGTGCATGGCCCTGAAATAAATGTTTTTGAGTGAAATACATGAATGACAGGATTAATAGAGAGAATCAAAGGACGATGTCAAAAGTTGATTTGGGAAACCAAGGGAATCACTATTGCCCTCAGTAGAAGTAGAAGGCAAGAAAGATCTCTAGGCATTAAAGACAAAAGTGGGATGGGAACCAAGAAAGAACACCTTTTCCTAAGGTTCTGTTTGGAAAGGGTTTTGGAGACAAGCTGATTAACTTTATTAAGGGAGGCTGCACTTCCTAGGAAGTGAGACTGAACAAAACATAAAAATGAAGGAGTTTGTTAGAAAATAAAAAGGAGAAGGAAATCTTTACAAAGAAGTAGTGGTGACAATAAGGAATAAACTATGTTCACAGGAACATGAGGCCAGGAGAGTAGGTGGAGTGTTTAAAGACTGAGGACAGTGGCCTTACATCTATTTGGCACATCTAGTAAAAGCCATTTGAAAATAACATGTATACACACAGTTGTTAACTTGCCTAAGACTGGGCGTGAGGGGGGGGTGATGCTAAAGATTCCTGAAAATGAATATTTTCAGTTGGATATGTCAGTATTTCTCTTGAGGATCCTATTTCTAGAAATTTTAGATACAGAAGAACTCAATTTGATTTTTTTTTTTTGTTTCAATAGCTGAGTACAAAATTCTTTGTCCTGGAGGAGAAGGTTTTCGGCCCAACCCTATCACTGTTATATTGGAAGGTAATTCTGTATCCTTGCTCTTAAAGTATGCACATTTTGAGCTTCCTTGGGTTTATTTACAGTGCTGAAGAAATGCTCTTGTTTTTGTTTCTACAGACATCGATGAGTGCCAGGAGCTCCCAGGGCTGTGCCAAGGCGGGAAATGTATCAACACCTTTGGCAGTTTCCAGTGCCGCTGTCCAACCGGTTACTACCTGAATGAAGATACCCGAGTGTGTGACGGTAAATGTCCTTATAGGAGGATAAGTTCATTCAGCTATTGAGAACTGACCATAAAAGCCAGGATACAATCACCAGTAAAACTAAGAATTTAGCAGTATAGCGCAATGGTCTAGACATGAACCTAGCCAGGTAAATGTGCCGCACCTGTGCCAGTTTGCATGAACATTACTGATGTGATATCATTTCCGATACACCCCAGATCTTCCTCTTCTTCTGAGGAACGTGGAATTTTCTTATTATCTTGGACCATCGTCTCACTTATGCCTGCAGTTTTCTGGGCTCTTTAGAAAAGCCATTTTTATTGGAGTAGCTCAGGCCTCACTCATTTCAATGACTTCTGTATTCTGGAAAGCTCTGAGTTCCTTTTCTTTCTGTTCTTTACCACTTATCTGTACTCATGAACTGAAATGAGCTTCTCTTAAAAAGGCAGCCTCTCTGGTTTTATTATGTAAGTGATAATTTCTTTTCATCCTGTGTTATTGGAAAGATGGAGAATATTGATCACTTCTGGCTTTCAAAGCACTTGGGCCATAGACCAGAGTGGGAGAGATGGTTTTCATCTCTATGTGGGAGTCACATGACTAACTAGGGAAGATACTTCCCTGTATCCTGGAGGAGAAATAATCCTCTGGCTCTCCAAAAGGCTTATTAGGTGATTTCAATAAAGGATGACCTGGTTGAGTATCACAGTATATATGACACAGCTCTAAGACCCCTGGAATCAGCAAAGTTTAGAATCAACCGCTGTGTTTGAAAATGGGGATAGAGGTGTGAAGTACCTACTTCCATTCTACCTTACCAATGCAGATTCATGAAATCAGTTGTTAATGACTTCAGGGTCTATTATATCCTTCCATAGATTTTGTGAACATATGATTTATTAGTGGTCTTTCTGAAGGATTTCTCCACATCTCCATCTCTGCATATCTTCCACGGTGTTATGGACTCATCTAGTAGGAACTCCTATCAGAAGGCAAAATCTTTTTATCTGGCACTTCCTTTCCGGAAAACATACACGTTAGCATAGGCAAAAGACATTGATGAATTCAACATCTATTTTCGTTATCCAGATTTCCAAGTGCCCTGTGGATTTTCTCCTTCATTGTCAACATTTATATTGACACCGAGTATCAGTCCATTCCTAAGAGTGAAGCTTTCAGATTCACATACCACTTTCTGTCTGGATTACAGATGTGAATGAATGTGAAACTCCTGGAATCTGTGGCCCGGGGACATGTTACAACACCGTCGGCAACTACACCTGTATTTGCCCTCCAGACTACATGCAAGTGAATGGGGGGAATAATTGCATGGGTAAGTTCAAGTTTTCCTTAATCATGCGTGTCTGGTCTTCATCTGCAAAGAGAAAAAGAGCTTGTAAGCCCAGCCTCCGGTCCTTAGTGTTATGTTACTCATCAGACCAAGTACTGCCTGCCACCCTTTCACTGTCTTTGTGAGAGCCTCCTCCCTTGTAAACCATAAGCTTGGCCTTTTTTCTCCACCTTGTGTGGGTGGTTGGGAGTTTTCTTTAAAATGTAATGTTGGAAAATCCCAAACAACGGTTTAATAGTACTTCTTTTGTTTGACTTTGGGTGTATCTTTATACAATTATATTTACAGCACTGACCTACAGTATTAAAACATCATGAGTCGGAAATGAGAAAATTACTGCCAAATAGCAGTGGAGAATTGTTACTAAAAGTCTGGATGGAGAGTTGTGTAAAGTTTATTAATGCTCTGGCTCCATAATGACTTAGTTCTGTGGCCCCAAATCCCAGGGAATACATTTCTCAAAGTCCCCTTTCTTATAGCAGCATATGTGGATAGAAAATCGGGTAAGAGCAGGCTGTTCCTGCTCTCATCCAAGTCAAGTTACAATAAAATCCAAAAGAAACACACTTGAGTGTGTTGAGTATCCCCTTAGACATCCATCGTGCTTTCTCCCACGGCATCACCAACCCCTTTCCTCTAGATATGAGAAGAAGCTTGTGCTACAGAAACTATTATGCCGACAACCAGACCTGTGATGGAGAACTTTTGTTCAATATGACCAAGAAGATGTGCTGTTGTTCCTACAACATTGGCAGAGCATGGAATAAGCCCTGCGAACAGTGTCCCATTCCGAGCACAGGTGAGTTACACCGTTACCAAAAACATAGGTTGATATGTTACCCATGGATTGTTGGGGGAAATGAGTCTCAGCCAGGGAAGAGAAAAAAGTCCATCGTTTATCTTCCTAAGCAAAAATTAGCTCACAGAGGCAAATGTTTTAAGTCCACAATTGACTGGTCCATCCAGCTGAAAACTGATTTACAGAACACGTGGTCTAATTTGTATACTAGTTCACTCACCAGACTTACAAACACAGCATACAGCGGGGGGGTGGGGGGGGCTGAAACACTGTTATTGTTATGGCGTTCACCATGTAACTGAAAGACTGGAAACTTTAGGCAAAGCAATATGACAAATAGGTGAGCCATATTCCTATTATTCTTACTTATTTATACCTGGTCTTGTTCCAAAAAGAATTTAAGGCAGCCCACAAAGATTTGAATGTAAAATAAGAAGGCCTAAGGCAAATGGCAAATAAGAGTAAGAAACTTGGAGCTAGGAGCGAGGCTAATATGCAAAAATCCAAGCTGGGAATTTCTACATACTTGCCAAAGATGAGCAATAAGTTTGGCTCCAAACTTTCTAGCAGCTCATATAAAAAGGGAGAGATAACCAAGTCTGTGAGTCTCAGTGACTATAAAGCATACTTAACACTAAAGGAAGTGCAACTCTTAGTGATACTGAGATCTGAGAAAAATGTTTTCTTATATCCTCATAGAGAAAAATCTATATAATGTTATTGTTTAAAGAAAAAAGTCTAACCCATGTCCTGGGAGTAAATGAAGTGAAATGGTGCATGGTTCTTATATCATATGGTAAATGATGACATCATTTACTAATGTTCCCACTTAGAGTAAATAAAGTGTGATGCAATTATTGATGATAGTATTCTGTAGTACCTACTCCTTTCTCCACAGGGATCTGTAAGATACTAAATCTCTTGTCTGATTACATGTGAAACAGAATATTCTGTTTAGGTAAAATATGCTAGTTCCTCCATTGTTTACTCTAGAAATAATGTATTAATCATCACTTAGAATTACCTAGGAGTTATCCACAGTCTGCAAGATGTCTCTGGACCAGGGGTTGGCCAAGTACAGCCCACGGGCCAAATCCAGCCCACCACCAATTTTTGTGTGGCCCAAAAGCTGAGAATGGTTTTTACATTTTTAAATGGATGGGAAATACCAAAAGAATAATATATTATGTCCTGAAAAGTATATGAACTTCAAGTTTTCTTGTCTATAAATAAAACTGTATTAGAACACAGCCACACTAAATTTGTTTCTGTATTTCCTATGGCTGCTTTCATGGGATAGTTGAATAGTTTTAATAGAGCCGGCACAGCCTACAAAACCTAAAATACTTTTTAGCCTGCTAGGAAAGAAATTGCTAACCACTGATCTTGACCAATGGTCTTCACATCTTTTGATCGTACATACCTATCCATTAAAAACCTGGGGGTTACACGTACTTGGTGTGTGGGTTTCCATGTAAAACTATATGCGTATATATCTCTACATATATTTTTCAGTTTGATTGAAAAAATCCACTTATTATTGTATTTGTTATTTTCATGAACTGTTCTTTTAGAAAATATATACAAAATTAATTTTTTAAATTGGATTTTACAAAGAGAGATGAAAGTCTTAGTAGTATCTTTTGTATTTTTTAATTTTTAATACAATTTATTGTCAAGTTGCTTTCCATATAACACCCAGTGCTCAATCCCACAAGTGCCCTCCTCCATGCCCATCACCTATTTTCCCCTCTCTCCTACCCCCATCAACCCTCAGTTTGTTCTCAGTATTTAAGAGTCTCTTATGGTTTGCCTCCCTCCCTCTCCTTAACTAGTTTTTCCCTTCCCCTCCCCCATGGTCCTCTGTTAAGTTTCTCCTGTTCCACATATGAGTGAAAACATATGGTTTCTTTCTGTCTTTCTCTGCCTGACTTATTTCACTTAGCCTAACACCCTCCAGTTCCATCCATGTTGCTACACATGGCCAGATTTCATTCTTTCTCATTGCCACGTAGTATTCCACTGTATAGATAAACCACATCTTCTTGATCCAGTTGTCAGTTGTTGTGTGTTCCCCTAGAGACTGTTTTGGAAACTCCTACTAAAGACTTTCAGTTACTTTCAGAAGTATCTGAGTTAAGAATGTACATATTCTTAACCTAAATTGCAAGATTTCTTATTCATGTTGAAACTTGGCCAAATCTAGTCATGGCTTTTCATTTAGGTATGTAGTCTGTACACATTTTAGAAGTTCCTGGATGACCAGTGTCAGCTGGCATTATAAAAGTAGACAGATATTAAGGAAATAAAGCACCAAGAGAAGAATGTGCCACATTTCGATTAAACTACTTCCAGAGACCTTTTATACTTTTTAGTGGGTTTGACCAATAAGGCAATGGCTACCTTGAGCTTAAATTGATACCATGCCGTATCAGTTACAGTCTTGATCTGAAATTACAGAATTTCAGAGTTTATGCAGGAATGCAGATGACATTTAGTTCATCCTTTATTGTCAACTGTGATGAATTCAGACGAGCAAGAGAAAGATAGAAGGTTAGGAACGGGAGAGAGAAAGAACGAGAGAGTTGCGCCAAATGAAATCCAGCTCCAAAAACTGAAGTAATGACATAAGTTGGTTGTTTGAACTGAATTAGTCATTAATAGACCTGATGTCAAAAAATTTGGCTAGTTTGCTATGGTCTCCCCCAATATACTGAGGAAATGACTTTTCTAAGCATTCCTCAGATCCTAGATCCCTTCATGCGAGTGGAAAGAGGCACTCTTGCCAGTCCCTGGGTTCAGAACTGAACAACATCCTTCTAGAAACCCAAATTCCTACAGGCAAGCTCATACAAATGCGTGGGCTGTGATGTGGAGACCTCTGCTTCTTCCTCAGTATTACGTCAACATACGGTCGCTTTTCATTCAGCGTTTGCCTGAAGGACAAGGTTACAACATCTCTGAGGATTCTCAGATTTATTTTTTGTTTTAAATTCCTCAAAATACAGATAAATAGTTTGCAAGATGTTTCCAAAGTAATTTCTTTTGGCCCAGTCACTGCTCTTTGCTGACCCTTATTTTCACTCCTCTCACCCCATCTTTGTTTAATGAATTACTGCAGATGAATTTGCTACACTTTGTGGAAGTCAAAGGCCAGGCTTCGTCATTGACATTTACACCGGCTTACCTGTTGGTGAGTTATGATGCCATTGTTGGAGTTTTCTTTGTTTGCCCTTGTGTTTGAAAACAGGAATACACACCCTTATTTTGCTCAGGTTGTTTTTTTTTTTTCTTAGAAGGAAAAAATAGTCAAACAATGCCATTTAGTTTTACTGAAACACTGATTCTTCATTTGAAACAAACCACAAACACCCTGTGTCGCTCCACCTAATTGGCAGCAGCATTTGTTGCTCATGATTAAGGGGACTGGAAAGCTTTCCACAAAATTACAATCAAGCTTAGTTAAACCAACCCTAGGCATCAACAAGGAGAGAGATTCTGGGAGTAGGGCCAGCTGACGTTTGATTTCACTATAATTCCCAATCTTTCCTTCTGACTATGACCTGAGTTTAATATGACTTTTCATACCAATCTTTATGTGCACGTTGTATGAATAAATCCCTTTGGGGGGTCAATTTTATCTCCTACAGATTCTCCTCAGGTCATCTGCTTTGGGAATTTCAGAGGTGCAATAATTAAAAAAAAAAAAAAAGCTTTCCAATCATAGGCCTCATCTGGTAACTGGAGTAGAGACCACTGCGGTGCTTGAGATGCCTGTGCAAGATTCAGAAGTCTTACACAGCGTTCAGCCAATGGAAGCAATGCCTTTGTGGTTTAAAAGCAAATAACATAAAAGTAGATGGAAAGCTATTGCATTCTTAGAGTTTTTCCCCAGTGTGATTTATATGCATCCTCAGATGCCCCTCTTAAGTCCAAGCAATTGTGTTTAGTAGCAAACATCACCATTTGCTTTGTTCTACCTTCTTCCTAATAAGTAAACTGAAATCCACATCAGCCTTTCCAGTGACCTTGTTTAAGAAAACAAGGGTCTGGTCCAGCAATCAGCCTGGCTCCCTTAGTGCCAAATCCATATGGCTCCACAGTCTAGTCAATGTCCAAAGAAACTTCATGGTTTGGAAAGAAAAACTGCTAAATGACATTGGCATGAAACACCTGGCCTTCACTGCTTTGTTTTTCCCCTTCCCAAAACAGATCTTTTCATCTCCCTAGAATCTCTGATCCAAAGATAAGTGGTCTTTAATAATAATGGTTCTCCACGGACGGACCAGGCATGTCCCCCAACAAGGCCTGCCCTCTGAGGTTGGCAGCAGGCAGACTCGAAACAATACCGGCGTCGTCCACTAGTTGAGCTGGAGACGTCTTGTACATCAGCCAGTCCAAATGCACTGCTTTACAGTTGAGGGGACAGACAGACAGGGGAAGGGACTCGGCCGAGGTCACCTTGCTAATTAATAACAGAGCTGGGACCCAAATCCAGTCCTGACTCACAGCTTGCTTTGCCTCGAGCTCTTGAAAGCTGGAAATGTGATAGTTAGCAATATACTTATTGTTACCAAATTCCACCATGACAAAATATTTAGATGACTGAGAAACTTTGTTTTATTTGAGCTTTATACTCTCCTTCTGAAAGGTCTTAAGATTGTTGGCATATAGAAGCCATTCGTATGGGGTTAAAACTATAGCAAGTTTATTAATCTTGTCTTAAAATATAAACTTCTCCAAGTTGAAGTTCAAATGAAATCCAGACAGGCAAAGAAAATATAATTTTTAATATATCCTTTTGCTATTTTATGCCTAACAATGGCTAGAAATTTGACCCAGTCTGTTATTGTTAAACTTGATAATACATCACTCGTATTTAAAATAAATGAATGTGAACATGATGTTTCATGTTTTAAATAATAAAAGAATGTAGTCTGAATTATCTTTTTGTTTGCTGAGGGTTCACAGTTGTGATGCTACTTTGCATAGCCTGTTAAGAAAATGAATGGTAAATGTGTGAAAAATCCAAAAACATGATCACCTGCATTCAAAACAGGAATATACTCGAAGCTGTTTTTTCCACTAAAGACATCAATTTGCCTTCAAACAAAATCAAACTCTTTAGAAAAAGAGCTAAAATAAACCTGTGGTCTGTCAAATTTCTTCTTCAAAGCAGGCTGGCTTCAGAGTATGATTATTCTGAAATCACAGTAGTCTCCATGTACAACTGTGGCCCTTCTTATGACTTAGGCAAACAAAGTCCTTGCAGAGGCTCCTGACTATAATATGTAAACAGAAGTGTCTCAACAGCGAGGGAACAGAAACCTGGGAGGCTGGAAAGACCAAAGCTTTACATCCCCTCCCAGCTTCTGAAGCGCTTTGTGAAATTCCACCAAGCAGTGGTGGAGGGGCCCTCCAGGATAACAAGTAATTCGATTGTGGTTTTGTGAAGATTGTTGACTGTGACGTGCAAAAGCCTGAGGGAGGTAGGACAGCCTGTTAGCAGATTCCTGGTGTCAAATCCTGACTCGGCTTCTTAATAGCTTTGTGGTTTTTGGCAAGTTCCTTCCACTGGCTTGGCCCCCATTCCATCATCTGCATAGTGACAATTGTTAGAGTACCTGGAGACCATCTCATAAAGGGGCTGCAGTGATTCAGTGAGTAAATCGAGGTTGAATGTTGAGTAATATGCCAGGTATATGGCAAGTGAGACACTACTAACACTTAACTATTACTATCCTAGAAGACACTGAATGGTTGGGAGTTGAGAGCAGGTCAGAAAGAGATTGGATCCCCAGGCTGGTGAGGAGGTGAGACCTGCCCACAAGGCCACCTCACCAGCTGGCCAGCCCTGCTCTAGCAGCCTGTCTTCTGGCTCTGCTGTCACTCCTGCTTGGATCCTGTTTTAATGCTCACCTGTCCCAACTTCCAGATACTGGCTCTTAAATTACCAAATTTTAATTGACGCTTAACATTGATCAGACAGCATGGTAGGGGTGATAACACAGTGGTATAGCAGCCATCCCCAGCCCCTGGCCTTAGGAAACCACAATCTGTGGCTACAGTGCTTCTCAGTGCTGGCCCCCACAGTCAGCGTGGGCTCAGCTCACAGCCCCAGACCTAACGTACCTCCTTTTCAAAGCCATGTGAAGGAGGAAAGGGGACTTTGAAGAGGAATCTGAAAGATCAGAGCTGGCTATGACCATGGGCTCGTCTGTCTTCACCAGCTGTCCTTTCCCATTCTAGCCAAACAGCATCACACACTTTGGGTAGAGTGGCCATTTATTTTCAGCAGTCACTTTATTCTACTCATCTGGTACATAGTGCCCAGGGGGTACCAACATGGCTCCTACCTGGTTTTGTTCTGAAACAGAACCACAAAGATCTTAAATCCAGATAGACTCATGAGTGCCTGAAAGCACTTTAGTTATTTCAATTTGATATCAATTGATGTCCCCCTTTCCATCATCTCCACCCCAACACACACATACCCACCCACACACCCATGCACTCTGTCTTTTTTTGTTGTGGACCTTATGTAGAACATCGGGTTAGAAGCTGCTGACTCTCAGTGCCGACTGACCACACAGAGATCATGTGCCATGCTGTCACTCATGTGTGGCTGCTCTGTTTCCAGACATTGATGAATGCCGGGAGATCCCAGGGGTCTGTGAAAATGGAGTGTGTATCAACATGGTTGGCAGCTTCAGATGTGAATGTCCAGTGGGCTTCTTCTATAATGACAAGTTGTTGGTTTGTGAAGGTAAGTGATGTCACTATATCATGTCCAGGAATGAGCCAACTGATGAGCTACTTACCCACACACACTTGGCCAATTTCACGACGTTGGAATTTCAGCAATCCATCAACCTCTAGCAATAGTGCAGGGCACATGTGGAACATCATTTTTGCATGGAAAAATTTCCCTTAGTCCCAGTGGAAAAAGCAGGATGTGCACTCCCAGCCCGGTCCCATACACAATATATTAGATTTCCCAGCCGATACAAGAAAGCCTTGGGTTCCTGGGTGTGTCTCATAGATTGCTTTTGTTTCTCATTGCTTAAAAGTGAGCATGAGTGGTGGGCAGTCATCTTTACTTGAATCTCAAAATTAGTGTTCTCTTCCAAACGGAGCCTGTGCTACTCCCAAGTGAAAACAAGGTTAATGCAAATATTCCAAATGCATGAGAGAATTCCAAATGGCAAGAACAGCAAATTCTATTTTATATGAAGAATGTTGGCATACGTGCAAGTGGTACTTTTTTCATTTTCAAATTACCTCCCCTTACCATGTGCATGTACTGTGATGCCGTACATTCCTCACAGCACTTCATATTTTCCCTACATCTGGGGAAGATGGTGCACTCTTACGTGTTAGTAAAAGGGACATTATTGGTTATTAAATATACCATGTGCCTTAGGATAGCTGGAATAATTGTCTATTTAATACACGAACTTGGGGCCTCTTGCAGGGTTTTTGTGCATGTCACAAAGGGTTATTACCCCTTTGAGCATATATGGAAACACATATGTCAACATTTTAATGTTAAAAAAACCTTTTTGCCCCCTAGACTAGGGACAACTTACAGACGATGAGTAAAGTTATGGTCCTAAGCACATGCTCATTAAATTCTCTTCACCAGACTTTTAGTTACTACAGCCAGGTGGGCACATGTTATTCTGGCTCCTGGGGAGGGGTGGGGAATGGGGTGATAGCGATTCAGAACCTTCCTTAGCAAATAGTCATCTCAGACCCTGGCACTAGCCCACAGCAGATGATCTGATAATCATAACCTTCCTCTTAGCCAGTTGTCCCCCTTTCATACATGGCTAGGATGTCTGCCACCTTCCTGGGGCCTCTCTTGTTTTCTTCCATTCAGAGATCCCCAACCCATAGGCATGATCACCCATGATGGCCACATCAACCTAGACCTCACTGTCCATGTGAGATTGAAAACCTGTAGCTGTATCAGTGTAAAACACTTTGCTGTCAGGGTAGTACTCAGTGGACATTGAGATTATAAAGCACTCCAACTTTTGGTTTTCATTTCACAGAGTATCCATTCTCGGGGCGAATGTTTATTCCAGGGTCAGCTGCTTGCTAGTACACTCCTAGCTCTCAGAATCAGAAAATGAACGTTGATTTAATTTATGCCTCTGTAACCCTGAAATTGGAATGGATTCCAGAAGTGATTTAGGGAATGCTCATACATCTGTTCTCCCCAAGTATGCATATAATCTGATGCTAGGCATCTGATGCCTCACAGACATGCCTGTCTGTGTCTCAATTTGGTGTCTCCAATGACAGGCTACCTTCTATGTCTCTGCGTGCTCCTAAGACCAGGGCAGACCTGCTGGGGAGAGTTGGTACTGATCTTGGGTCCATTGAAACCCAAGGCAGGCATACATCTGCCCTTGTATCTGTTATCCAGAGAGGCACACCCCACCCTACATGAGGCAGAAACTCCCACTGACCGACGGTAGTCCGCAGGCTTTTCCGCCACACAGTCGTACACCTGTGAGGCACAGGTTGATGTATATGCTGCCCCTTTGTGGGAGCTTCTTGGGCTGAGCCTACTACTTTGTAAAACCCCAGCACTGGTGCTAAGAGCCAGTTCCTGCCTGAGTTCCAGGCTATCCCCTTTAGTGGGCTCAACCGGAGTTAGATTGTTTCATAGGAGTAAGGGCAGGGAATGTGTATTTTGCCCCAAGGCATATCCTGGACTGTGGAGAACTTTCACAGTGCCATGAATTTGAACTATATTAGCTACCTGGTTTAAAAAAAAATAGGCAAACAACCCCCCTGAGTATAGTCAAAGCTCTGAAGCACAGAATATCCATTTATTCTTTTCTTTGATAGTGAGAGTTGGGTTGTTGTCAGTAGTTTTATGTGCAACGTCTCGTATTAAGTTTCCTTGATTTGACTACCATGTGGCAGTAATTTAAGCAGGAGCTTCTACAGCCCTGAAGTTCATGGCACTGGCCCGTGAATCAGGAGCACCAGCATCACTTGCGGGCTTATTGGAAATGCAGAATTTGAAGCCATTCTCCAGACATCCTGAATCAGAATCTGCCTTTCACAAGGTCCCAAGTGATTCCTATGAATATGAAGGCGAAGCAACCAATGAATCATAAAACCCTGGGGCTTTGAGCAAATGCAACATTTCCTAGGATATTTAGTTTATACCATGCCAAGCACTGGTCCTAACAGCTGAGTTTTGTGACTTTTCTTTTATACACGAGCATCATTAGAGTCCACATGTGATCATAAACCAAGTACTTGCGTTTACAAAAAATATCAGTAAAGCAGAAAAACTAGAAAAGAAGTCTTAAAAGTCTTCCACTGTCTGTTCAAAGGAACTGATCAAAAAGAAGAAAATAGAAATCTATTTTAAGTGAGGGGCTTCGTCGACTTGACTATGTTCTGTTCTCCTTCTAATTAAATTCTCTTCTGCTTGGAGATATCGACGAATGTCAGAATGGCCCTGTGTGCCAGCGCAATGCCGAGTGCATCAACACCGCGGGGAGCTACCGCTGTGACTGCAAGCCAGGCTACCGCTTCACCTCCACGGGGCAGTGCAATGGTAAGTGCCCCCTGCTCCCGGCTGGGTGGGCCCCTCAATGGGCCATCTCCAGCAGGCTTCAGATTCCTTCAAATTTTTTGAGGTTAGCTTGAAGAATACATGAGTATTCTTACTTAGACTGCTAAGTTCTAATCATGAGCCCAGCAAAAAAGGAAAATTATTGAAATTTCTAAACCTTTGTAGATGTGATGTTTTCAAAATGAGAAATCTGTTCTATGTAGACCTAGATTTCAGATTGGCCTATCTGCTGCCCTGCTCCAGACACCCCTTTCCTCAAATACA
Organism: Proteles cristata cristata; assembly: GCA_017311185.1. Taxonomy (NCBI): domain Eukaryota; kingdom Metazoa; phylum Chordata; class Mammalia; order Carnivora; family Hyaenidae; genus Proteles; species Proteles cristata. The sequence continues at coordinate 1,782,219 of JAESUZ010005330.1, read as the reverse complement.
CACACACCACAGTCCCCTAACCAGTAATCAGGGACAAGCACTTTTTTTTTTCCTTTCACATGATCCCCCCTTAGGGTGGGAGGTTGTCACCACTACAGCCACATACCCCAATCTATAGTGAACCTCTCCTGAGCAGAGTTAGATTAACCTGCATGAACACAAAGAACTAACAGCAACACTTTTCCTCCTAAACATCTTATGGAACTGAGGGCAGTGAACATTAACAGCCTTTTATTAGCTATAAGTCACCTACAGTAAAATGAGAAACTGTCCCCTAGAGGTTAGATTTTGTTATGGTTTACTTTTGTCAGGGATGTGGTAAAAATAAGGATGAACATGTTAGCTCGTACGGATGGTAAAGTTTTAAATATCTGATGGCATCTTTTAGCCAGTGGCACCAAAATGAAAACACTGGTATTTCAGCCCAGAAGCAAAATTATACCTCAGAATGATTTTCATGTGAGTTTTTGAGTAATTATAAATCATTGTATATTTAGCATGGAGGTCAGGAAGAATGTGTTGTTTTGCTATCGTTCATTTCCCAAGGAGTTTCCTGGGTATTCTATGCATTTGTGAATGAAACAACACAAGGGAACTCGGTCAAATTTTCCTTGGATTTCCTTGCCTACCAGCGATTAAGTGGTAGGAAGTGCACTGCTCTCTGTAGGGTATTTTGCATTGTTTTATTAGACCTTGGTGGGAAGAGGGTGTAATAGCAGAACAAAAACTCACTTTGAGAATCAAGGCTTGTTTTGTTGGGTTTAAAGGAACATGTGCAAGTGTTTAGCATTTTGTCAACAAAGCAGTTGTTATCCGTGTATTAAAAAACAGGACAGGAAAAATGGGGACGTCTCTGATATGAGTCACAATACCCTAGTGTAACTTGGCATTTATAGCATTTCCCTGCATTTTGCTCTTAATTTATATTTCTTTGAAACTGGGCAAAATACTGCCAATCGAAATAAAGAACTGCTGATAATATAGAGCGTGTCGTTTCACACCATTTCACGCTCAGGCAAGAAGTGGGACAAGCTATTCATAGATCAAGACAGGATGTCCAACCTTGGGTGGCTGGGGCCTAAGCCCTGCCATATTTTCTTGTAGAATACTAGCACAAATAAAACTCATTGATGCAGCACTAACCAGTGATAAGTGCTGTGAATGAGTGTCATTTGTAGCCAAGCTCACTTTCCCTCACTCATTGGAATCCTCAGAAGAAGGAATGTACTTGAGTTTTGCAATTATTCAGCCTCTAGGGCTGAAGACTTCACTCAGGAATCATCTTCACTTATATCTTTTAAAATCTTTTAAAATGCCTTAAGATACTATCCTATGCATGGCATTTTTTCTAACATATGCAAAATACTCCTCTTGTCCTATGTTTCAGATGAAAAGAACTAAAATTTCCTTTCCATCATTAGATTTGTATTTGAATTAGTAAGTACATCATTTCAAACCCCAAATCACAGCTCGCCATATTACCCACATTGTTGAGAAAAGGATTAGATGTCTAAGCCCAGGATGCTAGTCTGACCTCAGGAGCTGTGTAGTTAGAGCAAATGCAGCCCCTTTCTGGAAGTTCTTGCTCAGCTAAAGGCAAGAGACTCATTCTTCCCTACCACCTCCTCATGGTTTCCTGTCTGTTGACTGTGTGGTTTTTCCCCCCTAAGGCCCCATGTAAATCTCCTTTTTCAACCTCAGACATAATCTCCTGGGAGCTCAAATCCTAGTGCTTTTAGAAACCTAGTGTTCTCGTCTCAAGACAAAGTGAACTTCCCAATTAAGTTCTCTAGAATTGTAACTTTCTACTTTACCTTAGAACCTCGAAGTGCTCCATGTTTCATTTTCCTAAAACCATCACGAAATAGGCAATGTGGGAAAGAAAGTTCCCAACCGGAGATCTTTTTCTAAGAAGACCCTTAGGGCACTCCATTTTCTACAGGCCCCAGAGATCAGACAGACCTAGTACCTTGCATACTTGCAGATCCAGTACTACCCGAGGGCACCCAAAATTTGGGCAACTATGGTAAGCTCTGAGTCCCCCTTCCTCAAAACCAGCTCCTTCTACCGAGCCTAGCGATGGAAATCAATTTCTTCTGCCTATCCCAGGGAACAGCTTGCTCATTTCAAATCTGTCTTCTCCAATGGGAATAATAATCACTTAATAGGTTAATAAGCATTTCTAGATAGGCTAGCAATACGTCTTAAGCTACTATATCCCAATTTCTCCATAAAGATGATCTGTTCAAGTTCACTTGAGACTTTTAAATTGTATGGTGACTCATCAGCTGTAATTGGAAGGAAGTAGCCCTAACAATGACAGCCTGAGCACAGGAAATAGAAGGGATATCTTCTCTTCTGGCATGAGCATAACTGTTCTGTGCTGCAAAAAGTGTCCATTCCCAGTTATTGTCTTCTCAGTAGGCATGACAGGCCGATGGCATATTTGCATTACTGTGCTTTACAGAATCCTTTCTCGGGTTGGCATTCTTGCTGCTTGCACTCCTTTATGACAATAGGACAACCAGGATGATACAGGCCTCTTCAGATGACATGTGCCCTAAACATAGACTCTTGAGAGCCTTAAAAAATTAAATTAGGGACATAAGTAGGCATGTAATCATGTCATTTGTAGATTCATATGATAAATTCTGCCCACCCCCCCATCATCAGATTTCAGGAGGGCAACACAGATTCAGTTGATGAGAAATATAATTCAGAGCTTAAAGACTGGCAGAAGCAAGATGACAGGGCTTTCCCTTGAATGAATACAAATGAAAAGAAACACCATTACGATTGTTAAATGCTAAAAGGAGCCATATGTAGACATGAAGACTCGGTTAAGATGGAACAAAAGGTTAGAGGAGTAAGACAAAACAATGAACTGAAACCTAAACAAAGGACAGTGTGGGTTGTCCGTCAAGAAAACCCATCCTAGCAATGCGATTTGTTTGACTTTGATATATACTTCCAAGGGAAACTATGAAGGGTCCATGACTTGAGGCACCATATCTTGACTAGACAAAATACTTAATTCATTCCACGGTCTGTGATACTGTGTGGGCAAATTATCAAACAGCTTATCTCCCAGCTTGGATTCTTCTTCCCGATTCTGCTTCTAACTTTTCTCATCTTTCAGAACACTTTTTTTTCGTTGCCTCATGTCTTGCTAACATACTCTGAATGTGCCCAGTGAAGGAGCATTAGTTGTAACCAGTTTTGAGGTAAAAATAAATATAATGCCAGTATCTGTTTTACTGGCTTGGTTTAGAGCTAGGATTAATCCCGAGCGGAATACCTAGAAGGAAGTTACTTAATGCAGTTTTGTCTCCTAAGCTCTACATAAGATACTTACAATACTTTTTATATACAGATCGCAATGAGTGCCAAGAAATCCCCAACATATGCAGCCATGGACAGTGTATTGACACAGTTGGAAGTTTTTATTGCCTTTGCCACACTGGTTTTAAAACGAATGCTGATCAAACCATGTGTTTGGGTGAGTACGTGATTATCATTTTTAATTCATATCCTATTGAAAAATTCATTTGCATCTGAAGACATATAAAAACTAATACTAAACCATCACTATTAGTTTTGCCATTTATAAAATGAAAACACAAACACGCGTGTAGCATGAACATCCTTTGGTATTTAATCTTTGGCAATCTGAACACAATAAACCTCTTCCTTGATATTCAGTTGGCTGCCAGGTCAGACAAACTTTTGACTAAGGGAAAAATGGAGAAAGATATTAAGACAAAAACTACTTTTTATTAATGCTAATAGCCTATTATTGTATTAAGTCTGTGGATTTGCTTTCTTGGGATATAGTGCAGCTTTTGATGTTTGAATATGACCATTTTTTTGATAAGGGTGCATGGTTTGTACCATATCCTCAGAAGCAAATTTATAGATTCTATAAAGGCAAAAAAGACCCCACATTTTTCTAGGGGAAAAGACTTCAAGATTTTAAATCTCCTCCTCCTTGCTTTCAGTGCTGAATCAGGATGCTGATTTAGAATAAATTCCACATATTAATTAATGATTTTCTCTCTTTTCCTCCTTCCTTTTTATACTTTAAAGCAGCATCCATTAAGGATGATTCATGAACATGAATCAGTTTCATAGCTGAAAAAAGAAGAATCAATAGAGTAATGTTTAAAGAGCTGACCTTTTGCTATAATTGGGTTCATTCATTAGGGAACATTCTTACAAAGTCTTGTCTTCTTCAGAGCAGCTAACAAGTTTTAAATTGCAGGAGTAGAATCAGCCCTTCTCATCCCTGGAAAGCTAATCCCTGCATAGCAATGACACCCTGCATCTGATTTATCTGGAACCCTCTACCGAAGGACCTGCCCTCCAGAAGAATTTCACTAGCTTGGCAAAAAATGAGTCAAACCAGCAGCTCTTGATTGCTGGCAGGGTGACTCACCTGGATGTGGTCTTCAACCACAGACACACATATTGGATCAGTTTGGGATCAGCAATAGCTTTCTGATTTAGGATCACAGATAACTTATCTTCATGTCCAAAATTTGAAAGGAAATCCTAACTCCAAACACTGCCTTTTGCTAACCTGAGGTGTTGTCTTCCAGTCCCCGAGTCTCCTCCCCTTTGCCCTCGCCCCCCTCATTCTGCCTCACTCCCGCAAAACCAGCAGTATCAACTTCCTTTTGTTTTAATTCTTTATTTCCTCCTTAACATAATGTACACCTGCTCTATAAGAAAGATGATAGCTGCTGTGGTGCAGTGCTCCAGACATAAAAGACACAAAAAGAGCTTTACAAGATAGTCAAAGAGGAAAGTCGTAGACCAATAGAAAGGCAAATAATAATGAAAAAAAATGTATCCAAAGGGGTAAAAGTGCCATCACATTGGGGTAGTTTAGAAGAGTGAGTTCAGGCGCCATTGGCGGGAGCGGTCATCAGTGGTTAGGGGTGGACCGAGAAGAAGGAAAACGTGTCTAAAATATCAGGTGAGTTAGGAAGCTTGTGTATTTTGTTGCTGATTTCAGGGTAATATCAGGTGACTCACTGCTTTTCGGTAAACTGGAGTGAGAATCTTAAAGGCTGACGTTTGCCAAAGGTGGCTGCAAATCAAGACCCAGATGCGCACAGAATTTTCCATTTCCAAGTGAAAATATTTGAGAAAAGTGGCAAGGATGGAGAATTCTAGAAGTAAATAGAGTAAAATAGTTCTTGTCCAGTTCTCATGTCCTTAGCTTGCCTCCTTTCACGTGCCAACCAAGGAACGGTTTATTCCCAGGGTTTAGGTCCTGGGCTCCTGCCCATCACTCGTGGGGAGTGGCCCCTGCTGGAGCCAGTACCAGCATCAGGAAGTTCTTAGCCCATGCCTGATGCTCCGTGAGCCCCACCATGCCCTTTAACCCCAGGCAGCCGCTCGCCTCTCCTCCCATTAACGACCACGTTTCTCTATGGCCTTTGTTCCCACTAGACATAAATGAGTGTGAGCGAGATGCCTGTGGGAACGGAACTTGCCGCAACACGATTGGTTCCTTCAACTGCCGCTGCAACCACGGGTTCATCCTCTCCCACAACAACGACTGCATAGGTGCGTATGCACGTCGCTGCCTCGTGCGTTTCCTGTGTGCACATCTTAATTAGCAGCCTCTCCAGGGAGCCATTTGGTTTTCCAAAATATTTGCTCTCTCAGGTAGCAACGATTAAACGATCTGTCAAATATAATGTGCTAATTAAAAGTCAACTAGAGTAATGACGGCCATGACTTTCATATAAGTGCTTGTTAGCAGCTATAATTTTTATATATAACCTACTGTGAAATAAATACATTTTTAAATAAATTGATTCCATTTTAAAACACATAAAAGTGATTCTTCGTATAGAAATTCAGGAATAACGTGGACCCATATTTGTATATAGTTTGTATGCATAATTCAGGAATAATGTGGACCCATTTGTCTCCATGTGTCGCTATGGTCTGTCTTAAAATGATTCAGTTACTGGTGGTGCAGGACGCCTGGCTTGCTCAGTCAGAAGAGCCTGGGAATCTTTGTGGTGGGGCTGTGAGTTCAAGCCTCACGTGAGGTGCAGAGATTATATAAATAAATAAAACTTTTAAAAAAGTCAGTTATTGAATCTATAAAACCCTCCTTATAAAACATGCTATGTTATAAGTGAGAGTAATGATCCAAATTTTGTCTTGTTGCTAGAGGCTAATTTTATATACCTCTAATTATGAGAATATTTAATACCCTCAGCTGTATTGTGTATTAGTAATTCAGTTTTAGCTTTTAAAAATGAAACCTAAAGGAAGATCAAGGTGAAACTCATATAAAGTTCTAATGTAAGTTGTCAGTCTCTAATTAATAGAACAGCATAGACTTGTTAGGCTTTAATAAGTGAGTAAAGCCAGGTGTATTGTTACAAACTAGATATTTATTGGAATTTTTCACGTTTGGTCGAGCCAGCAAAAGCCTCTGAAATTCCAAATGAGTATTTTTCCCCTTAAAGGTTTTGATCATTGCTGGATTGTAACATTTTCTTTGGAATATATCAAAGGGTATTTTTTTTGGCAGATGTTGATGAATGTGCAACCGGAAATGGGAACCTTTGCAGAAATGGCCAGTGCATCAACACAGTGGGGTCCTTCCAGTGTCAATGCAATGAAGGCTATGAGGTGGCTCCAGATGGAAGGACCTGTGTGGGTGAGTGCTGCCTCAGAATCTCAGAAAGAGATTCCAAAGTATGCTCTCTGAGACGAAAGAATCCTGCAGTCTCTGTCAACATCCTTCCTTCAAAAGGCTGGAGGGGAAAAAATCAGAGTGGAATTACACCAATCCTACCCATAGACTCTGTGTGTGTGTGTGTGTGTGTGTGTGTGTGTGTGTGTGTGTGTGATATCTATAACACACTTCTCTGTTATGTTTTAAAATTAAGTTATTCTACTTCCAGAGACTAGTTAAATTGTTAAATTTCACAGAAAGTTAAATTGTTCCATAAACAATTATAATTTGCTTTCTTATATTTATTTTCTTTAAAGGAGCTTTGTAGAAATCTCTTCTATAATCTTTTGGGCGCCCTGAAAAATCTTCATACCCATTAACTTTTCACAAGCTACATTTTTCTGAAATATTTAATTTGTGATTGGTCACATAAAATACAGTTGTTCTGCACACTTCTGAAAGCTGATAAAGCTTCTTTTTATTGAGTCATTAATTTTTCTCCGTGGTAGTTTTATGTATTTCTTTGATTTGATTCCAGTTTCTTGGAATTTTAATTGCTTGATGGAAATCATGCCAGTGGGAACCTCTTGTTTCTTTCTCCCTTTTCTTTGCAGATATCAATGAATGTCTTCTAGAACCTGGAAAATGTGCGCCAGGCACCTGTCAAAACTTGGATGGGTCCTACAGGTGCATTTGTCCACCTGGGTACAGTCTACAGAATGACAAGTGTGAAGGTAGGCGGGAGAGGGCTATCCGTATTTGGAATTGAGCAGTCTTGCTTACTGCACTGGCATTCTCCAAGTCCATTTTTGTGATGGTGTGCTGGTGTCTTCATTTTGGATACTTGATCAGAAACAAATCCAAGATCAGAGGGTGTGACTTATATTCTCACATTCAGATGACGAGGCTGCAACATCTAATTCTCACACTGATGTCTGATGACACTGTTTTGCTCTGTGCATATGGGTGGTTATATGACCCTGACTCTTTTCCAGGGTGCCTTTATGCATCTTGTAAAAAAACCGTGGATTACAAGTATCAGTAAATTGCAATGAAAAATAGCTTCAGGGTTCCAGCTAAAATCTTTAAGTGACCATATTCAAGGTTGGATGATTGTGGATATATAATTTGTCTATGTTGGAAATGTGTTACTACAAATAAGTTCTCAGCAAATTTTATGGTACTGCATTCCTCACTTCATATGTCATTGAATTAAATGCAGGACATTAATTGCTAGAACTCCATAAATAACTGGGCTGAAAAGATTTTTAAGACATCAGCTAGTTCATGGTCCCAAGTTTAAATAGGTCTGTATCTCATCCATAATGAGTAAGAATTTTCTCCACTTTTAATATCACGGAGAAATTTTATTATATATCCAATTTAAATCATGGTCAGGTGGTAATATTCTAAATGGAAGCAGTTTATCAAAATTAGGCCTAAATGCAAATTATTATAAGTGTTATTTCACTTTTACTAAAGATCAACTACTTCATGATTAATGCAAAACTCCCCAAAGATGAACAGAATGGAAATGTATAGAAAGAAAAATAACTTCCCAAATATTTAATAATGTACCCATTACACCATCTTTGTCCCTATCCTTATGAAGTCATCACCTACAGGTTAATTTCTACTATAAGAGAAGGAACCCTATTGACAGTGGCAAAAACAACAACCAAAAGAAATACTCGAGCATTTTTACAAAAGGTTGTTTTTCCTTGAAGAAAAGGTTGGATGTGGGAGTAGAGGGAACATGGGAATGGAGTCATTCAGGCGGCAGCAGCTCAGATTCATTGATACACCACAAGCAATGTGATGCAATTAATTATAAAGGCCACATAATAACATGGAGTGATGAAGAGACTGGCTTTGCACTGAATAGGAAGATCATTACTTTGAGCTGCACATTTTGAGAATATCTATTGTGTGGTATTTACACTAGAAAGTCAAAATAATGGAATTAACTTCCCAACTTCCCCTTAGTGGGACCTCATGGGAAAGAACCTGCATCTTATGAATACATTCTGATGTAGGTAGAACTCTTTGCATGAATGCAAAAATAAAGAGCCCCATGATATAAAAGATGCATGTCTTGTTGAAAAGAAAAGTATTTCCTTAAAAACAGCATGGCTTAAAATCAAGACTTAACTCTATTTTACTACAAATTCCAGCTGAAAGTCAGGGGAAAAGATGGGTAAGTCTGTTGGAAAGAGTGGCCATACTTTTCCATCCGTAGGATGATCATGTAATCCATTGACCAAACCAAGACAGTTTTAAGGAGGGGGCTATTAATAACGAGGCCAGGACAACAGGCATAACTAGCACTCTCCTGGAAAAACCAGGGCATATAGTTACCCAAGCCATTCAGATGCTACTGTAGACCACCTTTAATCAACCCTTCCTAAGGGTTATTGCTAAGGCATATTAATATGCTAAAGTAAATATGTCACAATTATAAGTGTATCAATTTCCTGTTCTCTATATGATGAAAGAAAAACTATAGCCCATACAAGAAAGACATTTCTTGAGAAAAATTAACCTGCAGATGAAAGTTAGGAGCCTCCTTTCTGCCGTATCTTTATGTTGCACAGGATTATTGTCATGAGTGTTAGTATTCTTGTAAAATTCATAGTTTTAGGGCTATAGCATGGGGTATTGGGCACTGTGAATGGATGGAGGGAAATAAAATTTTAGTTCAAAGGTCTAGATCTCTCATTAACTCATTGTCAACACAATTAAAGTGGTGACTCGGGAGTTTCTTGCTTCTTTTCTAGTTTAGGGTGGTAGGGTGGCTTTTCTAATTAGCCAGGCAACTCAGTCTGGGTAAGGGATATTTCTTAATGTATCCCTTAGAAGGCACTTGCAGATTCCATTTTTACAACAAGAATTTTCAAGATTAATTTTTAAAAAAGATATCACAGCCTAGAATTGACTCAGCATGATGATACAGGAAAAGTCATTATTGGAAGAATTGCACTTTGTACTTCTACACTTTGCATTTGGTATCTGATGGTGTCTCCATTGTGTTGTGGCTTTGACACATGTTAATTCTTTTAGATATTGATGAGTGTGTTGAAGAGCCAGAAATTTGTGCCTTGGGCACATGCAGTAACACTGAAGGCAGCTTCAAGTGCCTGTGTCCAGATGGATTCTCCTTGTCCTCCACTGGAAGAAGATGCCAAGGTAACTGCCTTTGAAGGCTTTAGACTTTCATTACTCTGTGTTTATTTGTTGTGGTTTCACTTTCTTAAACATGGCAAAGCTTTGATTCTTTGTGAAAGAGAAGATGGAGAGTTTTCATTCACTCAGAGGTCTAATGATTACCATATGTCAGAAGGTTCATTTTTACTTTTAAGGTTGAAAACTCATCCATCAAGTTATGGTTGCTTGTACAACAACTGCCCTGGCACTTGAACCTGTCTCTCCCCCTGAGAACACGGATGCTGATAGGTCAGTCAGTGGAGGATCAGCCATGAGCCACTGAATACTGCAGAGCCTGGGGGACGTTCTGCTACCTGGTCTCTGCCTCTGAAGGGGTGACTTGTGCAAATGTGGGCCAGACTTGAGACTTTCAGTCCAAAAAATGCAGATCATTCTTCTGCATGTTGCTCTCCAGTTCTCCCAGAACCATCTGTTAAAGAAGCTGTCTTTTTTCCATTGGATGCTCTTCCCCGTTTTGTCAAAGATTAGCTGGCCATACATTTGTGGGTCCAATTCTGAGTTCTCTATTCTATTCCATTGGTCTATGTGTCTGTTTTTGTGCCAATACCATACTGTCTTGATGATGACAGCTTTGTAGTAGAGGCTAAAGTCTGAGCGAAATAAGTCAGGCAGAGAAGGACAAATACCATACATTTGCACATATAGGTGGATTAGGAGGAAGTTAACGGAGGACGATGCGGGAGAAGAAGGGGAAAAATAGTTGGGGAGAGGGATGAAGGCAAACCATGAGAGACTCTTGAAATGCTGAGAACAGACTGAGGGCTGATGGGGGTGGGGGAGAGAGGAAGGGGGTGATGGGCATGGAGGAGGGCACTTGTTGGGATGAGCACTGGGTGTTATATGTAAACCAACTGGACAATAAACTATTTAATAAAAAAAAAAACAAAAAAACAAAAAATGCAGATCAGTCCATATGCTTCTAGGATATAATGCCCAACCCTTATATCACACGTTTTCTAAGAAAACCGAAAAATAAACTTGAACTGGCCAGGATTCTTGCCGGGGCATTGTCTGTTTTCAGGAGTAATACTTGTGAACCTTAAAAAAAGGAAGCCTGAACTTAAGCATAACACAGTCTATTATATCCCAGAAAATCGTTTAGATTTTAGTAAACAATGCAACGATGTGTGTCTATCCATTTATACATACTAGTATAATGAATTTTGAACAGAAAGCCCCATATAAACATACTTATTTCTCCCCTCTACCTCAGGGCTTTGTTGTGGTTTGTTGTTTTACTGTTCAGGTTTTCCTTCTTGGTTGTTTTGTTATCTTTTGCTTCCATATTACTAAATAAGAGGCAAGGGAGATCATTTCAGATTCGTTTGGGGTCTCAGCTTAGCCGTCTGAAGCCTAGGCAAGTCATTTGATCTTTGGGATGTTCAATTTCTTCATTTTAAACAACCATAATAATACCTACCCAACCAATCGTACTAAATATATAACAAGGTTTCATTAGTTTCTGAGTCTTTCATAGACTCTTGATTAACTTTTCACCATTCAACTGGCCCTTTTGTTATCCAATATTTAGAAGTGTGAAGGGAAATTGAGACCTCTCGAGTTGGTTTGATCTCGTAGGTGGCTGTCAGAAGCCCACATGGATTTCAGGCCTGTGGGTCGGGTGATAGTTGATTCAAGCAGATATTCTGTTATGGTACAGACCAGCCAGATAAATTCTGAGTCCTACTCCCTTGTTTTTGCGTGCCTTTGGCTTGGCCCAAGTTTGGAAAGAAAGCAGTGAGAAACCAGGTGTGAATCTGCCGATGTGGCAGGCCAGAGGAAACTCAGAGGCTATTAATTCAATTTGCACTGGCCTGTCACAGAGCAGGCTAACGCTGCAGGAAGAATCAGCCCAGCTGTGAGCAGCCCTGCCACACGCTCAGCTCCAAGAGGCAGAGCCAGAATTGAGGAATGCAAGCAGGGAAAGTGACTTTTGTAGTTCTGATGAAATTTCAAAGGTCATTAAGGGCTCTTTGCAGATGGACTGGTAAACAGGCATCCTAGTGAGTCCTAGTTAAAGTGTGTGGGCGAGCACAGCTCTCTTGCCCAATGCAAGGCACCTTTGATTAATAAACCAAATCTAGAGAACCACCACAAGCAAATGTAACTCTGCCACAGGGCACAGATTTTGCTGAAGTCACGGATTTAAGAGCTGAGTTTTACTTAAAAGATGACAAATTAGGAGTCAGGCGTCCCTTGCCCATGAAATGAGAAAATTCCACAGATCACAGATAAAGTTTTTGAAGGAACAATTGTGATAAGACTCAGGTGAACAGATCCTGGCATCTGAAGGCCACAGCTATGAAGGAGCCACTCCCACTTAACGAAGTTCACTGTACAGTTTACACTTCATGTGTTTAAGCCTGTGTAAGGGCTAGGATTTGTTCTTTTTCTGGAGCTGGGATGGTAAAGTGATACTGGGGAGACAGGGCTGGTTTATGTAACAGGGTTAATGATGAAAGGAAAAGAATTATCTAGGTTTAAAAGAAACATTATAAGGTGGAAGACAACAGAGACAATTAAGTTTTAGTATATTTGTTGAGACATTTTTGTGAGTAGTAACTAAATGATACCTTAAAACAGTTAGGTCTAAATAATAAACACGAAACATTGTATGTGACAATGAACTTGAAGAATAAAGCAAATCAAAACGTGTCCTTCAAGAAACTGTATTCTATTAAATCTTGAAACTTCTCAGCAAAGCAAAATTTGGATGGCAGGCATGTCACAGGACAAGGAGCGGCCCTTAGTGCTCTTGACCGTCAGAAGGTTCACTGAAAGGTGCTTCTTAGGTCTAGCTATGACTGATGTGGAAGTAGAGTAAAAATTAGCAAGAAAATGTATCTGGAAGACCTGGTTGAAGAAGTTGAACAAGTTCACTGGGGAGGCCAACTGAAGTAGACTTACTAGAGCCTGGCAAATATTATTGATTAATTGATTTTTTTTTTACTTTAATTCATGAAAATTTTTCTGCTATGATCCTTGGCAACTCAATTATCTTACACTGCCTCCTTTGTCATGAAATAAAAGCTGGAAAATTGTCTTAACAGAAATGCATAGGTGGCTATAATAATATGCTACCTGGGGTTGAAAAACAGTGACAGGAGAGAGCATACCTGATCGTCTGATCGTACATAAAGAAAAGGGAATTCCTCAAAATGGATATGAAAACATTTCCTGAGAACCTGCAGATTTTAGCTTCCATGTAACTAGAGGGGAGTCTGCAAGGCTTTGGATGTCAAATTTGAGAGGAAACACTCCAGGCTTTTGGATGCGTTCACTTTTTAGAGCCACCCAACTTGCTCTATAAAAAATGGAAGTCCGTTTCCAAAATTATGTGAAGCACTGTTGGAGAATTTTGTAGCAACTAGATCTCATCTTCCAGGTTGGAGTCACCAAAAATTATCAATATTAAAGAAATATATTCTTTGAAAGAAAGATTATTCTCCCTCCTATCTACCCATCTCCCTGCCCCCCTCCTTACCTTCCATCTCTGTTGAGCTAAACAACCTTATGTATCTTCTCTGTGTGTGTGTGTGTGTGTATGCACGTGTGTGTACAACCTGCAGAAAGCCCCACATGGATTTTGTAAACAGCAACTATAATCAGTAGCTGGTTCAGTGAATGACCATTATTGTAGTAGTTTTGCCAGTCCACAAAATTGCCACATCTTTATTTGCTGTATGCTTGGAATCAGGGGTTTTATCTTGGTTTCAGGGCTGAGGGGGCACAGAGTAAACAACATAGTGCAAGAGCATAGTAAGTACCGGAACTGGGAGGTCTAACTTAGTATGCTCGCTAAATGTTACCCAAAACACATGTAAGCATTATCTGTCAATGGAGGGATCTTGTAAATGATTCCACTTCTTCATGTCCCCACCCGGAAGTCACTGATGATGTCAGCTTTGAAATTTGATAGTGTGGGATTTTGTTATTCACATCAGTTTATTTTGAAACATTGGCTAAAATGAGAAATAATAACATGAAAGACGCATAGATGTATTCATGAGATCTTACTACAAAGCTTACCTATGACTTTAAATATCTGAGCTCAGTTACTGTTATAGTTACTTATGGAGTGTTACTGTTGTAATGAAAAGGGAACAGATTTAACAAGATGGATTGTTTCTCAATCACTACTATACAGTAATGATGTAGGAGGCAAGCATCTTAAAGGTCTCCTGGGTTTATGCTGCAGATTTGCGAATGAGCTACTGTTATGCGAAGTTTGAAGGAGGAAAATGTTCATCACCCAAATCCAGAAATCACTCCAAACAGGAATGCTGCTGTGCCCTGAAGGGAGAAGGCTGGGGTGATCCCTGTGAGCTGTGCCCCACTGAACCTGATGGTATGTCTACCATCTGCATGTCTCTTTGGGCTACTCATAGGACAGACTGGCCATGAAATAAGAAATATTGTGTGTAGCTCTTCAGGAAAATAAGACAATTTAATTTAACTCTAAGTCTACCTGAAATATTCATGGAGAGGATTTTAACTCAAGAGCCAGGTAGTTGTTTCCTTCTGAAATGTGCTATGAATCAGGGCAAGTGGTAGGCACTGGGAGCCTTGTTCACTTACTCTGGTATCTGGGCTGTTCTCATTTGTTATTTCCCAATACCTGCAGCGGGTGGCAATCTGGCCATCACACCCTGCTTGGGGAGCACCCTGTAGCTAACTGCAATCGATCTATTAACAAGTGTCCATCTCCTCCACAGAGGCCTTCCGCCAGATCTGTCCCTATGGAAGCGGCATCATCGTGGGGCCTGATGATTCAGCAGTTGGTAAGTGGCCTGCACTGGATTCTCAGCATTTTTTAGTATTCTTAACCAGCCTCTTCCCTGCCCTTTCTCCAGCTGTTCTTTTTTCTTCACATTTGTCTTGGGAAATAAGGCACTACTTATTTGTCTTTAGATACCAATTGTATTACGGTATTATATGGTAACAGATATTGTAGTATTAGATATTTCATTGGTTAGACAGTGAAATGATTGTAATTTACCTTTGTGTTTAGAAAAAGGTAACTGAGGGGTACCTGGGTGGCTCAGTCGGTTAGGCCCCCAACTCTTGATTTTGGCCTAGGTCATGATCTCATGGTTTATGAGTTTGCCCCCTGCACCGGGCTCTGTGCTGATAGCATGGAGCCTGCTTGGGATTCTCTGTCTTCCTTTCTCTCTGCCCCTTCCCTGCTCTTGCTCTCTCTATCAAAAATAAAATAAATAAATAAATATATATATAAAAAGAAAAAGGTACCTTGTTATTCACTTTTTTTAATCCTTTGCTTAAGATATGGACGAGTGCAAAGAACCAGATGTCTGTAAACATGGGCAGTGCATCAATACAGATGGCTCCTATCGCTGCGAGTGTCCCTTTGGTTACATCCTGGAAGGGAATGAATGTGTAGGTGAGTAGTAAATTGGTTTCTTCCATAGGGATTTTACAAATTAGAAATAAAGCCATGTAGCATTCCCACTAAGAAGAGTAAGTACCAAGATTCGGACAAAAATAAACTTTGTCCATTCATGTGTCATGTAGCATTACTAGCCGAGTAGCCCGTGTGTCCGGCACTCTGCTAGGCTACAGCAGTGACCCAAGCCAACATGGTCCTTCCTTATAGTCTGATGGGGAGGACACTGGACACATCTGAAGAGATAGGTGGAAAGGAAAACATTATAACCTATTCTTTAAAAAAGATTATTAATGGTCAAAATCATATTTTCTCTATATGTAAAATACAAAATTTATCCAGATTTTATTACATTTAGTAAAGCTTAATGTACTAAAGGCTATGTACAAGTGTAAACTCCTCTTGTTTTTACTTTCTTATTAAAATTTCAGAGAACGGCTCCTATGTCTGACCTTTGAGCTCTAATCCATATCAACTCAAAATTGAATCCAAGTTTGATGTCTAGGTCTATAAAATATCCAGAGCAGTTCCATTTCATCTGAATTAATAATAGCATAAATGCTGCATGTTTGTGTACATTAGAAAGCATTCTTTCCATACAAGGAATCAGGGCACAAGGACTTTCCTCACAGCTGTGGCCATGGCATAAACAAGTTCCTTAGCCTTCCTAGGCCTTTGAATATAATGTTACGCAGATAGACTAACTTATTTCCATTTACTCTGCAGCTCTAAAAATTTATGATATTGTGATTTTTATTAACTTGGAAGAGATGTAATATTCTGGACAGTGAAATGCAATTCCATAGCAGAACAAAAGCAAAGTTGTCGATGTTTTCTCTTTGGAATCTTCAGTTAGTGCTTCTCTGGGCATGACAAATGAGCCCGCTCACCCAGGTCTCTCTACCACACCTTCTTTCTTCACTTTTTGACTCAGAACCCAACATGAAATGTAACCGTGATGGCAGTCCATTACTATTCTGGGTTCTAGATGGCTAAAATAATAATGTTGTTTTTCAAAAAGTTCCCTTTCCCAGAGGAAGACATTCTCCTCAAGAGATAGGTCAGAAAAACAGTCAGTGTTGTAGAGAGATGAGTTGGGAAGCGTATATATTTTTTAGACCTCCTTGGTAAGACTTGTTCTCTCTCCACAGTTGTTTAGAGATCTCTCTCCACAGTTGTTTACAGAGATCGTACCCTAAACATATTTCTTTGTAGCTTTTCTTCTGCCTAACGTAAACCATCTGGTTTCAACAGAATCAACAAAAAATCTGTTTGAATCTTGATTTTATCCAGTGTATTAATTTTTCTTAACCTCTGGTCTCCTGCTTTGTGTAAGCTTAGTCTTCTATTTTATATCTGGCAAAAATCCATCATGTTTAAGGCTTCTTGGAGAATGATGTAATGTAGGGCCAGACTGGAGATATATTTCTAGCTTTATATAAGTGAAAACTTTTGACTTGTGAGAGAAGCCTTTTTTTTAACCCTTTGAGCATCTATTCCCAGTAGGTTTACCTCTTCATAATACAGGAAGCTGGAAAAGCTCACAGAGAAGAGCACTATGAGGGCTGGAAGCCCAGATACTGTCACTGTTAGTGCCACTGTTACTTAGCAGGTCAAATTTCACAGCTATAAATCTGTGGAGATAAGACATGTGCACTCCTTCCTTGCAAAGACCGAATGAGAATAAAACAAGATGCTACAGATCAAAGGACTCTGATAGAGTGAAATGTATTGTTTGAGTTCAAGCTAATTTTTTTCTTCATTCGTCATATTTTGAATATGCTCTTGGTCACTTGCAGATACTGATGAATGTTCCGTGGGCAATCCCTGTGGAAACGGCACCTGCAAGAATGTGATTGGGGGTTTTGAATGCACCTGCGAGGAGGGATTTGAGCCTGGTCCAATGATGACTTGTGAAGGTAAGCCTCTATGCAGAATAGTTGGTTACATGTTCTGATCATGGAGACAATAGCTGGCTGATTATGGTTCTTGATATTAAATACCACCCAGGGTGTACAAATAAAGAACATCTGGGCCTGATGGGCTGAGCCGTCGTTTCTCCTGAAAAAGGTGGAGGTGGTTCGTGGCACAAATGATGCTGCCTGTCACGCAGAGTCCCTATTGGTGCCTCCCCACCACTAGTATTTGGATATAACGCCTGTCTTGTTTGCTACCTTCTTTCTTATTTTCCATTTTCCCCTTCCTTTTCTTCCTTTATCTCCCATGCTCCCTTTCTTTTTTCTTTTCCACTCATTGAAACATCTGTACGCTGACATAACCACCAACACTGTGTAGCCGCCTGGGGGCAATCACAGCACATGAGGTTGCCTATATCCTGTAAGCATCTGCCAGTGTGCCTAGTAGGATAGATGCATGGAGAGAATGTAAAGAGAGGGGGTGTCTGGAACAGTGGATCTCAAAGGATGGTCCCTGGACCAGCCACATCAGCATCACCTGGGAACTTGGTAGGAATACAGTTTTTCAGGCCTCCTCCCAAACCTCCTGAATCAGAAACTTGAAGAGTGGAGCGTAGCAGCCTTGCAGTTAATTTCTGTTACACTGTGAAGTCAAGAACCACTGGTCACAGAAGAGAATGAAGGTGAGGTGAAGGTAGATAATAAAAATGGCATGAAAGTGAGCCTTTCTTCAGAGATATGACCTGCCAATACCATTGTCATAGTTGTTGGTGAATCTTTAAAGGCTATGACTAAATATGATCTGGGGTCTCACTGATGTTCTCAGTCAGTATCATTAGACTTTGAAGGAAACATGATAATCAAGATGGTGCATTCTGACCCTGCTTTTGCAAAACACATTCCAATGGGTCCAAACAATGAAATCTGTAAAAATCATTTTTATCTATTAATAGTAAAATTTTTCCTATTTAAGGCTTTTACAAGCATCAGTGTACACTAAGCATCTCCATAAGTGTAAAATCATTCAGAACACCATTTGCTTGGGCACAGGAATCACTGTTATTTCACAGGAGCCTCTTTTATATGGGGAAGGGGAGGCGGTTAATTAATGATATCAGATGGGTCTGCTTCTGTTCTGACTGCAGCTGACTTGGCAGTTGTTTTGACCAAATGGAGTAAAGCTGGTCCCCATCCTAGGTGACTTTAGGGAATGGCAAGTGGTCAACATAAGCCTTCAAAACCAGCATTTCAGAAAAGCTCCCTATATGTAGGGTGGCCTATAATTTCTTATCCATCTAAATAACACTGGTAATTATGTCGGGACAAAAAGCCTGAACTGGGACTGTGCTAGGAGCACCAAGATACATATTCACTCTGCCCATATACCAACTGTAAAATAACCAACTCATTGTATGATTCTCTGAAAACCAGAGATTCCTTGGTGCATCCATGTTGATGACAATGAAACATTTCACCTGTAATAAAAATAGATTTTTTTTGGTTGATGCCCACGATCCATGATTTTCATGCTACCTTCTGCCGCAGATATAAACGAGTGTGCCCAGAATCCTCTGCTCTGTGCTTTCCGGTGTGTAAACACTTACGGATCATATGAATGCAAATGTCCCGTTGGATATGTCCTGAGAGAAGACAGAAGGATGTGCAAAGGTGAGACATCCACATTAAAGGTCATCTAAGCTGGGGGGGCTCTAACTCTCTCTACACGGAAAATGTCTCCCCAAAGCCTCTATTAGTAGAGGAAGGCTTGGAATCAGGGAACTCTCCTGTAGTCCATGGACAATATGGGGGTCATTATCAGCTCCTTTCTTCCCGACTATAGCTTTAAGCATCTTCAAGCTTAGTTAGGGGCCTCCCTGAAGAGCTTTTTGAGTTCACTATGCATTGCATGCCTCTGACCTGTCAGACTGTCTGTAAGATGCAAAGATACAAACAGAAAAAGACATTTACTCACAATCAAGAAGCTCAACATGAGGTTGAGAGATATAAATAATTGTATTATGCTGTGGTAAGTGAGAATTGAGAACACGAAGGAGTATGATAATATTAATTAAATACTTCTTAAAAGTCCCCATCACTAAGGGATGTTGTAGTCCAAGAATGGGGATAGCATATGGAATATACTTTAAAGATTTCCATGAATAATGCTGACTGAACCCTGTAATTACTGGGGCCCTGGACAAGGCAGGCTCTGCAATATGAAGCTGGATAAGTCATGGGGCTCCTTGAAGAGCACTGATATGCTCCTCCAAGGTCTTCAGTAAGCAGATACTTGTTCTCTCCAGAAGGGTTAAATACAATTTTTTCTTGAAGGTGAAAAGATTTCCTAACTAAGAGCTCTACATTACATGCGTGATAAATCCAAATTTTGCAGCCCAGACCACGTAAAAGAGAAAGATAAGTAGAGGGAAATGCAAGAGGACAATAAGCAATGCGGAAGACCCCTCCGCACCAGGAAAAAGGAAATGAAGGAAGAACCATAGAGAATATGATTTTTGTGAATGCTTGCCTTTTCCTCAAAGTGTAAAAACCAAAGCTTTCATTATGCCACGACTCTTCTAATATTATACCACACTAATTAACATTATATAAAAATATCATCCAATATATTATGCTGTCATTATAATTATATATAATGGAAGCTTTGGCGTCTTAAAACATTGTAATTATAATCCTGTTATAGCTATTATTCTATTATGAAAGATTTGTAGAAGACCTTTTTTAGTTAAATTCATCAAAATGAATTACTAGCCATGCTTCCTGTCTTTGAAGAGGTTATCGTTGGGGAATAATTTCTTCATCAAGTTTAAAGGTGGTTAGAAGACTCCTTCCCAATCTTAGGGGGCCAGCACCCACAGTGAAAAAGGAAACAGGTTAACACTGAAGTAGCATAAATGAAACCTGACTGCTTGAGACCATTTCATGCTTAAAAGGCCAGAAGTTAACGCAGCTTCTTTTATAATTTGTGGTGGTACGTTCTTTCCAGATGAGGATGAATGTGAGGAGGGAAAGCATGACTGTGCTGAGAAGCAAATGGAGTGCAAGAATCTCATCGGCACGTACATCTGCATCTGCGGGCCTGGATACCAGAGGAGGCCTGATGGAGAGGGCTGTGTAGGTAAGAGAGTCACCGCCAAAGGAGCATTGCAGGAGTCAGAAGTGACCAAAGACAGAAGGGACTTGGGTTCTGAGTCCCTGTGGGCAGTGTGTTCTTATGGCCAGAACCATCTTGCCTCACTTACCTCATGTCAAGATTTTCCTTGGAGATCCCCTTGGCTCTTGATTATCGATGGATTCCATGAACACTGCCTCTGAGCTGGCCTTTGCCAACTTTCTCCGCTCATTTTGCTGCCAGGATTTGGCACCAGGTGTTTCCTCTAATTCTTTCCTTTCCTTATTTATTTATTTATTTATTTATTTATTTATTTATTTATTTATTTATTAGTTTTTGAGGGAGCGTGTTCAGGAGCAGGGGAGAGGCCAAAGGAGAGGGGGAGAGAGATCTTAAGCAAGCTCCACACTCAGCTCAGAGACTGACACTGGACTCAATCCCATGACCCTGGGACCATGACCTGAGCCAGAATGAAGTCAGACACTCAAGTGACTTAGCCACCCAGACGCCCCTCCTTTACTTTTTATACCTTTTTGTTGTTTTAAGGATCATTGTCTTTACCACATTGGAGTGTCTTTCTGTTGACCCAAATTTGCTACTAGCACCCTGGTGTTAAATTACAGATGCCAGGTCCCTCTGAACCAGAAATCTCACTACACCAGTGGGATCTTTGTCCAGAGAATCTGTTCTTGTCTAGAGTGAGGTCCAGGCACTGGTGTTATTTAAAGCTTCCTAGGTGATTGCAATGTGGATCCTGCACTGAAAATCACAGCTTCAGACCAGGGATTGGCAAACTACAGCTGGAGGGTCAAATTCAGCCTGCCAGCCTGCCAGCCTGCCACCTATTTTTGTAAACAAAGTCATATTGCAACATAGCTGTAACCATTCATTTAGATATTGTCTGTGGCTGCTTTCATGTCATAGTGGCAAAGCAGAATAGAGTGAATGCAACGGAGACCATATGGCCTGCAAACCCTAAAATATTCACCCTATATGATACAGTAATGCTAAATATTATTAAAACTTAGAGAAAAATGTCAGACCTCTGCTTTAGACCATGAATACAGGAGAAAATTATGAGAAAATCATGATTCCCACATATATCCTTTTCAATTTTAATAATCAGTGACACCAGGAGAATAAATCTTATGTTGTCAGTCAAGAAGCTCAAGAACCTCATTGTCCCCTTACCCTGTAAGGTACAGAATTAAACAATGATTAGCAGACAGACTTTAAAAGCACAGAAAAAGTGTTTGGACTTAAGATCATTCACTAGATCTTCCAGGTTCAGTGGTTCTCAACCTCAGATGCACATTGGAATCACTTGGAGAACTCAGCTCCCACTCCAGACATTCCGATTTAATTGGTCTGGGGGCGACGTGGGCATTGGGATTTTTAGCCTGTTTCAACACTACCCCAGATGTCACCTTTGAACTTTCTGCCTTTCATAATGAGATCCCTGCCTTGGGGGCTCAGAACTATTCTCCATGGGATGCAAATCACATTACGATCTTTCTAAAAATCATCAGATAATTCTAAGAATTTCCAGTTTGTTTTAATGCCTTTTTTTTTTTAACGTGGGAGCCTGGATTATGATTTATTATTCCTCAATAATACTGTTGAAGTATTACAATAAACATAACCTCTATTGAATCAGAAGATGATGTATAGACAACTCTGAGGTCAAAACTGACCCATTACAGACATTATTCTGATGAAGTATTAGAATATTTCTTTAGCGTATTGATCTTAAGTATATTTTTCCCTTCACTTGAAGTCATCCTTCTTAGGAACAGATACAGAAAGTTTTAAATTTTATTAAGACAAAAACATATGTGTACATAAAATGCTGCCCTCTACCTTTAAGTACATCAAAATGCCATCAAGTATGTTTTTTAAAGGATGGAAGTGGATACACGCACACACATATATATTTGCTCATATGTGCAAAATCCATTTCTAGAAGGGTATGTGGCACTGGTCGCCTCCCAACAGGGGTGTTTGCTGGTGAGGAGTAGGGAGAAAGGGGTGCTTTTGCTCAATGCTCTGTGTACCTTTGGAGTTGAGAGAAGGATATCTATTCACAAACTAAATTTCGAAAGGAAGAATCTATCCATGTACAAAGCGGTCAGGAGACTGCTCTTGTTTCTGATCTCTCCATCACACCACACAGATGAGAACGAGTGCCAGACCAAGCCGGGAATCTGTGAGAACGGGCGCTGCCTCAACACCCGGGGGAGCTACACTTGCGAGTGCAATGACGGGTTCACGGCCAGCCCTACTCAGGACGAGTGCCTTGGTGAGCACGGAAAACAGGATGCTTTCGTGACCCCGACCTTCACTCTGTGGTGCTTGTCACCCACATCACTTATTTGAAATAACAGAAACGGTTAACATTTGAGGCAGGTTCATATTTTGGAAATGACTTAATGACTGTGATTGTCCGTGGGGCTTAGCACCACCCTGCAGCTAAATTCTTCCTTTGCTAATTGTATCAATGAATCACTTGTTTGGAATTCCTTTCTCTGCTGCCTTTTTAAGCCCTTGGTGCTCAGGGTCCGATTCCATGTGTTTTTCTGCCCCTGTCTCTGCAGCATGACTCTCCCTCCATATTTCTGAGAGCAGACAGAGGTGTACCCTTGTGCAGGCCGATGCCTTCCTGCGCACTTACTGAATTTCTTGTCTTGTTTCCCTCAGACGTCATCCTTTCTCTCTCACTGCTGTTTCCAGCTTTCCCTTCTCGCTTCTCACCCAGGGTAAAGTGTTATATCCTTTTTGGGTTTTATGTTTGACCAAATTCTTAATACCTTGTTACACTCCTAAAACTCCCTAAAAATCCTCTTTGCGATCTAACATCCCTTCCAGACAACCGGGAAGGGTACTGCTTCACGGAAGTACTCCAGAACATGTGTCAGATCGGCTCGAGCAACAGGAACCCTGTCACCAAGTCTGAGTGCTGCTGTGATGGCGGGAGAGGCTGGGGCCCCCACTGTGAGATTTGCCCTTTCCAGGGTACCGTGGCCTTCAAAAAACTCTGCCCGCATGGCCGAGGATTTATGACGAATGGAGCAGGTACTTCACTTATGGTCCAAAAATACCTGCAAGGAATCTGTTTTCTGAAAAACAGTTGAGAATATGGAATCTACAGGATGGGATTCAGCTGAGTTGCGTGGTTTATACAGCAACAAAGACCCTTTAGTGTAGTCTTGCAGACATCCATGGCCAGGCTGCCAGAGCGTCCTTGGCGCTCCTGATTAGGTGTGCTCGGGTCCTGCCCCTGCAATACAAGGAGTCCTCAACTTTTAAACAGAGGTTTGCTATAAGTCAGTTGCTGGTTACTCCGAATATAATTTTTTAGATAAACCTTGGAATAAATGATCACTAAATTCCAAGACTAGTCCACCCATATGTATTATACCCATAAAATTGGCTGAAATATACTGCATGAAAGAAGTATAAACAATGCTGATATCCTGGCAATTAAAACACAGTTGCCTCTGGAAAAGCACAAGCTGCTTTCGCTTGGATGGGGAGGCTGTCGATGTGTCTGAGGTAACCCCAAAGACGACTTCCAGGCCTGGGCTTCTCACCAGTAACTGCAATTGCTTTCAGGCTCATGAAATAGAATGGAGAGAGACTCTTTGAGCTCCTTGGGAAGGGGCTGCAAGCGAGAGGGGAGGAAGGAGAGTAAGCAGGAGTTGTGTTGACAGTAGAAAGATGTGGCCGAAGGTAGAATAACAGAACTGGATGTGTGGAGGCACACAGCCAGATATTTTAGGCAGAGTGACCAAAAGCAATTTACGATTCTTCTAAGGATGTGAAAATGAGACGGTGAAGATTCACTTCTTGAAACCAGTAGACACATTGCATTTCAGAGTAAACCTAAAAGAATTTATAAAAATAACATCTGTTGTAATAAAATGGTTTGGAAATCAAAGGCTAAGAACTTATTTAGCCTTGGCAGCACACCAGCCACTAAGATCGCAGTGTAGAAGGACAGTGGGTTTCATGCTCAAAAGTGCATGATGACCAAGTCTTTCTCCTTGTGGTGGAACTGGGATTAAGGGTCTCTGTTCCCCATCAGGCTGCAAAAACCCAGCCCAGTGACCCACCCCAGAGCCTTAGTGCTTCCCTTACCAAAGAATGTTTGCTCCCATTTCCCTGATATTAGGCAATTTGATATTTTGGGGGATTAACTTTAAATACAACAAGAAGAATAGAAAGGAACCTTCCTCCTTATTCTGGACAGGCAATATTAGGAAAAAAAATGGAATTTTTTTTCTTTTGTCAAAAGAATCTACTGCTATGATCCATTTACGGATCAAGCTTACTTGATGGCATGAGATAAGAGCAAGGAGCTAAATATGTCTGGATGAGATGATTGTTCTATAGACCCAGAGGGGAAAACTGTAAGTTTAGAAAAACAATTGTTTTTTTAATTTTTAATGTTTATTTTTTGAGAGAGAGAGAGTGTGCACATGCATGCAGGAGTGAGGGAGGGGGAGAGACAGAATCCAAAGTAGGCTCCAGCTAACAGCATAGAGCCTGATGCAGGGCTCAAACCTGAGCCAAAGTCAGACACTTCACTGTCTGAGCCACCCAGGTGCCTCCCAATTCTTTTTAAAGTGTTCCCCTAGCCTGATTAGTTATTGTACTCTCATCCGATGCAGTTATTATTCATTTGCCTTTTGGTATAGTTACCATTACATATGAAATTTATGCTGTCATCCCTTTGGCTTAATTTCTTAGGTCTATGATATAGTAACACAGTTTATTAGTATTTACAGTGACATCACATCTACATATCAATGTTGTCCATTTTATAATGTCTTTCTTATTTTAACTTCTGACTATTAAATTAACAGATATTGACGAATGCAAGGTTATTCATGATGTTTGCCGAAACGGGGAATGTATCAATGACAGAGGGTCGTATCATTGCATATGTAAAACTGGCTACACTACAGATATAACTGGAACTTCCTGCATAGGTAAGTGCTCTATTTTTGATGTTCAGATTTATCCTGAGTGGAAACTGGACATTTTGGGAAAAAATATTAAATCCTCAAGCTGAAACTCTAAAAGGCCTATGTAATTTCACAGGAAAATATAAGACAATGATCAAAGACTACACAGAGTTTACCTTTTCTTTTCTCACAGCTAAAATTCTCTGTTATACCCCACGGGTACTGAACATCATTTTAGGGTGGATAGTCACACTGTCTCTTTTTGATCATAGACCTGAATGAGTGCAACCAGGCCCCCAAACCCTGCAATTTTATCTGCAAAAACACAGAAGGGAGTTTCCAGTGTTCTTGCCCGAAAGGCTACATTCTGCAGGAGGATGGAAGAAGCTGCAAAGGTAAAGTAGAATCTGCCTGTACCCACCCCCCTGCCTTCTGGGCGCATGCTTGTGTTCCTTGTGCATTTGAGGAATCCATGGACAAGCTGAAAACTCCCCTCCCCACTGGCAGGAGGTGTTTCCCTGGAGTTAGTTCCTCCCTGGGATCTGCCTGCCACCCAACCCTATGCTGGATGGATGGAGGCTGAGACCAGGGAGATTGCTGGGGGCCAGTGGCAGCAGCTGTCCTCACTGCCTGCCCCTTGGGCATCCGTAGGAGTGGCCCTTAAGGGTGTCAGAGACAGCAGGGGCAGATCCCTAATTGATGATTTCCTTTCTGCTTTCTATTTATCGTATTTAAATGGCCAGTCTATCCAACAACTAGAGTCCGAGCTTCCAGCATTGTCCTGCCTCAGATTAATCGGTGCCTAGAAGACATTGTGCCTAATTAAGTAAACACTTTGTCTAGGTTTTTATTCTGCAGAGTAGGGCCATTCCTGCCCTCCAAGAGCTTATCTGAGCCATAAATATCACTAAGAATTAAGAAACAGCAGAACTTTATGTGGAAATCCCTCCTCAGCTAGAAGGTACCCTTTGGAAAATTCTGTTGGTGTAAATTTACTCCTAGAAACATCTTCTTCAACAATATGAACTTCACATATTAAGTGAATAATAGCACAAGTGAATCAGACTTGAGGATAATTTTTAAAGTGAGGGATTTGGAGAAGGAAAGGTAGACCAGATGGTAAAACAAGAGTAAGAGTGTTCTGCCATAAAACCGTGATGGAGAAAAAGGCAAATAAAGGAAGTTAAATGGTGGGGTGGAATGGAAGTGGAGAGCAAAGAGAATTAGGACCCTCACCCCCTTTCTTGTGTCTGCTGGGAGAGAATGAAGAGCCTCGTAATACAGGATGACACAGTGAACAAGGCATGAGGTTTCCCTGTGCAGCACAAATCCTACATAAGCCTATAATTTGGGGAGAGGAAGTTGAGAGACCTACTTAAAAATTCTGACTATCTTCATAAAGAATTGTTTACAGCTTTGTTATTCTCAAGCATAGAACTTCTCCATCTGTGGATCTCGATGAGCTCTGGGAAGTGTAAGGCTAGAACTCAAAGCCATAAATTTATCCATGGCAAGAGAGAACCAAATTAAAGAGAAAATGTCTCTCAGTGTGGATACTATCTGTACCAAGCAAAACAAATTTACAGCATTTTTCTAGCCTGTGGGAGCAGAAAATCCTCAAAAATGTCTAGCAATTAAGAGAAAAAATGGAAATTAAATGTACAGTAGTAACTATGTTTTTTCCCAATGCATAAAAAGCACAAGTGATGTTTTCTTTATGGTTTTAGGAGTGGGAAGAGCAGGGACATGATTTTTGCAGATCCTCTCACAACATAAGTCCCTTTCTCCTACTGTTCTCATGAGGTCTAGATTTCTCCACATACTTGGCACATAGTACTAAAGATCAAAGCAAGTGCTGCAGATATATGTACTATTGAAACTGACAGAAAAGAGCCTCCAAGGATAGCCCCGGGGAGATGTGGGACCAGCACTCCCCCCGCCCCCCATGAGAGCCAGGTAGGTTCCAGATAAGAGGAGAGAAGGAGAGCCAAGATGTTCTTGGAGGTGAGAACAGCAAGTGCAGTACTTAGAAAATAGTGTCAGAAATCACTGAGCTGTCTCCCTCACCTGTGCAGGTGAGCTTCAGCAAAGGTGTGACAGTACTCTAGCAAGGCCCTGTGGGTCATCGAAGGGGGAGGCCACGCCTCTGGCAAGAGATGCCGAGCTGCCGATGTTGCAGAAACCAGAAAAGCAGCAACAGCAAGTCCCACAGCTATGGAAAGAGCACAGGATTGGCTCCTTTTTGAGGGAAGTCAGCGCTGGGAGAACTATGGGGGCGCAGGGGTCCTTTTAGTTTAGGTTCCCTCCAGATGTTACTCCAGGCCAGAGCTGGCACATATCTGCAGCTGCAAGCACAGCTCTGTGTGCAGTGACCAAACAAGGCCACAAGAAGGGAGAGGAGAGAGGAAGGGAAGAAGGAAGGAAGGTAGATTGGTTCCTGATTACACAAAGGATTTTTTTACATTAAAATTCAACGAAAAGCTGGAACATATTTTGTTTTCTTGATGTCTTTAAATAGCAGTGGAGTTGAGAATGAGCCTAGGCATTCCAGCAATGAGGAAAGAAGCCTAGCGAAGGGGAGGATTTTATTGATATGGAAAATAATGTTGGATAAATACTGTAAGCGGTTTTTAAACGTGCTATTAGCTTATCAGAGTGAGTTTTTCTTTGTTTCCTTCTTGATTGCTCAATTTTGTTTAACCAAAGGAGAATCTCTAAAAAAAGAAGTCCGTTTCATTTGATTTGGTTGAACACCTCATTTGAGCGGATTCAAAACAATGAACAGAAAAGACCTAAGCAAACAAATGAATTTCCGGCCTCAACATTTCTTTTTGTAGTTCAACTTGACTAGATCTTTTCATCACTCTGGAAAATTTTGAGAATCCCTAATCTTTTACCTCATTGTGTAATTTATTTTAAAATGTCACAATTTATTTGAAATTCCTTTGTTGATAAATTCCTGCATTCCTCTCACAAAAGGGAATTGGGATTTCCTTGGATCCCCCAAAGAGCTACATTTTTTGGTCTAACTAAATGGAGAACCACATTTTATCTTTCAAACCCTTATTTGCTTGATTTCTCCTAGCCATTTGCTGCATCTCTCTTCTGGCCAGGGTCATTGGAGGCATACCAGTCAGGACTCAGAACTACTTCCCAGGGCAGTTGCTAGGTACCTGTGCTATCAGTTTGACTCCAATACTCATCTTACATATTTTTTTTAATAGATCTTGATGAGTGTGCAACTAAGCAGCACAACTGCCAGTTCCTGTGTGTTAACACCATTGGCAGCTTCACATGTAAATGTCCTCCTGGATTTACCCAACACCATACCGCCTGCATTGGTAAGTGGGAGAGGAAAAATCCCTATAGAAAATGTAGCTCTTCCTTTAAGGAGTTGTTTCCTAGTTCCTCTCCTATTGGGAGAAGACAAAAGCTCAAAAAAAAAATGTGAGCACACGTATTGTGTGTGTGTGCACATGTGTGTATGTGCCTGCACACACGTACGTGAAGTTATTGGGCTTATTGGCCTTTTCTGAGTGAATCATCCCTCTCTCTTCCTTTTAAGCACCAGAAAGTGAGTTCAGTTCATTTTAATCCCCTCTTTTCTCCCGACTGCTTCTTATAGATAACAATGAATGCACTTCTGACATCAACTTGTGTGGGTCTAAGGGTATTTGCCAGAATACTCCTGGGAGCTTCACCTGTGAATGCCAGCGGGGATTCTCTCTTGATCAGAGTGGCGCCAGCTGTGAAGGTGGGTAGGGGCAGTCTGTGTGACTGTCAAAATCTTCATCATCGTCCTCTGTGAAATATCAGAACTGATTATAGGGAGATCACCCAACTGAAGATGGGGAATATTTTGCCTGGTTGGCACAGGTATCATATGTTCGAGATCCTCTTTTGTCTCATGCTTGATCATGTCTGTAACCTGTGCCTTTCCTCAATATGTCAAAACTTTTTCTGCTCAGTTGCTAATGTAATCTAATAGGGCATGAACTAGTCAAGAAAAAGAGCTAGGTTCCTGAATTTGATTCATTAATATTCTAGTCACTGGATCCAGAGTCATAAAAGCACTCCCCTAATGTGGATTAAATATATGAAGAATGACTCTTCTGATAATTATGTAATTAAAATTTTAAATTTTTTTAGGATTTTATTTTTGTACTGACATCTTTTGATTTCTAACTCTGGCATGAATAAAAACTACAAATAATTTACACAGCTATCCCATACTCTTGTGCCTTACATTAATTTCTTTTTTTTTTCTTTTTTTTTAATGTTTTATTTATTTCTAGGAGAGAGAGAGACAGCGTGAGCAGGGGAGGGTCAGAGAGAGAGGGAGTCACAGACTGAAACAGGCTCCAGGCTCTGAGCTGGCAGTCAGCACAGAGCCCGACGCGGGGCCCGAACCCACAAACCGCGAGATCAGGACCTAAGCGAAAGTCGGACGCTTAACCGACTAAGCCACCCAGGCGCCCCGAATTTCATTATTTTTATTTGTAGACTTGACCAGGGATATCTAAATGTCTTTTTCCTTGGACTTATCAAAAGCTCCAGAGCACAGGGCACCTGGGTGGTTCAGTAGGTTGAGTGACTTCAGCTCAGGTCATGATCTCATGGTTTGTGAGTTCAAGCCCTGCGTTGGGCTCTGTGCTGACAGCTCAGAGCCTGGAGCCTGCTTTGGATTCTGTGTCTTTCTCTCTCTCCCAAAAATAAACAAACATGAAAAAAATTTAAAAAAAAAAAAAAAGGTCCAGAGCACATATTCTTGAAATTCTGGTGGAAAAACAATTTTTTAGGGGTCAGATTTCTTATTAATATTGTCTTTCCCACTAGCATGCATATAAATGTTGCTTCAGAGACGAACTCTGAAACAAATGATGATGTGACTTAAAGGTGGCTCTACTTTTTTTTTTTTTTTTTTTAACATTTGTTTATTTGGAGTGAGAGGCGTGGGGGGAGGGGAGAGTGGGCGAGGAAGTGAATCCCAAGCAGGCTCAGCATTGTCAGCGCAGAGCCCAATGCAGGGCTATATCACGTGAACCATGAGATCATGACCTGAGCCAAAATCAAGAGTCAGATGCCTACCTGACTGGAGCGGCTCTCCCTTCTCTCTCAGATGTGGATGAGTGCGAAGGAAACCATCGCTGTCAGCACGGCTGCCAGAACATCATCGGTGGCTACAGATGCAGCTGCCCCCAGGGCTATCTCCAGCACTATCAGTGGAACCAGTGCGTTGGTGAGGACTTTTTTCCTTGTTGCTATGATGAACCACTGCTGGCTCCTGGGAGTCAAAATACTGCTTTCTTTCTGAAAACTTTAAACTTGTCATTAAATCAACAAATAGTCACTTAAAATTGCCCTCCCCTGGTTGAAACCACAGGCAAGTTGTAGTCTTTGCAAAATAGGAAACTAAGACAAAAGATAATGATAAAGGGTACTTGGGGAGCCCTGGAAATGAAATAGCCCTAGAATGCCTTCCCTCTCAGCGTCCCGCTGCTCTTCTGCTGCACGCAGTCAGTGGCGCACGCTGGGGATGCATGTGAGGGCCAAGAAAATCCTACCTCAGACTGAAAAAGATCAGCCAGCCAGAGGCTATTTTGAGTAACTCTTGGCCTGAAGATGCAGAGGTGGTTCCATTCACCTCTACACATCTTTTAGGGCAGAGTGTGAGCAGCAGACACAGGAAGCTTTTTCAGCATCACTGAATTCTTTTGAAAATTAAGGGAGATTCATGGACTCATTAAATTGAAATTATGTCATTTTTGATTTCATGATGTTGTGGGAAAATAATCTTAATGCATATTAGAGAATCCAAACCCTGTGAGTTTAGAGAGAGCCCAGATCCATCTAGCCCAAGCTCTTGATTTTACTATAAAGACCTGAAAGCCCAAGGAAGAAAAGTAGTCTGTCCTTAACCTGGTTCCTTTGTGACTTGCTTGGAGCTGGAGTCCAAGGCCCTTAACTTCCTGATTTAGGGCTGCCTTTCAAGTGTCATGTTCACTTGTTTTTTTGTTTTGTTTTGTTTTTCATTCACCGAGCCTCTACACAGCACCACTGTCAGCTTGCTGCTCAGGTGACCCATTCTAGCTGACACACTCTTGGGGACAGAGCCTTCCTTAGCAAGGATGCAGGGATTACTGCTTCCTGAGTGGCTGCTCCACATCTCAATGCTTTGCTTTACTCCAAATGAAGATACATTTGGTGTGTTTTCATTTATCAGAATTGTATCTCTCTCGTTGGTTTCTTTTCAAGACACAGTTTTACAGAAGTGAGTAGGGTTGGCTAAAAGGACACCGGTGCTGGGAGAGTTTAGACTACACAACTTACTGACCAGCCTTCCTCTCCTCTTCCTCCCTTTAGTCCGGGGATAGTAGAGATGGACAGGTCATGTCTTCATTGCCTGGAGACTCTACTTTGGCTCCATGAAGATCATCTCCTGGCTGGGAGTTCTAGAATAAATAGATTAAGAAGCAGGAAGAGGTTTGGGATTTTTTGAGATCCAAAAGATACTAGCCCAAACTGGGCTCATAATTCTTGAGAATGAGCATTGCCTTGGGCCATAATGGCTTTCCTGGAGCCATGCAGAGCAGAGCAGATCTTCTGAACCACCCCTCTCTGGATCCTCACACATAGGCAGCCAGAATTTCACTCTTAGAAGATGGATGGGTGTGGGGTCTGGGGCCACTGCATCTATCAGACTTCCAGGTGGAGTTGGAATTGAGCCGTGTTGACCTAGAGAAAATTTGTAAAAGAAAGCCCAGCCTACATTCTGGAATTCTCCTATTGGTTCTCCCTTAACACCACAGCTCACACACGCTATGCAAGCCTCATGCTCAAACCTGTGATTTTACAGGACAGACTGGGGAGGTCTCAGTCTGCTTTTAAGAAGGGTTTTGGAGAATCTAACGCTGTTCCAATAAAACGTCTCTTTTTATAAAAAGGATAAAACTCTCACCAATTTTAAGTACTAACTGATAGTAAAATAAAGATTTTGGAGCACAGAAAAATTGCTCCTGGAGCCATTTGCTCCAGAGTGCACAAGATGAAAATGGCCAGAGGAGTGCAAAGCATTTTAAACAATCATGTTTGTATATTGATGAAAAGGGTGAGTACACAAACTATTTTCAAGCGGTAAACACTGAACA
This sequence comes from Proteles cristata cristata, assembly GCA_017311185.1. Lineage (NCBI taxonomy): Eukaryota > Metazoa > Chordata > Mammalia > Carnivora > Hyaenidae > Proteles > Proteles cristata. Next base: position 1,749,723 of record JAESUZ010005330.1, on the reverse strand, counting down.
TTTGCCAGTTTATTATCTTCATTCCTCCTCTGCTCAACCCCAGCTCTCTAATACAGATAAGCAAGTTTAATTTAAACTTTATTAGACCCTGAAGGAGTAAAAAAAAAAAAAAAGTATAGTAAAATAGAAAAGAATGTGAAAAGGAAGGAGAGTTCTTCACTGCGACAGATATTTATACTAACACAGATAGATCCTCAAGGCCAGAAAGAACCTTAGAGATTATCTGATCTGGCCTCATTCCCAAAATACAGATCCTTCTCCAACCTCCCTGGTTGCCCTAGTTGGGCTTCAATGCCATCTTGAAGGGCATTCAGCTTTCTCCCCAGATACCCTGATTTATGTATAGAAAACTTCAATTCTTAAAAATGTTTGTTTCATAGAAAATGAACTGTTCCTGCCTCTACTTCTAACCATTGGTCCTATTTCTGTCCTTTGGAACAATACAGAATAAATCTAAGCTTTAATGAGACTGGTCCTATATATACAGACATGGGCCTTAGAGGTTTTATCAGCATCCCAGCAGGAGACTGATGGCTGAGCCCAACCAAAGGCACAGGACAAAGGAGAGGAGCCTGTTGATGCTCCGTGCAGCTCAGCTTCCAGGGTCTGAGAGCAGGTGGAAAGTCTGGTGATGGACATGAGGGGCAAGGAGAAGACCTCTAGTCCAGGGATATTCTTTCCACCAAAGTGAACACCCTCATTCATTCTTTCGTGTCCATGGTCTCCACTGGTATCTATCACGTAGTTCATCTGATTTAAAGTAAGGGGGGAAAAAAAACAAAGACCATGGCATATTCAGTTTTTTCCATTCTAGGAACCTTGGAGCCTGAAAGACCTTGAGTGGATACTTGAGAGTCCTTAGACATAAAGATTCTCAAACAGACCTGTAGCTCCACAAATGGCTTTCTTATTGTGTATCTATTCTTTCCACACTGGTGAAGGAGGAGGGAGGGAGGGGAGAGAGAAGAGAGGGAGGAAGGAAAGAAGGAAATATAAATATTATACATATGCAAGCACCCTGCGCCCACCATATTTACGCACCCGTTTCTCTAACTTAAAAACAGGTGTTTTCTTAGAAACAATTTTGTTCTTTATAAAAGAATCTACCTTAGTAAATAAGGTAAAATCAGTTAAATGGCAAAGGAAGTACCAGTTTAAGTGGTGATGGGTCTCTTGAGAGATACTGTGGTCTAAAGGAAAGCACGTGGCTGCAGCGGTCAGACAGATCTGGGTTTACATCTCGGTCCTGCTGCTGTCAGGGGATCTCAGAGGGCCTTTGTGAACCTCACTTTCTTCATCTGTAAAACAGGGATTATAATACCTTCTGCCCATAATCTTTAGGAAGGTTAAGTAAATGAACGTGAGGTACCTCATAGTCTGTCATGCAACAGGCATCTAATAAATGTTAGTTTACCTTCCGATGGAATATTTGCTGAGTGAGGTGAAGGCCAATCTCCCTGCGTTCAAATCCACAACAATTAAGAAATGTCTTACCAGGAAGCTTCCAAGCTGCCCTACAAAGGCAGGCCTACAAAAATCTATTAGCGATTTCAAAAAAGTATAAATTAGAAATAGTGAGATACTCAAGGTTTTCTCCCTCAGGTTGATTTTTCAAGTCAGATTTCTTTTTCCTGCTTTTTGCCGTCAGACTTGGCAGGTCCCCGTGGGTAGCCAGTCCTGCAGCATCTGTCTCTATTGTGGGTTTTTTCCAATTATTGCTCGTGAAGTCTGCACTGAATCTCTTCCAGCCATGCTTTGCTTTAGACACGGCCCAGACACTCTGGGCAGGAGGCTGGTTTGGATAAGGGGGGGGCCCTTCAGAGATGGGAGCAGACATACCAGAAGGCACTATTCATCCCCAGGACAAGCACCTGGGGGCTTTTGCAGATTTCTGAAAAGGAAGTACAAGCCGGGCACACACTTCCTGCAGGATGTCAGCCCTCGCCAGCCCTGCACATCCTGAAAACGGAGGCCTGGGAACGCAGCCTCTGGGAGGGCGGCCGGTCTCTGCTTCGGAGACTGTGGTCCCGTTCACAGAGAACTGCAGGACTCCTTCCCTCCCTCCCCGAACCTTGAACCAAGCCCCGCATTCTTCACAGGAGCCTCGTGTGGTGTGGAAAACACTAGTGTTGGCTTCAGATGAGAACTGGAATCTGTCGGTCCTCGGAATGCCATCCCCTAATGCGCTCCGCCTGGCGTGTTTGACCTCAGCGACCACGTTTTCCCACCACATAGCAAGAGGCCTCCTCCGTGTCCACATCCCCCTCTCCGGCCCCTCTCCCCACCCCGGCCACCTCGGCCTGCCCTACCTTCCTGAGTGCCGGCTGAGGGCCAGTTGGCCAGCAGTCCCCAGTAGAGATGGTGTCACACACGCAGCATCTTCTGGTTTTCCCTGCAGATGAGAACGAGTGCCTCAGTGCACACATTTGTGGAGGAGCCTCCTGTCACAACACCCTGGGCAGCTACAAGTGCATGTGCCCCGCCGGCTTCCAGTACGAACAGTTCAGCGGAGGGTGCCAAGACATCAACGAATGTGGCTCTTCGCAGGCCCCCTGCAGTTACGGCTGCTCCAACACTGAGGGCGGCTACCTGTGTGGCTGTCCGCCTGGCTACTTCCGAATAGGCCAAGGGTAAGCGCTGCTCTTCCTGGCTGTGGCTGCATGCTCTCCTGTTCCTAATGTCATCCAGTATATTTAACTCACAGCGACCCATCCTAGTCAAGAAGACCTACGTTTTCCCTAATCCTAGTTAATTCCAGATAGCTCTGCAAGGGATTTCGGCTATATGATTTGAAAGGAGACACCGGGATTTCTAGAAATTCATAGACTCTAAAACCAATTGTAAATACCTTGATATATGGTGTCTCATTCTCTTGGTCTTCACATCTTATTGGGAAGCGATTCACTTCCGTAGAAATGCAGGGGCCGACCCATCACAGAACCAGACTTCCGCTGCTGGTCCGCCCTCCTCCTGGGGCAAGCGGGATTCTGTCTTCACTTCAAATGCCTTCTCATCCAGCTACTGTTAGATAAATCACAACAATGCCTGGATTTAAAGTATATTTTACATCTCAGACTTCAGTTTACATTAAGAATTACCAAAAGAGCATGGGGGTGCCTGGGTGGCTCAGTCGGTTGAGGGTCCGACTTCGGCTCAGGTCATGATCTCATGGTTTGTGGGTTCAAGCCCTGCGTTGGGCTCTGTGCTGGCAGCTAGCTCAGAGCCTGGAGCCTGCTTCAGATTCTGTCTCCCTCTCTCTCTGACCCTCCCCTGCTCACGCTGTCTCTCTCTCTCTCTCTCTCAGAAATAACAACAACAACAAAAAAGAATTACCAAAAGAGCATGAAATACAAGAGCTAAAATAATTTTTGTATTCTCCTGGTAGAATACTTTACCACAGTGTATGTGTGACTGTTGGGGAAGGGAAGACATACTTTTGTTTTACCCAGTAATTTATACGTTTAGTGGAAAGTTTTCACAGTGTAGGCCTTTTTCCCTGCTGGATTAATCTAGAGTTGGATGCCCATGTAGTATTGTCTGTGCTGTTAAGGATCTCAAATTTTAACATTTTCATTATGAACACACAGACATGAAATACACATCCAAACATGTACAGCCACACATACACATCCCACAAAATCACATATTCCATAACACACCCATGCATGTGTATACCAAAGTAATGTAACGTAGTGGCCTTTGATGTCTTGACACACAAACATGAAGCAATTCATTTTGGGTCTGTGTAGATCTGAAGGTAAAAGAATGTTTCATGGGAAGCACACGGAATGCCAGCAATAGGACACAAATTCCCAGATGTTTGTGTCTGGCTCTCAGTAGTCTCATTCTTTATAAGCTGAATGCCAGAACCATTTTCCCAGCAAAAATTGTGACACTCCAAACTGGCTTCTGGCCAGTGGGACTTTGTAGTCACACTTCTTGTAAGTGGTGTTCCAGGGATATGAAAATACTGGAAAGGAGTTCTGAGAAAAGAACCAAAGCCTGCAAATTTGGGCTTTTTCTTCCAATAACTTCATCATTAGGTGAACACACACACACACACACACAGACGATGAGCATTCATCATTTCATCCATTTTATTGTCTTTGCACATTTCATGTGTCAAGGTAAAGGAAGAGAAAAGGAAATGTATTGGGCTCTGGCAGGATTGCAAAAAATAGTAGAAACCCATAAATTGCTGCAAAATACAAAAAATTGTCTGCTTACTGGCATTATAGTTTGACTCTCGAGCATCAAGAAAAATGTGTTATAAAAACTAGGCCAATTACTACAGAAAACGTGATAAATATATGGTCTTCATTATGACCCATTAGTGGAAATCTACCCACTTCTAACAGTGTCTGCTTCTCTATGAATCATTAGAGTGGACCCTGCCCCAAAATAAAGACTCTTAGGATCATTCAGATATTTCAGCACATTTTGAAAGAGGAGCCTGGTAAATACATTCCAAGAGGCCTATGAAATAGAAAGCAGAATAACAAAACAAGGTACTTGTGAAACATGCAAGCCTCCCTCCATAACTTGGCTTTGATAACTGAAAGGCAAAGAAAAACAGCTGAACTAGTTCTCTCTTGGGCATGGGTTTGTTTATCCAGCCTCACATGAGTCAGAGCCAATGGCCCTAGTGGTTTTGAATGACTTGAAACAACTTCCCACAGTTGGGCAAGCTCTGATACACAGATTTTATACATTGTACATCTTTACAGTTTATTTCTAAGTCAACTTCAGTTCTACCTAGAACTTTCTTTATACCTTCAGTAGCTTCAGCCAAAGTAAGTGGTCAAACAATAGGACAAAGTGCTCAGAAGCTGAAGTGATGAGGGCTGGTTAGTAGGGTAGCGGTGGAAGTGGAGGTGGTGGTGAGGGGGTCAGTGAAGCAGGAAGACGGCAAGGAACTGAACACAGACATGTCATACCTTTCTGACTTTCTGTTTCGTAAAAGGAAGACATTTTTCTTTACCCTCCCAAGTCACATGGTCTCCCTTGTCCCCCACGCTTCCCCTCTTTCCACTCCATGTCCCCTCCCCAGCAGCATTAAGGACAGAAAAATACCTGGTACAATAGAGGGGGCAGAAATGAAGGGGCAAAATATGCAAAACAGGACCTTGAGAGATAGTAGGAAGGAATCAATCCACTCCAGGAAGCAGGACTCTGAGCCTAAACACAGAGGTCTTCGGTGTGGCTCTCAGCACCAGCCAGTCACCTAATGGACAAATAACCAATGTCTAAGTGTCACTAGGTGGGGTCCACACTTCACCAGAACTCTTGCACCACCTCCCTCGTCTCCCCGTTCTAATGAAAAAGGGCTGTGCTTCCCTTCTTCCACAGGCACTGTGTTTCTGGAATCGGCATGGGCCGAGGGGGCCCGGAGCCACCTGCCAGCGGTGAAATGGATGACAATTCTCTCTCCCCGGAGGCTTGTTATGAGTGTAAGATCAACGGCTACCCCAAACGGGGCAGGAAGCGGAGAAGTGCAAACGGAACAGATGCCTCCAACATTGAGGTAGGTCAGAAGGTGGTTTCTCCTCGTGTCTCCTGTTGCAGAAGGGCCTTCCAGATGCCTGTGGTTTCCTCCAAGGATGTTCCAAAGTGTGAAAAGGCTCCCTGGGGAGAAAATCCAGACATTCCCTGAGCTCTAGGCTGCATTTTACAAGAGTCTGTGGGACTCTCTGGAGTTTCTTGCTGCTTTTAGGGAGTGGCCATTCGAAGGTTTTCACATACTTGCTCATTTCCTCTGTCTCGCCAAAAAGAAAGTCAAACACCCACCCAAAGTCTGCTGAAAAGCCAGGTCTGAGATCCAGGACAGCAAGTGGGCAGAATCGTGAAGTGACATAGTGCTCTCTCCACGGGGACGCCAAGTTCGGAAAGCTAGAGTCTCCTCTACTGAAAAGAGCCATGTGGAGTGTGAGGGAACTTGGATTCTAGACAAAAACAACATGGAGCTCAAGCAGCCTGGTTTTCTTTGCCTACGGCTGCTGCAGCCTTTCAGTCAACTCAGAAATGCACAGATACTCACCCAGACCTCTGGCTCCAGGCCCGGAGAATCCAGCGCATGTGGTCCCAGAGAGGCAAGCAAGAAGCCAGGTGAAAAGCATTGAATATTAGCAGATCATCAGAGTCAGGAAGTAGGTTCCTAGGCGTGTCCTTCAGAGGGGATGGTTTTGCGTCAGTGAACAAAATTGAAACAGACTGGTTCGTTCTTAGCATCGGTGCTCCAACTCATCCGCTGTGGTCTGGGAAAGGAGATAAGTGTAAAGAAAGAACATAGTCTGTTGAAACAGTGGTTTTCGAACTCCAGCGTGCATCTGAATCATCTGGAAGACTTGTTAACATGGGCTTCGGGGAAACACCCCTACGATTTCTGACTCCGTAGGTCACCAGTGCCCCCGAGACTTTGCGTTTCTCACAGACGCCCCGGTGATGCTGATGCTGCTGGTCCAGGGAGCACACTTTGAGACCCCTGCATTAGAAGACCACCAACTACAAGTCATTTCAGTTTGACTTTCATCTTGACATCAGTTTAATGTGTTTTAATATTATAAGTATGTGCCCGTTTAACACATTTGTGATTTAAACAAAGTGTTTTATGAAAAATGCCTTTTTCACATGGTATATACAACATGAGAAGGCTGTAGTAGTGGGAGATCTGAGTCACTTTTTCCTTAAGATGAGAATAAGTGGCATATTTACAGTTAATTTAACACATTGTCATGTGTCTTTCCAGGACCAGCCTCAGATAGAAACCAACGTGAGTCTTGCAAGTTGGGACATTGAGAAGACAGCCATGTTCGCTTTCAATATTTCTCACATCAGCAATAAGGTCCGAATCCTAGAACTCCTGCCAGCCCTGACGACTCTGACAAATCACAACAAATACTTGATTGAATCTGGAAATGAAAATGGCTTCTTTAAAATCAACCAAAAGGAAGGGATCAGCTACCTCCACTTCACCAAGAAGAAGCCAGTGGCTGGAACCTATTCATTACAAATCAGTAGTACTCCACTTTATAAAAAGAACGAACTTAATCAGCTAGAAGATAAATATGACAAAGACTACCTCAGTGGCGAACTGGGTGATAATCTGAAGATGAAAATTCAGATTTTGCTTCATTAATTCACCATACAGAGACCAAATAATTAAAAAAAATGATAGATAGGTAGAACTGAATTTTTCCCCCAATCAGAATCTTCATATCATAGGTACATACTTTCACCAAGTAAATTTCTATAAATAAGCACTATTCTTGTATTACAAAAGCGAGGTACAGGTGACTACCCTAGTTCAAAACAACCACTTTCTCAGGCTTCTCATGTTTGTAGCTGAGCTATCTTGTCATATGTGTTGATTCTTGAAAACTGGGACACGTATTTTATTGGGGGTCAGCCATTCCTGCTGACATGCCATCCTTCTAGCCGATGTACAGGAATGTGCTTTCAATCGATGAACTGTTCTGTATTTTTTCAAATTTTTAAACTCTGCTTCAACAAATACAAGTACTAGGTTGGCCAATTATAATATCTATTTGGTGCTAGTAAATTCTCCAACTAGATTTATAAATGCACTGTAATATTTACACAACTTAGAAACCAAATTACAAATATTCAGTTCAAATATTTCATTAATTTCAATCAACCAAAGTTAGTTCAGTAGCTTATCTCAGTTATGAGTATAATACATTACATGTAAATTAAGTGTGTGTATACTGTAATCGTGCTATTTTTTATCATTGAAACATTTATAAACTAGAATAATAATGCCCTTAATGTGAGGGTTTGTAATGGTGCTTATTAAGACCAAAGACTTGTTAAATGTATACACCAAGTGGTAAGGAAATTTCTGTGACTGGCCCGCGCGTGCATGGAGGTCTGGGAGGACCAAGAAACAGCCTCAGCAGCCAGAGGATCACCAGTGCATCCGTCATCACACCTGTGCAATATGCCAAGATTACCCTCGGCCATTCCTGTCAACAAGGGGTCCATGTCATAAATGTCACAATAAAACAGTCTCTTTTTTTAGTGTACCCTTGGCTTTGTGTTCTTGCGTGGATGTGGGATTTGACGGGGCATTCCGGAGGCTAAATAAAGTTTCCTGAATTGAAATTTCCCCGGGTGTGGTAGTGACAGCTTCAAAAGGTGCCATACATACAACCACTAGCAGAAGAATTAACATATGTGAGTTAGTCCCTTGTTTTATTCACTAAAGACAGCAGAGTTCTTTCTCGCCCGTACGAAATGTAGACTATAGCATCATTTCTCAAACATGACCTAATTAATCCTGTGACTTTCAAACCACTACACTGAAGTATTTTAGGATATCAAGTTCAGTCACTGTCTTAGAGCACATGTGTTTCATTACAAAAAATTTATCCTGCCCTCTCCCCTCAAATATACAGTGGTGGCAAGCCTTAGCTGCTCCATGCTTTCCCCCCACACATCTGTCGTTAGTCATCACTAGTCTAATTACAAAAGGATAATCCCAAATTGATTCCAACTGAATGCTATTTAGCTCTTGTTGTTTGACTGTCTTAATTTGAAAATGCTTTAAGTGCGATATTGAATATTTAACAGTGAAGCTCGCTGAATTGATATGAAATAATTCTTAAAATCCCCAAGGACAGTAAAGTAAAGGGTGGTAAAAATAAAGGTGAAATAAAATTGCTACATGAAGGAGGCAGAAACCATACGGTGCATAGGAAATTCCTCTCAAAATCTTCGAACTGCTGCACTAAAAAGGTGGAGTAGATGTGTTCCTTCTTACTCCAGAAGAAAAAACTAAGGTTAGGTGCCAAGAAGTTCGGTTTAACATGCACCTTCCTAATTCCTGAACTACCCACTGAGGGAAGGATTTCCCTGCAGTGGGGTGAGCTGTCACTCTTCAGCGGCATAATGGCGGTCAGAGGACAAGGGTGCCCTCTTCTTCCTAACAGGCCATGAACGTCTCGAAATATTTTTTGTATCTCTTATTTTGCCATCCAAAAAAATCTTGCTCATAATAGGTGCTAAATTGAAATGAATCAAATGACTATTTTGGAAGCAATTTGTACCGTGGTTAGGAAGTTAAAATATGACTCTAAATTTCCTTCTCACTCGATGCCTGTGGGTCTATGATGGAAGTGTACTAACATTGTGAGAGAAGAATATATAGCATGCGGTAAACTACAGTTTGCATACAGAAAGTGTCTCTGATAATTTAACCAGAACTGCATTATATTCAATAATGGATTTTCTTTATAACAAACAACAGAAGAATATAGAGTTGGCACATGGTACATCACTTTGATATTTTTAATAGTCTCAGTCTGGATTGTATTTATTTCAGAGCCAACAATTTTCAACAGCATATTTTCCATGTTTCTGTCTGTAACAAAACATTTTCCTCATTGTTCCATTGTAAATAATCTTCTTGTTGGAACCTTTTTAATCCTGAGATTGAAACCTGTACCTTTTAATTGCCTGTGACCTTTCAATTTTACTTTCAGTGGTTGACAAACTTGGTTTTGTAAATCTCTCAGAAGCCTGAAAACGTCTTGTCTCTATCCCCCAGCCCATTTCATTTGCCAATAATTATTTTGTAAGTAGGGTTGAAATGAACTCAGCTGGCCTTATGAAATGTTTAAACTTGCACAAACAACTACATTTTTGTTCAACAAATAGCACTTTACTCAGCCAAAATTGCTTTGGACATTGCCATTACAAATACTGTTCAACTTCAGAAATCATGTTTGTAAATTAGATGAGCCAAAATAAAGGACAATTAGGTTGATACGATACTAGTATACTTAAAATTTATATACCTATAAATTGTTAGAGATTTTTAGATCACAGTTTTGACCATGAAATGTACATTACTCTGATTTTAACTGTAGTTCTTAGAGATATATATGAAATGTCATTATGTATGGTTTGAGGACCTTTTTAATAAATTTATTTACTTTGCGAGAGACAAAACATGAGTCAGGGAGGGGCAGAGAGAGGGAGGGGGAGACAATGCCAAGCAGGCTCCGCACTTTCAGCACGGAACCCAATGTGGGGCTCGAACTCACGAACCACGAGATCATGACCTGAGCCAAGGTTAGATGCTTAACCAACTGAGCCACCCAGGGACCCACGGGCCTTGTTTTTAAATGCTAGAAGATCGCTGCTGTAAGAAGAATCAGTTTTTGACATACTGAAACTGAAGACAAAGTTATTTCCTCCTTGCCAATTTTAAGTAACACATTGGGGGGGGGAAAAAGCAGCAGCAAACCAACTTTTGAAACCCAACGTGAGCCTAACATCCAACATTATGCACTGTGAGGAATTGATTTTCAGTACTCTGAGTTTAGGGTTAGACAGAAACCAAAAGGCTGTGAATTTGATTTTGCAAATTTCCATGCATATCTATGACTGGGCTCACAGGACTGAGTCTCAATGAAAGGTTCTGACATTCTCACAAATATCTGTATAAACACGAGGGTCTTGTACATTTGACATTCGACATACATCTGACAGGACCTGGCAATATCACAAAATCTGTTATTTCAGCTAACTGCTAATGAATCCAAAATGGTTTTTCTGGCACACACAGCCATAAACCTCTTTTTAGGACATGGGCTGTTTTGCATCCTTGAGCCAAGCCTGAATCATGACCTGTACAAACTGATGTCAACCTCCTTTTTTACTATTTGACAGTGGAAGGTGCATCCTTTTTTTCTTTTTTTAGTTTTTTTTTTTTAATTTATTTCTGAGAGAGAAAGAGAGAGAAAGCGTGAGCAGGGGAGGGTCAGAGAGAGAGGGAGACACAGAATCCGAAGCGGGCTCCAGGCTCTGAGCTGGCTGTCAGCACAGAGCCCAACGCGGGGCTCGAACCCACGAACCGCGAGATCATGACCTGAGCCAAAGTCGAACACTTAGCCGACTGAGCCACCCCAGGTGCCCCGGAAGGTGCATCCTTTTTAAATGAATGAAGTCATAGCAGGTAAGTGGGTCTGCTTTACTGTACCTCAACTCTCTGCTCTCTGTCCATTCTTATTTTCTTCCACATAAAGTAATACCCAGTGTTACTTTTAATCCCCCTGACTCTTCCCATTTCATAAATAAATACAGCATTACCCTCCCTGTGCCCCTTTTTCCACTTGTCAGTTGGTTGTAGCGTCATTTAGAAGGCACCATGCTCGCTATTTCTAGAACCTTTAGCTCTGGTGGGAAGTGAAGCAGCATACAGACAGAGGGGTTTAGGAGAAAGCCGCAGCTCCATTCAGCAGTTGCTGGGGACCTTCTGTAGCCCACCTGGGGTGTTCTTACAGCTGTGCCCGGAATTGCAGAAATCAGAAGAGGTCTGTTTCCTTTTTAAGGTAAAATTCTCTCTGGGGGGAAATTAAACAAAACCTAAATGATTACACTTTTTCTTCTCCTGGAAGTGGAGACACTTAAAACATCCTGGCTGTGAGGGCACACCTGGGGGACACAGTCAGTTAAGCCTCCAACTCTTGATTTCGGCTCAGGTCACGATGTCACGGTTCATGAGTTCCAGCCCCGCATGGGGCTCTGTGCTGACAGCGTGGAGCCTACTTGGGATTCTTTCTCTTGGGATTCTCCTCCTTAAAACGGATAAATAACCATTTTAAAAAAGAAGAAAATGTTCTGGTGATAATCACATATCCCATCAATCAATCTCCGCCATTGACAGAGGTTGCAGGCCTGTGTGGCTGTGTCCGCATGGAGATCTCTGTTCTGGGTGTCCCCAGTGGCTCTGCTAGGGAGAAGGCCAGAGCTCTCAGGAAAGATTAATGGGACCTTGATAGATCAGAATTTTAAAAGCAGGAAAGGCTGGATATTTTTGTCACAACATGAAATCAGTATGATGTGCTATTTATCCTTCCTTGTCTTTGGTCACACCGAGATTATCCCCCTTCAGTGTCTTCGCTGCACGTTTCTAGGCCAGTCTTGTGATTCAACTCCAGTGATTCTGTTTAGGCAGAATGAGGCCTGCTTGCTACACATTTGTAGATTGACCATAGAAGGCTCTCCCGTGGGACATTCACGGTAAGCACTGAGCCCAGGACTCAGTCTGCCCCAGAACCAGCTCCCCATCCTACCCATCCAGTCCATATCCACACGTGCCTCACTCCCACTGGGGGGCTTCGGGGAAGCCAGGGGCACTATTCTTGCAGGCTGAACTCTCAGTCTCAAGTTTTTCTCCCAGGGCCTATGATCCTTGGTTCAGAGTTTTGACTTTTCTTTGGTTTATGAAGAATGTTCACTGAGAGCTCAGTTCAGACCCAAGGTCCTAAGGAGTGCCTGATCCAGAGTTTTGACACTACAGGAAATCTGAGGTCAGAAAGCTGTGTTCAAGTCTTAGTTCCTTTTCTAGGTTATCTGGCCAGGGCAACTCTGTGATGTCTCTGAGCCTCGTTTTCATTGTCTGTATCTATCTACCTACCTACCTACCTACCTACCTACCTACCTACCTACCTACCTAATACCACTAGTTTAAGCATTTGTGGGGACACATGGGTGGCTCAGAAGGTTGAACATCCGACTTCAGTTCAGGTCATGATCTCACAGTTTGGTCTGAGAGTTCGAGCCCCAAATGGAGCTCATTGCTGTCAGGGCAGAGCCTACTTTGGCTCCTCCGTTTCCCTCTCTGGCCCTCCCCGGCTCATGTTTGCTCTCTCTCAAAAATAAACAAATATTAAAAATAATAATAATAAAATAAAAAGCACTTGGTGAACAATGTCCCTCCGAGTCTTGCCTCAATCCTGGGTAAGTATCCTTGTGCACAAGTTCAAGTATCTTACCAAAAGCCTCTCACCTTACAGAGGTGGAACTGAGACTAAAATCCCCAGACCTTCTGACAACATAGCATGGGCTTAACTTGCTGTGCATGCCAGATGAAGAATAAATCAAATATAACACATGAAATCACAATAGCAATCCACAAAACTGAAAAGCTACACACTACATTTGTGATTCAAGATCCAGGCTCTCCCCCAATTTTCCAGCAACCAAATGAGGACAGGAGAGGTGAGCAACACGTGGCACAGCCCTCCCCCTCACCTCCGTCCACCCTCATAAATACTCACCATGACCTTGTAACCCACTGCCGCCTCCCCTAGGTCATAGGAGACCTCTGATGGAAAAGATTCTGTTTCGTTTGCTCCATTCCCCAGATAGATGTCTGGTATACAGTAGACACTAAATATGTGTTGAATGGATCAATGACTGAGATTGGAGGAAGTAAAAATACAGGTGAAAGTGGGAAAAACCTATGCAAAAGAGCAATCCATTTCCTCTCTTTCCTCCTCTCCTGCTCCTTTTTCTTTGTTTTTCTCAACATAGATCTTTTGAACATTTGCCTCTTGTGTGAAACACTACCGACAAAGGATGAAGGGAAGAGGGTCCCTAGCCTACTGAAACTTTGAAATAAGGGGCGACAGGGCAGCTCTCTCCCCATTGTATCTATGGTGAGGGCATGGTTAGACTTTGCAGGTGCCTGAAGGAAGTTACAGGTGGAAGGGTCCTCACTCCCCACAGAGAGCAGGCAGGAGGCAAGGTAAAAAGTTCGCTAGTAAGTTCGCCTTTGACACCTGCAAGGCCCCAGGTCTGGATCTTTATGAATCACCAAAATTAGAAGCACCATTATTGCATATCTCCCCCAACATAATACTGAAAAGCGGTGATTTTCAGTAGGGGGTTTATGGTTAGAGTTAGATTCCCAAGTTTAAATATTTTTTTTTAAATGTTTTATTTATTTCTAGGAGAGAGAGAGAGACAGCGTGAGCAGGGGAGGGTCAGAGAGAGAGGGAGATACAGACTCTGAAATAGGCTCCAGGCTCTGAGCTGGCAGTCAGCACAGAGCCCGACGCGGGGCTCGAACCCACGAACCGCGAGATCGTGACCTAAGCGAAAGTCGGACGCTCAACCGACTAAGCCACCCAGCCCCCTAGATTCCCAAGTTTAAATGAACTTTACCCTGAAACCTAACACATAAAAGCAGGCAGAGCTGTTTGGGTTAAAGCAGATTTAAATAGATGACATCTCTCACTCATTCCCTTTTATACAATTCTTTTTTTTTTTTTTAATGTTTTATTTCTAGGAGAGAGAGAGAGAGGCGTGAGCAGGGGAGGGTCAGAGAGAGAGGGAGTGACAGACTCTGAAACAGGCTCCAGGCTCCAAGCTGGCAGTCAGCACAGAGCCCAACGCGGGGCTCAAACCCACGAACCGCGAGATCATGACCTAACCGAAAGTCGGACGCTTAACCAACTAAGCCACCCAGGCGCGCCCCTTCTATACAATTCTTATGGCAAATGTAACTGAAAGGTCAGTAAGAGTCTGACTGGTTCTACAAATGTAAGACAAATATCATTTATAAACTTATTTTAAATGTTGACAAAAACTCTAAGCCTGTTAAATAAATAAATATAGATAGATACATAGATGATAGATAGGGCATTATAGACACTGTGTCAGGTAAAGAGGCTATACACATTTTCATAGTATTTCTAGGTGGTAGAAACTGATGAGATAGTCACCACCCATTTTTTTCCTCCCAGGCCCACAAAAAGATTGTATCTCCTAACTTCCTCTGTAGTTAGTTTGGTACTGTGTGATAGAGTCTAACCATTGGATGTTGGGAGAAGTGATATATCCCATCTCCGAGTCTAGCAAAAAAAAAAAAAATATATATATATATATATATATATATGCAATCATCCATACAAGAAATAAACTTGACTGCACTAAAGCCATTGATATTCTGGGATTATTCGTTACAGTAGCAACCACTAATTACCCTGACTACTACAAATATATATGTATAAATATATAGGCATATATGTATATTTATATTATGTATTATATATTATGTTATATTACATTATTTATTAGGGTAATTGATAGATGTATTTATTGATATTATGATAATTTTTTAAATTAATTTTTTTCATGTTTATTTTTAAGAGAGACAGAGCAGGGGAGGGGCAGAGAGAGAGGGACACACAGAATCTGAAGCAGGCTCCAGGCTCTGAGTTATCAGCATAGGGCCTGACGCAGGGCTGGAATTCATGAACCATGAGATCATGACCTGACCTGAAGTCAGATGCTTAACCAACTGAGCCATCAGGTGACCCTATTATGGCAATTTTTTATACACACATGCACCCACACACCAATGGCTCTCAACCTCAGTTGCAACATTAGAATGACTCAGGGAGCTTTTTTAAAAAAAATCTCAGTGTCCAGGCTACACTCCAGATCCATCAATTCAGAATCTGAGTTGGGGCCCATACAGTATCAGTTTTAAAAGCTCCCCAGGTGATTCCAAATGGCAACTGAGGTAGAGAACCTCTGTTCTAAATCTTCAAGCCCATTGTAAAATTCAGGCAACTTGGGAAAATCTACCAGGTAATTCAGATATGCATCCCATCCACTGCTGACACTGTTAGTCTACGGGACGTTGTATTATCATGTAAGAGCATTAACCACGGCATCTTCCGACACTGAAAACTACATCTTTTCACTGGAGTCTGGGATGCAGCACCAGGAGGGAACAACCAAGCAGCAATGTAGTGTGTATGTCGCAAGGTAGTTGCTCAGACTCACTAACCAGCCATTTGACGGTCACTCGCACTAGCCTTGAGACAAGACTGCAGTTCTTGCCTCTACACTGGGCAGTTCCCAGAGAGTCAACACCTCCATGTGAAGTCTCTTCATAACAAAATGTTGACATAATGTCCTAAAAATATTTCAATCAGAAATATGGCCCAGTGAACTCAAGTGTCCTCATACTGCTCTTTACATTATAAAACTGGAAAATAGGAATTAGTTCTTTTGAAGGAGACAGTTCTCTGGAGTGGAAACAGAAACTGTCTTTTCAAACAGCGGTCGGCTTCTGCTAAGAGCGTGCAGGTTATTTGGTGGGATGCAGGGTCAGGTCACCACCCAAACCCCTGACTGTCTCCAGGCTCACGTCACTACTCAGCCTTGAAATGTGGAAACGAAGGCAGGGGGCTGTTTGCCCGGAATGGGTGATGCATTCTGTCACCTAAATTTAAACCTTTACTGGGGCACCTGGGTGGCTTAGTCGGTTAAGCATCCGACTTCTGCTCAAGTTATGATCTCACGGTTCATGGGTTCAGGCCCCACATCAGGCTCTGTGCTGATAGCTCAGAGCCTGCAGCCTGCTTTGGATTCTGTGTCTCCCTCACTCTCTCTGCCCCTCCCCGACTGTGCACTCACCCACACTCACTCTCTCTCTCTCAAAAATAAATTAAAATAAATAAATAAATAAACTTTAAATTTAAACTGTTACTATGCTTCCCACAAGCTTTTTGGTTCAGAAAACCACAAAAGAAAAACTAAAGACAAAACAAGAATTACAGAAAAGGAAAATATTGTGTTGCCAATATGAGTCAGAAAAAGAAACTTCAAAATATACTTCAAGTAGGAGTGCTGAATTATATTGTCATGTACTTCATGTGTGAGGGAAGATAAATTTCTCAGATGATGAGAAAAATGTGAAATAAGGCATCATTTCAAATAAGTTTAAATGTTATGGTACATTCAGTGCACGTAATAAATTCCCTGTGTCGACTATGAAGAAAGAAATCCATTTTAACTAAGAAAAGCAATTAATTTCTTCCAATCTCTGCTAACTAAAAGTTAAACAATATTTAAACAATATCTACTTGAAGAAACCAAATCAGTCGGCCTGGAGCAGGCAGATGTCAGTCCTGGATCCTCCTAGAGCAGCAGCGCGACTCAGACTGGAAGGGACACACAACAATGGCAGATCTTGGTAAAAGGCACACTATGAGTTTGGAGGTGTGGGATGGGGCCGTGACACCCATACTTCTCCCAGACAACCTCATTTCCAAAAGCAGGTGAACAGCTCACGGTTTGTAGTTTGCAATTTGAATTGTTTCAATATTATTTATCGTGGTTCCTGAGAGTACTTGGTTCATGCAAGAAGAGTGCCTTGTCCCAGCCCCTGGTGCTGCCTGCAGACCACGCTTCCCCGTCGTGACGTCCTGCGCAGTGACGTCCTGTAGTGACTGCGTCACCGTTTACCATTCCTGGTCTGTGACAGATCCACGCTTCACATTCAAGTCCATCGCGATGCCTCCCCTCTACACTGCCTCCACTCTACACTACCAATTCTCCATCTCACACAGAATGTCTTTCCAAGAGATGCTTGAATGTGGAATTTGCGTCTGAAATTTTCCCTCTCCCTAAATGAAATTCCTGTATCAGGGAAATAGTTTCTAAATTGCTTTGCTATACTTTCAGATTTTACATTTCCTGATGGTGTGTGTGTGTGTGTATGCATGCACGTGTGTATATGTACCTCCTTTTAAAGATTTTTTTTTTTAATGTTTTTTTATTTATTTCTAGGAGAGAGAGAGAGACAGCGTGAACAGGGGAGGGTCAGAGAGAGAGGGAGTCCCAGACTGAAACAGGCTCCAGGCTCCGAGCTGGCAGTCAGCACAGAGCCCGATGCGGGGCTCGAACCCACGAACTGCGAGATCATGACCCAAGCGAAAGTCGGACGCTTAACCGACTAAGCCACCCAGGCGCCCCTATGTACCTCCTTTTAAAATGAAGGTCTTACATTTTAAATTTTTTCTTGAATGAGACACATGAAACAAGTTCGCCTCCTACCGACTGGACATTATTCTCTATCTGCTATTGTCAGAATACACCGGTGTTACTTACTTTCCTTTTCTTGGAAACTTTTGTCAGAAGAGGTTAGGAAAACATTCAGATGTAAAAAGCATGTCAAACACTGTCAGATTTAAAAGGAGCTTCAACTGCCTTTTTAAAAGTGGAGGATAGAGTCTGATTTATTTTTTTAAGACATGCTAAGCACAGTTAGCTCAAATTGACTTCAGATAATCCATCATTCCTTCATTGCTCTTATTCTTTAAATATGTGTCCTCCTCTTAAAAACACATTGACACAATTCCCAAAGTCTCAACATACCAATATGATGAGATGGTTGACCCTCATCAGCTTGATACTTTATGCCAGGCAGAAGTGCTTAGCAACATCTTCCAATTGAGGGATTTCATCATGCAACTCGTGTCTATTGCTCGTTTATAAAAATATGAAACAAGGTCACCTCCAGCATGGTTTCTTCACTATCTGCTTCCAAAGAGCTTAATAACTGGCCCCCTCCCTTCCTTGTCTGGCCTCCACTCCATTGGTCACAAACCACAAAAGCACTTTTATCCAAGTAGATACACCCATCTGCTCACATACTAAGCAACAAGTATACACAAAAATACACTTTAAAGGGTGGATCCATGGGAAGCTGAGGAAACTGGACGTGTGGGGGAGGGTCATACACAGGAGAGAATAAAAGAGGTGGGTGATGGGATGGGTGATGGGTGACCTATGGAGGAGATCATCAAGGACGTAGCACAGGAAATTAGTTTTGCTTATGTTTTGACCTAAGATGGTTTCGCCTCTTAGTGAATATTTATTGAGATTTTCTATGTGCTTTGCGCTGTGCTAGGATTTTACAGTGAATATAGACAGGGTCTACAACATTGAACTCAAAGGATTTACAACCTACTGACACAATTAACACAAATGAAGCCACTGCATGGGAGAGCTTACACACACACACACTCACACACACACACACACACACACACACACAGAAATACAGAAAATATTTGATTTCTATGATATCCTAAGCATTTCAGAAACATCTCAATTATGCCTCACAACCATCCTGCAAAGTTAAGTACTATTGATTCCTTTTGATTGATGAAGATCTGAGCCCTGGGAAGCATAAATGATCTTCTCAACATCACATGGCTAACAAGTGGCAGAAATGGAATTTGGTCCTAAATTTATATAACTCTGTTTTGGTCGAGGAAAACTTCAGTAGTTTAACCTAATAAAAGTTTCTGTCTTACCCCAAATTGGCAAATGTTCTTGGTTGTCTGCGCTTTCCTGGGAGATTAACCTCCAGGTAGTGACTCAGGAATCCAGGCCCCTTTCTTCCTGAAGCTCTGCTATTTCCAGTATCTGGCATCCAAAAGCATCAGTGGAGGGCAAGAGTGAGTGACGGTGGCACATGAGATATTATAACAGTCTCCACCCAAAAGCAATATAAATCACTTTTTATCTCGCTGACCATAACTGGTTCCATAGCCCCAGTAAGATGTGAAGGAGTTGGGAAATGGACTTTGCTGAATAGTCGTGTCCCAGAGACAACCTGACCTAATGGAAGGAAAGCAGGTATCTTTGGCAGCCAGCTAGCAATTGCTGCTACAAACTCCAGAGCCACTAAATGTCATGCTTCCGAACCAAACAAAGAAGAGCTAAATTATGTGGTGCTAAGTTACGGTTCCTGAAAGAAGTTCAAAGAAGCGGGAGATCATAAGGTTGGAGCAGAAAGAAGGGAATCTGAGTAGGGTGTTGAAAAGTGGGTCTGAGGAAGACATTTCTGGCTGAGAAGAACCGGAGTGAACATGCAAAGTAGGGAAGATAATGATGTGCTCACAGGCATGTTACAAGACGTATTTATCAGATGCATCACATACAGGGACATGCATCACAGGCTGAGCTACCAGAGCTTAGTCAGTGCTGTTCAGACAATACAGACTGTAACCTTCCCAGGGACTTCTCAAAATGTAAACTCACAGAGGCCAGGGGCCGTGTTGTGCATGCTGCATTTTCCTCTTCAATGCCCAGAACATAGCAATTGCTCAGAAAAGATAAACTGTGGATGCTCTGTGAACAAAGGTGGGCTTTCAAAAAAATGTGCTCAGAGGTAGATAATCTAAGGTCTTCCATTTCCTTTGTCTACTATTGGGCTTTTCATTGCCTGAAAGGACTTATAAATTCCTTGAGTCTTGTAACATTCATCTTTCCCACAAAGGAAGTCCTAAAATTTGGTAAAAACAGTGGAAGCGGTGAAAGATCACTTCCATCAAAGGCATTGGAGAACGCTTCCTGGAGATGTTGTGGTCACACTGGGCCTTTACATCAAGAGGAAATCCTGAGTGGGGGCCCTGAGTTGGGCAAGAATGGGGAGGCAGCAGTACTAGCTAGAAGGCACAGTGCAGATGGGGGGTAGGGTCATGAGATCGTGGTCATGGAGGGGCTAGACTGCCTGCCTAAGGGGTTTCGAATACAGTGGGTTGCTTTGGGAATATTAGGAATGTTCATCAGGTTGGGTACAGAAATGCCTGAGAAGCTGGGAGACTGATGAAGTAGAACAAATCCAGGAGGCCCTGACTTTCATTTTAGTCTTCATTCCTGATCATGTGACCTGTGCCTATTTACCTCATTTGGCATTTAGGCATGAAGGAAGGAGTTATTTGTGCCTCAATCATTCATTCATGCCTCAAAGCATGAAATCCTGCACAAGTCCAAGCAGGAGATCTCAGCAAGGTGATGGTTTGAGAAATGGGAAGGAGGGAGTGGATTCAAGACCACACATAAGGTGAGATATTCTCTTTCCTGCTCTGCTGCTCTGTCAGGGAATTAGGGAAAGTCACTGGTCTCATTTTTTCACCTGTACCTGATCCTGTGTGTGTGAATATCAAAGAGACATGATTATAGAAGAGGTTACGGAAGGCGAAGAGTAAAGGGGCTTGTATAAGACCTGGTTGACAGACAACAAAGGTAAAGAAAGTGTGACCAGGACAAGTGTGACCTCCAAGTCTCTGGAATGGGTGACACCTCAGGCGGTGGGTGCCTTAGTGGCTGTGGAATCAAGGACCCATGGGAAATTGGAAGAAATTGTAAGTGATATTAGCAGCCAGAATGTGATTTTGCTCCAGAGGCTGGAAAAGAATAGTAACATAGAAGTAAAACTCTCCTAAGCTAGTATAAGACCACTAGAACAGTAGGAGGGGGTCCAGTGTGGCAGGAAGCAGCAGCGGTTTGGGTGGTGGATCTGAGCACGTAGGTAAGCCTTTCTATGCTTCAGTTCTCACTTTTATAAGGAAGGAGACATGGTGGTGCCTAAAACCTGTCCTGGGTGACTTCCTGAGTTCCCTTGCTCCCCTGTCGTCTTCCTCTGAACCCACCCTCTGTGCTCCCAGCTCTCAGATTCTATGAGAATTAATGCTTGGGATGGCCTGGCTCAAGTCACTCTCCATTCTTCTGGCCTCTGTACAGATACAGAAAGGTTCCTGTCAAGAATGTGGACCCCAGGAGTGCCTTGGTGGCTCAGTTGGTTAAGTGTCTGACTCTTGGCTTTGGCTCGGGTCAAGATCTCAATGTTCATGAGTTCGAGCCCCAGGTCAGGTTCTGTGCTGACAGCATGGATCCCTACATGGGATTCTGTCTCCCTCTCTCTCTGCCCCTCCCCTGCTCTCTATCTCTCTCTCTCTCAAAAATAAATAAATAAACATAAAAGAAAAAGAATGTGGAGCCCAAGACTAGCAAATCACACTGGCGAATGTGGCATCTCCACCCCAGTGTGACTCAAGGGATGTGAATCACCTTGTGAGGGACTTGACAGAGGACCCTGTGCTGCAAGGCTTGAATCCCAGGCTGAAGTCTTATACACTTGGAAAGTACTTTCCAGCTTGCAAAGTGCTGTCATGTGGGTATGTTCTCTCTGAGACTGAGGATGATAAACAACCTGATGAGTCCAGGATCTGGCTGCTGTGTGTTCCAAGGGAAGGGAGGCCTTCCTGACCACATGAGGTGCCCCACACCCTCTTCCCTCCCTTTCTCACAGCCTTCCAACCCCCAGAGAGTGTTGGAGGAGATGAGCTAGTGCTGGAGGCTCCCAAACCTAGGCGAGCTCCGGCCACCCCCTCTGCCTCCCAACCACAGCCAGCTAAGAAAGAGGAAGGATGCTCTGGGGTCAGATCTGTGACTGGACCCAGAAAATCTCCAGAGAGGGGCCGAGCAAACTGGGTCAGACTTCTGTGCCGGGATAGGAGACTCCTTGGAGTGACCGGGTATGTGTCAGCGACTAAATGATTCCCTTGTCTTCCTCCAGCTCCTCAGCCTCCGCCCTCCCCTTTGGGAGCTCCAGCTGCCAAGGAGTGCAACTCTGCCCTCCGGCTGCCGCTGCGGCACGGGTGCTTACTCGTAATGAGTGTTGTTTATGGAGCCCTTACAATGTGCCCGGCAGTGTGCTAACCGCTTTACGGATGTAACCGACTCACCAGCTTGGAACAGAAAATGAGGTCACCTTCTCTCAAATGTGAGCCTTAAATGCCTTTACATCCGTGTTATGTTTGTGTAAAAGCTACAAGACCCCAGGAAGTCTTCCCTCCCAAGTGTCGTTGCACACCAGTACTGCCTTAAAGCATTAAACCCAAAACCTTGCCTAGTCTGCCAAGGAACTTCCTTCTTTCTGGCTGTGTTTGCCACTGCCAGCAGTCACTGTTAAGATTCCACGAAGTCTCCGCCAGAGACAGCTGCTCAGAGAAGTTGATGATCTGGCATCTGAGCTGACCCCTGCCCACTCCAGGAGTCTGACCCCTTCAAGCAAGCATTTCCAGAAACGGGAACAAGTCCAAAGGCACTGTGGATGTCAGAACATGCACCGGCCCTGTTCCACCGGCCTCTGTCCATGTCACCTCAACGCAGGACCCTCAGACATCAAACACCAAGAGCAAGGGCACAGCTCTGCTCTCCCTACGCAGTGCTCAGAGTTCACACACGAAGTTATTTTTCCTGACTCGGCTACCCAGTGTATCTCCTTATTGAGCTATGGATTTCATTCCTGACATGGTGAAGAAGGGACCACCTCTGCATATGTAACATCCCTCCCATTTCCTGTCTCAATATGATTGGCATGTTTTTCAGGGAATCATCCACCTTATTATTTGCGGATTATCTTTTTAATCTTTCACACCCTTTTGCATTATTAGCTCCGTTTTACAAATGAGGAAAGGGAGACTAACGTTAAGGGAATTGCTCAAGGTCACACAGCTGAAAACTGGCAGAACTGGGATTTGAACACACACCCCAATTAACAGACAGAACTGTTCCACCTCCCTAAAATGTTCTTGGTTGGTACACCCATCTAAGTCAAAGTCAAGGAAAGAGGTTCCTTACGTAGGCAAATGTGTTTCTTTGTGGAGCTCACGGACCTAGGGAAAATCACGTGGAGGCAGCCAAGCTGAAAGCCCTTATCTGAACTCCACTGGAGGAGACAAACGCTCGGGTAGTTTGTGAGTAGCCAGGACATGGCGTGCCACATGTGGGGTGTGGCAGTTTAGCACGCGTGTTGGCGTTGGACTGTGGCCTGGACTGGCACTCCTACTAGGCCAACAGCCTGGGTTAAGAAGACCCAGGAGAGTAAATATGAGAGAATCTAAAGGCATGTGTGCCAGCTCTGAGCGCTGTCCATTCCTAGGCTGGTTTTTGGCCTCAAGCTCAGCACCAGCCTCCCTGGCCATTATCACCTCTGCACTGGGTCTGAGGCTTTTTGGACAGAAGCCCATGAGAAGAAGGGCTTTCTCAGGTCTCACTTCAAAGCCATTTGGATATATGAACTTGACTTTTCCAGTACCATCACCGCTCACCCTCTTCTATCCCAATAAAGGCCTACCACGGCGAAACACAATCTGCTCCAAACAAGAAGTTCAGATGGAAAATATTTGAACAGAAGTTAGATTTGAGTCCCAGGCAAGCGCCAAGTAGCTGATGGAGAAATCAGAAGGCGGGAGTCTATGGGCACAGAGAAGAGAAGGAGCAGGTGGCTCTGAGAGAGACCCATATTCTGGGGGCAAGGGTAAAGGAATGTTAACAGGAAGTTAAGTGGTAAACCACGAAGCCAAAGCAAATACAGAATCCAAAGCTGCCCGTACGGCTTATCCATAAGGAATCTGGCCAAGAAAGACCACAGCAGGGAGGAGAAGAGAAGTGGAAGATTCACAGCACCTTGTTCAGCAGCCAATCATGGCGAAGGTGAGCCAGCGAGGCATCCTAGCTCTACCTCCTGGGTAACTCAGATGGGATGTTTCTGCCCCTTAGGCCCGGGTAGAAGAGGCTGGAATCCTATCCCCATCCCCTGCCCCTACCTAGATTTTTCTATGAATTCCTGAGGGCTTATGTTACAGCTGTCTCCCCTGCCACTCAAGCTTCTACTTTCCAGTATGCTGTGTCTGCTGTGCACCATAGTGACCCGGAGAGCCAACACAAAGACCCACCCCCAATTTCTACACATTGCTGCCCTGCCTCCTTCCAAACAGACTTTAAAGGATTTGGTTTTGAGGGGAAGCGGAGGAGAGGATTCATCATGATGATGTAAAGCAATTGTTATAGACGTCGGTGTTTTATTCTTATTACATCTGCTTGCTTTGGCTTTTTCGTGGAGGGGACACTTTGCTACTACAGGTCCCTCAATATATGGTATCTCTTTCATGACAGTGTGTGGATGGATTTTTTTAAATATAAGCATCAGATGATAACTATAAATATGGCTAACATTTATTGAGAATGTACCATGTATTAGGCATTATTATGTATATATATATATAACCAAATTTATGTTTTATAATATACATATCACCAAATACATACATTGCCAAATAATTATTTCCTTATTAAAAACATCAAGGTTTTATCAATATTCTCTCATTTATGATACTTCTTTCTTCTTTTGATGAGTAGTTATTTTAAGAAATTCTAACCCAGGGGGTCCTGGATGGGTCAGTTAAGCATCAGACTCTTAATTTTGCTCAGGTTATGATCTCACGGTTCATGAGTTCGAGCCCTGCTCAGGTTCTGCACTGACAGTGTGGAGCCTGCTTGGGATTCTCCCTATGATCAGACCTTACTGCCATTTTCAATTGTCCTTGAGGCCATTTGTCATCATTGTAACTGTTGCAATTAGTTATCCATGCACTTACTTGTTTAACGTCCATCTGCCCTACTAGGTGCTTGATGAGGACAGAAACCACATCTACTTGGCTGACCTCTGTCCTCAGAACCAACACAAAGCCTGCCTGGGGTGAAGATGAACTTGTATCTAGTCTGTCTGTCCCACCCATCTTGAAAATGAGCCCATCCCTTCCAGAAAGCAGTCTCACAAAATAGAGACACCACTGGATATCTAAGCAGAGAGGCCTCATGACCAAATTGGGAGGGATGGGGGTGAGGATAGGATCCCTACACAGTGATTTAGAATAGTCTCTAAGGTCCTTTCCACTCCCCAAATCCTGGGATTTGTCACGTGGCCAGAGCTAGGACTCAAGGCAGAAAGAGTGGAACCCCGTATATGAACAGAAAGGATTTAGATGACTGAAGTGTTCTTAGAAGATATTTTCTTTCTTACCGGAAAAAAAGATTTTTTTAAAAAGGTAATTTTTTTGAAATTCATTTCTCTGGTTGCACAGATAATGAGATTCAAGGGAGTAACAAAAAAAAAAAAAAATAGAACCTAAGCTTAAGTGCAAAAAAAAAAAGTATTACCAAAATTTGCAAAGTTTAAATAAAAGACGCATTTTTTAGTAGTTAGTCTCAAAAGACTAGGCCACTAATCGTCCATGGCACATGCCTCTTTACATTCTGAACTGAGAAACACTAAAAGAGCTGTGAATTTCCCCCTCTTTTTGGAGTCAGGAATAAGTAAGATTTCTTGTTAGAATATAAAACAATGAAACATAGTTCACATATGTTACATAAAATTATTTTTTTTAAAAGACTTCTCTGGAAAGAGACAGAAGTGTGTACAATGGAAAGTTGAAAATTCTCCAATTTCAAGATGAATCAGCAAATAACTTCTCCATGACAGCAACCTGGGAACCCTGCTGAACAGACAGACCTACTTTTAATGGGAAATCAGCTCTATTTCCTGGCTTGCAGGAAAAATTATCATTTGAAGACCTTTTCTAGGTGATATGTCTATGTCGCTGCCTGTTGAAATTTATTAGGAACAGAACATGAGACCCCAGGACAATATTTACCCACAGGAAAGGATTTGTGTCCAATGGAATGCGATTGCATCAGGCCTCCTCATCCCACCCAACCTTTCAGTCCTGGATTTCCCACAGGGTGCAAGATGTTTGGTGTGGCTGCCTGCTGTTAATTAGAAATGTTCTTTTTTAAGATTTTATTTTTAAGTAGTCTCTACACTCAACCTGGGTCTCCAACTTGCAATGCCGAGATCAAGAGTCACACACTTTACCGACTAAGTCAGCCGGGCACCATATTTCTAGGAAAATCAACACCTGGCTTCATGCTTACACATCACCAACCACCCCACCTCCAAAATATTAATTTCCCTTGCTCCAAAGGAAAATGCTTTTGCCAAGCATTCCTATTCCTTAGCAACTTGTTCATTCAAAGAAGGGAGTTGGGGAAGGCAAAGAGGAAATAAAAGGAGAGAAGACGTGGTAAGTTCTCTCCTTCTTGCTCTCCAGGGAAAAGGATGTGCTACACAGAACTGTCTCAGACTCCTGAGATGCATATAGGGTCATCCAAATGATTTTGGTATTTCCTGGTGCTTTCTTTGGTGCCCTCTTATTTCTGATATGACACTGCCCAATATGTAAATTACCTGTGTGTTTTTACCTGATGGAATGGATGCTCTCTAGTAGCAGTGGAATTGGGCATAGAGCATGAGAATCTAAGGGTTTGAGATCCTGAGGCAATGGCACCAATCTTTGTTTGGTAATGTCCTTATCTTCCTCCTAACCCTAAGTCCATGTAGTTGTCACAAATCTTTATTCAGCTCAAAATTAATTTTTCTACAAAAGTGACATAAATGATGGGCAATACCTCATTGTCTGCAGTGAAAACAGGACCACATGGAGTTGAAAAGATATCTTCTTCTTCCTCCTACAAGCCCAGAGCTAAACAGCCCAGACATACTTTTACATGCATTAGTCGCCTTTCATCTGTCTGCCCAGCAATGCTCTCTCTTTCTGGGAAAAGCAATGAGATCTCTCCTCAGAGAGAGGTCTCTGGGGAACTGCCTCTAACCAGGTAGATCTCATTGGGGCAGAAAGGCTGGATCCACCTGGGAGTCTGCTAAGGTGCTGATACCCTGAGAAGTTGTCATATTTCTCTAGCAAGATTTCCAGTGAAGCTTAACTCAAATATCCTTTTAGCAAATAGACTGCCAACAGTGCTTATGCCTACGTAGATGCAGAAAGTCACCCTGGGATGGATTATCCTTGATGTTTCCCTGTAGCAGCTGAATCGTCTCAGTTAAGCAGACTTGGCTGCACTCCAGGGAAAAGGGTGTGTTACACAGAACTGTCTCAAAACTATTGAGATGCATGTAGGATTCAGCAGGCTTAAAGCCTCTCCTATGGACTGCGATGGTCCTAACAGACATTCACTGAGACATCAGGGGTCCCAAGGCAGAACCCCTTGTGAAGGGAGTCTGGATCAGTAAACAGAGCTACTATTTTGTGGGAAAAACTAATTCCAGAAGCATAGCTGGGGTCACAATCTTACTGGCTCATTCAGACAAGCCATCTTGGTGTGGATGCTGTGTTTGTGAACCAATAGCTGATCCTTTACATAGAGCCAAAGAGAGCCTAAACCTTGAACCCCAAGGGTGAGCTGTATCCAGAGCCAGGGCAGGACTCACGAGCATCCCATCCCCACAGTGGACTCCTGCTAACATGGCCAGATGGAGAAGGTTGTCAAACAATTAACTGGAAACAAATAAAAATGTAGGGGGCAGGTATCTATCTAAATCAGAAAAATGAGTTGTACTACTGACATTTTCCACCCTCACCTCTATACCTAAATAGTCACTCAAAAGTTCTTTTTTTTAAAAAATTCACTTTTCTGTCAATGGTGCACGAACTGGAAAAGAGAGGGTGACTTTGCATGAATGGTTTATAAGTCAGGAGGCACTTGCTGCAGACCACTGAATGCACATGACGAGACAGTGTTTATACTTTCCCCACTCCCCATCACATGATCAAATATTTCACTATGTGTGTCTATTCCTTCAGGGTTAAGGCCAAGTCAGCTTCATTTCGGTTTCAATGGAGACATATTTTATAAATGAAAACTTGAGACCTAAAAGGACAAACCTCCTGAAATCAAAACTCAACAAGGTCGTGATACTTTGTGGCACTGGTGTTCCAGCAGAGTGCTTAATGAGCTGGAATCCTCCAACTAAACTGTCTTGGTTCAAATCCCAGCTTGACCACTTATTGGCTGGGTGACTTTGGAAAGGTTACTTAAGCTTTCTGTGCCTCTCTTCATATAGAGACACTAATAGTACCTATTACACAGGCTGGTAGCAAAGATTAAGTGGGTGAATATACAGTTTGCAGAACTGTGCCTGACACACAGCAAGCACTCAGTAAAGGTTGTCAATATTACTACCAAACATAGTTGCCTACGCAAGATGAATAACCCATTGAAACTGTGGCATCCGTGGTGCAGATCCAACAAAGAACAGAGGCCAACCAGTCATCCATCACCAACCCAAAAGGTGCCTTCAATTTCTGATCCCAGTAATTGAGGACATATGTTACTCTGCAGACAGTCCTGATGGGAAATGGTTGATGGCTCTTCTCTGAAGCTCGGGAAATGAGAAGGAAGAGGAGGTGGGAAAGGGGAGGAGGCTGAACATTTTCATTTTCTTATGTGAACAACTCTATCTGACAAAGGGTAAGAAGGAAATGGCAATAGAATATAAAACTGCTTTGTGGAAGGTTCACATTTTCTTGTACTTTTAACTCCACTGTGGCTGATTAGTTCATGGGAAAAAATGACAAAAAGGAATAAAAACCTGACTATGAATCCAGTATCAACAATTTGCAGCCATAGTAACCTAGAAAGTGCAACTCATGAATTGAAACAAGAAGAAAAAAGTGTGTGTGTGTGTGTGTGTGTGTGTGTGTGTTCGTTCTCAGGAAGATGTCAGGAAATGGATACTGAGTGGAGAATGTAGTTAACCCCTGGTGGCTCCCAGCAGGGCAGTTCTGGATAGTCCACATGCACACCCTCTCTAGCATGTGCATCAAGGTTGTCAAAGAAGTCCTAATCTCTATTTGATAGAGTTTTCCACCTCAGCTATAAAGATTCACTCAAGGATAAAAATGACATAAAAATTCTCCAACAAGAATTTCTTGATTTTATTTTTGGTTTAAATCAAATTTGGTTTGCATTAGTTCAGCCCAGCTTCATTGCAGAAAGACAATAGGGTGTGTGGCTTCTCCTATGTTTCCATAGCTAGCTCTGGAATGACTTGGAGCTGCCTTATGAATACAATTCTGGACAAAATATAGCAGCCCAGAGCTCAGAACCCCACCCCATCTTCTTTACCTTTGGAATATAAATAATTAGTTTCTTATTTGTGTCACCAGGTATCAGCAATATATGGTCCAGGACCCTGGAAGGAAGCCCAAGCAAGTGCCAGTGGGTTTGGGAAGTCCTGGGGTCATCACCCAGATGGGAGTGATGGGCTATTTAAGAACCATCTAATTATCAAATTTGGGGCTGGCAGCATCCTTAAGGGTTATCTAGTCCAATGAGCCATATGATGCTTGAATTTTCCTTTTCCTTCAACCTTTCTGCCAAAGAGGAGGTTCATCTTATGCTCAGACCCCACCTTTGGGAAGGAACTCCCCTCATCATGGGGCAATCCATGTAGTTTTGACTACAAAAGACTCTTAAATTGAGCAGAAATATTCCTCCCTATAAATTACCACTCACAGCCCATTAAAGTAAATCAAATATTAATATATGAGAGGACAGAGTGCTAATTCTCCTCAGAAGACTTATCCGGTGTAAACATAAAGAGCTGTTGATCATTCTACATTTGGCTCTTCTCCTCTCACACCCCCAGAGGATCTCTTAAAGTAGAGTCCCTTGAATGAGTACAACACTCAATGAACATTCTGTCCCAGAGAAGGGAAGTAACCTCATTATTAGCTCTATTATTCTGAGATTTTACTACTATCAATGTAGCCTTATATTTACATAGTTCTAACAGCTTAATGGTATTTTGAACTCATAATGAATTTACTTCCCACTAAAATTTGTGTGATAGACAAATTAATGATACTTCTGGTCTCCCTGGTCAATTCTGCTCAATTCCCCAGACACTTGAGAGGAGTACATGTCTCCACCCCTTGAAGTTAGCTGACTATGTGACCATCTCTGGTCAATGAAAAAAAAGCAGAGGTCTCATATGTCAATTCAAAGTTGAGACATTTAAGTACTCATTCTCAACTTTCCAGCCCACTTTTTCCCATCATAGCAATTGTCAACGCACGTGTTGATTAGGAAGTGTCATGGACTGAATCAAGCTGGAATGCTCAGCCAACACACGGAGGACAGATGCCCTGGCACATTGCCTGGACATGCAGCATACTTTGACTAAAAAATAAACTTTTGTTGCGTTATGCACATGATTTGGGGTTTATTTGTTATTGCAATATAAACTAAACTTTCCTGACTCAATGTAGAAGTTATTTTTCATAAGTAAAATCAGATTTTCTACCTCACACATATCTCCACACTACCTTTTCATATTTTAATAATTGCTTTTGAGGTCTGATTAAGGAACTTATATTTGCTTTTTCTCATGAAAATTAGTTTTAATTCTCTTAGTCCAATGGCGAGTCCTATTACAATTTTTAAAATGTTGGGGTGCCTGGGTGGCTCAGTTGGTTAAGTGTCCGACTTTGGCTCAGGTCATGATCTCATGGTTCGTGGGTTCGAACCCTGCGTCGGGCTCTGTGCCGACAGCTAGCTCAGAGCCTGGAGCCTGTTTCAGACTCTGTAGCTCCCTTTCTCTCTGACCCTCCCCTGCTCATGCTGTCTCTCTCTCTCTTTCTCTCTCTCTCTCTCTCTCAGGAATAAATAAAACATTTAAGAAAAATTTTTTTAATGTTGATTCCATCAGACAAAGGTATTCACTCTTCCTACAACCTCCTTTACATTTGAAACTGTTAAGAATATATTTAAGACTGGACAGAGGACATTTCTGATGACATGCTTTTCTTAGTTCTCCACCCTCTATTCTCACAATGATGTTCAAGCCTAATGAAGTCAGTTCTGGGCTTTCTTAACTCAGTATAGAGGTTTAAAAAAAAAGTCACTGGGGTCCAGTAACTGCTGGAGATCTTGTTTTTAGCTTGATGAAATCTCAGTTCTCATGATAAAAACAAGACATAACTACAGGGAAAATATATATGATTGCTTCACTTTTTTCAGCTATAAAATCATCCCATTTGGATTCTTACTATTCTCAAGGAGTAGACAACATAGAATTGTGGAAAATTCAGGCTGCAATCGGGTTGCTTACGTTGAGAGACAGTTCCAGCAACATCATTGTGGCCAACAATGCTGGTGGTGCGCCCAAAGGCCATCTTCCAATTCCTTTCATGCTAATCAAGCCCTGACTTTGATCAAGAGTGCCTTTGATCAAGAGTACATAGACATTAGGAACTACAGGCCACTTCCCCCTACACCAGTTATGGGGATTATATTTCCCTTTGCCAGTCACTGCTTTGAGAATGGTCATGTGACACAATTCTGGCTTCTGAGATGAAGGTAACATCTACAGAGAAATCTCTGGGAAATGTTCTCTCACTCTTAAAAAGAGGCACAGTGAAGGAGGGTTCTCTCTTCCAGCCTTCAATATGGATGTGTGAGAATATGACAGAGATGCCTCCACCATCTCTCACCACTGGAGGATAAGCTTGAGACTAAAAACTAGCGCAGTTAACCTGGCAGGTCAAAGATGGAAAGAACTAGGTACTTTATTACATAGCTGGTTGCTGAATTAACTGGTCTAGGAACTGCCTCACCACTAGACTTCTTATGGGAGATAATAAAACTCTTTATACTTAAGCCATGTTGAGATGGATAGGTCTTTTGTTACTTGCCATCAAAAGAATCCTGACTGATATTATCATTAAGAAGTAATTCATTATAGGGGCGCCTGGGTGGCTTAGTCGGTTAAGCGTCCGACTTTCGCTTGGGTCACGATCTCGCAGTCCGTGGGTTCGAGCCCCGCGTCGGGCTCTGTGCTGACTGCCAGCTCAGAGCCTGGAGCCTGTTTCAGTCTGTGACTCCCTCTCTCTCTGACCCTCCCCTGCTCACGCTGTCTCTCTCTCTCCTAGAAATAAATAAAACATTAAAAAAAAAAAAAGAAGTAATTCATTATAAACATCCTTATGCTGTTTTATAAAAAGTAGAATCAATATAATAGAAGGAGGAAGGAGGAGGAGACAGAGGAGGAGGAAGCGGAGGGGGAGGGGTAGCAATAGCAGCAGCAGCAGCAGCAATAACAGCCTGGGTAGTAGCAGCAGTAAGGATACTGTCTTACAACGATGAGAACCTACTTGGTGGGAGGCATGATGAGACGCACTTAGGGAGCTTACTCTAAAATTCAAGACCATACTTGTACTCTTCCAATCTAAGACTATATTTCACCCATCCTGGGCCACCACATCATTCTGTTCTCTTTTATACCTGGGCCCTGACATTCAGAGAAACCAAGAAATTGGGTCACCAATAGTGCAACTCGCCACTCGTCTCAGTCCACTCACAGAGCAGGTACAAGGGTGCCCTTTCTAATTTCCACTGGGGCTGTTGTTGTGGTACTGCTACACCAGCACCTGCTACTTAAGGTGCCGGTGGAAGAGGAGATACCACGGCAATACAGTGCTTCATGGTCCCAGGTGCTCACTGAGCTGTTAGTTGGGAAGAGTCTCAGAGCAGGGCAGGGCCAACAAGGGACTCGGTGAGCGGATATGCCACTCTAAAACGGTCATCCCTGGGGCGCCTGGGTGGCTTAGTCGGTTGAGCGTCCGACTTTCGCTTAGGTTATGATCTCGCGGTTCGTGGGTTCGAGCCCTGCGTCGGGCTCTGTGCTGACTGCCAGCTCAGAGCCTGGAGCCTGTTTCAGTCTGTGACTCCCTCTCTCTGACCCTCCCCTGCTCTCTCTCTCTCTCTCTCTCCTAGAAATAAATAAAACATTAAAAAATTTTTTAAAAAAATAAAAAATAAAAAAAAAAATAAAACGGTCATTCCTGCCATGACAGCTTTTAGTGAGGCTATGGAAATGGATAAGACACAAGAGTGAATTTGTTGAAAAGAACACAATGGTTGAAAAGGTGAATTCAGAAGTTAGACAACGACAGCATCAGCTTTCACTCTCAGCCCTGCCGCTTGCTGGCTCTGTCAGAAGGCTCGCATTTCCTCCCTAACGTATGCTTGGCGTTCTCATCTATAAAATAAATGTGCCTGATACCTAGTAAAGGTTCAATAAATTATAGTTATTATTATTCAATAGCCTGCCCACAAAACAAATGGACTAACATGCTGCCTTGGGCATGTTAAAAAAAAAAAATCTTCACTAGTTTACCTTTGGCGAAACACAAAGCAAAAGTAAAGGCTAAATTCCAATGATTGCGTCTAGCTATGCCTGAAGATAGATGAACTCAGAGTACACACTTCTTTGAGGGAATTTGAATTGGGTTTCTGTCACTTACAGCCAAGATACCTGACCAATGCAGCATCAGTTAGAATCAAGCTCAGGTCTTTCCTCTACAAGCTTTCTCAGCACTTCAATACACGACACAAGACAATTCATAATCTTTTCTAATTTCTGTATTGCATATTTCAATAATTACTCATATTTCACTTGGCTTTGCTACTTAACCATTTTAGGTGCATGTCTTGTTTTCCCAGCATGTTTCTACATTTCTCAAGACAAAAGCAATGCGCTCCACTTATTTTCTGCTACAAAACCAGACACAGTTCTAGGCAGATACCAGATCCATTAAAAAAAAAGCACAATCAGCAAGGTGGTTTTCACTGGATCCTAAGTCAGGTTCCCTGATGAAGTTAGGTATTTGTGAGCATGTCTACTAATCTGGCATGATGAACCTTCCAGGAAAGAACCATCGTAAAAGAGAACAAAGTCAGGCACACAAGCTCTGTCCAGCAAAAATGCTTCAGTCAACATAGAGACAAAGGAACTCTAGGCATTAAGCACTGGTAATATGCTGAGATCAGGCAGTGCTGTAAGGGGGCCACTTTAGGACACTGTGGACTTGGGCACAGTGCAGCCTTGGACCAGTGATGGGGAGTGGTCACATTAAAGGTGCTATAGACTAAACGTACCCCTTCCAATCCATATGTTGAAATCTAATCCCCAATATGATGTTATGTAAAGGAGGTGGGGCCTTGGGTGAGGCCTCTCCTCACGAATGAGATTAGTGCCCTTATCAAGGAGACCTCAGAGAGCTTTCTTGTCCCACTGGCCATATAAGAACACAGCGAGAAGATGGCCATCCAGAGAGCAGGAAGCCGGACCTCACCAAACACTGAATCTGCCAGTGCCTTGATCTTGGACTCCCCAGCCTCCAGAGCTTTGCAAAACAAGCGTTTGTTGTTTGTAAACCACCCCGTCTCTGGCATTCTGGTCTAGCAGCCAAAGGGCTGAAGACACAAGGTCAGCTTCAACACCAGTGGTGGCAGAGAACAGGATCAACAGCAGTGCTCATAACATGAGGCACAGCGAGCGTGGTGGTGGAGTGGAGGCTTATCAGCCCTGTGGGGATGGGACACAGCTGGGAGAGAAGCCCTGGCATCTGGTCAGTGATAAAAATCTGGTCTCTCAGTGGGAGCCTTCAAGATATTCTCTGAGGTTTCCCAGAAATGCTGGGGAGACTTTGCTGGAGTCTGAACAGTGTACAAGACACCGTGTCCTGTGGTACCCTACAGCGGCATTCTCTAGGGAAACATCAATTTCCCTACTCGCAAATTAAACTATCAAGGGCAAGACTCCAGTGCCATGGCCAGACCACATTTGGCTGTGGAGGAGGTGAAACAGACCTGCCCTCCTATGGCTCCTCTGGCATGTCCTGCTCTCTGGTCAACCTCTCACCCTGGCTGCTTTCCCTCTGAGTGGCCCTGGGTCGGCAGAAGTCCCACCACACTGGGATTCAACCTTCCCAGCTTCCACTGCCCCTAGAAGGCCCCATAGTTATACAATACTTTCTGGCTCCAATTCTACTTAATTTTTAGAAAACTGGATTCCTGTTTGTATCTCTACAGCTTTTCTTAGATTTTTTTTCAGCAGTCTCTTAATTATCTTGCATTTCATTTCTCCTCTCCTCTAAGAATGGGTTTAACTCTCAAGGTCTGAAGTCATTTGATATAAAATGCAGTCTATGGAGTTCTAAGTTCTTTGGCCAACAAGTAGCCGTCAACAGGAGGTGACCCAGAAGTTGGTGATGGCACCAAAAGATAGAAGATTGGTTTGCTCAACCCCATATGTTTCATTCTGTGGTTTGTGAAGTACTGAACTAAGTGCAGAACCAATTCCCTTAGAGGAAGTGATGGGTTTGTGCAAGCAATGTTAACACTTTAGAGCTACTAGGGTATACTACTGACTAACTCTTTGTTTCAGAGCTTGGGAAAGTGCCTGCCCTCCAACTTCCTAAGGCTGTGCTGACGCCCACAGTCCCCCTCACTTCTTCAGTTAAGTGGGCTAGGTGGCCATCAGTACGTGTGCTGTGGATATACCCATTGCAGAAATGTTACACACGGTCATTGCAAATGAACTGCAGTAGCCCAATGGGGTTTCCAGGCTCTCTGATGCTCCTTGATAGTTACTGGGCACCTGAACTGAGGCCAGCACTCCCTGGCTAGTGTGAGACTCTCAACTTATGCGCTTCCAAGTTGGTTCCTTAGAATGAGAAGAGGGAAGCCATCACCACGTCCTATATTCTCTTCTAGGCAGACAGAGCTGCAGGGTACTAAGGCGTAGGAAAACGCGGGTAAACAGGTTGCAAACTGCTGTTTACAGTTTTCTTTTCGCATTTCAGCAAGGAGGCCATCAGTGAGAACAGAATATCCTCAGTGTCAACACCCTCCAAGAAAAAATGCAGGCATGTGGGCATTTGGGACAATGCTTCCCAGTAACTCTGGTCCAATTTTAGCCGCAATGGACTCCGTGAATAAATGTCTTTTCCAAGGGTAACAAAAGCAAAAATAAACAACGGGGACTCCATCAAACTAAAACACTTTTGCACAGTGAAGGAAACCACCAGCAAAACAAAAAGGCAATTGACTGAATGGGAGAAGAAATTTGCAAATGGTCAAACCCATAAGGCATTAATAACCACAATATATAAGGAATCCACACAACTCAATATCCAAAAAAAAAAAAAAAGCCAAACAATCCAATTTAATATGAGTAGAGACCTGAATAGGCATTTCTCCACAGAAGACATACAGATGATCATTAAACATATGAAAAGATAGTCAACATCACTCGTCATCAGGGAAATGCAAATCAAAACCACAATGAGGGGAGGGGCCAAGATGGTGGAACACCATAGAAGGGTTTTTTTGGTTTTGGTTTTGGTTTGTTTTTTTTTTGCGTCTCATGTCTATGAAATACAGCCAGATCGACACTAAACCATCCTGCACACCTAGAAAACTGATTTGAGGATTAACACAACCACCTGCACAACCTGAACCACAAACTCAGCAGGTACCCGGCGAGGAGAGGCGAACTGGGGGAGAGAGAAGCGTGGAGGGCAGGGAGCTGTTTTTGCTCGCGGAGAGAGGACGGAGGCGAGGGGAGAGTACGGGAAAAGCATTTCCCCCGAAAGCAGCTGGAGGGAAAGTGGAAAAGTGGAAACAGCCGCAAGGACTGAACTGGCAAAGGCGCACAGGCAAAGGCCCCAGCGGACCCCAGAGAACAACCACGTTCGCGGGTGCTGAAGCAAGGACGTTAAGGGTGAAGCCTGCTCCCGGGTGTGTGTTGTGACTTACCATCATCCTGAAGTGCTGTTACATCGCGTGAACTTTTCCTGGGGTGCCGTTTCCTGGGGTGCCAGAGACTGGCACCCAGCCGCAGTCTCTGGGCATCCGCAGGGTCCCGCGAACCTTCCTCCGTGAGGCCCTCCCCCAGAAGGTCAAAGCGAGTCAAATACGCAGTCGCTCAGAAGTGAGGGCTTGGGAAACACAGCTGCATCTGAGATAAAACTCAGGAAGGAGATGCCACCTGGCAACCTGACGGCGTGGTGACTGACCGGCAGTGTAAAACCAGGGAGTGGATGGAACCTGGAGACAAGGACGGTGCGAGATTGCTGGTCGGGACAACAGATTCCCGACATTACCGACTAGGTAGTTGAGTGACGCCATTTTCACCACGCCTCTCCATGCGCATAAATACCTACAAGTGCCCCAACCCACCCCAGTAAGCTAAGCAGCGCCATCTGGTGGAGAACAGAGTCGTTACACTAGGCCCGCCCAACTCGGCCAATCTCCCTCTTCAGGAACATCACAAGCGCCTCCACCTGCTTAGTCTACAGACTTAGTTTACACCTGCTTAGTTTACAGACTTAGTTTACACCTGCTTAGTTTACAGTGCCTCATAGTTTGACTTCTAGGGGAAAACGATGTAATTTCAATCGTATATCAGTCTGTTCACTGATCCATCTATTAAATTTTTTTCTTTTCCTTTTTCTTTTTCTTGAATACAGAGAGAGAAAATAAATTATTTTTATTTTCAATTTTAAGCAAAACTATTTTTCTTTAATTTTTTCCTACTATATTTTTTACTTTTTTGTAAATATTTCCAATTCTATTTTACTTCCATCATTTCATTTTATTCTACTTCATTGTATTCATTTTTTCAAATTTTTAAATGTTTTCCTTTTTTTTTTGTCCCTTTTACCTCGAATCTATCAAGCTCCTTTCAACAACCAGACCAAAACCCACCTAGGATCTAACATAAGTTATTTGATTTGAGTGTGTGTGTTGTTTTTCATTTTTTAATTTTCATTTTTTTAACTTATTATTTTTCTTCCTTCAAAATGAACAAATGAAGGAATTAACCCCCCAAAAAGGGTAGGAAGCACAGAGGACTCCCATTAGATTCAATAAAAACCGGCCACCAGCAAGGCATATCATAGCCAAGTTTGGAAAACACTCAGGCAAGGAAAAAATCATGGGAGCAGCAAGGGGAAAAATGTTCTTAACCTACAAGGAAAGACAAATCAGGTTTGCAGCAGACCTATCCACAGAAACTTGCCAGGCCAGAAAGGAGTGGCAGGATATATTCAATGTGCTGAATCTGAAAAATATGCAGCCAAGAATTCTTTATCCAGCAAGACTATCATTCAAAAATAGAAGGAGAGATTAAAAGTTTCCCATAAAAACAAAAATTAAAGGAGTTAATGACCACTAAACCAGGCCTGCAAGAAATTTTAAGGGGGACTCTCCATGGGGAGAAAAGATGGAAAAAAATTTTTAAAAGACCAAAAGCAACAAAGACTAGAAAGGACCAGAGAACACCACCAGAAACTCCAATTCTATAAGCAACATAATGGCAATAAATTCATATCTTTCAGTACTCACTCTAAACATCAGTAGATTAAATGCTCCATCAGAAGACATCGGGTAACAGAATGGATAAAAAGACAAGATCCATTTATATGCTGTTTCCAAGAAACCAAATTTAGACCTAACGTCACCTTCAGATTGAAAGTAAGGGGATGGAGAACCATCTATCATGGTAATGGTTGACAAAAGAAAGTCAGAATGGCCATTCTTATACCAGACAATCTAGACTTAAGGGCATTATATCACAATTAAGGTATCTATCCACAAAAGAAGACCTAACAATTGTAAACATTTATGCTCCAAATGTGAAAGCACCTAAATATATAAATCAATTAATCACAAACATAAAGAAACTCATTGATAATAATACCATAATAGTAGGGGACTTCAACACCCCACCTACAGCAATGGACAGATCATCTAAACAGAAAATCAATGAGGAAACAATGGCTTTGAATAACACACTGGGCCAGATGGACTTAACAGATATATTCAGAACATTTCATCCTAAAGTAGTCGAATACACATTCTTCTCCAGTGCACATGGAACGTTCTCCAGAATAGATCACATACTCAGACACAAATCAGCCCTCAACAAGTACAAAAAGTTCGAGACATTACTGTGCATGTTCTCAAACCACAACACTATGAAACTTGAAATCAACCACAAGAAAAAATTTGGAAAGATAACAAATATTTGGAAACTAAAGAACATCCTACTAAAGAAAGAATGGGCTAACCAAGAAGTTAAAGAGGAAATTAATAAGCACATGGAAGCCAATGAAAATGACAACACCACAGCCCCAAACCTGTGGGATGCAGCAAAGGCGGTCACAAGAGGAAAGTATATAGCAATCCAGGCCTACCTAAGAAGGAAGAAAGGTCTCAGATACACCACCTAACCTTACACCTTAAAGAGCTGGAAAAAGAACAGCAAATAAAACCCAAAAGCAGCAGAAGGCAGGAATAATAAAGATTAGAGCAGAGGTCAATTCTATCGATACCAAAAAACAAAAAACAAAAAAACAAAAGCAAAAACAAAAAACAAATCACTGAGACCAGAAGTTGCTTCTTTGAAAGAATTAACAAAATTGATAAACCCCTAGCCAGTTTGATCAAAAAGAAAAAGAAAGGACCCAAATAAATAAAATCAAGAATGAAAGAGAAGAGATCACAACCAACACTGCAGAAATAAAAAAATTAATAAGAGAATAGTATGAACAATTATATGCCAATAAAATGGGGCAACCTGGAAGAAATGGACAAATTCCTAGAAATATATAAACTACCAAAACTGAAACAGAAGAATTAGAAAATTTGAACAGACCCATAACCAGTAAAGAAATTGAATTAGTAATCAGGTCTCCCAAAAAAACAGGAGTCTAGCCTCAGATGGCTCTTCAGGAGAATTCTACCAAACGTGTAAAGAAGAGTTAACACCTATTCTCTTGAAGCTGTTCCAAAAAATAGAAATGGAAGGAAAACTTCCCAAATCTTTTTATGAAGCCAGTATTACTTTAATTCCAAAACCAGACAAAGACCCCACTAAAAAGGAGAACTATAGACAAATTTCCCTGATGAACATGGATGCAAAAATCCTCAAGATATTAGCAAACTGGATCCGACAATACATTAAAAATAGTATTCACCACAACCAAATGGAATTTATACCTAGGATGCAGGGCTGGTTCAATACCCACAAAACAATCAATGTAATCCATCACATCAATAAAAGAAAGGACAAGAACCATATGATCCTCTCAATCGATACAGAGAAAGCGTTTGACAAAATACAGCATCCTTTCTTGATAAAAACCCTCAAGAAAGTAGGGATAGAGGATTATACCTCGAAATCATAAAAGCCATTTATTAAAGACCCAATGCTAAAATCACCCTCAATGGGGAAGAAACTGAGAGCTTTCCCCCTAAGTTCAGTCACAAGACAGGAATGTCCACTCTTATAACCGTTATTCAACATAGTATTGGAAGTCTTAGCTTCAGCAATCAGACAACACAAGGAAATAAAAGACATCCAAATTGACCAGGAGGAGGTCAAACTTTCACTCTTCACAAATGACATGATACTCTATATGGAAAACCCAAAAGATTCCACCAAAAGAATGCTAGAACTGATCCATGAATTTAGCAAAGTTGCAGGATAAAAAATTCAATGCACAGAAATCATTTGCATCCCTATACACCAATAATGAAGCAACAGAAAGAGAAATCAAGGAATCGATCCCATTTACCATTGCACCAAAAACCATTCAATATCTAGGAATAAATCTAATCGAAAAGGTGAAAACTCTATACACTGAAAACTATAGAAAGCTTATGAAAGAAATTGAAGAAGACACAAAAAATGGAAAAACATTCCATGCTCCTGGATAGGAAGAACAAATGTTGTTAAAATGTCAGTACTACCCAAAGCAATCTACATATTCAATACAATCCGTATCAAAATAACACTAGAATTCTTCACAGAGCTAGAACAAACAATCCTAAAATTGTCATGGAAACAGCAAAGACCCTAAGTAGCCGAAAATGTTGAAAAAGAACACCAAAGCTGGAGGCATCACAAACCCAGACTTCAAGCTGTATTACAAAGCTATAATCATCAAGACAGTACGTTGTTGTCACAAAAACAGACACTCAGATCAATAGAATCGAATAGAGAATACAGAAATGGACCCACAAATGTATGGCCAACTGATCTTTGACACAGAGGGAAAGACTATCCAATGGAATTAAGACAGTCTCCTCAGCAAGTAGTGCTGGGAAAACTGGACAACAACATGCAGAAAAATGAACCTGGACCACTTTCTTACCTCATACACAAAAATAAACTCAAAATGGATGAAAGACCTAAATGTAAGACAGGAAGCCATCAAAACCCTTGAGTAGAAAGCAGGCAAAAACATCTTTGACCTTGGCCACAGCAACTTCTTACTCAACACATCTCCAGAGGCAAGGGAAACAAAAGCAAAAATGACCTACTGGGACCTCATTAAAATAAAAAGCACAGCAAAGGCAACAATCAGCAAAACTAAATGGCAACCAACAGAATGGGAAAAGATATTTGCAAATGACATATCAGATAAAGGGTTAGTATCCAAAAATCTATAAAGAACTTATCAAACTCAACACCTCCAAAACAAATAATCCAGTGAGGAAATGGGCAAAAGACACTTCTCCAAAGAAAAATGAACACTTCTCCAAAGAGGACATCCATATGGCCAAAAGACACATGGAAAAATGCTTAACATCACTCATCATCAGGAAAATACAAATCAAAACCACGAGATACCACCTCACACCTGTCAGAATGGCTAACATGACAATTCAGGCAACAACAGATGTTGGCAAGGATGTGGAGAAAGAGGATCTCTTTTGCACTGCTGGTGGGGATGCAAACTGGTGCAGCCACTCTAGAAAACCGTGTGGAGGTTCCTCAAAAAATTAAAAATAGAACTACCCTATGACCCAGCAATAGCACTACTAGGTATGATGCTGCTTCAAAGAAGCACATGCACCCAAATGTTTACAGCAATACTATCAACAATAGCCAAAGTATGGAAAGAGCCCAAATGTCCATCGATGGATGAATGGATAATGAAGATGTGGTGTAGATATATACAATGGAATATTACCATTGTATTACCAGCAATCAAAAACAATGAAATCTCGCCATTTGCAACTATGTGGATGGCAATAGAGGGTATTATGCTAAGTGAAATTAGTCAGTCAGAGAAAGACAAATATCATATGACTTCACTCATATGAAGACTTTAAGCAGATGAGCATAAGGGAAGGGAAGCAAAAATAATATAAAAACAGGGAGGGGGACAAAACATAAGAGACTCTTAAACATGGAGAACAAACAGAGGGTTGCTGGAGGGGTTGTGGGAGTGGAGTGGGCTAAATGGGGAAGGGACATTAAGGAATCTACACCTGAAATCATTGTTGCACTATATGCTAACTAACTTGGATGGCAATTTAAAAAATCAATCAATAAAAAATAAAATAAAATAAAAACCACAATGAGTTTTCACCTGATACTTGTCAGAATGGCTAGAATAAAAAAGACAAGAAATAACAAGTGTTGGAGAGGATACAGAGAAAAGGGAACCCTCGTGCATGTTAGTGGGAATGCAAAATGGCACCACTATGGAAAACATTATGGAGTTTCCTCAAGAAATTAAAAACAGAACTGCCATATGATCTGGCAATTCCACTTTTGAGTGTTTATCTTCAGAAAATGAAAATGGTAATTCGAAAAGATAAATGCACCTCCATGCTCATTGCAGCTTTATATACAAGGCCAAGATACAGAAGCAGCCCAAGCATCCATCAATAGATACGTGAATAAAAAGATGTGGTGTGATACACAAAAATAAACTCAAAATGGATAAAGGACCTGAACGTGAGACAGGAAACCATCAAAACCCTAGAGGAGGAAGCAGGAAACAACCTCCTTGACCTCTACTGCAGCAATGTCTTACTTGACACATCCCCAAAAGCAAGGGAATCAAGAGCAAAAATAAACTATTGGGACCTCATCAAGATTAAAAGTTTCCGCACGGCAAAGGAAACAATCCATAAAACTAATAGGCAATGGATGGAATGGGAAAAGATAGTTGCAAATGACATATCAGATAAAGGGTTAGTATCCAAAATCTATAAGGAACTCACCAAACTCCACACCCGAAAAAAAAAAAAATACAGTGAAGAAATGGGCAGAAGATATGAACAGACACTTCTCCAAAGAGGACATCCAGACGGCCAACAGACACATGAAATGATGCTCAGCATCCCTCCTCATCAGGGAAATACAAATCAAAACCACAGTGAGATACCACCTCACACTGGTCAGAGTGGCTAAAATGAGCAAATCAGAGAACGCGAGATGCTGGCTAGGGTGTGGAGAAACGGGCACCCTCCTACACTGTTGGTGGGAATGTAAACTGGTGCAGCCCCTCTGGAAAACAGTGTGGAGGCTCCTCAAAAAATTAACAATAGAACTCCCCTATGACCCAGCAATAGCACTGCTAGGAATTTACCCAAGGGATACAGAAATGCTGATGCATAGGAGCACATGTACCCCAGTGTTCATAGCAGCACTCTCCACAATAGCTAAAACATGGAAAGAGCCTAAGTGTCCATCAACAGATGAATGGATCAAGAAGATGTGGTTTATCTATACCATGGAATACTACATGGCAATGAGAAACAATGAAATCTGGCCATGTGTAGCAACATGGATGGACCTTGAGGGTGTTATGCTGAGGGAAATAAGTTAGGTAGAGAAGGCCAGCTACCATATGTTTGCACGTATAGGAGGATTAGGGGGAACTTAACAGAGGATCGTGTGGGAGAAGAGGAGGGAAATAATGAGGGAGAGGGAGAGAGGCAAACCTCGAGACACTCTTGAATGCTGAGAACAAACTGAGGACTGATTGGTGTGGGGTGGAGGGGGGGTGATGGGCATGGAGGAGGGCACTTGTGGGGATGAACACTGGGTGTTGTATGGAAACCAACTTAACAAAAACTATTTAAAAAAAAGAAACTAAAAAAATAAAAATTCTTGAAAAAAAGATGTGGTGTGTATATATATATACATACACATACATAATACACACATACACACACACACACACAATGGAATACCACTCTGCTGTAAAACAAATCTTGCCATTTGCAGCAACATGGATGGACTAGAGAGTATTATGCTAAGTGAAATAAGTTGAACAGAGAAAGACAAATACAGTATGATTTCACTTTTATGTAGTATCTAAAAAAAACAAAACAAGTGAACAAACAAATAAACAAAAAGCCAGAAACAGGCGTATAGATACAGAGAGCCATCCAGTGGTTGCTCAATGGGAGGGAAGGTTGGGAGATGGGGGAAGTGGGCAAGGGGATTAAAAGGTATAAACTTCCCAGGTATAAAATGAATAAGACAGGGATATAAAGTACAGAATCAGGAATACAGCTAATAATAGGTAACAACTTTGTATGGTGACAGATGGTAGCTAGATTTATTATGGTGATCACTTCATAATGTCTATAAATGTTGAATCACCTGAAACTAATACACTACTGTACGCCAAGTACACTTCAATTTAAAAAACATACATAAGGGGCGCCTGGGTGGCTTAGTTGGTTAAGCGTCCGACTTTCTCTTAGGTCATGATCTCACGGTTTGTGGGTTCTAGCCCCGTGTCGGGCTCTGTGCTGACTGCCAGCTCAGAGCCTGGAGCCTGTTTCAGTCTGTGACTCCCTCTCTCTCTGACCCTCCCCTGCTCACGCTGTCTCTCTCTGTCTCCTAGAAATAAATTAAAGAAAAAAAAAAAACACATATAAATACCACAATAAATAAACATACTCTTCTAGTTGGTCATAAAATCCCAGCTTGGAATCAGTCATGTTTGTTT
This sequence comes from Proteles cristata cristata, assembly GCA_017311185.1. Classification (NCBI taxonomy): domain Eukaryota; kingdom Metazoa; phylum Chordata; class Mammalia; order Carnivora; family Hyaenidae; genus Proteles; species Proteles cristata. The sequence continues at coordinate 1,705,006 of JAESUZ010005330.1, read as the reverse complement.
TCTAAGAAATGGCATTCTAGTGCCAGAAGTTATCACCTCAGTCATTTTATTCTGAGGGAAATAGGAGTAAGAAAAAGAAAATGAACATGTAGCATGTGGTAAATGTGAATGAAAAAATTAATCCCTGGTGGCAGCTAAGTACTCTGTCTCGAAAAGGGACACAATTTAATTTTTATTTCAGGTTTAATTAAAATCAGAATGAGCATGATGCATAGGAGCACATGTACCCCAGTGTTCATAGCAGCACTCTCCACAATAGCTAAAACATGGAAAGAGCCACGGAAAGGACACTTATGTCCATCAACAGATGAATGGATCAAGAAGATGTGGTTTATCTATACCATGGAATACTACATGGCAATGAGAAACAGTGAAATCTGGCCATGTGTAGCCACATGGATGGACCTTGAGGGTGTGATGCTGAGCGAAATAAGTCAGGCAGAGAAAGACAAATATCATATGTGTGCACGTATAGGAGGATTAGGAGGAACTTAACGGAGGACCAAGGGGGAGAAGAAGGGCGGAAATGGTGGGGGAAAGGGAGAGAGAGGCAAACCATGAGAGACTCTTGAATGTGACAAAAACTGAGGACTGATGGATGTGGGGAGGGAGGGATGGGCATGGAGGAGGACACTTGTGGGGATGAGCACTGGGTGTTATGTGGAAAACATTTTTGTAAAAAAAAAAAAAAGTAAATAAAACATTAAAAAAAAGAAAAAAATCAGAATGAGCATGTTTTTTTTTAATAGAGATGAATTTTAAAGTGGTTCTTTTTTTTAAAAAAATTGATGTTTATTTGTTTTTTCGATGCAGAATATGAGTGGGGAAGGGGCAGAGAAAGAGGGAGACACAGAATCTGAAGCAGGCTCCCAGCTCTGAGCTGTCAGCACAGAGCCTGATATGGGGCTCAAACTCATAAACTGCGAGATCATGACCTGAGTGAAGTCAGACGCTTAACCAACTGAGCCACCCAGTCACCTCTAAAGTGATTCTCTCTTGATGCCCTCCCCACCCTACCTCTACATGATGTCCCAGAGGGAATCACACCTCCGTGCATAATCCTGGGCCCTAAGCATAGATATTTGTTTCTCCATCTACCAGCTTTAAATGGTACCAATTTATGCTTAAAATGACAGTTTAGTTTTTTTTACATTGCCCTTCACCTTTTCTCCCTCTTAACCTCCTGATCTTTTATATTACTACTTTCAAGTCTTCCCATGGTTACCTTTGTGTCTGTAAATAACACATTTACATCACTATTTCATCCTCCAACAACCTTGGTCCACACCTCAATTCTTTTTTGTGTGGAATAAACTACAGCTATAGACACAGTCTTTGCATTACCAAAGCTGTTAACATTTACATAAGCTCTAGTGCTAAGCATGTGTGTGCTCTGTCTCCTGACTAATATAAAAGGTAAACATGAATACACAGAATTTCTATTGTTGAGTGAGTAAATATGACTTACTGCTGAACCAAACAGAGTACTAGGATTGCATTTTCTTCCCAAAAGATCTTTGGAGCTGTGTAGGGGGAAATATTTTTAGCATCAAGGCCAAAAGGATTCTCTTTTCTTATATATTATCAGTTGCCTAAAATCACCTCTTAATTATTTTCATCATGTTTGGGCAAAACTATCTTATCTCAATTTTTGTTTTTCCTGGAATTTCAAATGGCTGTTGCCTCGTTTCTTATGGACAAAAGAATAATGTCCCCTTAAGATTTCCTAAGCTTTTTCATCCCTCAGTCATGCTGTCGATTAAGCTTGGCTGCCTCTTCAAGCAATGTGTAGTCTGGTTTCATGACTGACATCTGAGACTTCCTTTTCACTGCACTCTTGGGTTGGAGCCTCTGTTTCCCGAACCCCATGTTTACTCTTTCTTGGTTTTCTCTCTTATTTTTTTTCTAACATACTTCCTTAAATAACTTCAAGGAAGGATGCCCTTGTCTGGAAAGATCTTTATTTTGACCTCACACTTACTGGGTCATTGGTCTGGATTCAAGATTCAAACTCCTCAGCCTCAAAATAACTTTCATAGGTAGAGTTAGGAGTACACTTTCACAAACAGGCTTCCCCAAAGTTTCACCAGAAATGAAAAAGGGCGACTTCAAAAACGACCTCTTTGTGACTCTGACTTCTGCCTCGACCCTCCATGGAGGCAGATTGTTCAAAGATCACAGATAATTGCCTCATCCAACAAGCTCATTTCCAACTGGGGCCAACGGTGGACCATCCATGAAACTGCTCCACTGACTGGTAACACACAGGAACTTCCCAACACGCAGGGGTTGCAAGCACTCGGGACTTGAGCATTGTGACTGGGACGGGAAGGAAGAGGAAGAGCCAGAGGACAAACACCAAGTGGGGACCAGAAGATGAGCAGTGGCACTAGGAATGTGAGAGGGGAGAGGGAGGAAGTGAAGGGAAGGAGACAAGAAATATGTGGAAAGAATGTTTTCTTTCCCTATTCTTTCCCTTCTCCTTATCCTCCAGACATTTAATAATTTTATTACTCCTTTTGGTTCATCTATTGGTTATCTTTGTAACATTAAGTAATACATTTATATCACTCTTCAGAAAGGATTATATCAATATGAAAAAATGAAAAGCAGGGGGTTGATTGGACTATTATTTTTATATCATTTTACTGAAATATTACTGATATATAAAAAGCTGGACATATTTAATGTGCACAGCGCAACGCATTACATGACAAGTATACACTCCTGAGACCAAGAGCACCATCAAGGCCATGTGCTGATTTTCAGAGCGCACGTGTGTAAGCCTGCCTGCGGACGGGGTGGAGGCAGCAAAGGGAACTGAGGTCTTAAAGCACTCATTTTCTTCTTCACGCTCCATGGGGAGGCCATGGACAGAGAGGTTTATGAGCCTGGATGACAAACATGCCAGATACCAGCACCTTCTACCCAACCAGACCTGGGAGCACAAGACGCCGCCGTGCAAGATCCAAAGGAAACTGCTGCCATATTAGCACCACCAGGGGTCTAGCCTTGCAAGCACCAGGAAATGGCACTTGGGGAAGCACCTACAGAGGGATTCTCACAGGGGCCAGGGCCTTCACAAAATAATGCACTTGGTAGCAAATATCTTCAAGGGCCTGGAATGGATGACCATCAGAACTAGGTGTAAGCAGGGGCGCCTGGGTGGTGGTTAAGCGTCTGACTTCAGCTCAGGTCATGATCTCACGATTCGTGGGTTTGAACCCCATGTCCGGCTCTGTGCTGACAGCTCAGAACCTGGAGCCTGCTTCAGCTTCTGTCTCCCTCTCTCTCTCTCTCTCCCTGCCCCTCCCCAACTTGCACTGTGTGTGTGTCTCTCTCAAAAATAAATAAACATTTTAAAAAAAGAACTAGGTGTTATATGGAAAGCAACTTGACAATAAACTATTAAAAAAAAAAAAAAGAACTAGGTGTAAGCACAGTTCTTACTTTCAGATACCCAGAAATACCTGGGAGAGGCAGAAGGTCCTGCTTCACACACATGGACCCTTGAAACATGAATCATGACCGTTAGCTCAGCTTTGAACCCGCAGCTTGGGGAGACTTATGGATCTATGAGATCAGGTGAAGTAAACTGTAGAGCTTGTGAGGCAGAGAGACATCATCCAGTAAAAACACTTTGCAGGTTTACGTGCTCATCGCATCCCCCTGTCCTTCCAGTAAAAGAAAAAGAAAAGAATATTGGACCTACAGCCATGTGATATTGAAGGAAGTGCATCAGTGGACAAGAGAGAATGAGTAGTTTGAAGGTAGATCGCGATGAGAAACGCCAACCCCTTGAGAAGATTTGCTCCGGGGGTTTATCTGAGAGATGCTTTCTTCTGAATTCAAGTCTCAGGTTCGTAATATTTTTTTTTAATTTTTTTAATGTTTTTTTTTATTTATTTCTAGGAGAGAGAGAGAGAGAGACAGCGTGAGCAGGGGAGGGTCAGAGAGAGAGGGAGTCACAGACTGAAACAGGCTCCAGGCTCTGAGCTGGCAGTCAGCACAGAGCCCGACGCGGGGCTCGAACCCACGAACCGCGAGATCATGACCCAAGCGAAAGTCGGACGCTCAACCGACTAAGCCACCCAGGCGCCCCTCAGGTTCGTAATATTTAAAAAAGGCCAACTGGCTAGAGGAAGAAACATAAACGATGACAATTGGGGTGAATAAGGAAGGGCGGAACTCAGGAAGGGAATAAATGGAAGGAGACCAGATTAGGGCAAGGAGAAGAGAGAGGGAGGTGCAAAGAGAAAAGTTCTGCTGGGCGAGGAGGGAGGTGCCGAATGGGGTGATCAAGGCTGCACCCAGAGCCTGGGGAAGGGGAGGAATGTAGACAGCGGGGGGGGCCAACCAGTGAAGGGACTTAACAATCCATATGAGCAGAGGCCGGGAGAGGAAGGATGGCCCGAGTCCAGAGAACCTCGCAGTCGTGACTCTGGGAAACTCGCTGCATGGCCCCTGGACTGTGCAACTGCTTCAAATCACCAAGGAGGTCAGCCAATTAAGAAGTCAGCAAAAAATATTAACGGTCGAGCCAGGTGTTGTTGCCGACTGTATCCGATCAGTGTTATAATGGTCACTTTTCAATGCCCCTCCCCACCTCCCGCGGAGTCCATCACGACAGTGACAATTCTGTCTGTTAAGTCGTTCTGTTTTCCTTCCCCTATACGGGCATGTGGTTTCCTTTCCTTAACAACAGCCTCTGAGGAACTGGGGCCTCCCTGCGCCTCAGGTGATGGGCATTTGCTCGCGGTGACTTCAGCATGGGCAGAGTGTGCCCAGATACCAGCATCTCTGCCTCTGAAGGAAGACTTAAAAGGAAGGTGAGACACTGTAGGGTGATGCTCCAAAAAGTAGATGTGTGGATGGGTTTCCAGCCGAGATAAGTCTTCAAAGGCAACACAGCTCGGGGAATAGGCAACCTCTTTCTGTCCCTCAATTTCAGTTTCCTTAGTCACAGAATGATGGCGGTGCAAGGGTAGGGGAGTAAGGGGAGAACTAGATCAGAAATGGCTCCTCACTTTCTTCCCACTTCTGGGAAACAGTGTCCTGTACTGCTGCAGGGAAAGGCACTCTGAGGCTGCCTCGCAGCGACGTGGGACAGTGGGATTGATGCCTGCCTCGGATTACTGTCCCAACGGGTGTCCCTTTTTGCCACTGCCCATCCTTATCACCCTTCTCTCCTAAGAGCTTCTGCTTAAATTCATTGAAGCCAGTCAAGGGCTCTGTGTCAACTTTCAGACTGATGACCCAAAAGAGATGCTAAAATTTGTCTTGCTCTGTCGGCAGCCTCACATACGTGCTTGGTCAAACACGCCACCCTGGCATCTAGAAATTCTGTTTTCCCAGTGCTGCCGAGACACCTGAGGTTGGTGACCATTCTCTGCTCTGCAGCACTGTACCAGAGAGATGACTGTCTTCCTTCCTTTCTTTTCCTTTCTTTTTCTTCAATGCTTTATTTATTTGGGGGAGGGAGGGACAGAGAGAGAAGAGAGGGAGAATCCCGAGCAGACTCTGTGTTGTCAGCATGGAGCCAGATACAGGGCTCGAACCCACGAACTGTGAGACCATGACCTGAGCCCATCCCAAGAATCTGACACTTAAATGGCTGAGCCACCCAGGTGCCCCAGATGTCCATCTTTCCTGAACTTCCTTCTGGCATATGCTAAGATCTGTGACTGTAGTTTGTAGGTCAGTTCTGCATCTCTCGCACTAGAGGATGCTGGGGGAAAAAAGGTCATTTCTCCCTAAATTTGTACCTATGTATGTATCTCCAGAACTATTAAGGTTTTAACAATGATGATTACAGTGTAACCAAACTTCTTTGGTGAGACATCTGTTGTCTTCAGTACCGTACGTGTATGTATTAGTAGTAGTGTAAAAAGCACATAGAAGGCATAGTTTGCCCAAATCTTTCATACAACTAGCTTTCATTTTCATCCTTACAACAGGAAAAGGAGGTATTAGTATCTTTACCAAGCAGGCAGAACTCAAGTCCTGGTTGTTCAAATGATCCTGACACACAGCTGAGAGCAGCACAACTGCAAACGGAATCTAGATCCTTTGACAAGAGGCCCACAGAATTGACAAGAGCAGGAAGTTGGGGGGGAAGGAAAACTTGGAGAAGAAATTGAGTGAGGGGATGGGCAGCCAGCTTTACAATAGGTCACCTCCATCCCTTGCTCTGAATAGGATCCAGGAAGCTTGGGTTCATAGGCAGGTCATGGGAATAATGTTATAATTACTGAGTGAAACAGCTGTTGAAATGAGCCGCAAACATTTTGGCTCCCTCTTCCCTTTAAGAATCCTGTATGCTAGTGGTTTCCAGTCCACATCTCGAGGAGCCTTTCAGTTTGTGAAGGTTCCCAAGGGCTAACATGACAGCATGGTGGACACATCTCCACAGGGCCATGTTCATCTGCTTTAGATATCGGATGTCTGCATAAGATTTAATTTGAAGAAAGAACATTCTGCTACTCAGGAAAAATTTTTGAAAATCATCATTATACAGGACTATTTAACCTCTTGCCCATTGAGTGCTTCAGGACATCTGGATAATTTTCGGCCAAGGAATTTGCCATTAAAAGAGGTAAACCATGACCTGAACTGACACAGGGGGAGCTAGGAGCTGGGGTCATGATCGGGCTTAAGACATAGGATGTAGACACCAGAGAGACTTGGTCATCTAGGGTCAAAGGAGGTGGACCACCAAGGTTTGGGTGGGTGGGGGGAGCTCAGAACCAAGCAGGACCACATCAGGGAATGTGTGGGGTGCAGAAAGAAACTGAGAAGTAGACATCAAGGATTGAAACTCCAGGTTTTTCTCACATGTACACCAGAGTTCTAGTAGTTTCTGATGATCCAGATTGGGCTTCACTTCCAGGAGCCTCAATGCACCAAGTTCAACCGGAAACACCACCAGCCACATTAAAGAGCATTGGGCTTATCTTCTGTTTCTACCCGTTGCTCTCATAAATATGTGAAATCAGCATTCAACTCTATTTTCCAGTGAGGCTTCCTGAACTCTAGGAATTCTACTGGTAAGCCTGGCTCATTTCAGGTCAGGATCTGGGGACTACGTAAGGAGTTAGGAACAAGAATGGACACAGGTTCAAACTGGATCTGAAGATGACTTAATCACAAGCCATCATCATCACTATCGTGAACCTGTATAGAAAATCAGCCTTTTATTTTTATTTTTCCACTGGAAAAGAAAAATCAGAGATCTTATCAGAAGTCACTTTGGGGGGGCACCTGGGTGGCTTAGTCGGTTAAGCGTCCGACTTTCGCTTAGGTCATGATCTCGCGGTTCGTGGGTTCGAGCCCCGCGTCGGGCTCTGTGCTGACTGCCAGCTCAGAGCCTGGAGCCTGTTTCAGTCTGTGACTCCCTCTCTCTCTGACCCTCCCCTGCTCACGCTGTCTCTCTCTCTCTCTCTCTAGAAAAAAAAAAAACCTAAAAAAAAAAAAAAAAAAGAAGTCACTTTGGGGATTCTGAAATAAAGACATTTCGGAAGCATGAAAACATGAACATGTAGAAGACCAGCAATGCAATTGAATACTATCCTTTCCTTGACCTTTGTATCATAGAAACAGCAGCTGATATGCAATATTACCTTGGAGAGGAGGGTAGGACCTTGGGAAGCTGAATCCTGGATATCCAAGGGGTTGAAGATTGAGGTGGGGCACTGGTCTGCCCAGAAGTCGTGTACATTAATTCCTGAGCACTGCAACCACTCGGCCTGAGCCATCCCCCCCGGTAATTACACCTCCCCACAGCAGCGCTCCGAACTCAATGTTACGTTAGGCAATTGTGGCGAGCCTGTAACCTGATAGCAGCACATTATGTAGTTATGTGGGAACTCTGGTTTCTGGAACAGATTGAGGTTCCCAAGCTCGGGTCTTGTGCTGTTTGGGCGTGTCTTTCACGAAACACTCCTTATGTAGAAAACAGACTAAAACACCAACACAGTCTTTGGGATGTTTTTCAATAGCAGCATGAAACTGACCCGTTTCTTCCAAAGGTTTCTTGCCAAAAAGGAGAAAAGTTACTAAAAACAATAAATAACCCTCTTCTCTGACATCTGTCACCTAGCTTGCTTAAATACTGTGCTTTTGAGTTAGTAACTTCTTTTAAATAACATGTAGTGAAATAATTCTTCATCATGGATGATAGAGGTACTTTAAATTCTTGTTTCTTAAAGAACTCATTGCACCTCATAGGAAGGCCTAAATGTAATGTTTCAGATTTAATAAACGAAAATGGGTGGGGAAAGTACTGAGGATTGAAGTCCCCGTTTTCATGGTGCCCATGCCTAGCCAACCACCCTTGAGAGACACCGGCCTCAAGAAAAGAGGAACGAATGGAGGAGCAGCAGATTAGAGCTCCCGCTCTGTCCTTCAACCCTAGGGACTTGTCATTAGGCACTTATAGAAGAAAACTGAGGAACTGGAAGTCACACTCAGTGGCAGCAACCTTATCACTCCGGATTTTGCAAGCTGTGCTCCCATGTTTTCAGCTTGAAGATTCAGAGGATTTATGGGGATTTGGCTCCACCCATCTGATATCCGTACAGGTTACTCCTAAAGCCGCGCTGGGTGAATCGGGGAACAGGGATTTACCATAGACGAGGCAGAATTGGGAGCAAGGAGAAAGGAGATTGGACAGATGAAGGAGAGGGTCACTGGCCGACCTGGAAAGGGAGGGCAAAGACTCAGAAAAGCATGTGAGGTTTTACCTATCTCTCCTGGGCACACACAGGATGATTTTAGGCCTGATGTGACACACGAGATACACAATCTGAGAAAAGAGAATTTTGGACAATATATCTAATGCCTGTGTCAACAATTTGGCTTGATCATAAGAATGAGTAAGTACCAGGTCCCCAGCCTAGCAGGCAAGACCCCTCTTGGCCCATTGCCCTCGGAAGCTCCCTTGTCAAGCATGGCTGTGCCAATGTGCGGGATGTGTGCCGGTGACACACCTGAAGGCCTGTTCCTCATCAAACTCTAGGGGCAGGTATGCTGGTTTCGTTCCACCACCTGCCCCTTGGTCACTCCCTCTTAAAAGGGCTAGGGAACAGCCTGTGATGCCATATCTTAAGGAGCTTCCTGAGGGGAGATTTCTAAAGTCTGGGATGATGTTGCTTCACACTTATGGGCCAAGAGCTTTCCCATAAAAGAATATTTCCAAAGGAAGGAGAGTGATGACTCAGATATGCAAATCCTCACTAAAGGAAATTTCCATGAATACTTCAGATCATAGACTTTTATGTTTTTCTGACCTAGAAGTTGTTTTTTTTTTAATTTCTCATTTTAAATCAGCATCTTAATATTTATGTTTTTATCAAATCCAGTGCAATACTATAGCCCCACTCTTTGCTAAGAGACTTCAGCTGGAAGGAGCAGACCCAGGAAGCCACAGAAGTACCTAGTGGAGTCACATGCCCTCTCAATGGGCAGTGGGACCAGTATGGGCTCTGATGAAGGACAGCACAACCATAGGCAGGCCAGTGATCTCGGGTCAGGTGAGAAAAGAAGAACGGTCCAAGTAGACCCTCTTCCTAAAATTCTGGGGCTTGGGCACCTGAGATACTGACTTAGCTGTGAGAAGTTCAGGTAGATGGGGTGCTGGGATGGCCATCTTGGGACATGCACTAAATGAGAACAGAACGGACATGGAGAAAGGGAGGGGAAAGGGAAAGAGGAGAGAATACCCCCTAAAAAGTGTGGTTCATGTTCTTGGCGACATTCCAAGTTCCAAGAGTTCTTGTGGTGCCTCATTTCATGTTTTTGAATTTCTGTGACTCTTTGGTTCCTAACCCTCACAACTCCCTACCTCCACTCCCAGAAACTCCCCTTCCAGACTATCACCTCCCTGACGACGGGCAGGCTTGTCTGGCTCTCTGTCCTTCCAACCATGAACAGGAATGCCTGAAGAAAACACCTCTCAAACACCACCTGGAATTCCTCTAAAGCCACCAAACCGAAAGAAAGAAAACATAAGTGAAAAAGGAATAATGACAAACTGGATGTAAGAGACCTGATCAATGTGCAATAAGTGTTGTTAAATTTAAACTCTGAAGTTACAGTTTCAACTACAAAGTGTTGATACTGAAGAAAAAAAAAGAATGAAAGAAGGCAATCAGGGAGCAGAATAAGAAAAGGCTGAAAAAATTTTTTTAAGAAAGCGTGAACAGAAGAAAAAAAATGACAGAGAACTCAGACACTCTTTCCACAAGGAGAAACACCAAAAGGAGAGACCTACTGTGTGCTCCTTGCTTTACACACATTATCTTGTTGGATTCTCACGAGCAGCCCTATTTTTACAGGAGTGCAAACACGAATGCAAAATAGGTAAATTGCCAAAAGCTAGAAAGCAAAAAAGAACAAAATCCCTTGTCTGGCTGGTGCAGAGTTGAGGTTCTGAAAGAAGAACACGTTTGTCTGAAGAGTCTCCAGTCAGACAAGCATGTGAGAAAAAGCTCACAGGTGTTGAGGCGAAATGCTGGAGAGGGGGCCAATCTTTAACAAGTTTTCTCACCTGAAAGAAAGTCTCAGCAACAAAATGTTGAGAATTCTATTGAGTGTGTGCAATTGTTGGGACTTTCCATGCAGCTGGATCTTTGACAAAACAAATCCTGGCCTGAGACATGATTACCACGAGAGACAGCTGTAGGGTGGGACTTGCGTGTAGCCTCATCTGAGGTCAGTATTGAGCAAACAAGATCAGGCAAAGAGGGCGCATCTTGTAAAAACAACAACAACAACAACAACTCTGGGAGATACTGGCCAGAAGAGGAAAATGCCAGTGAGAACAGCACAGCCTCTCTAGTAAGTAGCCTATAATGCCCGGATGTAGGACATTCACCAGTTGGGGAATCCTTGCTTTCTTGCCATTTGGAAGGAAGACTTTATCCAGCACAATTAGGAAAACAAGTCAGCTACGGAGTTTGAAACAGTTGCCCATGACTTTGTTATAGGTGACCCAACAGCTCTGAAGCTCAAAGCAAATTCTTACCCCTTCTCCAGAAAGTGATGGTATTCTGGGAGATATCCCTGTTCTACAAGGGAGTGCATTTGTAAGCAGAAGGACTAGAGCGAGTTATACTAGGTTGTAGACTGCAAGCCTAAGGCAGGCAAAAATCAGGACTCAGAGATCCTGACTCCCATGTGAAGGTTTTGTGCTTAGGTGCCCTTGTTTTATAACACCCATAGGGTCTTGTATTATCTCTTCCTTATTCACTCATTGGTCATAGTTATATAGAGAGAGAGATAGAGACAGAGATAGAGATGCCTGAGATATGGAAGACACTACCAAGTGCTAGAAAATTCAAAGAAGAAGACACAATCTTAGCCCCAGAGGGCCAATATTATGTACAGCAGCCTTCCATTGTGGGACTGGGAAATACTGCATCTAAATTCTCCATTATAAAGTTGGGAAAATAGAAATTATTCTATATAAGTATAGTACGTGTTCTGTGAACCTAGGACCAAAATTACTTTGGTAGGGAGCAGTCAAAGAATGCTTCATGGGGGAGGCACATAATAAGTAGATCTTTCAAAAGAGGAAGAAAAGTAGATTCCAAGAAATGGAAATGGTCTATGCATGGCTTTGAAAGCAAGAAAGAGCAGGCATGTTTGAAAAATAGTCTCTAACCCCCATGCTTGATTGTTGTTCCAATCCTAATTGGAAAAGTTACCAAGAGTCAAATCATGAAAAATGTTGTGTGCTAAGAGAAGGTTAGAATTAAAGCTACATGTAGGTGTTACAGTTCTAAGAACAACTGTTAGAAAGGGGAGTGATACGATTATGTTTTAGCCTTATAAAATAAAACAATTATAATTCAAAATAAACATGGAAAATTAAAAAGAAACATTTATAAAACTCCCTCTACAACCTACTGAAAATGGCAGTGAGGGAATTAATAAAGGCATAATCTCCAAAGACCCCCCCCCCAAAAAAAAAGTTTTCGACAAGAAATCAGACAAGACTTGCCAACTGCATTTTGAGATGAGAAGCCGAAAGAAGAGGAGCAGATACTGAGCAGAGTAGAAAAACTGAGTAAAACCTAAACACCTAGTAAAATCTAAGAGGAAGTCAAAAAGAAGCAAGATGCGTCACTCTAAAAAATTTTGAAGAGGTCAGTGATTGGGGCGCCTGGGTGGCTTAGTCGGTTAAGCGTCCGACTTTCGCTTAGGTCATGATCTCGCGGTTCGTGGGTTCGAGCCCCGCGTCAGGCTCTGTGCTGACTGCCAGCTCAGAGCCTGGAGCCTGTTTCAGTCTGTGACTCCCTGACCCTCCCTCACGCTGTGTCTCTCTCTCTCTCCTAGAAATAAATAAAACATTAAAAAAAAAAAAAGAGGTCAGTGATTGGTGGTGCCTGATATTTATGAAGATGAGGGAATGGAGAGGCCAAAAATACAAAGATTTTTTGAAATCTCTATAAGTTACAGACCCTTCTCTATGCCTCACATCTAGGTGAATATCTCTCCCCTGCCCCAGTAAAAAGCAAGATATTTGCTTCTAAAGATGCTGAACCAGCACAATTTGGGACTCTGTGATACCTGGGAAGTAGACAGACATAGAATGAAGTAAAGTTCATAATTCCAAAACAGAAAACTTCTCCCAGCTTCATGAACTTAGCTTCTTAAGTATCCTTCCCTTAGCTCCATGAATGTTGACATTCAAGTTTATGCTCCCCATGGATGAGACCGGCAAGATCCTTATTAGAGAAACTGACCAGCCCCAAAAGAAAACTGACATGGTGGTCACCAAACAAAATGCCTGGGTCCCACCCCATCTCTGCAGGAAAGCCCACCAGTCAGTATGTCCTACAAAGGGCTTCCAATAAACGTTTTATTCCTTGACATCTCAATGTAAACAGGCAACCAAAGATCTCTAGATATATGAGATCTGTCTGAAAGACAGATTTAAAAACCCAAAGCAACTACAAATAAATGGGAAAAAATAAAACATGGGGGAAAAAAGAGGCAATCCAGGAGAATATTTCAAAAAACTTTTATTAACAGTTATTGCACCTGTAAAACAATATACAATAAAAAGGAGATAAGTGAAAAAGAAAACTCTCTAAACATTACAAATAGGTAATTAGAAGAAATATTTTTAAATCAATAAAAGACTTAGAAGGCAAAGTTGAGAAAGCCTTGCAAAAAGTAGGACAAAAACGTAGTTATGAAATATAACAAGGTATGTTGTTATATATACAATATATATATATATATACACATATATATATACATACACCAAACATATCATTATGAAATGTCCATATACTAGGACTATAGATAAAATCCTAAGTACATCTAAAGAGAAAAACAGTTCACATGGCATTGATTTCTTGAAACTAACACTGGAAGCTGAAAGAAAGGAGAAATGACTTCAAACTTCCAAGGAAAATAAGTTCTATCTACCTAGGATTTAAATGCCTGGCCCAACTTTCATTTCAATATGACATTAGAACAGAAGTATTGACAAATATGGGAAGTGTGGTAGATATTGCTTATGCTCACCTATATTTGTTTCTCCTTTTTTTCCTGGTATATGGAACACTGTACTTTCTGGACCTTTCCAAGTTAGGTGGGGTCATGTGTTCTGATCACATAAGAATATGCAGAAGTGATGTGTCATTTCCTGGTCAAAGCCTTGAAGAGGGGTGTATGAGCTCCATGTTTTCTGAAGAGTCCTCCTGTTGAAATAGCGGAGAAATAAGATTGAAGCATATTGAATCATGGAATCACCACATGAAACACAATTACCCTGGAGGGTTGCCTGACCAACAGCAGACTTGTCTGAGCAAGAAGAGACTTGATATATTAAACCATAAAGATGTGAGGTTTATTGTTACTGTAGTGTAGCCTAGGCTAACCTAACATATAACCTATCATAAATATTTCCAACTGCACCATGTCTCAAGAAGTTAACGAATATCTGATATTGCCCAGCAATTCCACTCACAGGTCATATACCTAAAAGAAATGAGTGTGCGTGTCCAACAAAAAGATGGAACAAGACTATTTGTAGCAGCTGGATTTATAACATCTAGATACTTTAAATTCATACCACATATCACAGCAAAAAACAAAAGAACAAACTATTGGTATATGCAACAACATAAATGACTCTCCCAAGCATAATAAAGAGTAAAAGAGAGCCAAATACAAGAGTATGTGCTCTGTTTATTTACATGAACTTTAACAACAGGCAGAACCAGTTGAGGGTGATAGAAGTCAGCACAGTGAATACCCCATTGGAAGTGGTATGATGGTGGAGGGTATTGACTGGGAAGAGGCATGAGTGAGCTCTGTAGAGTGCTGGTGATATTCAGTACCTTTATGGTGCTTATATGAATAAATATTCAAAAACTAAGTAGGCTGGACAGAAGTTGAGTATACTCTACTACACGTTTGATGTACCCGAAAACAAACAAACAAACAACAACAACAACAAATCAAGAAACTACTCGAGACTGATTCACAGAAATAAGGACATAAGCCAAAAGTAGGAAGTCATGGGGTCCAGGCATAGGAAATCCCCAGAGTACAGAGATGAAGGGAATTCCTACGAAGATGGTCAGTCCCCGGATGGCAACTGTATAGCAGGCTGGAGAGCCAGTCAGCCAGGACTGGAGCCAGAGCCAGAGCCGGAGGGATAAAGCATAGATGCATCTAGAAAAAAGAAAAAGGAAAAAGAAAAAGAAATGGATAGATTATTTTAGTGTTTGATTCTATTCAAGGGAGTGTTACTGTTCTATCAAAGAATTGGTGAGAAGTTAATGAAAAACACAAAAAAACTAAGCAACAAAAAAGAGGCTAGTCTTAATCAAGTTACCTAAACATGCTACCATAGTATGCTGTGTGGCTGAGCTATAAGTTAGCCAAAAATATTGCTACAGAATTGCATCCGGAGGCTAAGGAGAAGGAAAGCAAGGTGGGAGCAGTGTGCAAAAAAAAAAAAAAAAAAAAAAAGAGTATGCTAAAAAAGGTGAATTCTCTTTAGCTGCAGAAGAAAACCAGTAAAATGCCTACATTTGGGGAAAAAATAAGGAAATAGCCACATGCATATTATTTAGAAACATGAAAGCAAAGAAAATAAGCACTTGAAACTGTTTCATTTGACTTAAGATGGAGAAGGGTAGGCAGAGGACTATTTTTCATTGTACACCTTGTATCATTGACTTCTAAAGCCACATGCATGAAGTATTTCACCACCATGCTGAAGCATTTAGAAGGCATTTCAGAAAACTCCGAGATCTAACATAAAATTAAATAATGTATTTTCAAAGCATCATTTTGATTCCAATTAATTTTAAGACAGATTTATAGTACCTAGTAATTTTCATTGGTAGAGGAGGGGTTTGTGAGAGGTTGTAAAATCATGCCGTAATCCTTTTAGGGATTCAAAAAGCTGGACGTCAAACTCTGTCAGCCCCAGGTGTTTACTTCAAAGAAAATAGGAGTCATGAGAAAAATCAGCTTATCAGCTCTTTCACAGTTAATAGCATGATAATATTAGACAACGGTTTAGAATTTTTAGATATAAGCACTTTGGGTCACTATTTTAAATCTTCGTTGTGCAATTTAAATGTGCTTAAAAAAAATCAGGTTCTGTTAAAAGGAGTGTGGTCCCATTAAAACAAGGCAATCTGTGCCTAGCAGGGGCATGTCCTGACACTTCTCTAGGACTATTAGAGCCACCAATGTGGGGAGGGTGGGGGGGGGAAATGTAGTGGTATGTAAGTTAAGATGGCTACCTAGTAGGTAGCTAGAAAAATTTCACCCCGAAGTGGCTTAAACTATAAGAAGGAAATCTATTCACTCATCTGAAATGCTCAGAGGTAGAGTTACCAGAAAAGGCTGCATCAAGCATGCAACAAGAATGTTACCAAGTACGCAGTTCTCCTCTGCTGTTTTGGGCTTTAGGTCTCTTGGTTTTAAGAGATTTTCTGCTAGTGCTAATACTTCCTTTTTCAAGTCTGCTGGGAGACAGCAAGCTTCTTGACTGATAACTCCCACCCAAAGTCTGGAATCTGCTTGCATTGGGTAGGCTTAGGTCACATGCTTACCACCGAACAAATCATTGGCCAGGAGATGAGATGCAAACAAGCACCAGGTGGGCTCATCCTCCCTAGAATCACATTGATGCTAAGTGGAGGAGGGGAGATGGATAGAGAAACAACCATAAATGTCTCCAAAGATACTTAAAAAGGAAGAAAGCTCAGACGTATTGGCAGTTGTAAATGGACTGTCTTATGATTATCCTGCAGTCCATATATTGTCACTTCCAAATTCTTATTTTTTAAATTTTCATTGAAACTTGAGAGAGTCAAGAACAGGATATTCGCAAAAGCAAATGGGGACTTTTCCATGATAAGTTGTCTGCAGGGAAAGCATATTTCTCCTACTAGAATAAAGACTAGGAAAAGTCAATGCTATGGTGGTATTAAGACTCTAGGTATTTTGACTAGATCTAGTGATCTCAGAACAATAGTCAAACCTAAGAACGTGCCTAAATCAGAGGCACCTGGGTGGCTCAGTTGGTTAGGGTCTGACTCTTGGCTTCCACTCAGGTCATGATCTCACAGTTTGTGGGTATGAGTCCCCTATTGAGCTCTGTTTTGACAGCATGAAGCCTGCTTGGGATTCTCTCTTCCTCTCTCTCTCTCTCTCTGCCCCTCCCCTGCTTATGCCCTTGCACATGCTCTCGCTCTCTCTCTCTCTCAAAGTAAATAAATAAACATTTAGAAAGGAGGGTGTGTGTGTCTAGGTGGCGCAGTCAGTTAAGCCCTACTCTTGATCTCAGCTCAGGTCACGATCTCATGGCTTGTGAGTTCAAGCCCCACATCAGGCTCTGAGCTGATGGAACAGAGCCTGAAGAGTCTGTCTCTCCTCTCAGCCCCTTACCTGCTTATGCCCTCTCTCTCTCTTTCTCTTTCTCCAAATAAATAAATAAACTTAAAAAAATAAAAAAAAAGTGCCTAAATCAACATCAGCCTGGAGGAAAATCATAGCATGTATATCAAGCTAAAACTGAAGAGTAGTTGTGGTACATTTGAAAGGATTTGTTCAAAATGTCAAAATACCAAGGACGGGATTCTCCCAAGATTCCTAGGTGGAGTTATTTATATTCAAAAAAGGATAATAATGTCCATCTTACATGGTGGTCATGAGAATTAAAACAGATACTATTTGAATAAGTATGTTTGGGGAGTGAAACATGAGGCAGTGAGTGTGAGGAGAATATAAATAACTGTTGAAGATTGAAAAAGCTACCAAAGTTCATAATTTAAGATCTTTCTCAATTTTTGACATAGTAGTAAGTCTGAGAAGTGTGACATTTAGCTCTAAGTATTAGGCACTTAAAATGTAAAGATGTGTAATTGAGTGGAAAATTACACTACCCTTGACTCCTTTTATTACACCAGAGACCAGCCTGCATGTATGGATACTGACATGCTATTTTACTGTTGCATCTATTGGAGGTCCATTAAAACTGCAACCCTAGTCCCCAGAAGGAACAAATTGCATCTGTAATGCTGGCCTTGTAAACTCAAGTCAATAGATGATGGAAAATGCCACTCAGTGGAAGGAAAAACACATAAGGATTCCATAATTTCAACAAATGTGAAAATAACAGTATTCTGGCATGCATATGTGTTCAACAGAGATTGAGTGATCATTTTAAGATGTCTGAATTTTGCCATTTTCATTCTGTTTGCATTCCTTTGGTCAATATGTTTGTTGTAAATACTGTAGCTGAGTATTTGATCAGGATTCTTATTTAGGCTGGACTGCTGCCACACTAGAGCCATTGTACTCAATTTGCTCTACTATTAATCACATTATTTATATTAATCATACGACCTTTTAGCTCATTGGCATTATGATTGCTGAATAATCTCGGGGCACCTGGGTGGCTCCGTCAGTTAGGTACTCCACTCTTGATATCAGCTCAGTTCACGATCTTACAGTTTGTGGGTTCAAGCCCCAGGTCTAGCTCTGTGCTGACAATGCAGAACCTGGTTGGGATTCCCTTTCTTTCTCTCCCACAAATAAATAAACAGTTTTTAAAAAGATTGCAAAACAATCTCAAATACGGTGGTAGTGAACAAGACTGCTCTGTGGGCATGGATTGCCTTCATCACTTGTCAGTACTTTACAGAATACTAGGTGTATTTTAGGCGAATTTTTATTTACTTATTTAATTTTCATGTTTGTTATTTATTTTTGAGAAAGACAGAGTGTGAGTGGGAGAGGGGCAGAGAAAGAGAGAGACAAAGAATACAAAGCAGGCTCCAGGCTCTGAGCCATCAGCACAGAGCCCCATGCATGGCTCGAACCTATGAACCATGAGATCATGACCTGAGCCGAAGTTGGATGCTTAACTGACTGAGCCACCCAGGCACCCCATAGACTAATTTTTAAAAAGGAGAGAATCAATGACAAATGAATATGTTTCATGTTGCCTAATATCTCATTGTATTCTCTCTTAAGTGGGTAAATATTTAACAATTGTTTTGCAAAATATTCTCTAGATTAATAGATGCCCTGAAGCAAGTTTTAAATATTTTTGTAGCTATTATAAATATGAAGAATTTATAACAAGCGAGTTCACGGATTCTTGTGTTTGTATTCAGGTGGTAGAAGCAATCACAAACTAAATTTAAGATGTATTTCAGGTGCTTCCGTGACATAGCAGATCTGACCCCAATCACTCAATTCTCTGCAAAGTTTCTCATCCAGACAAATGTGACAAAGGATATAAAAATGGCCAAAGTTTGTAAGGACATTACTGTCTATCTTCACAATAATGATTATGATAATAGATCCTGATCAGGGACCAGGCACTGTGCTAATCATTGTGCAAATAAAGTTTATTTACTGTTCAAAAAAAGTAACATGAGAAGTATTAATTTCTCCCATTTTACCATAAGAGGAGATAGCAGCTTGGAGAGGATAATTAACCAGCCCACATATACAGCTGGTAGGGGATGGAGCTAAGGCTTGAATCCAGACAGTCTGGATTCAAAGTCCATACTCACAACTACTCTACAATAGAGGTAAGACTGCCAATATCTTATGAGTTTTATTCTGGGCTTTCATCTTTTCTACTTGAAGAGTGTTTCTTTAAAACATGCCAGGTTTTAACTTTTAAATACTTTTCATTTTATCGTGCCATGCTATGCCTTTTTATTAAAAAGCGGAAAAGGTAATAAATCAATTGTATAGATGGCTCTGACTTATGGTAGTTTGACATAGACATTTGCAACTTTTCAATGGTGTGAAAGCAATACAAATTCAGTAAACTTTGAATTTTGGTCCTTTTCCCAGATAGTAATACTCCCTGATTCTCCCCTGTGGTTCTGAGCAGGGTCAGTGAGCTGCAGCTCCCAGTCAGCCACAGGATCGGCAGGGTAAACAACTGATATACTTACAACCATTCTGTTTTTCACTTTCAGTACACTATTCAATAACTTATATAAGATATTCAACACTTCATTATAGAATAGGCTCTGAGTTCATGATTTTGCCCAACTGTAAGCTAATGTAAGTACTCCAAGGATGTCTAAGGTAGGCTAGGCTAAGCGCAGGTATTCAGTGGTTGAGGTGAATTGAATGCCTTTTCACCTTATGACAGGTGTATCAGGAAGTAACCCCATCATTAGTTGGGGAAGATCTGTATTTCATTTTTACATCTATAAAAGGAAGATGATAAAGTAGCATTTTGGTTACAGTGGAAGAAAGCATATGTGTGTGGGATAAATGCAATACATTTTGATAATATTATTTAAATCTCTTTAGATTCAGCTCTGGAAAAGAAGAAATACCTAATGACCATGAACAATAGAGGGAAGTGTGATGACGAATCTAAGACAATCTTAAGCTGAGTTCACAGCTCTGTGTTTCAGACCTTTACAGAAAAAGTTATCTAGGTCAGGATGATTAGTATGTCTTCAGACCTCAATTATTAATCTGTTACTGTCTATCATAGGCTCTATATTAGAAGGTATTTCTAACTTAAGGATAAAAAACAGAGAACTGTTTGATAATATTTTTTTAAGTTTACTTATTTACTTTGATACAGAGGCAGTGCAAGTGGGGGAAGGACAGAGAGAGAGAGATAAAGAGAGAATCCCAAGTGGGATCCGTGCTGCCAGCACAGAGCCCAATGCGGGGCTCAAACTCAGATCCGTGAGTCCATGACCTGAGGCGAAACCAAGAGTCCGATGCTTAACCAACTGAGCCACCCAGGTGCCCGTTGATAATAATCTTTTAATCAAATCCCACCTCCTTGAGATATTTAGAAAATTATTGTTTATCAAGATGTGCAGAAAATTAGCAGAATGATGGCTACATGATTATAAAAATTTATTCTATGACATCTTCAAATCAAACCAATCCACTTTCTTCATGTTCCAACCTCAGTATTTCAAGATAAGTATTTAGCAGTTGCCAATTTTTAAAAGCAAAAGATGTTCACCACAGTTTTAATTCTCACAATTAAAAATACTGAAAAATAGAAAATAAACCAAAAGACAGGGGGAAAAGCTATCAAATAGCCACCCTCTAAAAAAAAAAAAAAAAAAAAAGTGCTCCTTAGTTGGTACTTGATTTTGGTGGTTTTTATCTTATAGAATCCTTTTGACAAGCATTTAGATCTGGATTTGGAAAGATTAAGCCATAAAGACATTTCTTCTCTTCTTTTACTTGGAAGAGGAAAACCACCTCTGGCCCAAAATGTGTGCTAGTTCAAAACTGTTTTTTAAAATATGAATTATTTTAGACAGAACACAGTAAATAAAAGCACTACATCTTTGTATAGCGAGGTCAATTTGAAGAATTACGTAGGGTTAGTGCCACAAAATGTCCAAGTGTTCACTGGCTTAATAACTTCAGTAACTCAGTAAAAAAGTCTATTCCTATTAATTATTTGTGATGTTTGGGGAATAAATATGCTGATCATTCTTTTGCAACTCTAGCATGTATGCAACAGAACCCTTTATAAGATCGGGACCCTATGAGTTACTAAAGCAAGCATTCACTTCTCTCACGCTTGAGGTCACAAGTTTTTGCAAGTCAAAAAGGTTGAGCATGCCAAAAACATCACGCCGCACACTACCAAATAAAAGAACCCTGTTATTCTTACAAGGAAAGGTTTGACAAGACAGGAAATAGGCAGGGTAAGAGAAGTTTACTCAATACTGAGACTTATTTAACCATCGTGAAGCCAAAATACAATGACAGTTAAAAAAAATAAACAAATAGTTATTACACAAAACAAAAACCCCAGGAGACATGGTCTCTAGTGGAACTGATTAACTGATTATTAGATTTTTAGCAAGTACAGGAAGTGGTAACCCGAGAGAATCCTCGCAAAATTTCTAGACATCTTCCCCATTTACTTTTGTCACATGCCTTTCCTTCAGATAACATGGATTAAAGTAGTTTTAATTGGTGGGTTGAAATTTAAACAACAACAACAACACAATCAATCTTAAATTTTGTTTAATGTTTTATTTATTTCTGAGAGAGAGACAGACAGACAGCGTGAGCCGGGGAGGGTCAGAGAGAGAGGGAGATACAGAATCTGAAACTGGCTCCAGGCTCTGAGCTAGCTGTCAGCACAGAGTCCAACGCAGGGCTCGAACCCACGAACTGTGAGATCATGACCTGAGCCGAAGTCGGATGCTTAACCGACTGAGCCACCCAGGCGGGTGCCCCTACAAAATCAGTCTTAAAATGCAGCAAAAGAATTTCATTAAAGGGAATCATTTTAAAAATTGTTCTCCTAAAAATGAGGAGGGAGGAGGAAGAAAAAAGAAAATGGAAGATAGGAAAAATCTAGCTGTTCATTACAATTTTCCATTTTTTGTTTAAACACAGCAGGAGGGCAAAGCTGCTGGCTTCTCCTCATCCTTGCAAATGCCAGGAGGGATTATGCAAACCCCACAACCACCCAAATCTTATTTAAAGTTATAATCATTGTTCTCACTTAATGACTTTTGCCTGCTTTCACTCAAATATTGCTGCATCTTGTTTTCTGCCAGTTTGGACCCACTGGGAGTCGTCAATTCATAATTGCAGATAAACCTTTAAAAAAAAAAAATGCTACCTTCACAAAAAAGCAAACATCAAGTGACATCTAGTGGATGTCTGGATATTATTTTCTAAGGCCTCTGAATAGCAATATATTCAACAGTATGTTGTCTTAACGTTGCTTATAATTTTTGTTTCTCAGGTAAAGACTTTGTTTTTTCCTAAGATAGAAAGACAAGTTATTAAATAGGAAAGTTGCCATTTTCTCTTTTGTTCTCATTTTTTACTCAAAGAAAAAAATTTTCTTTTCATTAGTATATGAATTACAATTCTCAAGATAAAACATGGTGGACATAACTTATCTGTAACTCACACCATAAGCTGCAAAAAAAGTCATGGTATATATCCAACATTGGACAAGTATTTGGGCAATTATCCATTTTGTAGATGGTTCTAAAGAAAATGACATTTCAAGTCACCAATCCTCTGTTTATCTATAAGCATAAAGAAAATTATTAATTTAACAAATCTGTATTTAGTTCAACTATGATCCCCATTTTCTTTTAAAAAATGTTAATGTTTATTTATTTTTGAGAGAGAGACAGAGTGTGAGCAGGGGAGGGGCAGAGAGAGAGACAGAGAGAGAAATAGACAGAATCTGAAAGCAGGCTCCAGGGGCGCCTGGGTGGCTTAGTCGGTTAAGTGTCCGACTTTCGCTTAGGTCATGATCTCGCGGTTCGTGGGTTCGAGCCCCGCGTCAGGCTCTGTGCTGACTGCCAGCTCAGAGCCTGGAGCCTGTTTCAGTCTGTGACTCCCTCTCTCTCTGAACCCCCCCTGCTCACGCTGTCTTTCTCTCTCTCTCCTAGAAATAAATAAAACATTTTAAAAAAAAAAATGAAAGCAGGCTCCAGGCTCTGAGCTTGTCAGCACAGAACCGGACGCAGGGCTCAAACCCATGAACCATGAGATCATGACCTGAGCCAAAATCGGATGCTTAACTGACTGAACCACCCAGGCACCACCCCCCCCCATGTTTTTTTCCTTTAAGAATGCTGCAGAATTGTGCAGGCACCTAGGTGCACTTTCCTTAGACAGGTAATATGTGCATGTTCATCACAAATTATTAAAGAACAGCGACTTAGCCAAAGCTACACCGAGAGCAGTTGAAAATTTAATTGGGATTGGGATTGCTTAACAACTCCTCCTCAGTGATGACGTGTGTCTGAAAGGGTCATTGAGAATAAATGCTTTGCATTGGTTGTCTAAAGACTGCATTTGTTAAAGAGGCAGAAGGGGAAATTATTGAGGAATTTAAAAATGGTGTTTAAATTTAGTATTTTCTTTCCTTTCAAGGAAAGGAAACTTGGAATATGCAACCGTAACCCAAAAGCCAGCTGTCTGGCTGTCCTGAAGACTTTCAGTCTTTTAGAGTCACTATTCATTTTAATAATAAAACACACTCACCCACACCCAGAGTCCTGCGTGAAGACCTCCTCTGACTTCCTGTAGGAAATCTAGCATCCCCTCCAGTTCCCCAGTCGTTTCAAGAGTTCTTGAGAGTCCTGCTCGCTCTTAACCTCAGATCTGCATCCAACCTCATACTACTGTCTTGTTCTTTACCTACTGTGGCCCAGATGC
This sequence comes from Proteles cristata cristata, assembly GCA_017311185.1. Taxonomy (NCBI): domain Eukaryota; kingdom Metazoa; phylum Chordata; class Mammalia; order Carnivora; family Hyaenidae; genus Proteles; species Proteles cristata. The sequence goes on along the minus strand of JAESUZ010005330.1, from coordinate 1,681,309 downwards.
AAACTTTTCCGTGTTTTGTCCTCCCCCACAGCAGCCACCGACACTAAAGCTGTGCACTCAGTCAACTTTATTGAAGTTGGGTAAGAGGAGGGAAGCTGGGGCACAGATGGCTCAGCAAACGGATTAATCAGTGCAGTGATACAATGTCTGGGATTTGTTTCAAAATAATTCAATGGGGTTGGGGATGGGGGAGTAGGCAGGGCTATAGACGAAGCAAAATCATCTATGAATTGATCATTGTTGAGGCTGAGTGAGGAGTACATGGGCTTCATGCGTTCTGTTGTGTATGCTTGAAATTTGCATAACACATATTTAAAGGAGTAAGTTCCTAGGTGACCCCTGATGCAAGAAGTATCTGATTGGCTCTGGTCCCTTCTCTGATTAGCCTCCCACGGCATTTTGGGGGCCCTCCCTCCTGAGCCTCATCGCCTCTCACTTCTCAGGCTGCCCACGCAAGTCTCGAGCTCTGGGACCCACTCTAACATTTAGGGAGCCCATCAGAATGAAGCCGACTCCCTATAAATTAAGAAACCAGTTTTCACCCTAAGAGGAATTCTGCTCCCGCTTTACAAAATACCCAGCTCAGGTAAAAGAGACACAAATGGCATTGTGCCTGGCGTATACAGCGACTGGAAAGGTTAGTTCTCTTCTTCCTACGATGTATATTCTAATTGGAGTTCTCACAACTGATTCTAACAAAAGTTGACATGGATAAACAAAGCAGTTTAAAAGATGATACTCTGCCTACAAATAAGTTTTAGAAAGAAAGCACGAGGACTATGTGGCACATGGGTGATTATGTTTGCCGTCTAGCCAAAGGATGTTCAGTGTAGACAGTGTGTCACATAGGCATAAAACTGTTTAGAAATAAACGCTATTGGGGCACCTGAGTGGCTCAGTCGGTTAAGGGTCTGACTTTGGCTCAGGTCATGATCTCATGGCTTATGGGTTCAAGCCCCATGTCAGGTCCTGTGTGGACAGCTTAGAGCTCAGAGCCTAGAGCCTGCTTTAGATTCTGTGTGTCAGTCATCTCTCGCTCCCCCTCCCCTGCTCACGCTCTGTCTCTCTCTCTCTCACACAAATAAACATTAAACAAATTGTTTTAAAAGAAATGAATATTTTATTTCTCTCTACTACTCAGCCATACCGCAGTAGCCAAGGACTAGGCAGCTATGCCAGCCAGCTCATCAGAGATGTGATGGAAGCCCAAGGAGTCCAAGAACATCCCTCTGTCTCCTCCCAACACCATGAACTTGGTGGAAGGGGAGGGAGGCCTATTGGCATGGAGCCCACGTGATTAACCAGCTTCTCTCTTATCTTAATCAGCATCAACTGGATCCTTTAACTTAATTGTGTCTACTTAGCCTAGAAAATGCAGGCTTTGCTTAGTGCAGCTCTGCAGTCACCTGAGATTAATGCTTCAAAGCCCCAAAAGGTGTGCTAATAAAGAGAGGACGTGAAGTTATGTAAGGAAAAAGAGTTTGCACTTCACGACGCATAAGAGACGCGCTGCAAGACGCGTCTTATTCGCACGGCAAGACGAATAAGAGAATTCACTCTGGGTGATGACGCTTGGGAGACAGAGTGGAAACAGTCTGTTATGCCCAAGAGAGAAGAAAGGGGCTCAGAAATGTGAGGGTGGGGAGGGAGGAGCTGTGGCTTCTGCAGCCATTTGCCAAATGTCTCTGAACAAGGGACTCGGAAAAGTGAACGTGTTACCATTGGCATGTGCCACTGTCCCCAAACACATGGGAGACGATGTCAGCACTTACTTCTGGCACGAAATTGAAAAAAACACTTCCTCCCTTGCTGCCAGCACCATTTTTTCTCCCACTCACCCTCGGAGTTTGTCAGTTTCCATTCCAAGGAGACCTGACAATGATTCCAGGGAGACTGGCTAACATATTCCAGTGAAATCGCTGGCGGACAGCGTGAGACAGGCACGGGGATACGTTTAGGCTGAAATGAATTAGGAAACATTTTTAAGTTACCCTTTGAAGTTTTTATTGCCTTATCATCAAACAGCGTCTCTTCTTTGGCTGTATATTGATTTTTCTGACTATGAAAAAGTGTTTCATCTCTTCTACGATAATCACAGTCTCAGTTCAACGGGCACCTTCTTTTTTCTCTGAACCGTGTTATTCCACATATCATGGAATTATCCCACACTCCCCCAGCTGACTAGGACCTTCAGATAGCATTAGTTTTCTTCGAATATGATTTTTCCTATCATTCCCAACAATATAACTTTTCCATGCCAAACATAACTGCAGGAGATCGTATTATCATTTGCCTTTGTTCTAGTCAAAGTAAATTTTATGAGAGCTTCCTGTCGTTGGTCCTGAGCTATGCTACTATATGTCAAAACATCACCTCTGAAATTGCCTGTCTCGCTGAGATGCCAGAAAAGAAATATTTCACGTCAACTAAAAGTTAAGCCATTATATATCCCACAGAGGTTTCAAAATGGGACACACTTGAGATTTTATCTCCCTGTAAGTATAATGCCCTTTCTAATACTCAAAGTGAACAGACTTGCAGAAGAATATTGTGTCACAATATTTCCCCTCTAGCCCCTGGGACATTAGAAAATAGTCCAAAAAGTTTATTACTTTCCCACACACTTGTATATTTTGGTTTAGTGTTCATACCTGAGGGGGAAGTTGGGTTCACTCCTTCCTGGGTGGAGAAGGGGTGTTAGATCCCGAGTCAGGAGCCCTGGAGTCTAGTCTTACAGCTGCCAGTTGGTTGGCTTCATGACCCCAAGCACATGATAGCCTCCCTCAGTCTCAGGGAGGTCATCTGTAATCTAACAATGTCTCAAGTCTCAGCAAGTTTCCTTCTCAGCTTCGTTTTTATAGTTTCTTCCTGTTGTTTCTCTACACCCTTCCTTTGTCAATCCCTGTGTTTACTGCCTGGCTATTCTGGGGATGGCTTTTTAACCTCATTGTCACAGACATTAAATTAATAGAATTCTCTCTGGGGCTCAGCTCTGGGGATGTTACTCGTTGACCCAACTCTTTCATGGCTGGCCACTGCTTGCCTGGCATTTAGGACCCTCTGGAGCAGACCAGCAACCTCCCATTCCAGAACAGTCACCAGCAATTCCTACAAGTCCTTTGTACTCCACTCTGTCTTCATTTAGGTTTTGCCATTTTGCTGAATGTGCCCTGAGCCTCTTTGTATTTTTAAGGCATATCACATATTGCACTGATTTCTGTATTTGTCTTACTTCCCTTACTAGATGGTAACTTCCTGAGGATAATCACTACCATTTATTGACCAAATATTCTTTGCTATGGATTGTGTGAGATCCTTTACATCCATCATTTCTAGATTTTCTAATAACGTAAGGTGGATATTATTATCTTTATGTTTCAGATTTGGAAGACAGAGACTCAAAAGTGGTTAAATAATGTCCTCGAGGCCATACAACTAGCATGTGACAGCTCATGTCTAGAAAGTGTCATCTACAAAAACACTAAACTGAATGAACCATGGTGCTGGCACTTGCCCAGTACATAGATGGTAGGCAAATACTGTATAAGCATGAATTAATGACTGATTGATGGTGATTTTATACCTTAGATACAGCCCCTTCACTTTAGATAACTGCCACTAGGTGGCAGTAGTTTGACACAGCCATATAGTCTGGCCTAAAAATTCACTAAATGCAGTAGGAGAGCCCAAAGGGACCCTGCGGATTATCTAATGACTCTCCTTACTTCATGCTAAAAAAACTGACCAGCTATACGGTCACTTTATTTGTTCAAGATCATTTAGTTAGTAAAACAGAACTTAAACTCGAGTCTAAAATTACTGAAGCTAGTGCTTTTCTATTATACTAACTTGTACATTTTTTCTTCATATTTTTAATTTATAGTCATAATATTCCCACACATTTTAAACATTAAAAATATTCATTAAAATACTAAATACAACCAAAATTAAACAAAGGTATTTTATCATCAAATTTTAAGATTTTTTTCTCAAGGAAATACTATAGTTTCCATGTTTAAAAATGTTAATACAACTAATGCAAAAAGGGAAAAATTACTTGCAATTCCAACAGTCAGAGATAATCATTATTTTGGTACTATTCTACCAGAGGTTTTTTAACTCATTTGTAAAATCCATTTTTGAAAACTAGGAGTGAACCGAGACATAAATTAGCAACTTGTTAATCTTTAATTTTCTCTCTTATCTTACTTTCATAAAAAGTTATTAGATGTTTTCCTTGGACCTCTTAGATCTTTTAAAATTCTCCCAACTTAATCATGTTTAGTTGCTCGTAAAGGGAGACCATTTTTAATTTTCTTCTCTCTCTCTCTCGTTTTTTTTCTTGTACTTAAGAAGATTCCTTCAGGGAGAATCCCAGCTTCATTTGTTTCCTTTTTCTCATTCTCTTTTCAGTAAGGAAAAGTACTGTCAAAACACTGTGTCCATAATCCATCTCCACATGGAGAGGTGTCTTCAGCTAAAGGCATTCTATTTTCACTTTTGAGAAGTTATTTCCTCCCACTTCACCTATCTTCTCAGAATGATGATACTAGAGGGTATTTCTCAGCTAAAAGGATTGGGTCAGTTACATGTAATTGTATATTTTACACTAATGAGCAGAGGTAAGGTGGCTTTAAATGCCAGATCAAAGATTCTACTATTATCTTTATTAGAATGATTATATGCCAGGGCACTTGGGTGGCTCAGTGGGTTAAGTGACCAGCTTCAGCTCAGGTTATGATCTCTGTTTTTGGAACAGAGCCCTGCATCGGGTTCTGCACTGACCGTGTGGAGCCGGCTTGGGATTCTCCCTCTCTCCCTCTCTCTGTCTCCACCTTCCACTCCTGCTTGCTCTCTCTCAAAATAAATCCACTAAGGAAAAAAAAAAGATTGTGGGTTTTGCATATAAAACTCTTTCTATATTTAGGGATGCTCTCTGAATCTATAAATATTACTACTAATATTATCATTGAACACTGGCCTATGGTTTCTATCCTCTGTAATCTGCGGTTCATGTGATCAACAATCACTGCTACCTTAAGGGCATACGGTAGACGTTATCAATAGGGAAAAGAAGTTGGGAGGCAGAGTGAAGTAGGAATTATTAGTACTCCCATAATAGGGATCACTATTGGAGTTGAAGATGCAGGGAAAAGAAATAGGACCAAGAGTGATTTGGGAATGGTTAAATAAAGCAAGATGCTTGCAGTAGGCGTCCTACTGAGAATGCCAGTATGTCTGAGGTCCACTAACCTCAAACTCTGATATATCCACAAAACTCCAGGTGCCTACATATGTTAGCCCTCCAGCCTTCCATCAGTTCTTCCACTAATAAGACTGGAAATGAACTTGAGTTAATAATCATTTGGTATCTCCTTTCCGGTGGGATGGAGAGGGCCCGGTGGCCCTCTCTCCATCTTCCGGTAGGGAACGGGCTCTGAAACCCAAATATTGGGCCTTGGCCTCCCTATCCACCAAGGCCAGTTGTGTAAGTCCTGGTTTGTGGCTTCCTCTGCAACCAGCCACCAAGGCAAGTTAAACTAATGGAGCATCGGATGTTTGTAGGAGTCTCCATGATTACTTCTCTTCTGATGTATAAAGTACCAAGGACAGGAATGGATGGTGGGCACCATTAGTGGGTGGGAAACTGTCAAGGAAGAAAAAAATTACCTGGTTTCTGCCTGCGAGGTTCCTAAACTGATACTATGGTAATTATTAGTCAACTTGTAGTTAATCTAAAAGTCACAAGGTACAGTCCTATATGTGACACTGATGCTTCTCTTTGACCACCAGTAAACACCTTCGGTTTCCTTTCCACTGGGGTGGAAAAAGTGGCCCTTATAAATGGACCCTTTTGCCTTTTCCTACCAACTAAATCCACCTAGTTGGGATCAAACCAAACTGATGTGGGCTCCGGAAACAGGCCTTATTAGCACAGCACTTTTTTCTTTTTTTTCCAGACCACCATTTAGGTGTTCTGTTTTGTAGGTCTTCATTATATTGTACACTTTGGTTTTATAGAATGGTTTGGTTTTATAACCTTTTAAACGTTTTATTTCACAATAAAACAAAGTAAAAATAGTATACAATACGCAAACTCTGCATACCTAACACAGAATATTTGTCACCAGTGAACCCAACCCAACTGACTGGTAGGATTGGCTCTTCATATGGCATATTCTTTGCTGTGTCATTAAATTTGCTCTTAGGGAAGTTCCATGAGTCTGCCCTTATGCCACTATGAAGAAAAAACTCTGCTCATTTCCCTCCTCTGTAGGGAAGAACTCAGGTCTGCCCTCCTTTCTCCTGTTTGTCATCTTTCCTACTCAAGTAAAAAACTCCTGGTCACTACTTGTGTGGAGGCTTTTCCCTGCACCAAGCAATTCTTTGTAATACCAGCAGGATGTCCTACAATTTAACTCAGTTCTGACACTAGCTCCCCTGAGAGAGGGTCAGATCTCACAGGTTAAGGGTTCAGTCCCACAGGACTGGCCCCCAGCCCTGCCAACACACACTTCAGATGCCAATAACAGGCCCAGGTTGTCACCTCTGCTGCTCACCAAACGGCTATAGATCGGAGGTTCAAGGGAATCCCCCCCCCCAACTTTCAGTTTAATTTCCTAGAGCATCTCACAGAACTGAGGGACACACCTTCGTTCAACAGTTTATTAAATATGATAAAAGATCCAGATGGAAGAGGAGAGTAGGGCAAGGTATGCGGGGTCTCGGGGCATCCACGCCCTCTCCAGGTTGTGCCCCTCTCCCAGCACCTCCAGTGTGCACCAACCCGGAAACTCTCCCAATCTCCTATTTTTGGGGTTTCATGGAGGCTTCATTATGTCGGCGTGATCTACCATTAACTCCATTTCTAGCCCATCTCCTGTCTCAAGAGAATAGGGGGTGGGGTTAAAAGTTCTAAGCTTCTAATCATGGGGTGGTCTTTCTGGGACTCAAGAAGCCACCCAGAGTCACCTCACTTGAACAAGACAGTCATCACCCAGTAGATTACAAGGGTTTCAGGAGCTCTGTGTGAGCAACTGGGGTCAAAGGCCAATATTAGAATGAGAGATGTGCCTAGTGCTCTTATCACTTAGGAAATGACAGTGGTGTAGGAACTCCATGCCAGGAATCCGGGGCAGAGACCAATATGTATTTTCTCTTATTTCACAGCCACCATCTTCTATAGATTAAATGCACTGATCCTACCTAGTTCCAGCCTCTCAGGTCACATATGACAAACCTAATTCCCTTTCTGAGTCTTTATCTAAGATCTGTCATACACCTAGGGACCTTCTATAGCCACCTCTCCTCCCATTCTCCCACCCCCAACACACACACTTTTTCTACAATGTCCCCTCCAGAGATCTTCCATCTATCCCTCGTGAACACAGTTCCAAGTCTCTAACTTTCAGAGTAGATTCAGATGTGAACAACTTTCCATAAGCCTGGTGCCCAAATGGAAAGACGCCAGGATGAACATGCTAGAGAACTTTCATTCACCATCTCTTCCATTCTGTGTTTTGTCTACCACTTAACAACACTGACGGCACCGCAAAGAACTTGGGCTTCAAGCCACAGGACCGGAGTTTTAAGAGTGGTCATCTCAGCTGAAATGTGAAGCAAGCTACTAAATGCCTCTGTGCCTCTGTCACCTATAGAGTGTTTTACCAGTGCACCCGGGCAGCTCAGTCTAAGCATCCAACTTTGGTTCAGATCATGATCTTGCAGTTCATGGGTCTGAGCCCCACATTGGGCTCTGTGCTGAAAGCTTGGAATCTGGAGCCTGCTTCAGATTCTGTGTATCCCCCTCTCCCTGCCCACACTTTCTCTCAAAAATAAATAAACCTTAAACAATTTTTTTAAAAAGTTTTTTATCTACTCTCCCACAGGTATGCTATGAGAAGAAAAAAAAACAGTTTCTAACGTGCTTAATAGAGTGGATTTTCAGTAAGTGGGAACTAACATTAACAGTGTAACCTAAGACCGAATCCCTTGGCAGTCATATCGTACCATTTGTTCTTACTCAACTGTTACTATGTATTGGTGTTCAGAGGATAGAAACCACTAGTTTAGCAGAATGAGATTTATTTAAATTTTACTGACTGCAGAAATAATTTATATCATGACCAGTATAAACATGAACACATGAATATGTAATTCAAACAATGTTCACAATATTTACCCAACTGACATGTGTTGTCCTCTGCTGTTTCCCTATTTCATTTTTAAAAATGCATTAGAGGAGTTGATTTCATGACTCACTAATGAACTGTGACCGACAGATGGGAAATGCTACACTGCAGGTTACAAAACGGTCTAAAGACGAAAAGGTCTAAAGAATCGCTGTAAGGACGGAAGACACACTCTAGTCTGGGCTTCCAGGAACGGGGCAGTGGAGAGCTGTCGGCTCCAGAAGCACTCCATCTGCACGACCCACACTCACAAAACAATGTCTTCTCATGAGCCTCCCACTAGTGCATCTGATCCACAGCCCTTGTGCAAAGGGGCCTGGGCAATACAGTGCAGGGGGCCACGCCTACAAGGTTGCAAATGATGTTAATCACAAGCTAATCCACAGAATCAGCCCCTACCTGCGATGAAATGCTGCTTACACGTATTAACTCAGAAGTACCGGGGATGGGCAAGGCCAGGAGCCTAAAACGCACATCGTTGGCTCTACTTTATCCCTCTTAAACTGCCTGTCTTCTTGCCTATGCTCTATTATTGCCAGCGAGAGAAACACACACAACTTGTACCATTTATTTGATGGAATGAAATCAGAAGGACGAACCAACTGGAAACCCCTATGCTGCATCTCCTTTCACAAGCAGAGTTCTACCCCGCAAACTGGGGCCTACCAAAAGGATGATTAAAAATTAAAAATAAAAATGAAAAAATAACCTGAGGATGCTCTTCTTCCCAATGTCTCAAAGAATCTTAAGATCAAAACCATGTTTGAGAGCAATGAAGAGAAGGGACGGACAAGGAGTGACTTCAACTTCTTTTTAGTTCATTTTGTGCAATAATTTGTATCTGTGAAAGAATTCGAATTTATGGAATGAAAGGTACTACTTATGATTTACAAAGCAATTTAATAAAGTAAAGAGGCACCATTTAGTGAATTAAATAATACAGGGATTTTTGGATCTGTAATTGATATACATTTAATGAAAAAAATAAACACTTGGTATTAGGTCACCAAACAGATTAATACAACAATCACATGTAGAAAAACACAAGCCAGTAAGTTTCTTTGTGACCTCAACTGAGGGATCTTTTCCTTAATTCTCAACCAGTTTTAGAAACTAACACTAGTAAGTTTAGAGAAGTAGAAAACACCGAAACACTTTAAACAAAGACTCTTTTTTATTTTTAAAGAAAAAGTATGTTTTCTCATTTTCTATTCTTGGCATAAATTTTAATTCTTCCCAGTAGAACCAAAACCTCCTGAACCCCTTTCAGTGTCATCCAAAACCTGAAAAGACATAAAGGTGGTAGCCAGGTAGTTAATTTCAGACCCTCTTTCGGGTCTCTCTAGCTCCTAATCTGTGAGAACTTTTTATTCCTGCTGTATCATCCTTTTGAAAAGGAGATTACAGAAAATTAAATTTTTAAAAAGCTCCATAAATAAAATATTGAACAATTTTCAAAATAGCTAGAGAAATAGAATTTTAGAGTATATTCAAATGATGTATTATCCAAAGTAATGCTACATAATAGCTACGAAAAACATTTCAAGAAATTCTAAGAGTTTAATTTTGCTTAAAATAGGGCTCTTGCATTTGCTGTAATTTAGCTGCAAATAGCATCTGAAATCCTTGAAATTGTATTTTTCCCTTCACCGAAGGCAGTACATCACTTACTCCCAATTCAGCTTTTATGATACTTACCTGAACTTCCTCTATTTCTGGATAAAAAATCCGTTCACAAATGAGCTGTGCAATTCGATCACCCTTTTTGACTTCAAAAAGAAAAAAGAGTTTATTACTGATATTTTATTGACACCACCCCTATATCTTGCCTTAGAGGAGTAAGCACGTGCTGTTTAGACACTCCTAACTGAAAACTCGCTGCGTTTATGGGATTGTATATAGTCAACGTACCTTCAAACTTTTCTTTGCCAAAATTAAAGAGTACGACACCCACATTTCCTCTATAATCTTCATCTATGACGCCAGCTAAAGAGAGAAAAATAGCATTAGCATGGTTTTTATGCCACCCAAGCACTGAGGGCATATGATGACCTCAAAAATCATTCTTCTGTAGCTCTAAGTCGTTAGCCTCACAGATGAGTAAGTGGATCTTGCTCTTGTAAAATCTCAAAGCTAAGAAATGATATTACTAAAATGCAAATACATAGAATTCATAACATGGCCCTGATTTTCCAACCTGTCACCCTTACAAGTGGTGACCGCTTCCTATTCTAAACTGGGAATAGGGACTTAGCATCTCAGGTGGGTCATCCTGAACTCCTCCCTCCAACACCACTGTTCATCTGCTGCACGCCTGCTAAAAAGACTAGGAGAAAATTACGATCTGGGTCGTAAAGGCTTTTCCTGGTGGCAGCCTCCCACTAATATCCAGGTTGAAATGTGATTGAGTCATAAATAAAAGATGTCAAGAAGCCTGAAGATCTGCCGTAGAAGTCAAGGCTGACAGTGTTAAGCACCAGTCTGGCAAATATCAGAACAGTCATTTCTGTAATAAATATGGAGGTGAACCTTTCAGTTTATATTCTTCCTCGCCTTTTAATGTGAGCCACAATCCTTTCTTAGAGAGCATGGTCTCTCAGAAGACATGAGCACATAAGCTTAGTAACAAGTACATTTTTACGTGAAACCACGTGTAATCAATACCTGTTTGAGATTATAAATACAAGGAAAGCAAATCTGCAGGAGAGAAACTTGCATCAGAGCCCCGCCTTGGCCCAGAGAAGATAGAGTTCCCAGGCTTGTTAGCATTTCAGCTTGGGTCAAGAATTTAAAGCACTTTCATAAACACAAGCACAGGTAATATAGGTCCACTGGGACTTCCCATTTCCTCTTTTACTGTTGAGACCGAATTCACAGCTCAACGGTTTTCATTGTATTCAGAATTGTGTAACCATCACCACAGTCAATTTTGGGGAATATTTTCTTTGCCTCCAAACAAAATCCCCTACCTTTCAGGAGTCACTTCCTTTCCTCCTCACCATTGCCTCCCTTGCCAATTTCCTTTTATATATGCTCATTCTTTCCCCTCCATTTGGAAAACGATAGATAGGGTTCATGTGATCCTAATTAAATCTTACATACTAGTAACACCCCACCTCCTAAACAAACAAACAAAACTCTTATTAGACAAAAAAAAAAAAAAGAGAGAAAAAAGAAAAAAAATTAGGAACATAGCTCAATGGGTACTAATACTGGTTGGCCAGATTCATAATTATTTGAAGGTCAACTGAGAAAAAACCTTTTTTTATTTAAGAACAAGGTTAAACATTCCTTTTCAATTTTCTCAAATTGGGGGGGTGGGGAGGACGGTGGGTAGAGAATTTTTTAAAAAGTTCCAGCACAGGGAAAAATACTTAGATTTTTCCACTGGATTACAGTAGAAGTTTAAATGAATCCCTGTGTTTTATGAATGAATTACTAGGGATAAGTGAAAGTGAATTCAAGCACTCTTTAAAAAGTTCCTGACACAACACTTTTAAGAGTTTGAATTAAAGTAAATTTTTAACAGTGGGAAGAATGAGTATGAAAGTAGCAGAAAGGCAGCAGAAGTGGTTCATATCATGTGTAGACTGGAGGAAACAGTCTATGCTTATCTAGTTGTACAGAAGCAAATTCAAAGAATTCAAAGACCAATTCAAAGAATACCGAAGCCTGCCTTCTTTCCCCACTGCCACCTGACCATTAAATTAGTCCTTAATGTATACTGAAAGGATTGACAGGAAGATGGGGCCAGCGGTTTTCTTATATGCAGCAAGTTGTGGCTGTAGAGGACAATGTGGATCAGATGCAGTATAGGAACTCCTGCAGAGAACATGCCGTTCCATGCTGGAACAGATGACCCCAGAAGGCCATGGCATCTCCAAGGTGGAAATCTGAAGTGAGGCTAGTACTCACTTATCTAGAAAGGGTTCAAGGAAGACAATGTGGACCAACTTCCGAACTCTTAGTTTCTACTTTATAAGAAAAATTTTAGATTACCCAAATAGTAGGCATACATATAAAGTAAAAGCTAATCATGTTTCCCTACCCTCACTTGGGTAGCCAGTGTTATAGCAAGATTTTACGTGTTACTTTCTTTTTTTCCACTTAAAGTATCAGACATCCTTTGCAATTAATATATAAATATGAATCTTAGTCCGAGTCTTAGTCTTTTGAAATCCGAGATACGGAAATACAGTACCGTTATCCCCGTGTTAACTATTCTCTTACATGCTCACTCAGGTCGCTTTTGCATCTTTGCTATAGTAGACAGAGCAGTCCTTTACAGATGTCCTTGCACATTCATGATTTTCAGTCTCCTCAAAAAGTTTCCAAAAAGCACTTTTCTGATCAAAGGGTGTGTATAGTTTAAGTTTTAATGGATATTTCTGGATGACTTTGTGAAAAATTCAAACTTCTATCAGCAATATTTAAGAAAGCCCATTTCCAATGTCCTTGGCAGTTCCAGATGGCAGCAATCTTAAAAAAAAAAAAAAAAAAAACTGGCCAATGTGATGAGTGAAAAATGGTATCTCCTGGCTTTACTTTGCATTTCCCTGATGACTAGTGAAGCTAGAATTTTTTCCTCTGCATATTTGTTGCACATATGTATGTCTTCCTCTGGATTTTGTTTATGATTTTTTTCCTTATTTGTTTGGGCATTTAAACTCTTTTTCCTATGGCCTGCAAGTATTTCTGTTTTTACTTTCTGGTATCTTCTACCATACAAAATCACTCCCTTTTTGTAAAGGCCTTTGCCGTATATCCCTAAAGTAGTATGAATCAAACTCATATGGTCGAATGTCTTGAATTCTGCAAAGCCAGATATCTACCCAGATTTTATGCTTGGCACACAAAAATGAGAAAAGCCCTTTAACTCACTAAAAGAAACAAAGTCGTTTGAAGTCAATTAAAATGTATAGAAGGGAAAAAAGTGCCCTCAATTAAGACTTTTTTTTTCTTAGCATTAATGCTAATAGTATGAAAAATCCAATAGTTCCAAGTTTACTTATTACTCGAAGACAATTTGACCTTCAAAAAAAAACCCAAGACATTCTTTTCTACATAAGGAACATAACCATCAGGGATATTTTTCTTCATGAGAATACAGAAAGTATTTTGAAGTTATCACTGGAAAAATCATACATTGGAACTGGCAGGGTAATTAACTGACTTCAGGCAAAAGTTTTACTGTGTCATGACTTTGGCATGTCATTTGCTGGAAACCTTCTTTAGTGAAAACTACCCACACCTACCAGATGTGGATTCTGAACAGAATCCTGCATACTCAACTTCTCCCTCTGACCCTTATTTATGGCCTGGGACTTCTAACAACATCTCTCTTTTGAACCAAAAACAGTGGCCAATGATGATAAGTGTGTGCCTAAGAGACATTTTTAAGACACTCTGCATCCAAGAACACACCACAATGTGATTTTAGGAACAATACCACACCAACCACCAGGCAACCTAACTTTCCATTTCTTTTACATGAATTTTTTTTTCAGGAGGTTTTAAACAGAGCAAAAAGGAGTAACAAAATCAGGAGAAAAAAGTTGCCCCATTAAAAGAAAAAAAAAAAAGGAAATCCACGAATTCCTCAGGGTACAAAAAAAATATAGCTTCCAGGGTGTAATACGTGCCAAGCAGTGTTAGATGCTTTACATGTACTCTCCTTTATTCTTCCCAGCCTTCTGAGGCAGGCACACTAATTTTCATTTTATGGAAGAGGAAACTGAGGCTCAGAAAAGTAATAACTAGCTGATTAATGATGAAGCTGGGACCAAAATTGAGTTATTACTTCAAAGCCCATGTTCCTTTCACACCCTTTGAAATGTCTTTAAAAGTATATCCAATCTTTTATATCCTAAAGTTATAGTCCTCCATTACCATACTTGATGTTATAAAAGTATTTTTGAAAAGCAAGCATAAGTGAGTTCAGGCAATTCTCAACCCGAGTGGGCTGTCCATCCTTGCTGTCTGTGCCAAACTTGGCTCCCCTTCAGTGGCTAAGGACTACTTTGAGGTTCCGTCTTGCCTCACAGCACCACCTAGTGACACCAAGGGCAGACGAAGAGACAGCCTGGGCGGGTCCTCAGTCCTCACTTAAGGACAGCAGTGCCTGGTTGGTGCAGGGATGGGGTGGGGTGAAACCCAGCACTGAAGTGCAGTGTGAAGAACAGAGGGGCTGCAGGGGCGCCTGGGTGGTTCAGTCGGTTCAGGGTCCCACTCCTGATTTCGGCTCAGGTCTCAGGTGGTGGCCTCAGGGCCACCACGGGGCTGAGCCCCACCTGGGCGTGTGGATTCTCTTTCTCCCTTTCCCCGTTCCCAGCTCCCTGCACACTCCCTCACTCTCTCTCTCAAAAAGAAGAAAAAAAAAAAAAAGGAAAAGAACAGAAAAAGAAAAGAAAAAGAGAAAGCCAGTGAGGGGTGGCTAGGGAGCCTACAGCAAGAGGGCCAGCACAGACTGGGGGCTCTTTGAGAAAGGGGCTCCATGACCAAGTTGTTGACCTTGGGAGACCTGAGTAAGTCTTGATTATAAGGGAAACTGGAGCCACTGAGGGCTTACTTGACAAGAAACATAGAAAGGGAAGCACAGTGTATTCTCTTCACACTAAGGGAAAGATTCTCTTTTTATATTTTATCAAACATGGATGGTTCTCTCATGCAGGTTAAAAAAAATTCTTAGAAAATTGACCTGCACGGGGGCGCCTGGGTGGCTTAGTCGGTTGAGCGTCTGACTTTCGCTTAGGTCATGATCTCGCGGTTCGTGGGTTCGGGCCCCGCGTCGGGCTCTGTGCCGACTGCCAGCTCAGAGCCTGGAGCCTGTTTCAGTCTGTGACTCCCTCTCTCTCTGACCCTCCCCTGCTCACGCTGTCTCTCTCTCTCCTACAAATAAATAAAACATTAAAAAAAAAAAAAAAAAGAAGAAAGAAAATTGACCTGCAGGGGCGCCTGGGTGGCTTAGTCGGTTAAGCGTCCGACTTTCGCTTAGGTCATGATCTCGCGGTTCGTGGGTTCGAGCCCCGCGTCGGGCTCTGTGCTGACTGCCAGCTCAGAGCCTGGAGCCTGTTTCAGATTCTGTTTCCCTCTCTCTCTGACCCTCCCCTGCTCACGCTGTCTCTCTCTCTCTCTCCTAGGAAAAAGAAAAAAAAAAATTAAAAAAAGAAAATTGACCTGCATTTTCTATAACTTTTTGCTTAAAGAATTTTTCTTTTTTTAAAATTTCTTGAATATTTATTTATTTTTGAGAGAGAGAGAGAGAGAGAGAGAGAGTGTGTGTGTGTGTGTGTGTGTGTGCAAGCGGGGGAGGGGCAGAGAGGGAAAGACAGAGGATCCAAAGCAGGCTCTGTGCTGACAGCAGAGAGCCCTGTGTAGGGCTTGAACTCTTGAACTGCAAGATCATGTCCTGAGCCAAAGTCAGATGCTTAACCAACTGAACCACCCGGGCACCCCTTGCTTAAAGAATTTCTTAATAATTACTGCTTAAATAATTCCTTAATTATAAGAAAAACACAATTGCTTTAAAAATTACAGAAAAAGTTTTTCCTACCTTTCTAAAACTAACTTTCTTCTAAGAATGGAGTCATTTTGGGACCAAATGCAGATTACCACTAAGCCAAGGCAGAAATCCTATCCATGAGATAATGGGTAGTTAGCCTATTAGTAAAATAACATGTATTTCACATAACGGTCATTTAAAATTAGATACAATCAAATAATATTTGAAACTACCTCATAATTTGAGAGATGGAGATTTCTAAAAAGGGAAAAACACAACAAAAATCATTTCCTTCTGTTGAAGATAAAAATAAAGCCTGTCTATTGATTACTACCTCTTACACAAAGGCAAAATAAATACATACACATATTTACAGAATGAAAACGCAAACACATTACCTCCTACATCTATGAAGTGTTTCGCAGCCAAGCCAGAACGGGGAGCTAAAAAAGAAAAAAATCAAAAAAACAAGTTGGCTATTTCAAGGCACGACACTCTCCTCTCCTAGAACATCTACATCTTCATCTTAACTTTGGCAGATGGTCCTGGATTAAAGAATGTATTTATTATCCTGTGTTGAAGGAGGAAAGAAGAGTGTAGAGAAACCTGATAGTTTAATTCAAAAGCTGCTTGAACCGCTCCCGCAGGACGTTGGGTAGTGGGGACAGGTGGTGGCGAGGGCCGGCACTGCTGGGGTAGACGGAGAGATGAGCAAGCGGGGCGACCACAGACAGCTCGGTCAAGAAGTCTGGCCACGAAGGCAGGACCGTAGCTGGCAGGGACGCAGGGCTGAGGGAGAAGGCTTTTGTCTTCAGATGGGAGGTCTGGGCATGTAGCAGTAGACGTGGGGCCAGGGCAGAGGAGGGGGCGGGGAGAGCAGGCACTACCGTAACCGACCCGTGGCAGAGCTTAGCCTAGAGCTTGGGAACCCACTCAGGAGGCAAATGCCAAATGACCCGTCCCTATCAACAAATGAGCCGGAGTAAGAGAAAAACTGTCAAGCAAACTGTCAAAACACAAACCTTAAAAACTCAGTTCCACCGTGCTTTTTATTCTTAAAATGGAAACATAAAAAGCTAACTTTCTTTATACCTTATACTTGCTGACCTGAGCATCAGGCCTATCGTTAATTATTCTAGCTTCTAGTTTTCTGTTCCAGAGTAACTTCAGTCAGGCATTTTGTCCATTAATGGCTGCCTCATCCTGCTTTTCCTTTTATTTCATTCCATCTCCTGATCTCCCCCCACGCCGCGTACATATTCTCAAAATGCAGTCAAATACTGCCCAAAGGAGATGAAGAAAAGAGCCCATCTCCTTTTTCTTTTAAAGGCAGAAGTATGGTGGTAGTCCAGCCCCGTCCTCACCGCAGTTCCATTTGTGCCTTGAGGTTTACTCTGAAGTTAGAAAGTGTGCTCTTGAAGAAAGTTCTGAATTCTCCAGTGACAGGTGACTTGCTCTCCATTTTGTCATAGCTCCTCCTGCTAGAAGGTGTCTCCTCTAGTGCCCTGGAGGGTATCCCTTGACCCTAATATACCCCATGAAAGGAGACCCGAAGGGGGAAAGTCTAAATAAATGGTCTGACAGACTCTGGGGTGAGCAGGAGCCACAAGTTTTACTCAGCATAAAAAATGTCATGTGCCTTTAACCCCAACCTGCCTCTCTTTCCTTATGTGACAAATATTAGCTATTCTCATCACTGTCTTCACATGTGACCTCATATACAATCTGACCCTTGATGGGGGAGCTCCAGTTAAAAAATCATCTGTATTTTAGGGGCACCGGGATAGCTCAGTCGGTTAGGCCTCCAACTTTGGCTCAGGTCATGATCTCGTGGTTCATGGGTTCGATCCCCACGACAGGCTCTGTGCTGACAGCTTGGAGCCTGGAGCCTGTTTCAGATTCTGTGTGTCCCTGTCTCTCCCTCTCTTTCAGCCCCTCCCCTGCTCACACTCTGTCTCTCTCTCTCAAAAATAAACAAACATCAAAAAAAAATTTAAAAAACAATCACCTGTATCTTCACTTTCTCAGGGAGGAGTTGAGGGAACAAACTCTTGGGGCCAATGTGAGCCTCCTAAAAGCTCAGGAAATCAGAAAAAAAGAGAAAGGGAGAGAGAAAAAGAGGGAGGCAAAAAGCAGATATTTACATGAAATCTAAAGTTTTCAAATGGCTGCAGCTGTCATTACAGTTGGCACTTCCTTATTTTAGGACACATGCCGAATAATATCCTTTCCCTCACTTATAACCTCAATGGGACTAAGATGAAGGAACAATCGTAAAAGAAAAGCTTGACAAATCACTTACCTATTCTTCCATAGCACCCAGAAGGAAGAGCTATCTGAATGTCCGTTTTCACAAGAGCTTTTTCCATAGGTGGTACTGTATAATCATAGGCACTAGGGAAATAATGAAAGAAAATAACCAGGATGTATTCATAAAATTGTTGTTATACGCTCTTCCTTGTGAACTAAGTATACAGAATTGCTTTAAGTACATTTCATAAAATAATCACAAAACGATTCATGCAATCTTAGATTTCAGTAACCAATCCAAGAGTTCAGTACTCGAAGTTTCCAATTGATATAAAAAAAAGTTTATGAAGAAGAAAATGGCTGATATTCTCTTTTAGTCCATTATGAAAATGGTGCTACCTTTAGATATAGTCATTCTGGCAAATATTTTGGTTTAAGAGGTATCAACATGTAATTTTGTTCTCCCCTGAACAAAATTTTGTTGGGAAACTGAAATACGTATTAGCAGGAGGGGCCAGAAAGGCAGACTCTTAAAAGTTTTATGTTTCACTAACACGATATAAAAAGAGGAAGATGGGGTGTTCACGTGGCTCAGTCAGTTAAGCATCCAACTCTTGATTTCAGCTCCGGTCATGATCTCAGGGTTGGTGAGTTTGAGCCCCACATCAGGCTCTGAGCTGATAGCTTGGAGCCTGCTTGAGATTCTTTCTCTCTCTCTCTCTCTCTCCCCCCCTCCCCCTAACCCCGCTCTCCCTGCCCCCGCTCATGCTGTCTCTTTCTCTCTCTCAAAATAAATAAATAAACTTAAAAAAAAAAAGCTGTGTTGCATCTGTTCTGCTAGTCTTGGTGGTTAACCAAGCTTACCAAGCTGAAGCCTTGAACCTCACAGGCTGGGGGACACCGCTCATCACTGTGAAAAGGCCCTTGAGAAGGACACTGCTGAAAACCCAATTGTCTAAGATCCACCCATCAAATGCTGGTACTATTGTTCTTACTGTAGCCCCCTTCTTGATAGAAATTTAAGAGACTGTACAATGAATAGAACTGTAAGTTACTTTGGAAATCTTAGTGAAAACTTGGAAAGCAGCATTAACATTTTTACTTCTTTCATTGGAATTTCCTCTTTTCATAGTTGAGCCCTAATTTATTAAAGAGATAAGTTATTTCCATGTCTATCTCAATATGTAGTCATCTCTGTTCATTAGGAGGATGTTAAAGTATCTTAAATCAACATTTCTCCTGTGACTCACAACAGGGCCCAGACGATGTAGTCAAACTACATCACTCCACGTTTAGCCAAGAAAACTAAGGGACTGACCATATCCCTTTCAGCGGTTAACAGTCTATACCTCACTTTTCTTCTCCTATCACCAAACACTCCTTTCTTGCCTCCTCCAGAGGCATGACTGAGACCAGTAGTTCTCGCATTAGGATCACGTGGGATGCTTTAAAGTAAATCATGAGGATTTAGCCCTGTATTGAACACCCATAATGCCCAGCATCACTTTTCACCTACCTTAATGGTTCTAAGGACTGGGCACTGTAGTCAAGGGAAAAAGGCACTGAATTAAGGGTCATAAATTTTATGACATTCAAGCCCTTGGGCAATCAGTTCAGCTCTTCACAGACTCCCTCATCTGTAAAAAAAAGTAATACTTACCTACTTCAGGAGTGTTGCGAGGATTAAATAAAAGTGCCCACGGTAAAGGTTTTAGTAGAGGTAAAAGGTGCTGAGCAAAGGGAAAGGTGGTCGGTACTAATTACTGACATTCCTACTGCTTTTCAGATTTGTGCCCTTTCTGACATTGCCAGTCCTTGGGCTGAACTTAAATATGGACATACAGAGAAATTTAACAAATCCTTTAAGGCAGAAGCATCCTGCATTAATCTTCCCCATGTATTTTCAAACTCCGCACCTGCACAATAAATGTTGCACAACAAATAATGCCTTGGTGGATATTTATATGTAGTGACCATTCTGTATGCTTATCCCAAATCCTCACTGAATTTATGCTAAAGAGGAAGACTAAAATTTTCAACAGTAAAAAAAAAAAAAAAAAAAAACGAATGAATTCCTACATAAATGCAAAACAGTTTGTTTTTGTAATCTGTTAGGCGAAAAGTTTCAAGCTGTAGCAGCAGATGGCAAGAATATAAGCCAACCTGAGAACTCTACAACTCCAGACTTGCACCTTCTCTGCGTGGGGTAGGGAGGCCCCTCGCAGAAGGCAGTCGGGAGTCCCCACTCACCTGTACAGGTCGTAGCCCGCGGCCCGCGCGGACCCCTTGGTCGGGGCGGTGGCGTGCTCCGAGAGCCGGACAAAGCGGAGCCGCATGGCATCCTCCGCAGGCCGAGCCCGCTTGCTGGGGGAGATGGCGGGTGTCGCTTCAGAGCAGGGCATGGCAGAGCAGGACGAGAGAAAAGACAGCAGCAGAAAGGACAAGCGGACGGAGAATGAGCCCAGCCGCCAAAATTTTGAAAATCCCGCCAGCAACTCCTCGCCCCGCCCACCGGCCCCCGGGCGAGCCCACAGTTCTGGCTGAGAGGGAAGGCGAGAGTCAAATTGGGTGCTGGAAACCCTTCTTGGAAAGCGGATTTGGGCACGTACGGCGCCTTTTCAGCTTTTCCAACTCAGCGCACGCCTCCAACCTGTGCGGGGACAGCCGTGGTGGCCTCCCGCACCACGACAGGACGCAAGCACTCCCCCCATGGGGATCCCGAATGGACTCGCGCGCGCGCACCTCGGGGCTGCGCGGGTTCCCACTGCCTACACCGCCCGGAGCACCCGGGCTCTTTTAGGTCCCGCCCGCTCGCCGCCTCCTTCTCTTCCTCCTCCTCCCTGGGCGGCCGTGGGCAGGACAGGCCGGGCTCCCAGCGTCCCCACGCCCTGCAAGGCATGTCCCGCCAGCCCGGGCCCCAACATTACTGGCGCCGCGGCAGCGCCGACTCAGGCCGCGAGTGCTGGACAGCGGCCGGGGCGGCCCCGCGGCCTCTGCTCTCGGCGCCGCGCCGCGCGCGTCGTTGAACACCGAGCGGAGCAGACACGGAAAGAAACGGTAGCCGAGCGGGGCGCGACGGCAGACGGGAGTCATTTGCCCCGAAATGTGGGCGCTGGTTGGCTGCCCCGCTCCCGCAGGCGCTCTCCGGGTCTGCACCCTAAAGTTACGTCCGGGTAAAATGACCTCGGAAGCAGTAACCGCCGCCGCGGTCTGACGGAGAGCGCAGGGAGGCGGCGCATGGGCCGTCCTCGGGCAGGCGCAGGCTCCGAGCCCCCGGGTCGCGGTCTCTGCTTCCCTCCTTGGACCCTCGCCTTTTTTTGTGGCCTCGGTTTCCCAAGCCGATCCACGAGGCTCGGGGCCTGGGCCCTGCGCGCTGCTGCGTTACCTGGGGAGGCGGCGGCCCCCGCGGCCATGGCTCCTCAGGTTCTAACCTCAGAGATCCCCAAAGCAACGGAACCGCATCACGATGCAGGTGACGGTCGCTGAGCTCAGTGCTGCGACCTTGGCTGTAGGCCAGGCAGCGTGTTCCATTCCTTACGGTACCCACAGGGCACGGCGTGTTGTTTATCCTTGAAGGGGGCGGGGCGGGGCGGGGCGGAGGCAAGCATCTCCGGATGATCCCAAGGATAACTCCGTTGAAGTCCTAGCACTGTTTCATATGACCCCACAGAAGCACAGAGGGGGGACCCCAGTGGCTGGCATTCGAACGAAGATCCTAGGCTTCCCAGGAATAATTTACAGTGGGGATCAGGAAATAACTTTCTAGGGGCGCCTGGGTGGCTTAGTCGGTTAAGCGTCCGACTTTCGCTTAGGTCATGATCTCGCGGTTCGTGGGTTCGAGCCCCGCGTCGGGCTCTGTGCTGACTGCCAGCTCAGAGCCTGGAGCCTATTTCAGAGTCTGTATCTCCCTCTCTCTCTGACCCTTCCCTGCTCACTCTGTCTCTCTCTTTCTCTCTCTCCTAGAAATAAATAAAAAATATTTTTTAAAAGAAATAACTTTCTAAAGAATTGTAAATTGGCTTTTCTAGGATATAAATATCTCCAGTCATTTCCAGAACTGATGCAAAAATCTGAAAAGCAAAATAACTCACGTTGTCAAGATAAATGCAAACAATAGGGTAGTTTTAGAAACGTGACAGAAACGTTAGGGTCTTGTTGAGGAAGTTTCCAGACTTCCCTGCGGGGCCTTCTCTGCTGTCTCTTACTGGTTCCATTTCAGTGTTGGAATTCCTCTGGATGACGTTGTGGATTATACTCTCTTAACGCTCTCTTCCCTTGTCTTTAAACATCTACTACCTGAAGACTCCCCAAACTGGTATCTAAGCAACATGATAGGGGGCCCCTGTGGAATCTCATCTAGAGCCGTCCTACTCACCTCTGGTGCTTCTGGCCACAGTGTCTTTCTAACAGTTTCTAGACCCACCAGACTTACTGCCTGGGAATCTATACACACCCTTCCTTAGTTTGTTTCATGTGATTCCAGTCTCAGCTTATCTCAGAAGGGCTATTTCTGTTAAGTTTGTGAGGGAAGGCCCTCACCACGATTTTCTATCACAATAATTTTTTCTAGTCACATCACTACAATCTGTTGTGAAGTACAAGCACAATCTGTACTTCATTCATGACTTATGTGTGTATGTATGTATTTTTGCTTGTTGTCTATATGTTCTAGAAGATAGAAGCTCCAGAGGGTAGGGACCACATATGTGTTCATTCACTAATGTATTCATGGGGGCTTGCTTAGTTCCTGGATCAGAACGGTGCTTGATAAATATTTGTTGTGTGAATGAAAGAGATCTTTTTGTCCCTTCTGTCAGCCCCCTGTACAGAATCACTTCTCAAAACCTTTTGATTTTCCTGTCCACCTCTTTAATTTTTAATCAGTGTGTTTTGTTTTTTCCATGTAATGCTTTTCCAAGGCCTGCAATGGTCTACCCCTCCACCAAAACGCTCCCCAAATGTCACTTCTCAGGGGCAATGCTTCCAACTTTATTTGGCTCTTTTTTCTGGGATGTACCTCCCTGTTTTTAAATTGCATGCTACTATTTTTTTCTTTTTTTAGTGGCATACAAATTAGAATTAGGGTAGTTGAGGATTAAGTCTTTTACTCCTATTCTCACCATTTTGCAAATAGTTTTGTAACAATATTTGGATAAGTCAGCAGTATTTGTCATGACTATGTAAATATCATTCACTGTTGAGGCGAGTAATGTGACTTTTTTTTTTTTACACCTGTCCCCCTCAGGTAAATAAATATGTTCTTCCATTTGTCTTTGGTGGTGGTGGTGTTTTTGATTCACCCATCGCTTTTTTGCAAATGCTCCAGGGGATCGGGTCCCTTACAAATATCATTATCAAATGAAACACTGAAACACATCAAATCCCTATCAGTTCCAACTCCCCCCACCCCAGCCCCTCTGTTCTCTTGCCCCAAAATGTGCACGTGACTCTCTGGTCCTGCTGAATAGCGGTCATCCTCGCACTTCCCTTTGTCCTTTTCTAACATTGGAGCCTTCATTTTAGGAATCTAGTATCTTCCTTTTAGTTTACTCCTTCATTTTGCTGAAGCCCTTTCTCTAGTAATTTCCTAAGGAAGTTCACATTAGGGATTGAGTCCTCACATACCCTAAAATGTAGTAACTGAAATGACCCCCTTTACCCAGACCCAAATAAACATCTCACTTCATTTATGAAACTTTCTTACAACCAGTGAGCCCTGCCTTGTCTGATCTCTCACAATACTATCATATCATTCATTAGCAACATGCAGCCATTGTGCAGTTGCCTTGTGGTATGCATTTTATCCTTCACTTTACTAAGAGTTATAAACTTGTATGAATCCTTCAAAGCACGTAATTCAGCGTTTTCTACAAAAGTTATTTGTCTGGCTCGTTGGAATACCTACTCCCATGAAAGGATTCTATTTCTTCTGTTAATGTGGATAAAGTGTTTATTATTTTCACTTTGCGTCTGAGGTTATTTTAGATTAGAAAGAGAAAAGGGTATATTCCAACTGCAAAAGGTTAGGGCTCTGAATTAATAAGCATTTAATAGGACATTCCTTATGACAATTGAAATATAACGATATGAAAATACATCTTAAATTCAATACACCAGCAAAGAACTAGACATGTTCCAACCATAGTTTATTTCCTGCGGTTTTATTATCACAATATAATTATCCTATCAGTCATGCTGATTAACTCAATTACATAAGTCCAGTGCCAACTTGAACCTGTTGAGAATGTAAGTCGGTACTTTACAAACCACGTTGTCCTTCCTATCTTTATAAGATTTTTCTGTTTTTAACAAAGACTTCATGTCTTGGTTACTTTATGCCAACTATCTTTTAAGTGTGTTATGAATACTAACTCATGTAATCACAACAACCACAGGAAACAAGTATTATTATACCCATATTACAGGTGGGGCAACCAAATCACAAAGGATTTGCCTATGATCACACAACTCACAGCTAGAAGGAGATGGAGCCGAGATTCACCTTGAGGTAGTGTGGCTTCAGAGTGCTTGCACTTAGCCACTGGGCTCTGTAGGTTTACATGTGCCTACTGAGACTGTGATGAACTCTTCTTGATGCTCAGCCTGCTCCTGGCCATGTTCCCCAGGTCTGGGAAAGATGTGCGTCGTAAATTAGGCAGGCATTCTTAGTTTCACAGTTGCGCATGCCCTCCTGGTTGGGACCCGTCCTCGCCAGGCCACACTCTGGGCTTTTTCTCACATCACTGGCTGCCTCTTCTCAACCTCTGTTCTTATTCAAGATAAAAAGCCTTGGAATCTTGCTTCCTTTTTCTTTGTCAGATCTTCCCTTCTCTAAAAATAGTTTCCTCCTAGGTACTACATACTGCTTTACCCTGTTTGATTTTTCTTTACAGCATGTACTACTATGTGATATTACATCTATTTTCATTTCACCTATCAGTTATATGTTTTCTCCTCCAATGTGTAAGCTCCATGATGGACTAGAATCTATCTTAATCTGGGTTCTTTTCGGGTGTTCTGTTTCTTTTTATCCTTTTTCCAATTTTATTATTATTAATTTTATTTTAATTAATTTCATTATTTTACAATTTCAGGTTTCCCTTTACTATATTAGAGATTTCACTCTCTGATTCTGTTGTTTTAGGTAAAACATGCATGCTTAATTTATCAGTGTCTAAAATCTGAAACCAAGTTATTTTCTTTCTCCTGGATACCACAAGGACTTTTGAATGCCTTAATTCCATTACCCATTCTTTTGACATAGATACAATTATTGTCTAGTATTTTTGGTGTATCTTTTCTTTGAATTTCAATAAGCATTATTATCGTCACTACTTTTTAGAGTCATTTTAAAAAATGTTTACCCAGACTTTTATCACTTTCTTTGCTTTTCCTTCTGCATCTCCAATCCCCATCTGGGATCACTGTCCTTTTGCCCAGACTTTCTGTGGAAAGTTCTCCAGTAGGTGAAAAAAACTATTAAACTCTTCCTCAGGGTTCTTTGACAATCATTCAGGAATGGAAGAGGTGTGAACATTAAAAGAATATTATCGTATTTCCCCATAGCTGCATAGCTATGCTGAATCCAAATTCAGAACATTCCACATGGACAACAATACTTCATTTATCATGCCACAGTTCACCTTTACCAGAAACATGTGTAAGCCAAGAAAAGACAGAAGCCATACTTTGAGTTCTGGTGCCAAAATACAGAAGTTCTTTGTTTCAAGCCCAGAGTTTTTTACACCATGGATGAAAGGCTGGTGTAAGGCTGAGGATGGGTGAGAAGCATACCTATCTTTTGTGGAAGGGCAGCTGAAATAAGGGAGGTAGGAAAGAAGAACTCATATATAGGTAAATCAATTTCAGTAAAAAGTACATATGTTTGTTGACTATCTGAAAGTTTGTCCTTTGGTCCAGAATACCATCAGCCTCCAGAATACCACAATACATCCTACAATACCTTGTGTTTCCCTAAGAGTATCTATATCCCAATTTGAAAACCCTAGACTCACATATAACCTGCAATTTCATAAGAATGCTCTTGCCAGGCTCTTAAGAAGAACACAAAAATCAAATATATGTAGTCTTTCAATTTCATAAGAGCAGCACATGGATCTTAAGAAAAGAAGTAGCTCAGGAGCTCGACATTATGTTGGGTGGCAGTTAAATAAAGCAGGTAAGGAGGTAGCAGATCATTAACAAAATAAGCATTTATTGCTGGAAACTCCTTTGGGCTAATTGGCAAATGGCTGCCACATGGCACTACAAAAATTCAAGGGGATCAGAATAGTTAACACACAAACTCAGAACTGCTGTTTTCACTAATATACTGAATACCCAATCTGTTAACGCAATCATCAAAAACTCTGAATTATGCCAGTATGTGTAGGAATACTAGGAGATGAAATTTCTGTATTTACAGCCCATAGAAGGATGTGTTATTTCTTTCTTAAAGCATCACTGAGTTTTCAGGAAGTAAAGAAAATCAAAGCAGATAGCTTGAGAGCCAGGATACCCATGAAAATCACCTAGAAAGCTAGGTCAAAATCCTACTACAAACCAACTACTCAGAATCTCCTGTTCCCTTTAACAGAAAAAACGTAGTCACAAAAGCATGGGTGTCTTGGGGAAGCTTCTAGATCTGGGATCAATAAGACTCACAAAAGCAGGCCTGGTCTGTTCTTAAGTGTTCCCAGTGATAGACTTATTTTCTTACCTTCCCTGAGAGCACTGATGCCTTTCCTCTGGGCTCCGTCTGTTAGGGACCATCTGCTTCCTTCTGCTCCTCTTCCCCAATATGGGCCCCCATCTCAGTCAGGTCCATTTCCTGGATGAAATGAATGGGTCCAGGGAGCAGATGTGGAGAATGAATGTGGAACAAGAAGATGATGTTAGGGCCACACTGGACAATTTCAGTGTGAGTGGAAACCCACTAGTTGGTTGGTTTGGGGCAAGTGACTGTGTGGCAATCATTCTGAGCAGAATGTGAGCCTGAAAGCCTTACTGTATCAGTGAGGATGGCTCCAGGAGAAAGGATGTCTCGTTAAAACACTACCTCAGACAGTTTTGATCTCTCTATTTCTCAGGTCTCGTTGGTTGCACCTGATTTCCTCCATGACATTAAACAGCTGTTGTACGATTTTTCTGTTGGTAGCACACAGTTTTTCCAAATTATATATAAAAAAAAGACAGGAACAAAAAGGTTATGCTTTTCATCTATGTCTGTGTAAACAAACCCAGTAATTACCATAACTCAAATTGCTGCTGAAATTCTCCATATTTTAATGTGCACACTGTCGCTCTTGCTACTAAATCTCTGCATACATACTGGGAAGTTAATCCTGAATTAGGAAACAGAAAAACTGATTAAAATAAAATTGGGCCAAGTCCATGATTTTTATATTCATAAGATTCAAAATTTCTGTGAGCAAATGTGCAATGCAAATTGAATTATCTTCCAGAGTAATAACAAAAAAAGAGAAACAATGGTAAAATATGGGTATCCATGCAGAGAGATGTATGAATTAGGCTTGCTAAGGTTTCAGTTGATTGTGATTCAATATTCTGCCTCTCTGAAACAACCTTTACTTACTAGGCTGCACAAACTCAATTCTCTTCAGTCTATAGTGGATATTATCCAGTTTTCATGTAGCAGCGTTTCATCAAATTTTACACTTGTATCAAGAGAGGTTTTTCGCTGAACTTTGAAGATAGCATTATTAGTCCTTCTAAGCATTTTAATCACAGTCTTTCCTGATTGCCTTTAGGACAAAAGGGCAGATGTAAATGTTCAAAGAAAAGTCAGGAGAGTATTGTTTGGGGGCCTATAGGCATGGGCTAGGTGAAGCAGATTATTAAGGAAATAATGTAGAAAATTCAAGTCTCCAGATTTTCTTTTAATAAATTGGAACGGATCTGAATGTTTTTACTACACATCTTCCCCTCCCCCCCACCTCTCACCCCTTCTCCATCCCTCTCTACTCCAAGAGGCTGACCTGCTTGGACCTCACCCATGAGCTCTCTTTCCTCTGGCCTGCCTTGGGGTTTGATAATGGAGAGCCCCCGCAGGAGGTCAGAGGGGTAGGGGAGGGTAAGTTCGGGGTCCTCACTGGATGGCTGTGTACCTCCACTGAAGACCACCTTTTGCCGAGGTTATTCTAGCCTCTAGAAGCTCCATGCTCCCCTTTCCCTTCAGGCCTTCTACTTCAGGGCACTACTTTCTCCTTTGTAGTTTTGATTTCCCACATCTCAGCCCACACCTTTATAAACAGCACCTTTAGTAAACTATCCTCAAATTACCTGACTTGAATGCTCTGTTTTGTATCACAGCCCTTACAGAGAGAGACTCTGGTTTATTCAGTCCTGTATCTAAGTTCTCCTCACATTTTGGGGCCACCGATGTCTCTTACCAGGACTACTGAGAGATCTCTCTACTTCTACCTTTTATGCTTCAAAATCTTCTCAAGTTTTCCCATCACAAATATAAAACCCAAATCCTTTCCCACGGCCCAAGGCCAGCCATATGTGTCTCCAGGGTTCTAAAACACACCAACTTCTCTTTTGCCTGAGGACCTTTGTCCCTATTATTCACTCTGCCTAGACTGTTCTGTTCCCTGCTTTTCATGTGGTTAGCACAATCCAAGACAAAAATTGCATAAGGAGATGGATTTTACTCAGTCTATTCCAGTAGGAAAGCACCGCAGATTTAAAGATTAGAGTGCATATTAGTTCTTACGGTTGCTGTAACAAATTAGCAAAAAATCAGTGGCTTAAAATGATAGAAAGTTATTCCTCTTATAGTTCTGGAGACCAGAAGTCCAAAATGAGTCTTACTGGCTAAAAGTGAGATATAGAAAGGGCTGCACTGCCTCTGGGGAGTCTAGGGAGAATCTGTTTTCCTTGCGGTTTCACATTTCTAGGGGTGAATTCCTTGGCTTATGGTCCCTTCTTCTATCTTCATAACCAATGGTGTAGCATCTTCTCTCTGACTCTGCTTCTCTCTCCTTGCATCACACAGCCACCTTCTGTCTGTGGTCAAATCTCCTGTGTCCCTCTTACAGGGACATTTGTGATTATATTCAGGGTTGACCCAGATAATCTGGGATAATTATCCCATCTCGGGCTCCTTAATCACACCTGCAAACACCCTTTTTTCGTATAAGGTAACTTTTACAGATTTTAGCAATTAGGACCTAGATATCTCTTAGGGGAGCATTAGCCTACGATACTGTGTCCTATAACAGTGGTTTTGCCTTACATCTTTATAGGGAGTAGAAATGGTGGGAGAGGAAATGTTTATTTCTGTGTCTAGCTAGCTTTAGGGAGACAAACAATTCTAACGTCAGCTAATTATTCATGAGATGAAGAACAGCGTCAACGGCCGACTTTGTCAGCTGATGTAGGCAAAAGGGGAATGGGTTAGGTTTGCTCTTGTTATAGGTAAACACAGCAGTCACATCTATAAGTCTTAGGAGACTTATGAGAAAGAGTGGACAGGAAGTCTTATCTAAGGCTTGTGGGGAATGGTGGTTCATTGCACTTTGCCATTTTCTAGAACACAAAAGCATGGGAGATTTGAAGAGGAAAAAAAAAGTTGGGGATATTTCTTAACCATCATTGTTTTCTAGGAGCATAGAGTTCAGTTAACATTCAACATTGTCAGCACCTTCTCATCCTTAAATACTTTTTCGTAGATGCCCTCCCTGACCACCCTGTCTAAGTACACCTTGTCTAAGTTTCCATTATTCTCTGTTACAGTTTCCTTTTTATTTCTTTATGGTATTTTTCATAATCCATAACCATTTTGTGTATTTATTTGTCTATCAAAGCCATAAACTTCTTGAGGACAGGGAACATGGCTGTCTTACATTTGAAGAGCTTAGGACAATGTGTCTTTATATCTTTAGGACATTTTTGTTGAATTGACAAAAGAAGAAATATCAGATGGCTAACAGACTCAGGAGAAACTATCTAGTAATGACCTCATTGTAGTAAAAGAAACAAGAATGAAAATAACAGTGGGATAAACAAAAAAAGAGTCAGAAATCCCAGACAGGAAGACCCACATCTTCAGAGACACACAGAGGTGTGTGTGAAATGTGAGTCACAGCTGGTGTGGGATGGAGTCTGAGTGGGGTGGGGTGGGGTGAGACTCCACAGTTAGTCAGAAGCCAGACCCCAAGGGAACTTGGGATTTATACTTCCTATTTCCCCCCAGTCCCCTGCATTCATTCATCCTTTCAACAAATATTCGTTGAATGTATTTCATGTGCCAGTCCCTAGGTCTAGGCTTTGGGGACATAGCAGGAAACAGAACAGACAAAAATAAGTCTGAATAAATAGAAGTGGTTGAAATAAACAGTTCTGAGTGTTAAGGAGAAAAGCAAAGCAGGAGGGTAAGACGTGGAATGTAGGCTTGTGATTTGTAGAGGGTGGCGGGGAAAAGGCCTCAGTGAGAATACACTATTTGCCAGGTGTGGAGTTGGGGGACGGGGGCTTTTAACCAAACGTAAAGGAAGTGACATCCTAGAGAAGGGCATTCCAGGCAGAGGGCACAGGAAACACTCAGATCCCAAGGTGTAAACTTACCTTTCAGATGGCCACTGTGTTGGGGCGCCTGGGTGACTCGGTCAGTTAAGCATCCCACTCTTGATTTGGGGTCAGGCCATGATCTCATGCTTCATGCATGCTCGGGCTCTGCACTGACAGCACGGAGCTTGCCTGGGATTCTCTGTCTCCTTCCCTCCGCCCCTCCCCTGCTCTGCTTTCTCTCTCTCTCAAAATAAATAAGTAAACATTAAGAAAAAAAAAGATGGCCATTGTGTTCTGAACAAGGTAAGAGGGGGTCTTATATTTGGAAGAGATAAGGTCACAGAAGTGGGGGAGGGATGCAGTTGTAGGGCCTTGTAAGCTTCTGTAAGGACTGTGGCTTTTCCACTAAGTGAAATGGGAAGCTATTAGAAGATTTTGATAAGAGCAGTAACATACTGTATTTCATTTAACAGGATCATGTGGCCTGCTACGCTGAATGAGACAAAAAAGGATCAAAGTGTGATGCAGGAAGACCCTTCAGGAGGCTACTTAATGATCAGGGGGGAAATGATGGCGGTAGCACAGATCAGGGAGGTCACAGTGGAGATGGTGAGAAGTCGCTAGATTCTGGATATACTCTGAAACTGGGTCAGATGTGAGGTTTGAGAGAGAAGTCAAAGAAGACCCCAAGATTCATGGCAAGGATGGGGTTGCTGTTTATGGAGATCTGGAAGAATGCTAAACGAGCAGCTTTGGGAAGGAAGGTCAAGAGCTCAGTTTTGGACACATTAAGTCCGAAGAGCACAAGTAGTACTTTTTCAAAAGCAAATTGGGTGGCTCAGTCAGTTAAGCATCCAACTTCAGCTCAGGTCACGATCCCCCAGTTTGTAGGTTCGAGCCCCACGTCAGGCTGTGTGCTGACAGCTCAGAGCCTGGAACTGCTTCGGATTCAGTGTCTCCCTCTCTCTCTGCCCCCCCCCCCCCAACTTGTGCTCTGTCTCTCTCACTCTCACAATAATAAACATTGAAGAAAACTTTTAAAAAAACAAAAACAAAACAAAACAGCAAATTCATTAGGAAATCACAAAACTGGTGATCATATCTCTCCAATGTGCTGATTGCATTAGTGGACGGATAGTTTGTTTAACACCTTTCAAGATTTGCTCTTGCTTTCTTCCCTGAACTTCCCACCTTCCCTGAGAATATTTCTACCTCTCCTTTGTTGGGAGAAGTACAAGGAAAATTAGAAAATATAAGTATATACTTGCTTTGGAAGTAGGAACAGAAAAGTTCATATGTGAAATAATGCCTTTTCCTGATCTCTTGGGCATCGAGAAGAGCAGACGAACTGCATTCAGAAGCTCAGTATGGCCACCAGCTTTGGGGAAAGAGCTGTATTGGAATGGAGGCCCATGCTTTGGTCCCCAAGGCTCTGCAGCTGAGTGCACAGGTTGGCGTGTCTTTTCCCAGTAAGTCAAGTGTTTAGCTTTGGGCCCAACAGCCCTCTGCTGAGAGGTCATCCGGGCTAAGAAAGCAAGCAAAGTCTCTTTGCTTCCAAACCCATTGCTCTCACCTTCTCTGAAGCAGTGACATTCATAACTTGGAGCCTTCTGAGTTCCCCTTCCATACCCCTCATCTTGAACTGCCCAACCTGAAAATATACGCTGTGTCGCTGCAGAGTCATTCCATGTAAATCAATTTTCCAGATAACTGAAGCTTAGCTGTCCTTCGACATCACCTATGTGAAGGAGAATTATTCTGAATATGAACTGCACCATTCATGTTTTCTAAACCAGAATACCTGGAAGAGAATTGAAAGTTCCTGCCATAAGTCAGTCCTCTCACAATGATGGTGTCCTCAGGCTCTGATGAGGGATGTAGAGTCTGTGTTTGCTACACGTAAGATCTCAGACTGCCATGTTTTTGAAGTGTGGATTTCTTTTTCCAAAAATGTTTCTTATTTTTTTCTGCATCATCCCTGCTGTCATTCATTGTTAGTTTCTGCTCACTTTACATGCTGGAAAACAGTGACTGAAAAACCATGTAAGCAGAACTGTGTATGCATATTCTGCCTGATTTAGTACTAGACCTTGATTTAGTACTAGAGGATCTCTGAGGTCTTTTTCAGCAGTAACTTATTTTTGTGGTTCTAGATTTCCTGAAAAATGGGCATAATTAATTTTGCATGGATAGTGACCTTTTATTTGGATACTTCTCAGGGTATTTGTAACTTACTGTCTAAGTTCTAACTAACTTGGCTCTTAGTGGCTGATATATGATCTTCAGAAGTGTGAGATACCATTTGTGATAGAATTCTAAGATGGCCTCCTTCATGGTCGCCCTGTGTTATCTGCTTCTCTTGAAGCTTCTCTTATTCTCTGCTCACTAAGTGTGATTAACTAGTTTAAGCTATTTTCTAAAAAGATATGTCAATATTCCTGATTATGACAAGTACTTACTTGAATATATTGATAAAATTGAGTATTTTATTTGGGATTTTTCCGTGTATGTTCATACAAGAAAGCTTTTCGTCCTTTCCAGTCTTTACAGTCTGTCGTCTTTTGATATTGTTTATGGTAGTTCCCCAGAATAACTGAAGAAGGGAAAGAGTTTTATCTTGCTCCATTCAGCAGTGGCTTATATAGAACTGTAATTATCTTTTCTTTGAAAGTTTAAAAGGTGTCACCTGGAAAAACATCCTTTGGGTTGATACTTTCCTATAGCTAATTATTTAACAATTTTTGTGTTTTATTCTAAAGTATTAGGTTGTGTCAGGTATTTTATGTCTTCTTGTGTTAATTTTAGTAAAAAATATAAATTTTACTGGAAACTGATGTATTTCACTGGAATTTAAAATTTTACCAGGCTAGAATTTTAAAGAGCATTCTCCAAACTTGTACCAATAAGTCTCTTGCCTGTTCATAAATTTATAAATTTGAATGTATTTCTCTTTTATCATTCAATGTTCCTTTTTTTTTTTTTTTTGCTTTAGTAATAATAACAACAAACGGTGCTTGAGTTTATCAGCTGTACTGTTTTTGTCTTTTCTGAAAATAATAATGTCTAACCCTTAGTTAAGTATTTACCATGAAGCACTCAGCTATTAATACACATGATTTCATTTCTTTGCAACACCCCTCAAGGGTAGTTTTGTGGGGTTTTTTTTTAATGTTTATTCATTTTTGAGAGACAGAGCATGAGCAGGGGATGGGCAAAGACAAAGGGAGACACAGAATCCAAAGCAGGCCTCAGGCTCCGAGCTGTCAGCACAGAGCCTGACGTGGGGCTCGAACTCATGAAAGGTGAGATCATGACCTGAGTCAAAGTTGGGTGCTTAACTGACTGAGCCACCCAGGTGCCCCATTAACATTTAGTTTTGAGGGAGAGAGAGCGAGCGAGAGGTGAGGGCAGAGAGCAAGGGGGACAGAGGATACAAAGCAGGCTCTGCCCTGTCAGCTCAGAGTCCAGAGCTGGGCTCAATCTCATGAAACATATGATCATGACCTGAGTTGGAGTCAGATGCTTAACGGACTTAGCCCCTCAAGGGTAGACTTTAAATAATCCTGAAGTTAAATAGGAGAAAATGGATTCTTCAGGAGGTTAGGTAGTGATCCCTTCACTACTAAGTAAGGAAACTTGAGACTCAACTTTCCTCTCTCTGACTCCAGAAACTGAGCTTTGGATTTTACTTCCCTGCTTTTCTTGCTCAAATTTTTCTTTATGCTGACCTGTAGTTACTCAGTGAAGCTTCTAACTTCTTAAGTTGGATGTTACCTTTCATTTTTCTTGTTTATGTATAAATGAATGCATTTATAGATATAAATCTGCCTTTGAGTCCTACATAAAATGCATTTGTTATATGTAATTCTCAATGTCATTTTTGCTAAATGTTCTTTTTTTCTTATTTTAATTTTAGAGAAAGAGAGAGCAAGTGAGTAGGGGAGAGAGGGAGAGAATCCCAAGCAGGCTTCATGCTCAGCATAGAGTCCTATGTGGGGCTTGATCCCATGACCCTGGGACCATTACCTGAGCTGAAATCAAGGGTCAGATGCTCAACCAACTGAGCCGCCCAGACACCCCCATTTTTGTTAAATATTCTAAAACTGCATTCCTTCTTTTTTGAATTGAGATCTTTAAAAGAATTTTTCTTTCCCAATGAGTAAGGTTTCTGATGTTGTTGTTTACACATTTATAAATTATGTTAGTTGGGTTGTGATAAAGGTATGATATTCACTATTTCTACATTTGACGTTTACCGAGTTATCTAATATATAATTTGTTTTTATAAACATCCTATAGATTTCTAAAAGGTAGTGTATTCTCTGTGCACAAGCACTGTTGTGCCTATTAAATCCATCTTTTAATGTAGTTTGGACTATTTTATCTTTGATCTGTCAAAGGTTGCAATATGGTGAGCTGTTTCCCAAGAAAACTGATCTTCTGTGACTCTTTTTGTTTCCAAAAATTCTTATATTATTTATGTCAATATCATATTATTTATTTACATAAAACCCCATTATCATTATAGCTATATTGTGGCTATCTATTATTTGGAAATGTAAACTGACACTCTCTGGTTCTTCCTAATTCTTCTAAACTTTGAATAATATCACCAACCCTATATTTTGTTTCAATGTTTCTATACATTTTTGTTTATTATTTTGTCTTTAGCCTTTTGATAAATAATTTAGAATATGATGCTAGCAAATAGAATAGAGTTTGATTTTATTCTCTGTTAAATTTGAGAGTCTTCATTAAGAAAGATAAACTCAGGGGTGCCTGG
Organism: Proteles cristata cristata; assembly: GCA_017311185.1. Lineage (NCBI taxonomy): Eukaryota > Metazoa > Chordata > Mammalia > Carnivora > Hyaenidae > Proteles > Proteles cristata. The sequence goes on along the minus strand of JAESUZ010005330.1, from coordinate 1,646,049 downwards.
GTGCCTCGGTCAGTTAAGTATCCTATTTTGGCTCAGGTCATGATCTCACAGCTTATGAGTTTGAGCCCCACATCAGGCTCGCTACTGTCAGTACAGAGCCTGTGTCTGACCACCTTTGTCTCTCCACCCCTCCCTCACCCATGTTGTCTCTCTCTCAAAAATAAACATTAAAAAATTTTTAAAAAGGAAAATTAACCCATTTATATTTTCTGTTTATTTCTTGTATGTGTGATCTTCTAGTCTATTGTATGATCTTATGATATTATTGCTCTCTTTTCTAATGAGAATTTTTTTACTTTTATCTCACAAATTACTTTTTCCTATTTTTTGTACTCCCTACGTGTTAAAATTTTAAAATTTTAAAAATTCTATTGGAAGACACAATTATTATTTTCTTTAAAATATCATACTTAGACTTAGAACAATCCAAAGTGTTAATGGCAATAACATAATAGCGTCTACTGGTTTTTCCTTGTAAGAAACTATATTGCTAGCTCTCCCAAAGGCACTGAAGTCCTGTCATGTGGAAAAGTGGGGATGTCAACTCTGAGTAGAAAGGTGAATAGAAGAGAGGACACTGAAATGGAACCCAAATTATTTTACTTCTTTTCCCTTTCTTTAATATCCACAAGAATGGTATGTGTTTTAAAATTCTAGGGGCACCTGGTGGCTCAGTCGGTTAAGAGTCCGACTTCAGCTCAGGTCATGATCTCACAGTTCGTGAGTTCGAGCCCTGCATTGGGCTCTGTGCTGAGGGCTCAGAGCCTGGAGCCTGTTTCTGTGTCTCTCTCTGCGCCCCTCCCCCACTTGTGTGCTGTCACTCTCTCAAAAATAAATAAACATTAAAATTTTTTTAAATTAAATTCTCATTTAAGCCTTAAAATGGTATCTCAAGAGATAACAGTGTGTTTAGAATCATGTCACAGATGAGATGAAATCTTACACGTTTTTTGAAAACACTTTCTCTGCACAAAAAAGGAGGGCTGACATCATTGCTACAACATCAGAAATCCTAAAAGAGGTGAAGAAGACGGGCCACGCCTTGCTGAGGAGAGGAGGCTCCACCTGTGGACCAGGGCTGATGGTGCAGGGGAGCTGGTGGCTCCGCAGAGGTACCTGGGCCACCTACTGGGGCTGGAGCAAGGTCTGACTTCTTGGCCATTACTGCAGCTAACTGATGGGGTGACATGAGTTGTCAGCAGCTGGGATGCAGTAGCACTAAAGTGACTCACACCCCAAGAGAACTTTCTCTTCTCCCCTTGTGGAGTCAAGACCGATCTCACCCCCATGTCAGTGTGCCCCTAATCTCTGCAGAGGGAAGCAGTAGAAATGTCTAGTGACCTTCAGGGCAACATCCAATCAGCAAGGACCCCATGGGGCACTGACTCTTTTCCTTCTTTTATGTATTTTTGAAAAACAGAGCGAGCACGGGAGGGGCAGAGAGAGAGGGGGGCAAAGAATATGAAGCAGGCTCCACCCTGACAGAAGAGAGCCCCACATGGGGCTGGAACCCACAAACCACGAGATGATGACCTGAGCAGAAGTCAGATGCTTAACAGCCTGAGTCACCCAGGTGCCCTGGGTGCTGAGTCTTTTAAACCACACTGATGACAAGCTGATGTGACAGGACTTGTGGTTGACACAGGGACCTCTACCACACTTCTTGGTCATTGTGATAGTCTTCCTATTTAATCTTACTAGGGGCCTGCGTGATATCATCATTCAGGGCCAGTGTAGTAGCCTGGCAGCCTGAAAACAGTGAGACCCAGGACCTGGATCACCCATCCCTGCAAGCTTTCTTCTTTGTATTAGAGATGCTGTTCACTGAAAGTTGATTTTCTCTTGGGCTCAGCCTCTATGGCAAGCATATAACTTTCTGGCACCTCTCCAGGGTATTTGAGAGATGCCCCACTGCAACACCTATGTCTGCTTGCAGTGCTTATGTGGCCTCACTGGTGGTCTTTTCTGAATACTCTTTGTATCCAGCAACACAGATCCCACTCAGTGCCTTACCCTGGCCTGTCTCCACTTTCTCATCTCCAGATGAAAATTGTGGGTCAAGTTAGTGGAAGTCTCTCAGGGTCTCCTGTGATTTTTTTTCCGTGGAATATTATTGGTTGCAAGCTGACCTTTGATAGCTTCCTTTAATCTTGTCCCAGGTAAACTATAGCTTGATTTTTTTTTAATTTTTAATTTTTAATTTATTTTGAGAGACAGCACAGGGGAAGGGCAGAGAAAGAGGGAGAGAATCCCAAGAAGGCTCACAGCTGTCAGCGCAGACCCTGATATGGGGCTTGATCCCACAAACCATGAGATCATGACCTGAGCCAAAATCAAGAGTTGGATGCTCAACTGACTGAGCCAGACGGGTGCCCCTATGCTTGATTGCTTTTTAAAAAGTGTTACCATGTGGATGGTATCCTTTCTTAGTTTCCTACTGTGATGCAGATCTTTCCTATTTTCATTTCTTTGGTCATTTCGGGGTGATCTAATAGACAATAGGGAAAGAAAGCCTTTGCTCCAGTTGTGCATTTGGGGTGGTTTTTTTTTCATTTTTCTTTTTGAACACGAGTCTGATCTTCCTGCACTTAATGTATCTGTAGGACTTACAAAGAGAAACACTATGAATATTTGGATCTGAGACTTTGGGGAGATGTGGGTGAGAAATACAAAGTTGGGAGACATGAACCTGTGGTGGCAGTCAGGTCACAGAAATAGGAGAAACTGCCTGGAGCAGGTTCCAAAATCTTACAGATCATCAGTCCCTCTCCCAGATTCTAATTTAGCAGGCCTATAGTAGTCCTCAAGAATCTACAATCTTTTTGTTTGTTTGTTTGTTTCCAAATAAAGATTTCTAGAACTGAGTATTAAGAGAAGACTTGTAAGACAATGCTCCCAGAATGGTCCTATTTGGGTAAGAAAGGTTTATACCTATTGCACATAGTTACATTGTAGGGATGGTGGCAGGGCCATCAACTGAAAAAGTGATGCAGATTTTGAGAAGCCATCATGAGGAAGAAGTGGGGAGGCTGAGGAGAAATGTAGACAAAGCGAGAGGACTGAGAAAGTTTGACACCAATGCAGGTGATTGCTCAACTTTCTCCTTCCTGCGCAGAAAGTTGAGTGTAGACAGGGACATGATGAGTGGTTGGCTTAATCGAGATGAGTGAAGCATGGGACAAGTACAGGGCATTAAGGGCTACAAAAGTCTGCTGGTGTCTGGCCACTGCCTCCATCCATTCACTTTTCTGCTGTCCTCACCTAACCTACTCTGGGTCTCAAAACCGCAGTCACCTGACCCTTTTCTCTCCGGCCATGTACACTTCTTTTGTTAACCTGGAACCCAGGGATATCAGCCAGTCTTTCCAGGAGCCCTCAGAAAATTAAATAGTTTAAGGTCAAACTACTATAAATGGTGAGATGAAAATCTGAACTCAGGCCAGTCCACGTTGTGTTTTTTAAGAGCACTTTTTTCCAGGACCCCTGTGAGGTACATGGTCATGTTCTACCAGGCCCTGTTTAATGAGGGACTTATTGCCCCAGGCACTGGGAGTGCAGTCGGCAGACAGACTTCAGCTCTCAGCCCCCACGGGGAGGCCTTGGCTGCAGAGAACTGCCTCACCCAGGGTCACACCCCTTCCTGGGCAGCACACATCCAGCGATGAATCAATGCATAAATATAAAGGCCTGGCCGTCTCAGCCCTGCTTGGGACTACTCTGAAGGAACTTTCTGTCTCCAGGGCTCTCTGTGGGGTTGGCCGAGGCTGTCCTTGGGCCTGTGTCACTGCCCACCTTCCTGCTTCCTTCCTCTCCCTTCCTTCCACGGGTGTTGATCCCCAAAATACTCCTTAACAAACAGGCTCCATGCTAAATGCTCTTTCAGAGTCTGTTTCCCAGGGAACCCAATGGGCAACAGCCTCTCAAGGATACAAAAGCGCCAGACTCTCCTGTTACAGAAGCCTTTTTACTTCTCACTTTCCCCAGATACCCTCTCTGAAGTGTTTCGGAGAATTGTCAGGTCCACATGAAGCTGCATGCTCCCTCCCCTGGTCACAGGGGCCGCACCTGCACCTCGTATAGTCTTTGGATTTCAGTTACGTAGGGCTCAAGAGAGATGGTTTGATCTGGGGCTGAGTTAGGCAAATGGTCCTGGATTTGGAGTGCGGCTAGCCTGCTCCTTAAATTTTGCTGACTGTTTTCCCCTTCCCTCCCTAGTTATCCTCCTAAACTGAGTCTGGGCCAGGAATTCCTAATCCTGATTCCCAGTTTCAAACAAGCTTCAGACGAGGCAACTGATTGAATGTTTTTTAAGTTTATTTATTTTGAGAGAGAGACAGTGAGAGAGACCATGAGCTGGGAAGGGGCAGAGAGGGACAGACAGATCCCAAGCAGGCTCTGCGCTGCCAGTGAGAAGTCTGATGCGGGGCTCAAACTCACAAACCCATGAGATCATGACCTGAGCCAAGATAGAGAGTCAGATGCTTAAATGACTGTGTAGCCAGGTGCCCACAACTGATTTATTGCTCACATTTGATATGCCATTGTACCGTGATCTTAGTGACTAAAAAGTAAAACCATGACCTAGGCCAAAGCAAACAAATTTCAGTGCTTTTATTTCAGGTTCATTTTTTCCCTTGTATTTTACCAGTTAGGATAAACAGTCAAAACATGCTAGGAAAAAAAAAATCAAGACATCCATCCGAAAAAAAATTATTGGGTTGTCAATGTGGTTAAGTATAATAGGAATACTAACAGAGAAAAAAAATCAAGACTTTCATGTTATATACAACATACAGTTTTGTAACTTCATAGGTTTCTCCACTTTACATTTTAATTACTCGTTTCAATCAACACAGTCACTATATGGAGTAACTAAGTATATGATTCAGGATATATTTCTTTATAATGGTTTGAAAATTTGTGGTATTTGGTTTTCAATTAGACATCTATGAAGATTTCATCAGTGCTAAGCACTTAATCAGAAAAAAAAAGCAAAGTAATACTATGATGGAGATTTCAAAATATTTAGTAGGCGAAACAATTAAAGTTTATCTATTAGAATGGAATCTAGTATTTAATTGGAATATTGTTGCCTTCTAATCCAGCTAACGTACTCTTCAGTCAGCAGCAAATTGAAGCCATATGTTATCAATGAGCGCTCAGATCACTGTAAGTATATAAGCTATGTTACATTAAATAACTGTATTTAGGTAACTGCTTTAAACATTTTGTAGACTCAAGTACTTCTTAAAGTGTTCAGTTATTGATTTTCAAATCTTTGTAGGTCTAAGCCTCTCAGAAGGCCAAGCATAATCAGGGCTCCTGCCCAGCCTGTCTTTTCCTTTGATAACCACCCATCGTTACTATACCAGCCTGTCAATAAGCATTTAATGAAAACCTGCTGTGGGGCTGAGGCCTCTCCTGGGGTCTAGAAGCAAACAAAAGATTAACTTTGCCTGGAGAAGCTTACAATCAAGTTGGTGGCTTTCATAAGCATAAGCCAGCATGGCTTCCTTGATTTTCTTGTTTATCCACAGCAACAATAAAGATGTTTTTCTAGGGGTAGCACTGTCTTGGACATCCTCTTAAGCTGACAGAAGAAAACAATAGCCCCCAGTAACCAAGAAAAAAATAATGACATAATTTATGTGGAATCCTGTGCAATTGTCTCCAGACGTTCACATATCCATAGATCAGATTTACAACGTAAAGTACCACAGCATGGTTCTTAATTATCTCTACATTAAGTTAAGATGTGTTCTTATCCTTCATGTATTAAGAGTAAAATGTCAGCACATTTTTGTGGTTTCCTCTAACTAGTAAAACAGGAGGGAGGTTCTTCGTGAGGATTTCCAACCAAGCCATGTACAACCAATCTGATATAGATCCTTTTCTTGCTACTGGAAGGCTCCTGATAGCATGGAAGAAAAATTTAAAAGTGACAATTACTACAGGCAGTAGCATCACTAGTCAACTGAGCCATTTAATAACCAGTGGCCTGAAACTCTTATAACCCTTCACCCCCAAAACGAAAGCAATGACATTATTTTCAATATAGATATTAAACTGATGTCGTTTTCAGATAATAATCTATAAACCAGAAAAATAGGCTTAGGCATTGTAGAGTAGCAACAAAACGTAACTATAAATTTTCACTCCTCTTTAAGTAGAAAATTTGATCGAGCAATACCTCTCCTTCTTTGATGGAAATGATATTCTCAGTAGTTTAAAGCTCTTATATGTGGCAGAAATTTCGGAAAACAGCTATTTGAACCCTCTCACCCAATTTGGGAGACTGTTCTAGGTCTTAGGTGGAGAGTTCTCCAGTATAGACCTTCAAGTCGTATTAATCTTCACACATAGGAATCAGATCATGAGGTACAAACGTAAGATAGTTGGTTTTCATGTTTAGCTATCAACGTTTGAGTAAACATTCATATTTACAACAGACACACCTCTAATATTTGTGAGGTAAAGGGTAAGAGTGGAAATGGGAAAGTCGCCTGCCTTTTTCTCCCATCCTGATCTCTTCCAACATAGCAAGGAGCTTCCTGCACATGCTGTACACTCTATCTCAGGAGCACTCCCAGAGGGGGAGCCCAGGAGCCTCAGGGGCTGACTTAAGGCCTGTTAGGCAGGGAGTTCAGGGTCAGGCTCCTGGAGCATGGTCTGAAGGGAGAGCTGGGGTTCTACATGGGCACATGTCCTGGCCCCATGGGTAGGGCAGGCCGGATGGAAAGTCCAAGTGGGACCTTCTAAAGCCCATGGGCTCCAGTTGGCAGGGTCTCAGGGTGGCATTTATTTTCCTTCACTGCCTAAGTCCCACACGTTCCAAAATTTTTTCAACTATGACTTTTTAAGTTGATTAATCCATTTACTACCTAAGATTTCCCTGTAACATTCTTACATGTCTGCAGTGATACTTACAGGACAATGAGATTAGCAGCTCTTGAGTGTTCCTGTAGGAGTTCATTCAGGCGAACTTGGCGGTAACTCTGTGGACAACATTTAGATTTTGTGGAGGGCAGTTCTACCAGCATTATGAATGAGAATCTATCTTCTTCCCTCAAATTGTGGAGAAGTACAAAAGCCTCGCTTTAAAAAATTACAATGATTTCATTCATATTTGGAAACTAACGGCGTTTTAAAAACTCATGAGAATTTTTAGAAACATAAAGAATAAAACAAAATTGTCATTGTGCAATAGTGGCTTATTAAATTCTAAGGGAAAAAAACAAGCAAGCAGAAGTCATGGATAATAGTAAAGAGAAGATGAGAAGGGCGAGATCTGGGGACGGGTTTGAGGTGGAAGAAAACTAACTGAATCTTGATACCTAAGAAAATAAATTATATCCTCACCTACATTGTTTAGGCTCTTTGAATATTTTATCAGCATAGGGGACTGATTTCAACTAAAAAGTCAACCAAAGACTCACTTGGAAAAATAACTACAATGATGATTTTGCATTGATGAGAGTGATATTTATTATTATATTTCATTGGTTCAGAGACCAAGGCTTAGATGTATGATTTGCTCAATTATTTGAAAAATCTTTGTTAGATCTGGGCAGTTTATTATATACAGTTTATAAATTTTAGCTCAGGGGCTCCTGGGTGGCTCAGCTGATTAAGCATCTGACTTCAGCTCAGGTCATGATCTCACAGCTTGTGAAGGCGAGCCACACATTGAGCTCTGTGCTGACAGTTGAGAGCCTGAAGTCTGCTTCAGATTCTGTGTCTCCTTCTCTCTCTGTGCCCATCCCCCGCTTGTGCTCACTCGTTCACTCACTCTCTCTCTCAAAAGTAAACAAACAAACATCAAGGAAAAAAATTAGCTCAGTATTTTTTCTACCAAATTTGAAAGGCTTTAGTATCTCTTATTCTAATTTGTTTCAAGTTCAGCTCCTAATGTAGTTTATTTAAATTCTGTGGTTTAGAGGTTTCTGTGGTCCTTTTCCTTGAATGTCCAATGCAATTCAAATCTCAGTTCTACTACTTAATTCTCTTGTCCCAGCCCTTTTCATTCTCCTCACTATCACAACTTCATTCAGCTCGGGACACATGGGGTAACTTCCATCTTCTGGGTTCTGAAAAAAAGTTCCCCACTTTATATCCATCCTACAACATGTGCCCAATTTAACTTTCACAATCCTTGTTCCAATTACATATGTTCTCAGATCCCTTTGTTAGTTTTCATAAACTCATCAGGTTAAAATTTCTTGGTTACTGTGTTAAATTGTGAGTCAACTACCTGGATCTGCTTTGCACACATATTGAATTAAGTTATTTTAGACTGATGGGTATATCTCCTATTCTATAAAGTTAAATCTGAAAGAAGACTTGATAATATATATCAATAATCTGGGTTTTTAAAATGTTTTTAAAAAAGAAATGATTTCATATTAAAAATGGAAACTACTTTCTAAATTTTCATATCTAACATAATGAATGAAAAGTACTTGAAAAATGCAGAAACCCTGGATCTTGAATAATGAAATTCTATAACAGATACTGTGACTTCTTGATCATTAAGTCAACGGTTGTTTTCTTTTTCAGCTCCTTAAACAGTAAAGTAAAAATTAAGGAAGACAAGTCCTTACCTTTTCCTTGACTACTTCCAGTTCTGCATCTGTAATTTTCCACGGGGTCTCTCTCTTTAATTTCTCAGCAGTTGTTAAATCTTTGCAGCTTTCATGGAGACGATATGGTTCAATCATCTCTTCAAAGACTTTCCAGCTGAAATTGGAATTATAAAGGAGGGCTCACAGTGGGAAACTAACTCATTATTTCACAGATACTCCAGGTATGACTGGCTCTGCTGGCTGCAGTCTCAGAGCTGAATGTCATGCAAATCTTTTAAGAATTATCTTTGCAGGGGACTTACTGTGAGGAAAGCCACCGATATGGTACTGCCTCCCTACCCAAGGCAAGGCCTCAACATGTCTGAGGCCTTGTTAGCCTACTGGGTATTAGATCCTCAATATAAATGCACCAACACACAGATAGTAATTATTCTGCAAACACACTTTCTACATGGTACAAAGACACAGTTGTAATGGAGACACGTTAGCCCATAAATAAGTTTCCATCTGCTTAACTGAGTTTCCATCTGCTTATTGTACAGACCGTATGGGAGACATTTATGGATTAATGTGGGAGATGAGCTAGGTTCCTTGGGGTGGGAGTTGGCGAGGCCTGCCCTCACCTTTAGTCCAAGCAGCCCTCCCCCAGCTGGCAGGGGGCTGGGGACAGCTAGAAGAATAGTAGACTTAATGGTTCTAGAGCAATTTGGATGTTTGCTGCATGTAATGGAGCTTCTGTCCTTCTGATATCTGCTGTTGCTGTCTGAGATTTATTTTTTTAATGTTTTATTTATTTCTGAGAGAGAGGGCGAGAGACAGCGTGAGCAGGGGAGGGTCAGAGAGAGAGGGAGATACAGAATCTGAAACAGGCTCCAGGCTCTGAGCTGGCAGTCAGCACAGAGCCCGACGCGGGGCTCTAACCCATGAACCATGAGATCATGACCTGAGCCAAAGTTGAACTCTTAACTGACTGAGCCTCCCAGGCGCCCCTGTCTGAGATTTTTTTTTTTAAATATTTTTATTTATTTCTAGGAGAGAGAGAGGGAGAGACAGCGTGAACAGGGGAGGGTCAGAGAGAGAGGGAGACACAGACTCTGAAATAGGCTCCAGGCTCCGAGCTGGCAGTCAGCACAGAGCCCGACGCGGGGCTCGAACCCACAAACCACGGGATCATGACCTAAGCGAAAGTCGGACCCTTAACCGACTAAGCCACCAGGCGCCCCAACCCCTGTCTGAGATTTTTAAAGGACTATTTTTCGGGTGCATGTTATGGAAAAGAAAACAAAAATTGATAATATTTTAATGTCTAAAAATCCAAAGCCATTTGAGAGCAATTAAGATTGTGTCATTGAGTAGAAAAGTAACAGTGTATCTCACAGCTGTGGACTAATTTAAAACTTGCTGGAAAATCTCATTCTTGTCTTTCATAAGAACCTCGTAAGATTTTTTTTTAAACAGTAGTACAAAACAAAGCTTATAATTTATGAGAGTAATTGTCTTCAGTGTGCTACTTTAAAGTGATCCTTAATGTAAACAATATCTTTTGGTTTTCTATAATGTAGCTTACTTATAATTTAGTACCTTTGGAATGAAGGGTAACTAAAATCAAAGTGCTACTAGGTTAAGGAATTAAAATATGAAGGGATGAGTTCAATGATCTCATCAGTTGCCCTGATTTAGGATTTGCAGATCAAAGTGCAGAGATTACAAAGGAGAATGTACCCATGTGCCTTTGTTAGGGATTGAAGAGCTACTGAATGTAGTAGATTTCTGACACTTTGACTTATTTAGAGCGGTAGACAACAACAGAGAACTACTGATATGCCTTATTCTTCTTTCAACTACACAATACTTTCATTTGCTATTCCTTCTAACAGTGCCATGCCTTCAGAGACCTTTGGCAGTAAGCTGTGCAATGGAAAGATCCTGGTCTAGGAAAGAAGAGCCTGAGTTCTTAGTCCCGTTCTTCCATTGTCCTCCTACCTGGATAACCTTGCCTATAAAAGGACCGTAAAGACAGTCGCTCAGAGCTGGCAATGAAGATTGATGTGATGGTTAGATGTGATCTGGGTGACAGTTCTCTGAAAAGTGTACTGTGCCCTGTAAAACCAAGGCATTCATTTTACTGAACAGTCACAGGGCTGGGGTTAGCAACTGACTCTCTCTGTTTAAGCCCTTCGTGTACTTATTTTGACCAGGGCTTTGCATCTCAGCCCTGGTGCTTACTAGAAACACCAGTTCAGAACTAGTTTCCTAAGACATGGAAGTGGAGTAGAGGTAGCTTGTTGTCTCCCTGGTATTCATACTATGCCCCCTCCCCCCCCCCCATATTGTTTGGATGGGAGTGACTCCATCCTCAGCATCGGCTCATCAGGACAATTCTATTCCTTCTGCCAGAGCATTTGGCCAGGGTAGACACATAGCCCAGGCAAGGTTGACCAAGAGGTATCTAACATTCCACTGACCACAATAAGTGGCTCAGTGGCTCAGGCTCGTACAACCTGAATGGAATCCATGACCTGAGTTCGATGACTGGAGAAGAGACAGACTTTCTCTCCCACTGAACATAAATGAGGAAGTATGTAATCCTGGTTGCTACTGGCTGTCATCCTGTTTTTATGAGCTAAATCATCTTGATTGATGATTTCATAATGGAAAGTAGGGTAGAGATTATGGAAAAGAATTAGTCCTTGATTACAAAATTAACCTTCTAGATCAAACTTTGCCTGAAAGCCAAAACATAGTTGGACTTTTCAGTTATGTTTGCCAAAAATTTCCATTTTTCAAGTCACTGTAAGTTTTCTTTTCCTTGCATTGAAACATGCTAAGTGACATAATAGTTTATAATGGGACTGTATTTGCCCATTTATTTTCTCTGATCTCTTACGGTTCTTCATCCATGTTCATCTTTGACTTCTTCATCCTAAGGTTCATCCCTGAGCTGACTATTTCCATCCTCCTAGCTAGGTGATGCAAAGGTGTCTCAAGATTTCTATTCCGATTCTCATTAAATTCTGATTTTTCTTACAAATGCTTTTTTAATTGCCTCTAGAATAGGCCAAGATTTACATGCTATTGAATGTAAATGGCAATGAATTCAATTTAAAAAAATTAACTTATACCTGTCCTGCCTTCTCCATCCTATTCTTCACAATAACAAAGTTTAAAAATTTTTAATTGCACAAAGAAAAACTGTTTCCCTAAGTTCTTATAAGATTTCTTTTCTCAAATTAATATACCAGTTGTTTTGTGACCACTCTAGTAGCTTTAGACTAAATTATCCAGTTGATTGTTTCTACTTTCTCCTTAATTTCTACATAAAGATTGTCTTTTTGGCCTATGGCTTTTAATTCAGTATGTCAATAAAAGATGAATTTAACCACAAGAGATTTTCAGTTTCTCTAGGCTCAATTATTTTCTCATTAACTTTGCTTTTATATTCCCTTTCACCCCTGCCCAGCCATATTTATAATGTTTCTATGATAAAATATCTCCATCAAGACTTACTGATGCCTTATGGGTAGTTGAAAGATTTATGAGAGGTAACTTAAGGCATTGAACATTAGCCTCCACCATGGGAATCATTGACAAACTCTTTTTGACACTGTATGTCACCTGGTGACGAGAAAAGCTCAGTGATGGAGAAATGATTACTAATGGTAGATAGGGGCTGCCTAGTGATGAAAAGCTGACGTTGAGCTGGTGCTCTGAGTGTAGGGCCCTGGAAACAGGGCTGGATCAGCCCAGAGGAAAAGTCTTCTTCCTCTAATTAAACGACTCAGAGGAGATGCCTTTTAAAAATTATGACAGAGGCCTCAACAAAGTAGGTTTAGAGGGTACATACCTCAATGTACTATAGGCCATGAGGGAAAAACCCACGACTAATCATCAACAATTGTGAAAACCTGAAAGCTTTCCCTCTAAGATCAGGAGCAAGGTGAGGATGTCTTCTCTCACCACTTTTACAGGGCCTGGTACAAGAAGTTTTAGCCACAATTATCAGACAAGAAAAAGGAATAAAAGGTATCCTAATTGGTAAGGAAGAAGTAAACTTTCACTCTTTGCAGGTAACATAATACTTCATATCAAAAACTCTAAAGATTCCACTAAAAATTACTAGAACTGATAAATGAATTCAGTAAGGTCACAGGATACAAAATCGATGTACTGAAATCCATTGCACTTCTATACACTCATAATGAAGGAACAGAAAGAGAAATTAGGAAAGAAATCCCATTTAAAATTTCACCAAAAATAATAAAATATCTATGAATAAACTTAACCAGGAAGTGAAAGACTTGTGCTCTGAAAACTATAAAACATTAATGAAAGAAATTGAAGATGACACCAACAAGTAGAAAGATGTTTCATGCTCATAGATTAGAAGGACAAACATTGTTAAAATGCCTGTACTGCTTAGAGCAATCTACAGATTTAATGCAATCCCTAACAAAATACCAACAGCATTTTCCACAGAACTAGAACAAATAATCCTAAAATTTATATGGAACCACAAAAGACTCCACATAATCAAAACAATCTTGAAAAAAGAAAAACAAAGCTGGAGATATGACAATTCTAGATTTCAAGTTATACTACCAAAACTTTAGTAATCAAAGCAGTATGGTACTGGTATAAAAAGAGACACATAGATCAATGGAACAGATTAAAAAGCCCAGAAACAAACCCATGATTATATAGTCAATCAATCTTCAACAAAGGAAGTAAAGCGGTGCAAAGACTCTCTAGTCAACAAATGGTGCTGGGATAACTGGACAGCTCTATATAAAAGAATGAAACTAGACCACTTTCTTACACCATACACAAAAATAAACTGAAAATGAATTAGAGATGTATATGTGAGATCTGAAAATATAAAAATCCTAGAAGAAAGCACCGGCAGTAACTTCTCTGACATCAGCCATGGCAATATTTTTCTAGATATGTCTCCTGAGGAACAGGAAACAAAAGCAAAAATGAACTATTGGGACTACATCAAAATAAAAATCTGCATACTGAAAGAAACAATCAACAAAACTAAATGGGCACCTAATGAATGAGAGAAGGTATTTGTAAATGATATATCTCATAAACTGTTAGTATCCAAAATATATAAAGAACTTACACAACTCCACACCCAAAAAGTAAATAATCCTGATGAGCAGAAGACATGAACAAACATTTCTCCAAAGACATGCAAATGTCCAATAGACACATGAAAAGACGCTCAATATCACTCATCATCAAGGAAATGCAAGTCAAAACTACAATGAGATATTACCTCACACCTACAAGAATGGCCAAAATAAAAAAACACATGAAACATTAAGTGTGCTGAGGACATGGAGAAAAAGGAACCCTGTGAACTGCTGGTGGGAATGCAAACTGGTGCATCCACTCTGGAAAACAGTATGGAGTTTCCTCAAAAAGTTAAAAGCAGAACTACCCTGTGATCTAGCAATAATAACCACTGGGTATTTTACCCAAAGAAAACAAAAACACTAATTTGAAAGGATATATCCATCCCTATGTTATTTGCAGCATTGTTTATAGTAGCCAAATTATGGAAGCAGCCCACTGCCATCAACTGACGAAATGGATAAAGAAGAGGTGTATATATACACAATGGAATATTACTCAGTCATAATAAAGAATGAAATCTTGCCATTTGCAGCAACATGGATAGAGCTAGAAAGTATAATGCTAAGTGAAATTAGCCAGTCAGAAAAGACAAATACTATATGGATTCACTCCTAGGTGGAATTTAAGAAACAAAACAAACAAACAAAAGGAAAAACAGAGAGAGAGAGAGAGAGAGAAACCAATAAACTGACTCTTAACTGTAGAGAACAACCTGATGATGACCAGAGGGGAGGCAGGTGGGGGATGGGTGAAACAGGTGCAGGAGACTAAGAGTACACTTATAATGATGAGGACTGAGTAATATATAGAATTGTTCAATTACTATATTGTATCCCTGAAACTAATAGTACACCGTTAACTATACTGGAATTAAAATTAAAAACTTAATAAAAATTTATCACAAAAGCGTCAGATGTGCTATCAGTTGCCATGTGTGAGATTTACTGAATGATGATTTTCTGTTTTAAAATAGGGTTACCTTTACCTATTCGAACAGATTCGCCAACACCAGGTATGTAACTGTTCTACAAAGCAATATGGCATCAGCTATGGTGGAAGGCTGAAGGGAGGAAAACGGCGCTTCCAGCACCCCTCTTCTTGGTGGTGTTTTGTCTTCACACCAGGAGACATTAGCCGCAAAGATTCTTTTATTCCAAAATAAGATGGATTTTGTTTTTTGTGTCTTCCTCAAGACCTTGAAATATCAAAGAAAAAGATCTCCAAAATTGTGAAATCTAATTCTTTTTTTTTTTTCCCTGAGAAAGGGAAATAGATCTCTTCATTGCAGGATGGTGAAGATACATAAGAAATACCAAATTAAAATGGCGTCTAAAATCAAATTTAAGATAGCAGGACAAAAACAAATATGTCCGGTCCACTATTTCTTACTACTCTCCATAATGTTTGCTTCCAGAAAAGAGAAAAAACATGGCACAAAGTTCAGGATGTCTAGACTATGATGGGCACTCAAAGAATGTCATTAGTGGAAGAGGTACATTGACGGTCTTCATGGAGGACAGATAGGACAGGCATGCAGGGGGTGACCACGGCAGCTGGGCAGAGACTAGCATGAGAAAGGGAAAGAAACAAGGACTTGTGCAGAGAAAACCAGACTGATGGGTATAGAGGCAAAGGTATAGGAACAAATTAACCAGTAAGCACAGATAGTCCTTAGCTATAGCTAAGACAAACAACAGCAAGAGGAATTTGGCTACAAGAAATAGATGCCTAATTTGTGCCCAGCACTGAGCCAGGGCCTCTGGAAAATCCAAAGGCAGTAGGGGACACTGTGACTACCCTCCAGACAAGAGTAAATGGCCCTATGCTTGCAGAGCCCTGGCAGGCTCTGGGCTGGTGCAAAGCAGCACATGCTAGGAAATCACTGTATCTGCTGTGTTATGAAATAGAATGCATTTCCACCAGTTAGAGACATAAGATGAGCCTGTTTGATCACATCACTGCAAATGCCAAGAGGCGATGACTTAGGAATTAAAATTCTTCAAATGAAATGTGGGAGGTTACCAGATATTACCATGAGAACCCAGTTCATATGAAAGTTAATTACATTTACCAAGGAGAATTATAAACTCTATTCTTAATTTTTCTTAAGTATTTAGAGCTGTAAAAATAGAGGAATATAAGACATTAGTGTATACATGATATGAAGACATATTCCATGGTAATAACCCAAATGAACTCTGTCATTTATAGCTTTCTTATCACAATTAAGACATTTTGGGGGCACAGGGGTGGCCCAGTCAGTTAATCATCAGACTCTTGGTTTCAGCTTCAGGTCATGATCTTGAGGTTCATGTGTTCAAACCCCACATTGGGCTCTATGCTGGCAGTCTAGAGCCTCCTTGGGATTCTCTCTCTGCCCCTTCTCACTTCTCTCTCTTTCTTCTCTCTCTCAAAAGAAATAAACTTTTTTTTAAAAAGGTGTTTTATAAAACCATTTTAATTGACCCAAAGCCTTAGAGAAGTCATGAATAGACTCAAATAACATGAAGTTCAAGGTTGTTTAGTCCATAAGAATGCATTTTCCATCTGGATGTTTTTCTGTTAGTTATTAAGCTCATCCAGGATAACAGTGAATCAAAAGAAGGGAAGGGCAGTAAGAGTGTGGAACTGGAACCCATCGAGAACTGCAGGCGAAGGGAGCAATGACTGACCGTCAACAGAAATGAGAAGAGGTCTAACAGGCCACCGAGAACCTAAGCGATACTGAGATCTTCGTGTCCCTTTGTAGTCTCAACCTTGAAGGCCCCCCTCCGCACCAAATTAAATGTGTCACATTGCATACAGATGTTGATGTTAGGGCACCTGGGTGGCTCTGTCGGTTGAGCATCTGACTCTTGATTTTGGTTCCCATCATGATCTTGCAGTTTGTGGGCTTGAGCCCCACATCATCGCACTGCGCTGAGCCTGCTTGGGATTCTCTCTCTCTGCCGCTCCCCCATGTGCATGCACATGTGTTTTCAGTCTTTCTCTCTCAAAATAAATAAATAAACTTAAAAAAATTTTAATTGCCTCCAGATGTAATAGTAAATATGATTCTGGACTGTAAATAGTTGAAAACGTTTTATAACTGCTAAATTATCACTAGGCAGTTTATTCAGTATCAGCTATAATTTCCAGACAATTTTCTTCCACCTCTGGGAACTCCTGTGGAAATCTAACCTACAGACTGTTTTCAAATCCTTTGGACTTGACAGATTTAACAATTAACAAGGGTTAAAATGATGTCATGATCTGAAGACATTTAAACAGTTATTTCAATCCCATCATTTAAAAATTTTGGAGCCAATTTCCTTGCCAGGCTTCAGTTTTAGAGGACCTCCTCCCCCCACCCCACTACCAAATTTCATAGCTTGACTTGCTGGGTCCTTAGTGCCTGAAAGTGAAAACGGCCAGAGGGTCCTTTCTGTCATTTTGCCAAGAAGACTCAACCTGTTTGGATCTTTTCTATCAGAGCTCCCCCCGCAGGATGCCCCACCAGGAATTTTACAAGAGGAAAGCTTGCCTGGAATGCTCCATCCAAAATCGTCTGAGTTTCTGCTTCCTGCTACTCTTAGCACCACAGAAAGCAAGAACAGGAAGGGCAATTCTAAAATGCTACCCAACCCGTGTTTCAACAGTTCTCCCTCTCAAGCTCAACATAAAACCTTTTCCTTCTGTTAGAGTTTATTTGATAGCTTGGCATGATTATTTGAAGTCCTTTTTTATTAGATCTTAGTTGGCAGTCACCACAGTGAATAGATAACATCTCTACCCCTTAATAATAAACACAGAAGAAAATGAGAGAGTAGCAGGGGTAAACATGGATCTTGTTAAATGTTTCATACCTCTCTTTGTTTGGCTTAATGTTGATGTCACCAATGATATGGATATCTGCAAATTTTATCCTAAATTTGCTCAGAAGGGAAGCCATTCTGAAAATATAAGAGAGAATTAGTTTAACTATTTTCAGTCAAAGAAGTTTGTGTGTAAGGTATCACAAGCAGTCATGTCTTAATTCAGCCTCACTTTAGATAAAGGCTGTGGTCAGTGTTTGATTTTCATTGCAGTGTATTAAATGTGGACCACACGATTCCACTGAAGGCCAAGAGAAATTCATGCAGGGGCAAACCCTGGAAATAGAAAATCCAACTCAGCATTCTTGTTCTAGGTAAGACAATATAGAGCCGTACATGCTTCCTTATCATTTGGGAAAAAAGGGGACAAGTTTTAATATTACTGGTTATTATCTTGCTGATTTTTATAGTTACTGACCTGTAACTATAAGGGCTATCTGGAAGGCTATCTGGAAGGGCTCAGGATGCAGTCCTACCATAAGGGACCAAGGGCTGCTCAAGGTCACTCTTCAGATTTTCACCAGAGACCTTTGGATGCACCATGTTCTCAATATGCTTGTTGCCTCCACAGCCACATGTCAGCTCTCTGTGACTAAATTAGTGACCAGGCTGCGAACTTACATGGTGGGCACTTATTTATTTTTTTAATTAAAAGAGTTTTCAACAGTTATTCATTTAAACAACAGACAAGAAAGTAGGGACTCAGGTACGTGCAGTGACTGTGACAAAGTTTTGCAGCTTGTTGGTGGCTGGGCTGGAACACGGATTGGATTCAGTCCTTGAGTTCTATTTTAAGTGTACTGTGCTATAATGACCACCACAAATCAACAGATTTGACCTGCCCCCAAGAAACTGTTGAACACAAATTCCTTCGGGCTTTTCATTTCTTATATACATTTATTAGTCAAACCAAACAAACAATATACGAGATAATGATACTCTCGCTCAAGACTAGAAATGAGACGTGTGTCAAATTCCCTTTTGAAAGCATTTGTGACATGGGATCAAGGGACATGAAGACAGTGATTATAAAATGTATGCGATTTATGGACCAGAAATCCAAGTAGACAGGCCTACCACAGTGGCTTTACCTTTAAATCTGTTGTGCCTCAAAAGCGCTTAAAGTTCTTAAAATTAAAGCATTAAAACAAAAAACATCCCCAGTGTTCTAACACGAGAGTGATGAGTTACTCACGCAATTTTTTCTTCTTCAATGCGGTTGATCTTCCCTCCAACATAGATCCTTAATTTACAGTCTTTCCATTTTTTTCTGAGAGTCAAGATATAGGGGATAAGGAGTGTTAACCCTGTAGAAAGAGTAAATTATGACAGAAAGTATGAGCATATCTCACTGAAAGGAAATGAATAGCCTTATATCTTTATTTATTCCCACATTTGTTGCTCCTAAATAATTTAGAGTCTCTGGAAAACACTAAAATATTATTATTAAATTGATATCGTTTTCATATACCTTCCCATGCAGTTTGTTAAATTTATCAACATAGTAATTCTGCTCCCTAGTGTATATTCTGGAATTGTTTTTACCTCCATCGTCAAACAACCACCACACATCAATTGTGCCTTTTCCTTGCTTCTTTTTAAACTGGGTGCTGGCTTCCACCAGTTTCTGGTTGAACTCCCCCACATGCATTGACTGGATTGTGCTCATGCTGCTGTCTGTAATGAAAGAAAAAGTCATATACCTATTGGTCTTTTGAAGAAAGAAGCAAAATAACTTGCCAATAGATCTGTTCAGGAAAAAAGAGGAAGGGTCATGAATTTGTAAGTGTTTTTTATACTTATAGGTAAACGGCAAGCTATGAAAAGGGGAGATAAAGGTGAAGTCCCACAATAATTTAGAACACCTTCAATAGTTCAAAAATATATGGTATTGGTTTTACGATTACATTTTTCATTATAAAGCAGTGGATTATTTTCAAGTCTAAATCTCCAGGGTAGAGTTTATTATTTAGACAGGTCACAATGCTAAGTTATCTGATGCACTAGCCCAAATATCCCCAGTTTTCAAGATTTCAGATAGAACTCAATCATATTTTCAAATTTACTTGAAAGTAGAAAATGTGGTGATTGGTCTTCTAGAGATAGACAATAGAATCAGAAGTATTTCTTCATTAGAGCATTCAGTGAGTACAATTGGTATAAATTCCACGAACGCCTGCATTATGAAGGTGGCTAGGGACCAAATGCATCTTGACTCTATGACCCTTTGGAAACTAATGTCAGCCTGACTTGTTCCTCTGTTTTCAAGGAGACTTGTGAAGCTAAGGGAAAGCCGTGGAGCTCCCTGAATCTCTATGAATGAGATGAAGAACGCCAGGAAATACAGAAAGACAAAATTCCTTTACTGGAATTATAGATAAGGGTGCACATATACTTAAAAATGTTTTTGATGCACTTTCCACTCTACCAAGGATACACTGAAAGTCCACTAGGGAAGGAGGCCAGTGTTTGATTTGAGCAGGACCTCATTCCTATTTGCCAGTAGAGGTTTCCATTGCTACACTGTATATATTATTTCTCATTTCCATGTCTTTTAAAGTTGTGACTTTATTGCTCTATTTCAAAGAGATGATGTCAGCCAAGTGCTTAGAGTCAGGCTGACAGCTGCTTCTGAGCCTCCTCTCTGATCTGAGAGGTTCTGAAGATGCTTTGTTCTGTCTTTTGCTGCTTCCAGGTTTGGGGCCTGTCAGTTCTGAAGCAATTATCTTACATTGCTCCTATCTCCCTAGGACTGCTGAGGGAAAAAGTAAATATCTTTACAAAATGGACCAAACTCCGCCCCCATTTACATGCAAATCAAAGCATACAGAGGACTCTTGCATTAGTGCCTGGAGGTAGGGTTTGTCCTGATCTAGAACTCAAAAGAGTTGTCAACCAACAAGAGCCCAGAGCAGTGAAGGGGCCTACTTAAAAGTTGTGTTTGAAATTTTAGGTGGTGGAAATAAAACATAACATTATTTGGCTTTTCTGAGCAATGAGACATGTTGACTTTCAGAGGAGTACCTCTTTGCCAAAAGATTTGTGATGCAGAAACAGGCTTCCAGAATAAATAGTAAGTCCCTTCTCATCAATGAGAATATTGGTGCTTCCCTCCTCTCCCATCAGCTAAAGACTGGTATTGGGCTATGACTTCTGAATTTTCCATTGCTTTTCCAGACAGTAACTAACATTGAAAAACTGAATGGTAGAGCAGATTCAATGAATAGTTAACATGTCTCATGAATAAACCAAATAACTGAAAAGGAAAGAAGATAGTTGGCATCTAGATGGTCTTATTCTAATATTTACATTCTGAAAGTCCTGATATACCTCCAGCTTGAGATTCAAACATTATTATTTTCCAAGACAATGTCATGTTAAGGTGCACAATATATAATAGGCTTTCCTATAGCCCATGGAATATTCCAGAAACTCGAGGGTACTTCTACTATTTGAAGGGGGGGGCAATGTTTATATTTCATGTTATTCTATGTAAATATATAAAAATATTGTGTTATGGGTAAAATTTTGTCCTTGGGCTGCAGTAGGAAAATGAGCAAACAGGACCAAACTTTTTCCAGGGTATTAGAAGCCCTCATTGAAGGCCCAGAAGCCTGCTAAGATGCAATTTGGATCTTTCTATTTGATTTGAAAACCCTCCCAGAGAAATGATCTTTTCTGAGCCTCATACCAAGTGACTTCAGGTAAGTATAGGATTATTTGTGTACGTTAACATTATAATTTCCTACCAGCAGAGGCCACTATGGACCTCATTAAACTCAAACCCACAGTGTTTCTGGAAAGAAAGCAATTTTCTATTTTCAAAAAAGTCATATATTTGAATCACCTGTTTATAAATTTTACAAAAAGTTCTCATTCTGTGGTTTTCCATTCCTGCGGTGCATACTGGACATTCAGAGGTAAGTGTACTTCTCAGCTGAAACCTCAGGTAATTGGTATTAAGGAACTTCCTGGTTCAGAATTCTGGGTTGTGATAAAGATGGTTGCTTTTCTGAAATTAGAGTTCTAGCTGGATCCCCTATTTACCTGTACTTGTCAACTTTAAGTCTCCTTAAATGTCTGCAAGGTGTGTGTGTGTGTGTGTGTGTGTCTACAGATAAACCCATTTGGGTGTTGGTTCTTAAAGTTTCTAGTCCCCTTTCCATTTTAACTACGAAATGTCTACTTTATGGCACTCAAATCTGCTTCAGCACTTTAGGACTCCCAAACCAAATATTATTATTTTAAAATTAAGTTTTTACAGTTAGATGGTACAAAGGGCTTAATGTTATTGGTGAATGACAACAACTTCTACATTTTATCTGTGCTATTGTCTCGAAAGAAATGTCCTTCAATCCTTAGCTACACTCAATGACCCCAACATCTTAGATGCTGACTTCTGACCCCTATAGATACTCAAGCAGTGGCTCATATCATACTCTTTCTGGTAAATTTTAAAAGTACTTACCTTTCTTAGGCGTTGGCTTAGTAATGTTCAACTTGCTAGCTTTTTTAAACAAGCCTCGGATGCCTCCGCTTCCTTCTTCACATTCGTTATCTTTGATAGTGGCTTCCAAAGCCAGCCTCTCCTGTTCTAATTTCTCTAATTCATCTAGTAAAAGAAAACAAAAATCACTTACTTAGCTCTGTGACAAAGTTTCTAGGAGCAATCTTATAGACTATTTTAATATAAAAGCCATGTGTATGCAATACAATTAACATCATATGATTTTTCCAAATGATTATTAAAAGGTAATGTATATCAGTAAATTATATTCAGAAAGAATAACTAGCTTGGAAAAATAGCTCTACATGTTGTTGTAATACACGAAGTCACTAGGTTTTTATTTGTGAAGGCAAGGGAGGCTATTTAATGACATCTTTATTCACTTCTGGCAAAAACCAAAAAGCCAGATCCACTGTCCATAAGATCTTGTACACTGTACACCACTGATTTACTGACCTAAACTACTGCATCAGATATTTTACAAGCAGAGGTGACAAAATTACCAAAGCGTACTGGTATATCAGGCACACGACAATGCCTCCTGAATTGCAACATAAAACTAGACAGCAAGAATTAAGGAAAGGTAACCTTATATACAGGCTTATATGGGCTCTGAACAGAAACTACAGTGAAAAATATCCACAAACAATTCTTTCTGATAGGCAAAATGCTTTCTGGAATGAGTGACCAAAGTGAAAGAAAGAAAAGCTGAGGTTTCTGTGCGCCTGAGTTCAAATTGCTCAGAAGGGTCTCACAACACTCTGGACCAAGAGTCCAGCTGTGCAGCTTCCTGTCCAGGGCTTAGACCCACTATCCAAGCCTTGACGTTGCATCTGGCTGCCTTTTATCTTTTCTGGATTCTGCTTGTGACGAATAATTCCTAGCTCCTATGTTATGCCCTGCGTGCCTCTCTGACCTCCACCTCCACTGGGTCAGGGGGAATAAGACTTTAAAAGCAGTCATGGGGGGGCGCCTGGGTGGCTTAGTCGGTTAAGCATCCGACTTTCGCTTAGGTCATGGTCTCGCAGTTCGTGGGTTTGAGCCCCGCATCGGGCTCTGTGCTGACTGCCAGCTCAGAGCCTGGAGCCTGTTTCAGTCTGTGTCTCCCTCTCTCTCTGACCCTCCCTTGCTCACGCTGTCTCTCTCTCTCTCCTAGAAATAAGTTTAAAAAATATATTTTAAAAGCAGTCATGGGACAGTGCTTAAAGAATGATGGGCATTCTTGCTTACAGTAGGCAAGTGGCCTCTTGTCAGATACCCCCATCTCTTTGCTTGCTGAGAACACAGCCTTAGAAAGTGAGCAGTGTTCTGAGGAACAGAGTAGAAAACTTAGATTCGGTGTTACAAAACACTGGTAGGACTTCGGTAAATGTCAACCTTTGGAACCTTGTTACCTTATCTATCTGGGAAGCGAAGTTATACAAACTCTAGATTTATCAATTATGTACTAACTAAATCTGTCAGGACAGTCACATCCCTAGACGGTGCTGTTATTCAGCTGCACAGAATTGTCTGGCCTCTTTCCAGGTCTTAGCAATTAATCTTTTGCCAGTGGCATGAGATTTAAGGTCAAATCACCCATGTGATTTCCCCAAAGCTTCAAAGGTTCTCAAGATCAGCAGCTATAGAAAATCTGAGAAATTAGACTGATGGTATTAAAGCTCAGACAGGAGTTCCTTACCGCTGACTTTCGAAAGGTGAACACAAGCTGCATTGCACCGGAGGTCATGACCGATTACAGCTGTGCTGCTGGCTTTATGTGACATTAAGCAAGTCATTGACTTTTCCTATGCCTCTGATTTCCTATCTGTGAAATGGAAAATTGTAACCCTTCCCCTTTCCCACTCTTCCAGCTTTGCGAGAAGAATAAACAATGGTTTCTGCATGGTGCTTTGTAGCTCCTTAAAGACCAAAGCAACGAGCGTGCTATATAGGCAGTGTATTTATGCAACTTCTGGAAATGGGCTTAGTCGTGCAAAGCAAATTGAGTATTTTGAGAAGCCTGGGAGTTATTTTAGCAGTTACCATTTATTGCGCACTCTTTGGGTGCCAGGGATTGTGCTTCGCATTATTCCTTCCCAAATGCCTCTTGAGATAGTTGTTGCTATTATTATCCTCGTTTCGTAGATGAAGAGACTGAGGCTCAGAAAGGTTAAGTGATTGGTCTGATGTCACCCAGAAAATAACAGGGTTCAAATGCAAAGAGGCCTGCTTGACTCCAAATCCCGCACGCTTCCCTCTATGACGACCTCTCGTTTTTTGCTCATTACTGTATTTCAGATGTGTTCCTTTAACCTCCAACTCTTCATTGTCAGGTGAACCTGAACACTCTCAAGCACGTGGTGTAATGCCAGGTTAACTGCCCTACACTATGGTCCCTCAAACGTACCATTTAAAGGGAGGACCTTAAAGATACAGGTACATATGACAGGCTACCCCAGAGCAGCAGTAACAGCAGCATCCCTACCCTGGGTAATGGCACCCTAGCTCTCATCTACCATTTGGGGTGCTATAGGGGTCATCTGCGGGGCCCCCTACCCTTTGAAGTAGTCTGGAAGGTGCATATTTGTGAGCGTCTTTGGGGGCAACTACCGGGGCCATGCTGGGGAAGGGTTTCTTTGGCTCTACTTTTTTGGCAGGCTCCAGCACACCCGGTGATCAGGCACTAGCTGCCACGTTCTTTGTCCTCTAGTTTGGACAAAGGAGGAAAAAAGATAAATCCTCCTTTGTAACAGAGTCAGATGGCTGAGTGAACTGGGAGCCACTCCAACTATTTGCTCAAAGGTATGTACACAGCCCATCCTGGACAGAGCAAACTGCAAAATCCCAGGCCTCCGAGCCAAAACCAGACTTTGCTTGAATGCGTCCGATTCAGCAGTCCCCTCGAAGACAACAGACAGAGGCCAACAGAGAGAGTCTGTTCTAAGGGCTAAAATCTGCTTGCTTGGCCATCTTGGATTTTCAGATCCAGGCAGCGGTCTGCTCCTTTGCACAGTGACTTTGCAAATTCTTATTAGAGTTAATTCTTAATTAAAAAAAAAAAAAAGAGTTAATTCTTAATTATTCACTTCGTAGGTGATCTAAGGCCGCCTCCTGTGCAGTCCATCCTTTTCTAATTTCAGAGCTAAGCAGAAGTGACGGTTTGATGATCTGTTCTGAATTATCTATTTGGTGTACAGCTTGCCTCTGTTTGCATGCGAGTCGAAAGTAGACTTTGTCAAACATTTCAACAGGAGTACTGGCCAGCTGACTTGTGGAAGTCAGTGTACCGTGTACCATTGGCTGTGTACCATTGGCCACAAGGCGGGGAGCCAAGGGACTATGAATGGAGAAATATAAGCGGATTTCCACAAGCATGAAAATAAAAATTACTCCTTCCTTCACAACTGCATCTGTGATGTTCAGGATTCACAAAGCCCTATCCGCATAATCTTTTATTTGATCCCAACACCAGTACAGGGATTAGGCAGAGCTAGTGGTATTCTCCCCATTTTACTGGGAGGGAAACTTGGGCTAGGTTAGTTCAAGGTTGCATGCTGGTGATGCGAGCCTCTTGCTTCCAATTCTAGCTCCCTTCTTAGTATCCTTCCTCAGCAATAGGCCCTGACTGCCAATAGCTGCCTGTTGAAGAAATCTACAGTCTGCATTTTTTTTTTTAGAGAAACCATCCCTAAATCTCCCAATTAAGGACAAGTTTTTAATGTTCTATATTTCCATGATACTCTGCTTCAAATTTTATTCCAGTAGCCATAACTGTGTGACCTGGAATAGAGTTTTAAGATACACTTTTTTTTTTTATGCCCTCTAGACTGCAGATTCCTGGAGGGTGGCTTATTTCATACTTCATCACCTCCATTTATTGAGAGTTTATTTTGTGCCAGGTACCATGCCAAGCACTCTGCAGCCATAATATCCTTTAATCCAAAACAATACATCTGTGAGCTAGGTGTTATAATTACTTCCATCTGAAAATGTGAAAAGTGGGACACAGAGAAGGTGAGTCATTTGACTAAGGTTACACAGCCAGAAAGTGTCAAGCTGGGATTTGAACCCATGCCCAACTGATTGCAAAGTCTGTGCTTAGACTTCACATACTGCCTCTCACATTCCTTAGCTGTGCTCAACCCTCCCTGCTAGTGCCTACCACCATGGTAAACACTCAAAAATAGTTCACTAGAATAAGAGAACAAGTCAATGCTATTCAACATGGTTCAATACAGCTGAAAGTATCTCACTATGGAAAGCAAACAAGTGAATAGGAGTCAGGGATGAGCGTGTGTAAAGAACTATGTGGAGGGAGGGGGTACAAAAGACAATGTCGAAAAGAAGTGGGGTTAATGCCATATACAGAGTTATCGAGGACCTAATAGGAGCTGTTGGCACAAACCAGGCTGGAATGTGACAAAAGGTAGAGCAGGCGGGACTGATCAGAAGAATGAGAGACAAGGAAATGGGTCCTATCCTTAGAAAGGAAATTTCCTTGGAAATGGGATTTGAATCTTCCGTAATAGATAATTCTACAGTCTATCACAATTTATAAAACCACAATGTGCGCGTGCACGTGCACTCATGAGAAAGAGAGAGAGAGAAAAAGAGCCTGCCTTTCTCTCATTCCAAGATTGAGAGAGTTCCCGAGGTTCTAATGACAGAAGAAAAAGCTTAGACCTTTCTGTTCTCTCACTTGAGTGGTTTTCAAACCAATTGCTCAGACACAGCCCCAAACAGTTCTCATGGAGAGCACAAAGAGTGACCCTGTTCCATGTCTTCATGCAAATGCCCAAACCCCTTGAACAGTAGTTACTCATTTTCAAGTCCTTTAGAAACTGATTGTATGATAACCAACCAGACTGACTATAGTTTGAAATTCAGTTTAGTTGTCAGCTTCCCTCAAAGGTTCTATCCCCAGTCTTTTCTTTCTTTTTTTTTTTTTTAATAATAATGTTTTCGGACATAGGCTTGAGTCTACACATTACGATTCGCTTTGAATCTCAAGGATGGAGAACAATCAATTATCTGACAGCAGAAAAGGGAGCAGGGAAACCCACTTAGGAATTGCGTCGCCTCCCACTTCACAGCATCCTTTCTCTTTATTAATTATTAAATTACGATTCTTTCCTTGGTCAATCAACTCAAAGCTGTAAATGCTCACATGAATCAACGTGACTTAGCCCAGATGAAGTCTCATCGAATTGAAGGCAGGAAGCAATCCTGCAGTGGTCGTCCTCCAATCAAGTAATTATTTACCACCCTGCCATCTGTCTTTATTTTGCTAAGCTACTCCGTCAGACACAGCAGAATCTCCGTGCTCTGAGATGGTCATAAATCGTGTAGTACTTACATGGAGCACTTGACCGCAATATATTGCGAATCACGTTTCATCATTTTATTCCTACCAGTACAATTTGGACTCTTTGTTGTAGTTGGCAAACTTGCTAAATACCCCTGGGAAGCGAACAATATGAAATATTGCATTTTTTGTGTTGTCAGGCAATAAATTAATTTATTAAGAGAAACTATCAGCCATCAGTATTGGATGAGTTGCTGCAGTGTACAAGTTAGAATGTTATGAGCATCGATCTTATTTATATAAAAAAGTTATTCTCCTCACATAAGCCTGTGACACGGTATAGAAATAATTGTCATTAGCTGGTAAATTACCTATAAAGCTGATTTCTATTCACTGCTTTATTAACTACAGTATATGGGCACTCTGAATTGCTAATATTTCCTTTAAATTATAATCTGTGATGACACCATGGTGCCTGTGTTGGAAAAGCTATGATGATAATCATTAACATAGTGTAATGCAATACTTAAGATTTATCAGGCTCTTATTAAGCCCTGTATTACAGTATAATATAATGAAACACAAGCTTATTTCTTCCAATTCAAAATCTAATATGAGGGTGGTGTCATAAATTACATAAACTTCAAAACAATGCATGGAAATGTGGCGTAAAGTTAATTTCTATCATTATGCTGTTGTTTTTCTGCATGCTCTTCATGTATTTGTATAACACTTTTTTGTTTACTCTAGATAATTGGTACTTATAATTATTTTATTGGCATCCAACTGTATTTCCCTTTCTTGACTAAGAAGCAGAAATATTTCAAACATCAGAGTTGATATAAATTGGACACATCCCTTGGGAAATTAAGAGGGTATGTAGTTCACTGCCATGATTCTTTCAGAAATACTACAAAATTTGCTGGCTGTATTGCCTCACAGGACTAAATTGATGGTGCCTTTTGGTGGATGGAGCAGGAAGGGATGGGAGTGATATTTTCCAGCTATATCACCTCTTTCAGCTTGAGGAGATGAAAATAACATACAAAGCAAATGTGTAATCTTAGTGTCCTCTCTAGATCTCCTTCTTAAAAGGTAGACTGGCAGTTTCCAACAGATACAGGTTTGAATCTTACCTCTACCAATTGCTAGCCTTGTGAATCTTGGGTAAACCTCAATTTATTAGCTGTTCAAGGGGGGCAAAGATAGTACCTTCTTCAAAGGGTCTTGGGGATGACAGATGTTATAATATATCTGAACATGAGGCATAACATGCTAAATATGGTTCGGAGTGCCTGGCTGGCCTAGTAGAGCATAAGGCTCTTGATCTCGGGGTTGTGAGTTCAAGCCCCACGCTAGGCATGGAGCCTACTTTAAAAAAATGTTGGCTCTTATTGCTGCTAATGTATTAAGTTCTACTAGAAAAAATATAAATTAATTATGAACACTGAGTGAGAACTAGTATATCCTTCTGCAGTAAAAGATCCATAAAAGAAAATAGTGGTATTAAAAAGGAAGCCTGAGGGCACCTGGGTGGCTCAGTGGGTTAGGCGTCCGACTTTGGCTCAGGTCATGATCTCACAGTTTGTGGGTTTGAGCCCTGCATTGGGCTCTGTGCTGATAGCTGGCTTGGGGCCTGGAGCCTGTTTCAGATTCTGTGTCTCCCTTCTCTCTGACCCTCCCCTGCTCATGCTCTCTCTCTCTCTTTCTCTCTCTCTCTCAGAAATAAACATTTTTAAAAATTAAAAAAAAAAAAAAAAAGGAAGCCTGAAGGCACCAAAGAACTCTTTGCTACATTTTGCACAGGATAGATTCCCAGTTATATCTTTTAAAACTCTTCATACATAATCATAGAATATACATATCACACAATAGGTTCTCTATCCTATATAAATGCCTGATCTTCAATTTCTTCTTCTTTCTCCTTTACCCTTATAATACACTGGAATGGCTGCATCAGGAAGTTCACCTAATCCTTTTACACTGCCTTCTGTTATAAGAGAGACAATCATACATGGCCAAATACAATCTGGATCATCAGGCACTGGCACTCTCAAATCCCTTGCAGGCTTTTCCTTCCTGCTGAATCAATCCCAACAAAATCCTGATCCTCCTCTACCTGGAGACTAAATGCCATGAGAGAAAAATGATGCAACTAGAGAGCTTGCTCCACCCTGAAAGAGAATTTAGACCATTCTGCACAATCTTCCTCAATTTATCACTCTACCCTTACAAATCTACATACCTAATCATCATTCCTCAACCCTTTTGCTTTAATTTTAGCAGATGAAATGTTTTTTTGTTTGTTTGTTTCAGACCAATTCTTCCATCCATGCCCTTACCTTGATTCATCCTATTCCTATTCCTTCAGAATCTTACTCCATGGGTAATCCCTTTTTTCACTTCCATCTTCAATCTCTCCCCTTATCTTGGGCCCATTTCCCCAGTCTGAAAACATGACCCTCTCTTCCATTCTAAGGTTGATGGATTTTCCTCTGGTAAATCTCAATCTCATTCCTCTCCTTTGCATCCACATTTCTCAAAGTGGTGGGCCACATTCATATTCTCTACTTAGCCATCTCTGATTCTCTCCTCAACCCATTCCAACCCAGATCCTGCTAACACCACTCTACAGACATTATTTTCACAAAGATGATCTGTGCTGTGTCAATTGCATTTCATTCACAACATCACTGGTATTTCTTGCTGTATTTGACAATGCTGATGATTCTTATTTTGAGCACTCTGTTCCCATGGCTTGACACCACAGATTCCTGGTGCCTTTATCTTTCTGAGCACTCCTTTCCTGCTCCTTCTTTGTTTTTTTTTTTTCCCTGTCTCTCAGGGCTCTCGACTACATGCACTCTTTGGATTATATTTTCCAGTGTCACTGTTTCAAGTTTTACCTGAACTATGATGTCTCCTATATCAATCCACTCATGTTGCCATAACACATACCACAGACTGGGTGTTTAAACAATAGACATTTACTTTCTCATAGTTCTGGAGACAAAAAGTCCAAGATAAAGGTGTTGGCAGGGTAGTTTCATTCTGATCCTCACTTCCTGGATTGTAGATGGCTGTTTTCTTCCTTTCCTCTGGGTTTGTCTGTGTCCTCATCTCTTTTCGTAAGGACACCAGTCATATTGGATTAAGGCCCACCCTAGTGATCTTATTTTATCTGACTTATCTCCTGAAAGATCCTATCTCTAAATACAGTCACATTCTGAGAAATTAATTCACCACAGAACCCTGGGGGAACAAAATTTAGCCCATAACATCTCCTAAATATGCATTTCCAGCTCACACTTCTCCTTTAAGAACAGGACTGTCTGCCTATTGGACATTTCTGGTAGAATTTCCCACAGGAGATCGTTTAAAACTGAACCAGGATATTGACTTCATTAAACCGACTCTTCTCTTTGTGTTGCCCATTTCCAGAGGCAGTACCACCATTCATGCAGTCAGCCACGGGGTTCTTTTTCACTCCTTCTTTTCTCACATCCTACCAACCCCCCAAATGCTGCTCTTCGTGTCTTCAAAGTACCTCTGTCCTTTCTTCTCTATCCCTAGCTTTAGTTCAGGCTGTTTACTTCTCTGCCTTTGATTATTACAAAAATCTTTTTGTCTCTCTATTTCCATTCTGGCCGTGTAACTGAAAGAGTTTGAGGTGTAAACCCTAATTTGACCACATTACTCCATCGCTTAAATCTCTTCAATGGTTCCGCACTGTCTGCAGAATATTTCCACACTTTTTAATATGAAAAATGAGGCTTTTAAAATCAGGATCTTACATCAGCAGGCTCAAGTTTAACTATTATCTGCTTCATACTTCCTACTTCAGTAACCTGAATCCACTTTGGGTAACCCATATACCCCATTCTTCCATAATCCTGTGTATTCTCACCTTTAATTGATGCTCTCCTCTTTGCTAGGAATGCTGTTTCCCAAACTCATTTCTCTCTCACTCAATATTGCCTAGTTAACTCTACTCATCCACTAGATCTCAAATCCAAGGTAATTTCCTCCAGAAAGACCTCTTGGAGTAAGATGCCTCTCTCTCTTCCCCCTTATACTCTATTGATATACTTATTAGCACACTAATTCATTTTGCACCATCATTTACACCATGTCTGGTACACAAGAGACACCCACAAAGTTTCTCTTTAAGTGTTGGTCATCAGGGGACTCTGTTTTGAAGTTCATCTGAAGAGGTAAGCCATGAATTAGTGCCCTGTCCTACTGTTTCAATGACTATTTAGCTGTGTCCTTTATTTCATTCATAAGCTTAAACATAAGTTATAACATAAACCTAAGTCTAAACATAAGAGGGTATGTTTAACATCTTAAGATTAAACAAGTATACTGGGGTGCCTGGGTGGCGGTTGAGCGTCCAACTTCACCTCAGGTCATGATCTCATGGTTCATGAGTTTGAGCCCTGCATTGGGCTCCAGTGCTGACAGCTCAGGGTGTGGAACCTGCTTCGGATTCTGTGTCTCCCTCTCTCTCTGCCCCTCCACCGGTCACACTCTGTCTCTCTCAAAAATAAACAAACATTAAAAAATTTAAAAAACAAACAAACAAACAAACAAACAAGTATACCAAATCCTCTGAGGGAAAAAAGCAGAGTTACTAATCTGAATTAGTGTTTCTGCCTCGGATTTAGATTAGTGATTCACAGCATGGTACATTCAGGCTCATTTCCATGTTGACTGTAAACCAGACCATAGACTCTTAAAAACAAAATACATGGTTTTTCAAGGAAAGAATTAATCTCTATTTTCTCAAACATCTTGCAGAAATTAATTCAGCAGTTTATTTTACCAAAGGTATTTATTTTCAGTGATGCTGGCTTTGTGGTTCTGCGATAAGAAGAATAATTTATTACTGCCCTGGATTATTCTGTATTTCTGTTGAGCAGGACAAAGGCCATTTATGTTAGCAATGGCAAAAACACTGGGGAAGTGTATACACCTCAGGTCAGCACAGGAACGTAAGCTCCATCAATAGGGGGTTTTGTCTGTACGGTACACTGCTCTACCCCCAGCACTTAGAAAAATACCAGGCATGGAGTAGGTGCTCAATAAATATTTGTGGCTTGAATAAAAGTACATACCTTGCACTTGAAGAACCTGAGAGATGTCAAACCCTTGGCTGATTCTGACTATGACCACACCAATCTCAAAATCAAACGCATCACTGAAAATGGAAGCAAAGTGGTTAGTGATTTAAATGACTCCTTTAATCCTGAGGTTTTTGCACTAATAGTAAGAGAGTCTAAGATTCTCAATTATAAGATTTTAACATAACTAAGCTATGAAAATTCACTTTAGAATACAGTCAAGAGCTGATGCCTTTTCTGTTAGTTTGTTTTTCTCCCTTTATGCCTTTTAAAAATATATTCTGGATAAAGGTAACTAATTCATTTACTCTGGAACCAATTATTCAAATAATACTGTCACCTAGAATTTTGATTAAGAGCTTGTTAGATGTTTTTAAAGTAATTGTGTCTTTTCTAATGTAAACAAAACAATCACTGAAATATTTAGAACAGAGAGTTTCCAGGCTGCAAAGACCCTTTGAAATTATCAGCAAAATCCCTACTTATAGAGAAATAATCCTACAACATTTCTGACCTCAAGTTCCCAGTTAAAAATATCTCCAGTTCCTGTAAGGAACTTTCACCATTGACTGTGGGCAGACTGTTTGAAGCAATGCTTTTTCATGACAACCCAATGCTGCTGGCTGTTGTGACTTCTCTACACTCAATCTAATAGAATTAGATTATCTAGAAGGAAAAGAAAGGCTCTCTTTCTATTAGAAAAGTAATATTCTAAAAATATTTTAGAATATTTTTCTTTCTGCTCTAATTATGGGGCAAACCAATTAGTACTTTGAGTTCATTAAAAATTTTCTCCTTGATTCCTTTGTTCAATCTCAAATGGATCTGTTTCAAATGGATCTGAAGCCTAGGACCCTTTCCATAGAAGGTCACCCTCTACAAGAAATCATGCAGTTTGTGATTGTCTTACCATAGGCAAGCACCTTCTAATAGCCAAAGTGAACTTGAATTTTCAAATAATGATATGAATAAATTCAGTGAAATATGAATAGTCATTCAAAATTCAATCTGTAAATAATCTTCACATAGCAACACAGACCTAGCAAAAGTTGCCACAAA
Source organism: Proteles cristata cristata (assembly GCA_017311185.1). Classification (NCBI taxonomy): domain Eukaryota; kingdom Metazoa; phylum Chordata; class Mammalia; order Carnivora; family Hyaenidae; genus Proteles; species Proteles cristata. The sequence continues at coordinate 1,612,495 of JAESUZ010005330.1, read as the reverse complement.
ATAAATTCCTGATAAATCTTGTTTCTAATTGTCCTTGATTGTAAAAAGGACACAGTGGGTTCCACAAAAAAATATTTGAGTTCTGTGCTAGGCAGAAAAGTTTTAGACCATCCCCCCCCAACAAAGACATCCACATTCTAATCCCAGGAATCTGTGAATATGTTACTTTAAGAGGGCAAAAGGGACTTTGAGGATGTGATTAGCTTAAAGACCTTGAGATGAGATTAACCTAGATTATCTGTGATGGTCCAGTGTAATCACCAGGGTCCGCAAAGTGCATTTGGGAAGCAGAAGAGGAGGTCAAGGCAATGTGGTATGATGCATCAAGAGTTTTGAAGATGGAGGAAGAGGGTCATCACCAGTGGATTGCTCTAGAACCTAGAAAGGGCAAGGTTAGGGATTCTCTCCTAGAACTTCCAGAAGGGAATACAGCCTAGCCTATAGCTCGATTTTAGCCCAGTGAATTAGTGTCAGACTTTCAGCTCACACATCTGTAGGCTATTAAGTTTGTGTTATTTTAAGCCACTAAGTTTGAGGTAATTTTTTTATAGCTGCCAATAAAAATCAATACAGATTTGAATTGAAATTAAGCCATACCTAAGAATATTATAAGCATTTAAAATCTCTTATCCAAAGAAAAATGATAAAATTCTATATTATTATAATAATACCCCCATGTTAACAGTAATACTATGGATTACTCTAACTCACAAAGCCAAACACAATAGTGAGAAAGGGAAATATAATACAATACGGATATATGATGGTCTTCCCTTCTATATCGACCTCACTGCTGTGGTAGTAAAGTCATCTAACTTTACTGAGTCAGCTAAGTTTTATACTAGTACAAATCTGAGCCACCTTAACACTGAACTTTACTACCAAGAAGACCAATTATTAACTTGGTATAAAATCCAGAAGTCTCCGTGGTCTAAGATTACTGGGTTTGATTATTTTGGTCCCTTTGGATTCCTAGAATGTTTGGGATGGAGGAGATGTTGGAAGGTCATTTTGTATTAATTAATGGACACGTAATGACTGACGGTTTACATATGTCTTCTACTTGCCTCAACACTTTTCTTCCCAGAGATGAAGATTAAATTTCTTCCCTCTCCATCCCCCCTTTTTCCCCAGTGGTAAAGAGGAAATTTTACTTTAGAATCTGGATAACAGAGAGCAGATCTAATCTACTTCCAAGAATGGTCAGCAACTGACTGTGTTTCTAAATATATCAAAATGCTGGTTGGTGAACAGGGTAAAATTCTACCCTGATCACCTGCTGTAGCCTTAACCTACTGAACTTAGGGTAACACCAGGGGTTACATGGGAACATGTGGCATCCAGGGTTTATACCCCTGGGAAACACAATTCAGGAGAATGCATTTAGTACACAAGTTCCCCATATTAGAAGGACTATTAAGTGAATTAGTTTGGTCAGTAAATGCACAAAAATTTCAGAAGATGAAAATTATTTTCTTATACTTCTTTTCAATACACTACAACTAGAATGCTTTTATAATGTTCCTTAAATCTCCCCCAAATAATAATACAATGCTCATTCTAGCAGGGGCCAGGACATAGTCTGGTATAAGAAGCACTGTGTATACATGTGCTTGTTTTGAAGAGGTGAAGATTTCGTTCCTGTGTATTACAGACTTTCAAAGTTCAGCCAGACTTCTCCGGGCACATTCTCTACTCTGTTGCATGGAATCAGAGCAAAGCCAGACTCCAGGCAGGATAACGTCGATTTTCAGAGCTGTTGACACAAGATGGCTGTTAGCATAGCCAACATTGCCCCCCTTGAGACAAATTTGGCTAAATATTTTCAAGACTGGAAGAAAGGCTCAGTTTCCTAGAATGGTCACTGAGGATACTCTGAGCCTTTCTGTATGTATGGAATTCATTTTCACATATGCAGAAGAAGGAACCAAGCCAGGCAATACTTCCACTATACGTGTACTATTAAAGACAGCATAGCGTTGTGGTCATGAGCTTAAACTTTGAATTTGGATAGTCCTGGGTTGGAATTCCAGCTGTGTCACAACTGTCATTTTCTGCATGTTACTTAATTTTTAATGTCTGCATCTCTACTTACAAAATGGGAACAGTATTAGCACTTACTTCAAATTCGTCTTGTGGGAATTAAATGGGATAATTCGTGTTACGGACATTAGCCTGGTGCCTGCTAGTCTTTTCAAGACTATCGTTTTTACCTTTGTCCCAAGACTTTTCCAATATGTAGATATTGGATGTCTGTCACATCCCATTTAAAACTCACTTTTTGTCCTTAAAGCAACCCAGAGACACTGACGTATGAAAGCCTCACATCAGCAAAGAGGGATCTGAAGCTCAGGGGTAGTAAACTCCTTATCCAGGGCTCAGAGGAGACAATGGCTGAATGGGAGACACCAGCCAATCCAAGATTCCAGGTGTTTTGAAAGATCACCTCCTTCCTTACTTAGCTGCCCTTTGCTTTTAATCTTATGAATGCGTTTTAAGGCTACAACTCTTAATAAATCACCTATTTCTGTGACACAGAGTTTCCTCCACCCTGTTTCCTCTGACACTATGATCTCCTCAAGTTCTATTATTGACAGTGTTTCTTTCACTTTGTAAAGAATTCAGAGTACCAGGGAACGTCTTCTTCTCAGGCAATTTAACCTGGTACAACAGCCCCTGTTATGTACTGCCCTGGTTAGTGGTTTGTAAACAAGAACACGTCTTGAAAGCCATCACTTACTGTATGATTCCCACATAGTTCTCAATCTCTGTCAAGGGAGCTTTCCTCCAGTTTTTTTTATATCCAATCACCAGAGTGTTGGGTTTCATTCTTCCTAAGCCCGAGGCCTAAACAGAGAAGATAAACACATGGGCAAGCCTTTCCACACCAGGAAACTACCACTGCAAATGAAAAATAATGTCCAAAAGAGCACTGAAGTAATGTTCTGAAGATTCTGAAGATTAGATTACATTTTAGTGCATGTCCTTCATGCCTGTACCCAAGCATAAAATAGAAAGATTAGTTCTAAATCATCTCAGCCATAAATGGATTTTAGATGACAGAAATGTAGCTTTTCTAAATTAGCAGTCATTTGCATTTCTTCTGACACACTCATTAAAATGGTTCAATAATTTAAAATCAAGTGAGGGTCGGCTTAACTGTTGGCATGCGTGTTGTAACTTAGTGGTTCAAAGCGCATTTCCACCTGTTTTATCCATAATGTCATTAGCAATAAAATCCATGTTTGGAAAATTCTTAGATACAAGGATCACTGAAACTTGTACTTCTATTATTTATTGAAGAGTAACGGAGCTATGTCTCTAGGACCTAATCTTCTGACAGTATCATTAATAGCCATCTTCCAGATCAGGTTTCACTTCCCCCCCCTCCACTTTAGATGACAGGATATGGCTTCCAGTTAATTAAACTTAATTTGGCAATATTATTGAGCACCTATTAATTGCAAAGTGTTATGTCAGGTGCTGTGGAAGAGCAGTAAAGCATATTCTTTGCTTTAAGGAGCTTGGAATAAGGTGAAGGAGGCAAGGTACACACAAATAATTATAATTCAAGTGCACACACAGTAGGAACTCTTATGGAAGCCTAAAGGAATAAAACTTGAATTCCAGCTGCGTCTTCATGGACGGCTTCAAAGGAAAGGTGACATTCATTCCGGATCTTGCAGGCCGGTTAGAGGTTGACAAGCATGGAAAAGAGCGCAGTGGGAGTGAAGAAAGAACACTCTGGGTCACAGCAAGAGTGAAACCAGTGACCAGAGCAGAGCACGTGAAATGGGACAGTGGTGAGTAGGCGGAGACAGGCATTGATGGAGGGTTCCTGAAATAAGCTTTGCCTCCACATCTGTTGTGCTTCTCCTAGAAATGTCCTGCTGGCAGGACAGCACCTTAGAGCCATCGCTTGGTGCTCAGCAGATACACGGCAGGGTGGAGGGGATCTTTTCTGTGACTACAGTTTGGGAATGTGGTCATTTGTACCATAAATTCTGAGACGCAAAGGAGGCTTCATCCAAATTGGCATAATGGTCAGTGTTTCCCTTTAATACCACCCTATCTTGCCCTTTGTACCCTACTTTCCTTTAAGGAAGTTCAAGCGAACAAGCCTTCTGCATTGTCAAATGTTTTATGGTTTCTTCCGGATTAATGTAAGACTTGTTTTCCAGGCCTGTGCCTGTGTCTTTTCTCTCCCTGCTTATTCCATGTCAGACCACCTGTTCCTTATGGAAAATTTTATTATTTCACCAATCTTCCATGCTAATTTTAGCTTAAGTGTGTAACCTTCCCAACATATTTCACCCTAGGGCTCCTGGAAAGTAACTCACTGCATACAATTGTCTTCTTAAAGTGATACCTATTTCCATGGTTTAGCAAATTAATAACAGGTGAAAAGATGCTCATTGGGGGTAATAGTTCTTTCAGTATGGTTTCTCGGCATATGCAGCTACTTTGCAAGAGTTCTTCCAGAATATTAGGGACAGGAGTGTACCAAATAGTCCTAATCTCCAAAATAGTACAGTTTATTTTTTCTTTCCTGCCTGCATAGGCATCGGTGTCACCTGGGCATCATCCTGAATTTTGACATTCCTGTAAATGGTAACTCTGAAAGCAAATACATCATTTGGTATATATAGAATCAAGGCTTTCCAGCCATATTAAAAACAAAATGATTAGAAAGCCAAGCCCTACAGTTTCTTGGGGTCTCTTGGATTATTTTAAGAATACTTCACCATTCTATTATGATCAGAACTCGGGAGAGATTCTGTGTTCTTATTACGGAGGTGGGGGGGGGAGAGGGAGGAAAGAATAAGGGAGAAAAAGATACGAGAACCGAGGGCTTCAGTGTTGAGCCACAGAGATTATTACATTTTATTCAACATTCTGGAAATAATTTAGGAGGATAGGGAGATTTTTCGCCCAGATCACCATGCATTTATTTAGTCGAATCTAGCAGCCTGCCCTCACGCCATTCGCAGAAGAAAAAAGGAGCAGAATGCCAGACTTGAGCATTGCTATATGCAGTATGAGACGCAAAAATAGTTTGAAGTTTTAATAGGATCCCGAATGTCGTCAACCATCAGAACAAATTTGCATTTCAATAAGTGTGGGGACAGAATGTATGCTGGTGGCCAAAGGCAACCTCATTTTCCATTTCCAGCGTATCATCCATAGTTCATTGTAATAGAACCTCTCTGCTTTTGTTTTAGTTTTGCCTCTCCTCGGGAATTCACAATGAATTCCTTAACCATCTGCATTGATCTCTGATGCTGGGCTGCCTAACTGGAGCCATTCTTTTCAGGAGCCTCATTAACAGGGAGTGCTAATTGTCTTTTGCCTCTGTACTCCTTCCCTCAATGCCAGCCTTACCTGAAGGAGACTTCGGACACCATCTCTGAAACAGTCTGCTGCTACTGCAGCATAAAAAGCCTTGATTTTGTTCTTGATAAGCCAGGCCTGCTTTTTTGCCATGCCACTGTTCATCTCTTTAACACACAGCTTGCGCGGTCCCTGTATGACACGATGAAATATTGGTTAGAAACCCTGCTATTATCCATTGCACTGCTGTTGTTTTCTAAAGGACAAAAATAGCCAGCAATGCCCCATGGAGTTAGGAAGTGGGAAAGAAGGAAAAACACCTCACTAAACAGGGTTCACGCAGACTCAACCTCTTGGAGGAGGCCTATGCTGCTCCCATCGTTCACTTTCCACCCAGAATGTCCAGATGCATTAACAACTGCTTAATTAACTGCCTCATGCCAGTGAAAGAAAGAGCTGAGAGCATCATGGCACAGGAGGAAAATGCTGAAAATGAGACTGAAGAAATTTAGGACAAATATACAATCTGACTCAATAGTAAGAGGTATGTTTAGGAAAACTAAGGAAATCTCAGCTAGACCCCAATCTGAAGAAATGGGCAGAGCTCGTGGGAGCCGGAACATGGTGGGTTGCCTCTTTCTTTGGGTAATGGTGACATACTCCCATCCAAATAAGTTATGATTCCCCCCTCACTCAATGAATCTGGTGGGAACAGAAGTTCACACTGTGGTACAGGAAGAATAGGGGAGCTTAAGAGAGAAGAAGGCAGGTATTATGGTGGTAGATGAAACATTACACAATTTTAAGATTTGAGTTCCGGAAATTCATTTTAACTAAAAACCTGATTCTTTGTCTTCTTCCTCAAAGGTCCAAGCCAAGTCTTTTCTTTGCAAGTTTCAAATCACCCTGAAAAGTGTTTCTGATGATCTATAATGTGCCTGATAGGATATGAATCTACTTCCCTAGGAAATTCTTTCAAGTCATGGACAGATTAGGTATGTTGTTGAAGTGTCTTAGATTTCTTACAAGCCACCCAGGATCTGGATGAAATGCAGCGGGTAGGTCTGGAATGAGGCTTAAGATTCTGCATTTCTAACCAACCCTCAGGTGACATAGATGCTGCTCGTCCTCAGGCCATGCTTGGAGTCACAGTCTTAGAGGGTCTCCGATTAGAGAGAAAGGGCTTGGAACAGATGAAAAAGATACCAGGCTTTGTGGTCTGCAGAAGTGGTTTCAAATCTAAACTTGGCCATTTGGAAGAAATTATTTCTGAGCTTTGCTATATTTTTCTGAAAACAGGATAAAATCTCTATCCTGCAAGGTTGTTTTGAGCAGTAATGATAAAGTGACTAGCCTGGAATATAGTAGGTGCTCATTCAAAGTTGGATGCTTTTTATAATACTAAATGAGTTCTCACAATCTTGTTGGAGCCGCAGACCTGTTTCTACCCCTGTGTTTGTTCTACAACAGAGTGCTGAATAGGGAGCTGGCTCTGGCACTGACTGGCTGACACCCCGGTGTGTCACGCGCCCTTCCTCTGTGTGGGTCCTACATTTATAAAAATAAGGGAATTGTCTAGTTCCTCACTGTCCAGTATGATAGCCCTTACCCACTTGCTGTTAAGCATCTGCAATGTATCTATTCCATATTGAGATGTGCTGAAAATGTAAAATACACACTAGATTTTGAAGCCTTACGATGGAAAAAAAGAATGCAAAATATCTCATTAATATTATTTATATTGTGCATACTGAAATAATATTTAGGATGCATTACATTAAATAAAATATGTTAAACTTAACTTTTCTTGTCTCTTTTTACTTTTTTGATGGCTACTAGAAGACTTTAAACTACATATGTGGCACATATTATGTTTCTGTTATGCAATACTAGATGACCTCTGGTCACTTCCATTTTGATATCCTATTTGAATTGAATCAGATTCTTTGTGTACTAATTTTAGTATTTTTTTCTAGAACCTGCCAACTTCTCAGAAGACTTGTAAGAAATGTTTCAAAACAGTTTGGATGGCTTACTTTACAGTTAAAAAAAACAAGAACCTTAAAAGATGATGGGTAAGTAAAGACACAGGGAGGGTAGTTATTAAACCAGAAGACCTAAACTATAGAAAGATATGCCATTATGGATAAAATTCTGCTTAGGGTTCTAGAATGTCCATACATTTTGAACTATTAGCTCTCCTTGGGCATTCTAGACTCCATCAACTGCAAAGAAAGAAGAAATATTTTTTCAGGGAAGCTCAATGGTAACAATATCCATGCAACAGAAGAACAACCAACAGCTAGAAAAGGCATTGGGCCATTGGTATATTGAGTTGTACCACAATGACTGCGACCCCTGGGGAAAGTGGCATTGATTTAAATAAATACAATCAAATGTATGTCTGTTATTGTTACAAAAACCCAGATTAAGCATTAGTTGTGACAGAAAGATTTACTTTAATGCCTAAATTTGCCATATTGAGAAGTCATAAAAATATTTCAGACAGAATCTCTCTTTGCTAAAAAGCGATTATAATTTCATTGGAGCACACTTACTAATGTGAGGCAAGGCTGCAATCCAAATGTAGTAAGGAAAAATAAGCTAACAAAGAGGGAAGACATACTGGAATATAATTATTCAACATTCAAATATGTCATAGTCACAAAAATGATTTTACCACTCAATTAAAATATTGTAGAGATCAGCTCAGTTAGGATCCAAAATATGAATGCATAAATTAATTCAGGGTTTGAACAAAGAAGCCCTAAAAATCTTGTATATGTTATAACTTCGACATTGACTGAGAAAGAGCAAAGAGGGGCGCCTGGGTGGCTTAGTCGGTTAAGCGTCCGACTTTCGCTTGGGTCATGATCTCGCGGTTCGTGGGTTCGAGCCCCGCATCGGGCAATGTGCTGACTGCCAGCTCGGAGCCTGGAGCCTGTTTCAGTCTGTGACTCCCTCTCTCTCTGACCCTCCCCTGCTCACGCTGTCTCTCTCTCAGAAATAAATAAAACATTAAAAAAAAAAAAAAAAAAAAAGAAAGGGCAAAGAAATTCTGATTATTTAGTCTGGAGAAGGAGTTGATGGGATGCTACTTCAAATGAATGAATATTACAAAAAGAATTTGTGAATGAGTTCCAACATTATTAGGAACAAATAGGGAAATCTGGGCCAAAAGCAACGTTCTTTCCAACTTCCATTTTTCAAGACACTGAGAGTCTTACTGCTCTGTCTTTGCTTTCATTGCCACTCTGGTTGGAACTGTGGGAAAGAGAATGTTTCCTTTCTGATGTGGTCCATATCTCATCTCACCATGTGCCTAGTGCCCATTCTCAGGTCATTTCATTTCTCCTGCATTGTGCCATGTCACTCTCTTATGAACATCACGGCAGAGACTCGATGACTAAAGAATAATAGATGCATCTATAAAAAGGCATCAGCTTGGTGGCTGTGAACGTTGACATGAAGAAGAGGTTGAAGATAGAAGAAAAAATGAAAACTTGTGTTTCCTCTGGCTCATCTGTGCTTGAACTGCCCTCTGCTGTGCCAGAGTTAGGAGGCGGTTGTGTTCCCTGAGTTTCCTGAAGAGTGTCTTTGAATTCATATAGAGCTTTAGGTTTTATTAAGTTGTTTTCTAAATTTTAAAGAGGAAAAAAATAGAAAAAAGGAAACAATAAGGGTAAAATTTTGTTAAAAGGGCATCTACATAATGATCCTGGTGAAAAGCTATCTGTCATCTCCTTTACCACGAAAGGAGAGAACAGGACAATCAAGGCTTGAAGAATGTGAAAGAGTAGGCAAACATTAATCAGAATAGATCTACATCTTGGCATGCTTATGCGAAATGACTAGAATATCAGCACACCTCAGGTAACATTGCCTCCGGGGAGGGAGAGAGCCATGAGCTAAGTGGTTTTCATAGGGACTTCAGCTCAAGCTGCAGTTTGTTTCATTTTAAAAATGAGTAGAAATATTTGTGACAAAAATGTTAACAGCCATTAATTAAAAGAAGCAGAATATGGGTGTCATTTTATTTTATATAATCTAATCACATGAAATTGCCTGTATTCAACCATTTTGACCAACAAAAATGTAGATTTCAGATACTTCAACCTAATATTTTTCTTCATTTCGAAATAAAAAATAGAAGCAATCTAAAAAAATCTCTTTGTTTTTCAGCCACCAGAACAGCACAATGTACTTAATAAAAGATGCCACTGTACACTTGAAAGCCTTTTGCAGTTTTAAGACAAACAAAATTTAGAAAAGAGCTAAGTATTGCATTTGGGGGAGGGCAATAAAGGCTTTATCTGATTTGCATTCTAAATCCCAGATCAATTGGATCAAGTTTCCATCTTTAAAGTATATTTGTCTTTGATGTGTTTTAATAAAAAATACCCTGCCTTTGAACTAAAGCCGAGAAGTATATGAGTGAGTGGCTGTTGGGCACACAGGATGCCTTCTCCCACAGGGAAGGTAACTGTGAGCTGGCACCATCTGATTTTTAGAACTGAGCATAGTGTACCAGGAGAACTAAGGGTATATACATCCAAACTAGGTTCTTATAATGATTGATTCTATTATCTCTGTAACTCTTGTGAATAATTGAGGAGACTAATTGACAAAGAAAGGCAGTGTGTTTTTTTGTCAGGCACACAGCGTAGAATTAGTGGAGACTACAACCCCAGACTTAATACTTGCCCGTTGCTGAACCCACTGAATTAAACTATGCTTGACAATATGCGAAGACACTAGAAGGTAGAGTCTGACTCCCTCTGAACGTTCTATGGTGATAAGAATCAAGTACAGAAGAAGAAGAAGAGAATTAACTTTTGTTTAATAGAAAGCCTCCTGGATATAAGTATGTCAATGATTTATCATGTGGTAATTCAAAGGAGAAGAATAGCCTATATTCTAAGTTACCAAGTTGGATTCCTTAAAAGAGATGCCCATATTTGTCTTGATGAAGGTACCTCTGAAATCTGAAGGCTGGTAGGAAAGAAGCAAGAAGAAGAGGCTTGATGGATGAGTCTATGAGTTAGTTGAATATTTGGAAGAATACAGTGGAGGCTTGGGGTCCAGCAAAAAGAATAACTCTTTTGATTTAATTCTAGCAGCTTTGTGGGCTATGATATCTAGCCCAGAAACAGATGTTTCTGTTGTAGGGCCGCCTGGGTGGCTCAGTTTTGGTTGAGTGTCCAACTTCGGCTCAGGTCATGATCTCACAGTTCATGACTTGGAGCCAGGTGTCTGGCTCTGTGCTGACAACTCAGAGCCTGGAGCTGCTTGGGATTATGTGTCTCCCTCTCTCTCTGCCCCTCCCTTGTTCACACTCTGTCTGTCTTTCTCAAAAATAAATAAACATTAAAAAGAATTAAAAATGTCTCTGTTGTAGAAAATGGCAGCTGGGGCCACATGCTTTCCATTGGCCTACCAGCACTGAAATACCAGTGAGCTTTGAGCCTTGCTCCTTCCTTGTAGTGTATGTAACCACGTTTCAAGGTAGCTCTGAAATAACTGAAGGCCAGTGGAGGGATGGAGCACAGAGCCTGCTGTCCTGTGATTAACCGGTGGGAATACATACCTCACTGTTCTATCATGTTCATGTTGTATACCTAAAAAAGTCCCAAACTCCAGTGCCTGGATTTGGTTTCCCTAAGAAAGGATGCTTCCAGTTTTTGTTGAAAGGGATATATTTTTGGAATGAAATGCCAACTATGGCATACCAAAAATAATGATGGTGAAAATAACAATACCAGCAATAACAACTAAAATTAATTGAGCATTTACTATTCGACAGATGCTGAGCTGAGCACTGGTAAGTTCATCTGATAGAATTCTCACAATTCTGCAATGTAGGTGCTATTATTGTTATTATTATTCTCATTTTCTAAAGAAAGAGAGAGCATCGAGACACCGTTAGGACTAAATTATGTACGTAAGGGATTCACAGCTAACAGGTGGCAAAACAGTGATTCAGAACCTGACCGTGTCTCAAAAGCCCATGAGCATCAGCTTCCCAGAGTTAAAAACTGCGTTGTCACCTCTCAACATCATCTTTCCTATTTGACCTTCCCCATAGGCTGGCCTAACCACCAATAACAGTGCTTTTGAAAAAGTTTTCTAATGGTATGCTGACTTCCCCCATGTCCCCTTCAGTCTGTCTCTTTGCAAAGATGATCAACGACTGAGTCTAGAGTTGAGAAATGCTGACAACATCAGCAGCCCCAGGAGCTCACAGAGAGTAACTAACTGGAAAGTCATTAACTGATGCAGTAACTATTTTCTGTCCCCGAGGGAAAGTCAGGGCCTGGGAGCGTGACTCGCAGGCCTTCCTCAGAGAGACCAGCACGGTGAAATATAATGTGGTCCAATATACCTGTCAGACAATAGGGCCACTGGAGACAGACATAGGTGCCTGCTTCACATGATACTCCACATTCACGTTCGTTTATTAGAGTGAAAGCAGCAAAGGGTTAATTAAAAGCAATATCTCTTGTCTCTATTAGAAGACCTTTCCTCCCTTGCCAATATAGGACTGTTTATACTCTCAGTTCATTTTTCCTGTCCTCAAGATATTTTATTGCCTGCTAAACTAAGTTTTCTCTAAATTGCTGGGGAAGAGAAACACCCCAAACCGCTTATTCCATCAAAACCAGCTCCTGTATTATATTGAACAAAATGAAATTCGGTAATCCAGGGCACCAAAGTTGATAATATGAGAGAAGGGTGCTTGATAAGATTTTAAAAAATCCTCTGGAGTCACAGTTGGTCATTACTTAACCTGTCAATCTAATGTAGTCGGTAAGGTGTCTTCCGCTCCCCTTCCGGATAATTGCATTGGGTTATATTGTCTCAGTTACTGGCATATGAACACTTAGAGGAAGGTGAATGTGACCAACTTGCTTCATTTAGCAAGTACTAGAGTATTGCTAGTATAAAAAGATGTCTATGTGCTGGTCATGATGACGTGCGGTAAATTTGTCTCTGTATCATGGCACAGCCGTCTGGCCCCAGAATTACACAGCTTCTTGACAGCCCTATTCCCTAGCATGTCCTAGAAGTTTGAGTAGTGGTACCTGATTCTAACAGCACTCCCGGGGACACGAGTCTGCTAGGGCTTTCTCCTCATGAGGTAACGCAAAGCACAATCAGGTGGCCTGGACTGACATCCTGATGCGGCCACTTTGTCATGTGACCCTATGCAACAATTCAGTTTTCTTGAACCTCACTTTTCCAACCAATAAAATGAAAACAGGGAATCTTTTTTCCTTTCCACATCACTTGGCTGTTATATAGATCAAATAAGAAAAACTGTAGGAAAATGCTTCAAGGAATAGATATGCCCTATAAAAATACATTGAAGTAGCTAAGAATTTTGAGTGGTGTGTGTGTGTGTGTGTGTGTGTGTGTGTGTGTGTGTGTCAGAGAGAGAGACAGACAGAGTTAGAGGTAGAGACAGAGATAGAAGGCGTGAGTGAGATTGTTAGGGGAACACAAGTAGAGATAGGCTGGTCTGAAGAACTTAGACTTATCATTTTGTTATGATTTTCATGCTTCCTCCTCACTTTAGAGACTGGTAACTGGTCAACAATCATGGTTCAATTTTTAGCTTCTACTTTTAATACCTCCTGGGAAAACCATCGTAAGTTTTCATTAGTCTACCACGTACTTCCTGCTCAAAAAGGAACTGATTTAGCTCTGAATGTTTATCTAAGCCATGGGAAACTTGGCTTAATTCCCTAGGTATCTGTAGTGTCATCAATTTTATCCAAATATTTAATCTAAATTCTATGTGCTGTCATTTCAGGACATTATGTCTGGTTTTCTCCTCATCAGTTAATCTATATAATAGCACTCTCTGGCTCATTCCATGCTTTCATATTTCTGTGGACAGTTACCACCCCAAATGCCTTCATTTTATTTCTGAGCCAGTTCTCTTTTCCTTGTCTCAAAGGCCATCATTGGGAAATATTTATCACTTTTAGTCGGTCTCCTATGAAATCTGAAACACTTTTTATCCACTCGTTTAAATTCAAGATCACGGCCCTTGCTAGTCCTTGCTCCATGAATCAAGGAAAAGGGCTCTTGTCCAAACTGCCTTGCCATTTTCTTCTCACAGCCTGTACCCACTTGGCACGCCTAAAACAACACAAGGTGAGCAGGGAGGGAAAGCACCTTCCTGGGATGAAGTGGCTCTTACCACAAAAACTTCACAGCAGATGCAAAGGCCACTGTTCTTGGTAAAGGCGTGAGTAATGTCCAAGAGGGCAGGCCTTGTCATGGGCCCCCCTGTTAAGACAATGCACTGGGGCCTGGAAACGGAGAACAGAAAATGTGAGAACTGGCCATTTCAAGATGCCTGTGAGCCAGAACAACCCCAGTGGAAATGGCAGGAACAGAGAGTTTGGCGAAATGGGATGGCCTCTCCCCTGAATATTTTTTGGGTTTCTCATCAGAATTCTTGTATCATTCTACCTGCTCATCTTGCCATCTTTGTATTCTTGGTTCATTAGTGATGGAAAAATGTGACGTCCAAAAAAGGTGGTCTTGGGTTCCGCGTTTCCCCTCCTCTGTTTTTTGCACTCTCCATGGGCACCCTCCACTGGGACCCCAGGATACACCTTCCATGGGCACCCCCCCTTGCACTGGGACCCCAGGATGCACTAGGGAGCATATACTACCCCCAGGTAGGATGTACTACCCTATCCTAAATCTCCAATATAACCTGTTACTCTCCAGCTAGCATTTTCATGCTGCTTTCCCTCATCTTCTTTGCAAAAATCATTTTTTTTAGGTTGCATTCAAAATAAGATATAACTAATGAAGAGTTTAAAATGTTACTTTGGGGCACCTGGGTAGCTCAGTTCGTTAGGTGTCCGACTGGCTCAGGTCATAACCTCACAGCTTGTGAGTTCAAGCCCCACGTCAGGCTCTTGGCTGACAGCTCAGAGCCTAGAGTCTGCTTCAGACTCTGTGTCTCCCCCTCTCTTTGTCCCTCCCCACTCGCACTCTATCTCTCTCAAAAATAAACAAACATTAAAAAAATAAAAAGATAAATAAAATAAAATGTTACTTTTCCTAAGAAAATTCAATAAGTCCCAAAGCCTTAAGCTGCATGAAGACAGCACCAATGATTAAGGTTTTGGGGATTTGGGAATATCTCTATGAAATCACACCCTTAGATCACCTCTCTATTTCTGTGCATGGAAGGTGACACCCAACATTATGAAGGTTTGTAGTTGGGAGTGGGCATAGCTCAGGGTGGAAGAGAAGAAATACTCGCTCACAGCGGTGCTGTTGTGAAAATGAGGCAGTTTTGTACAACTGCCTATTCCTAGAATATACCCCTAGTGTGTATCACTACTCTAAGTGCATTGGTCTCCCATAAAGGAAACCCACTTCTAATGTAGAGCAACACCAGAATGCCTGCGAAGTTAATTTTACCTGAAATTTTTCACATGGTCTTCCACGGTCGTTAATTCCAGGGCATTGTCTAATGCACTCACATAAGAAAGAGCCTGTGTGGAGGAGCCCCAGTTCACATCTGCGGACAATGGAAGAATTTGGCATTAAAAGTACTGACCTTCCCTCTGTATAAGCTGTTGACTTCTATGATTTTCCTTGGGCATACTATCAGTAAGGAGTGCCCAAATTAGAGAAAACACTGTAGTATTTTCTAGAGAGAGCATTGTGTCCTTTTATGCACACTTTATGAATTCTTAGAAGTGAGATCTCTTTCCAGCTAAATCAGACTTTAAAGATTCGGCCCCAGAAACTTTGCTTGGTAAGAGAGGCTATGTGATAACCACAATGCAAGTGGATAGACTTGGAATAATGGTTAGCCCCTGAGTAAATTCAAAAGGTCTTCACAAATTCTTTTTTTTTTTTTTAATGTTTTCTTTTTATTTCTAGGAGAGAGAGAGAGACAGCGTGAGCAGGGGAGGGTCAGAGAGAGAGGGAGTCACAGACGGAAACAGGCTCCAGGCTCTGAGCTGGCAGTCAGCACAGAGCCCGACGCGGGGCCCGAACCCACGAACCGCGAGATCATGACCTAAGCGAAAGTCGGACGCTTAACCGACTAAGCCACCCAGGCGCCCCGGTCTTCACAAATTCTTGAACTGAAAGGAAAAGAGGCATTTTTGTAAGCACAGATCGTGTGCAGCAATCTTCATCGTTTGAATAGTAAAGCTAACAGCTCAGGGATTCGTCTTTTTGGGTATCCATAAAGAGAGTTTAGCAAGCGTTTTAAGCATTTTAGTTTTATCTTTTAGGACCTAATCTTCGTAATAAGGGCGGTAAGCACTACCATCTCCTACCATTTAAAAAAATAATAAATTAAATATTAGATGGGACCTCTAAACTTTTTTTTTTTTTCTAGGAGAGAGAGATTGAGAGAGAGAGAGAGAGAGCGTGAGCAGGGGAGGGTCACAGAGAGAGGGAGTCACAGACTGAAACAGGCTCCAGGCTCTTAGCTGGCAGTCAGCACAGAGCCCGACGTGGGGCTCGAACCCACGAACGGCGAGATCATGACCTAAGCAAAAGTCAGACGCTTAACTGACTAAGCCACCCAGGCGCCCCAGGACCTCTAAACTTTTAAGAGGTAGCCCTGATTGGGAGTGTAGGTTCACTCCAGATCGCGGGACAGAGTCATCTCCCTAGTCCTGCTTCGAAAAGGCAGGGAGATTGGTGGGGAATAATTCTCTAGAGAGAAAAAAAGATTAATATTGACTTAGTATTGATTATGCACCACGTGTTTAGCAAACATATGGTTACTTTGTTCTTATAAAAATCCTACTAGTCAACTGGATATTTGTAAGTAAAAAGTGAACCTTGAACCATTCCTTACAACATGTGAGGAATTAACTCAAACTGGATACTGGACATAGATTTAAGATCTGAAGCATTAACATTTTTAGAAGTTTGTGACCTTAGATGAGGGAAAGCTATTTTAGATTAGAGGCAAAAAGCCAAATCATAAAAGCAAAAATGATAAATTAGACTTTATAGAAATAAAGAGGGGTGTCTGGGTGGCTTAGTCAGTTAGGTGTCCAACTTTGGCTCAGGTCATGATCTCATAGTTAGTGCATTCGAGCCCTGTGTCAGGGTCTGGGCTGACAGCTCAGAGCCTGGAGCCTGCTTTGGATTCTGTGTCTTTCTCTCTGCTTCTCCCCTGCTAGTACTCTGCGTCTCAAAAAGAAATGAACATTAAAGAAATTAAAACAAAAAGGTAAGGTGATTTGGTTAAAAGCAGGGAGTGGACTAGACTTTGGAATCAGGCTCCATGCTGACAGCACAGAACCTGCTTCAGATTCTCTATCTCCCGCTCTCTCCCTCTGCTCCTCCCTGGCTTGTGCGCTCTCTCTCAAAAATAAATAAACATTAAAAAAAAAGAAATTAAGAATGTCTAGTCTTCAAAACAAACTATAAGGAAAGTGAAAAGGCAAGTCGTAGCCCTGTAGAAAATATTTGCAGAACACGTACCACTAAAGGATTTGCATCTGGAATATATAAAGAACTCTCACAACTGAATATTAAGAAAACAAAACTTAGATACTCAAAAAAATGGGCACAAGGTTTAAAGAGACATTTGACTGAAGAAGATATATGGATGGCAAATAAGATGTTCAACATCGTTAGTCATTAGGAAAATGCAAAGCAAAGCAAAATGATGGGATTCTACATCTATGAGAATAGTTGTTGTTTTTTTTAAATCAACTGACAATACTAAGTGCTGACAAGGATGTGGAGCAACGAGGATTTTCATCCCTTGCTGGTAGGAATAGAAGATGATACTGCTTCTGTAGAAAACAGTTTGGCAGTTTCTTATGAAAAAAATATATATTCACTCTTACTGTCTGATCAGAAATCCCACTCTTAGATATCCCATTCCCAGACAAATGAAAACAGAGGCCCACATAAAGTCCTGTGTACGCATGTTTATAAAAGCTTTACACATAATCACCCCAAGCTGGAAACAACCCAAACGTCCATCAGCTGGTGGTTTTTACATTTAAAAAATTTTTAAATCATACAGTTTTAAAAAATTTTTCAGATACAGTCATTCAACAAAATACTACTCAACATAAATGAACAATCCACTTACACATGCAATAACGTGCATGAATCTAAAAACATTCTGCTATGTGAGAGGAAACATACACAAAGGCTCATACTACATGATTCTATGTAATACTCTGAAAAGGCAACCAAAATCAGAACAGTGGTTGCTAGGGGCTGAGTCAGGGAGGAAGAGATCAAGTACATCAGAGTAGGAAGGAACTTGGGGCGATGATGGAAATGTCCTCTGTCTTGATCGTGGTGGTGGTTACAAGACTGTGCAAATTTGTCCAAACCTACAGACTGTGCATCTAAAGGGGATGTATTTTACCATATGTAAATTATGCCTGATGCATAAAGTAATAAAGAAAAACAGCAAACAAATCTCTCTGAGGTAGTTACCGGCTCTCTACTTTACTTGTGCAGTACAGGTAGGGGACCTAGGAGGGTGGCTGGGGGCTGTCTGACTCCCGAGACTGGGCCTCTCTGTACCACACGCTGGTCTCTAGCTTCTCCCAGCTTCAGCCTACCCTACTTGCTGATTCAGAAGTTAACACCCAAAGTTCAGATCTAACTGAATGATCTGTGGCAGCTTCTTGTTGCTCACAGAATCCTTAGTGTGACATTATGTTTCGTATTTATCCGGCCCAACCTACTCTTCCGCCCCTTCTCCTCTCAGCACCCAAGAACTCCATCTGTGTCACAGGCCTTGAAGCTTCTCCATATGCCATGTCCCTGCATGCCTCCTGACTTCACTCATGCTTTTCCTTCTGCCCAGAATAACCTTCCCTGGCTCTATCTGATTTGTTCATTCAGCAAATATTTACTAAGCGCCTCCGGAGTGTTGGCCCTGGGAATGCAAGCCATGAACCAGAAGAGTCTTCCTGGACAGCTCTAATCGCTCCCTCTCCTTTTCTCAGGAGTTTGCTCATGCCGTCGCACGGTACTTACTATACTGTATTATGGCTAGTTGCTTGTAGATGGGTCAGTGAACTCCTTGAGGACAGGGACTATATCTTATTTATCAGGATTTTTAGAAGTTGATATAGTGGGGTTTGGTATCACATATTCTACTTAAAATGTCAGCTACATCTCTCCTGTCACCTTGACAAACGGTCAGTTCTTTGAACTTCAGTTTCTTCATCTGGAAAATGGCTCTAATGATACCTAACATATAGCATCATTGTGAGGATTTAATGAGTGCATGGTATATATATATAGTTAACTATTATGTTATGCTATATTTTTGATATCCAGCCTTCACATTGTACATCTAAGCACATAGGAGGTATTCAAATAACCATTTATGGAATGAATGGTTAGTTAGGGAGTGCTTTCAAAACCCCCTCGCATACAGGCCTTATCTTACCTGGCTTCTTATAAGTCACGTAGATATAGAGAAAGAACTCAATGACATAGGTGATGACAGCTGCCCACCAGTTGATGACAAACATGACTGCACAGCACAAAACAGCTCCAAAAAGAGATACCCACATGTTGTAAATTCCATATGCAGGTCTCCATCCTAAAAAAAAAAAAAATCTCAGTGCATAAGAAATACTTTGACACTATTACTTTATACCACTACGTATGATTGGAATGAAGCTTGGGGCGCCTGGGTGGCTCAGTTGGTTGAACGTCTGACTTTGGCTCAGGTTATGATCTCACGGTTCATGGGTTTGGACTCCACGTCAAGCTTTGCACTGACAGTGCAGAGCCTGTTTCAGATTCTGTCTCCCTCTATCTCTGCCCCTCCCCACTTGATCCCTTCTTTTTCTCTCAAAAATAAACTTAACAAAATTTTTAGATGCAGGCAACAGTTTTTCCTAGCATAAAAATCAGAACATTTAGGTCAAGTTCCCAATTCTGTTATTAGTTTTCTGTGAGCTTGGGGCCCTGGCCTATGAAAGTATACCAAATAAGAATGCTATAAATACAGAAAATACGTTACTCATGGCCTCTTCATACTTCCAGCAAGCCTCAATTGCTTTCCCAAACTATGAAACCTTAAGCCTCTGGTATCTATGCCATCAGGAGTTAAAAGGAGGCAGGAGATATGAAAAGAGTGAGGCCTAGTGGGGGAGGAGGGGAGAAACTACTTGGTGTCCCAAGAAAGCGAAGGTTAAGACAACGGGCTTGTGTTGTTCCTGTGAAGAAGGTAGAGCTTCATCAAAAGTCAAGCCAGTAACTTCCTGCTGGCTCTGTCTTTACCTCCGTTATGTAAAGAGGATAGCGCTTGCCCTTTCAGAAATATTAATTTATGGGGAAAAGGGAGAAGCTTTCCTGTAATGCCTTTTAAAACCTGATGCATTAATGTTTTACATTTTACAGCTAAAATATTTCTCACGGTTCATATATGCGTGGGCGTTTCCCATGCTGCTTGCAGTGAAGAAGCTGGGAGACAGTATGGTCAGGCCGGGGAAGTTCTGATTTGAAAGGCATTTGGTCTACGGGTGAAGTACATTTTAAAGGTGGAGTTGCCAAAACACAACAGAGCATTCAAGGTCTTCGGGAGCAATTTCTGAAACGACCACCAGATGGAAATAGCACTTTGAGAACATCACCGGAAATGCTTTTATTTTTCCGAGTCTGGCTGTGTGTGTGTGTGCGGCAGAGGCAGTGCGTGTGTCATTTTGTGGGTTTGTGTATCCATGTGTCTCTTTGTGGTTTTTTATTTTTCCTCTCTCTTTTCCTCTCTTCCTCTTTCACTCCCTCCTTTCCACTCTTTCCCCCTCCCACCTCTGTGATTTCACCTTGCTTTTCAAAGATGACCACAACGTGGCATGGAGGCACACTTTTCTATACTTGTATTCACTGACTAGAACTTTCTGTTCTCTGCTTAAAAGAAGACAAAACAACAGAAACAGAAGTTTGTCAGTTGCCCTCCGGCGCCTAGTGGCTTTGTGTGGGTGAAGGCTCCCTTCCGTCCATATTTTGTCTTATGGGCAGCAGGTTTTCCAAAGGCAGCTTGAGACCACTGCAGGCTCTAATAGAGTGGAAATGTGTTTACATCCCTGATAAAGGCACTCATGGTGAAGAACTTTCTGAAGGTCAAGAGTGACGAGTATCACTTCTGGTGGAAAGGTAGAAGGAATTCTAATAGCCAATGAAAGCAAGGAAGAGGTGAGAGGTGACTAGACTGGGAAGGTTCTTTGGCATGAAATTTTGTACCACTTTCAACCACAGTCGGAGGAGGGCAGGGACGCCACTGGTTTCAGTGTGAATCTGCATCGACTGTACTCAGCAGGTAATTATGGGAACTACTCATCCTTCTCTTCTGCACCATGGGCAGGAAACAAATTGATAGTAAGGAAGTTTCAAATATATACATTTATTCCACTTCTGTGGTCACTTTCACCCTGGAAATAAATAGTGGTGTTTTTCTACTGCTGAAATAAATGTGGTTTCTCTTGCAATGAATAATTTATTGCCGCAGGAGAAAATTGACTTTACGGTTGGTCAAAAAGGCCATCGCTCAAATGATTCTTTTTCTATTTCAGAAGCCACCCCCCCCAACTCACCAAAATAAAGTGGATTACGCTGCCCACTAGGATATAAGGAAATATATAAACACAGATTGAGCACTTTTCACTGACTTATTTCATCTTATTGAGACAAACTAACTGCCTTCTTAGGCTTATTTTAGTTATGAAAAAGTCAACTTACCCGGAGATTTAGCATAAGAGGCATGGAAGCAGGAGAAATTAATAAGTGCGTATGAGGCCAGGAAAAAGTTGGAGATGATGGGGGCGATGGTGTTCAGTTCCGCTGTGAACGAAGCAGAAGTGAGCATGTAGATATGAGTGATGAGACCAGGGGCTGAACAGCTGTCACCGCCTAGAAGCTTGACTTTATTTGGAAATTGAAAACATAGCTAGCATCTGTCAAAGTTTAAGAAGCTAGTGATTTTTCTTTGGGGTTGCATTCATTTAAAAATATATTCTAGCCTGGGTTTCCACAAAGTAAGACACAAGAAAACCTACCAATGAGAAAATAGACAATAGGCAGTGTAACTCTATCTAGCAAACATTCAAGTGGGCGAGGGTAGAGGGCTCGGGGACTGGGCAGATGACAAGCTCCCCTGTAAGTCTTCCTGATGCTCCAAACCTTACCTTCTATCTCTGCTGTGGATACAAGCATTATTTCTCTGCTGTGTCACCAAGCTCTGCAGTGTGACAGATTAAATACCAGGGCACCAGCAATGCCCAACTGGAAATCTCCATCCCCAACTTACTCTTCCTGACTCTCAAAACTCTTGCTAGTCATTTGTAGCCCCCCCCCCTTTTTTAAACATTTCTAGGGAGTTCTACCTCTGAAGGTTTGCCAGAAAATTTTTACCCTGGTACCTAAACATCCAGTATGATTTAATCCTAGCTGAGTTGTTTGCTTATGATAAAGGAAATAATTCAGAGACATTGTCATTTATCTATCAACCTCAGTGACGCAAATGCAACTGGCAGTTGGGTGTGATTCTAGACCACAGACGCCAGCAAGGAATAGGCAAAAATGGCGGCTGTGAAGCTTGTGCCATGAAGCTTAAGGATATTATTTAATTTATACAATTTTTAAACACTTAGGCTATTGGAGCACATAAATGTTCTATGGGGCAATGATTTGAGGTCTTATGCTTAAGTTATATAATGGAAACTATTCTGTAAATAATCGTTTTTTATTTAATCTTTTAAAAATCTAACACACACAGACAGTCATATTTTCCACCTCTTCAATCTTGTAGAAATCTTATCAGAATTCAGGAATTACAGTCACTTCCTGAGTTTATGTGAGGATGAGGAGGCTTTATTGTTTAGGGCCACTGTGCCGAGGAAGGCTCTGCCCTTCTAGGCAGAGTTATCACGGTCTTGCTTTTTTCTTCATTTCCTCTGATATGCTCACCAGCAGAGGTAGCACCTTAGGGAGGAATGAGGAACATGCAGCCCAAAGTTGATGAATGTGCCTCTCCAGGATTATGCAGCTGTTCTTGTGTTGCTTAGGAGAAGAAGCCGAGATTCGAGTCTGGGTACGTGGTTCTTAAACCTTAGTGGTCTACAAACCTCCTTAGGAATTGTAAACATGCAGATTCCTTATCCCCAGACACTCTGATTCCAACTCTGGGGTTGGGTCTCAAAAATTGGCACATTAACAAACCCCATGTGATCCTGATTCTGACGTGGGCAGACATATGGACCATATTTTGTAAATGGCACTTCATTTCTTCTGCTAGCTGCCAAGCCAGGGGTTGTAGAGATAGCTGATAGCTGGGGAAGACTCTGGAATTACACAATATCAGGGAGCTTGGAGGAAGGATTCACTTGCATTTAGTTGGATGGATTTCCAAAATTCAGATTCAAAGATTCAAAGTCTACCTCAAGTCCTCAAAGGCTCTCTACACACAAGGATTCCTTGGGTTAGACAGATTCCGATATTCTCAATTGGGACATTAAGCATAAAACAGGCAATTTGTTAAGCTGAAAGGAAAACCCTATCAGTAATCCGAAGAATTCCCTGGCTTTCAGGAAGCAAGAGAAAACTACGCACCAATAAGAATGAACGCCATGGCTATAACAAAAGTGAGAATGTATCCTCTCAGGGGTTCATTGTTTTTCCCGTATCCCTTTGCAAAGAACTGCAGGGCTTTGTAGATGTTGTCCTTGCACAGCGCCTAATGGAAAAGAAGAGATTCGTCATTTATATCTATGCACAGTCATCTTCCCTAGGTGATTCGAACAAGAAGATTTGGGGAAAGATGAAGTGGTACACGATGTAGGCACAAGTTAACACAGCAGTTTATCATTCTTTATATTATTTGAATCGATCTTGACTATGTGGCAGACAGCATTTGAGCCAGATGCAAACGTTAAACTGTTTCAGAAAATGATGGAAGATGATTGCTGGCGAGAAGGAGTATTTCAGCTTGATCCATGTTCAGTGGAAACAGACAAAGGGAGAGGCATGCGCTCTTGTGCATGTGTCACCTGGAACACTTTGGGTGCGCTGACGAGGGAGGCCAAGGCTGAGGACAGCGTTGCAGAAAAGATGCCAGCAGTGATGAGGGGGCCGAACCCTGACACCATGCTCATGACCTTGAGAAAAGAGGTTCCAGTAAGGAGACTCATCCATCACACAATTAAAAAAGAAAGTCAAAATGTTATTCAAATGCTTCCGCTTCCACTTTCTGTGATTTGGAAACTCCTTTATAAGTTACTTGCTAACCAGAGTGCGCCCCCCGTTTCATTCTCAAGTTTCTTAATATTTGTTTTTCAAAATGGTCATGGCCATTTTTTGTCATTGTTTATAATAATAAGAAATGCTCACCACAATACATTCAGAAGATATTGGAAAGAATAAAAAAGGAAAGGATTTCAAGGACTTTGAGAACATTACCCCTGTCTTTTGTGGGCATATGTTTCCTTGATGCTGGGATATCCTATCCAGCAGAAAGTGGTATTTTAATAAGTTTTGGGGAGGGCTCAGTTGTTTACTGGTCTTCTGAAAAGCTTTAGACTTTCTCGTCCTTCGAGCACATAGAGGCTTTTGAAACCTTTGCTTTCTCTGTGCTCATTAAATCTAATTTTATATCTGAGACATGATGAGATTCTATCAATTTAAGTCATATTTTGGAATAATGACTTCAGCTGAGTTAATTTCTCTTTGTTGGTTGTTTAAATAGACGAATGAAGCCTTCACGACAAATTTGCCTCTCCCTCCGGTCACCAATCATACAGACAAATTGATGTTTCAAGTTCTGCAGCTTTCCCAACTTCCCTTGTTCCTTCCCCCTCATTTACCTCCCCTCTGCCACTCACAATTTCTCTCTTGGCCTTGTTTTCCAGACACTCCAAGACCACATCGGGGTCCTTTCCTGAATGGAAGCCCATACATGAAGTGCATGCCAAGTGTTAACTATCTAAGTCTCTCCTTCTCCCGGCCATGAAATCTTTCACAGTTGATTGGAAGATGCATAATGTCAGGTGGTAATCTTTCTCTGGTGATGCAATTCATATAAAGGCCATTTTCTCCTCACCACAGTCAACATAACTGCAGGATTTGCCATCACATCATGCCTATAGGGCTCCCTTCCCTCACGCACAACTGGTTCCTTGCTGAATTCAAATGGATCAACAATCAATCATTTGCAAAGTCAGAAGTCTCATTATACTCCACATGACATTCTACAAACAAAAATAGCAATCAACATTTGTTTGTTTGTATTTTGACCGTTCAAACCTGGAAATTGTTCATCAGCCCATATTGACATGGTTCGTGCCGACATCTTGAGAAGTCGTAGCCCAACCCACAGGCAGCTGAACCATTGCAGTTCATCCCAGAAATGATGGTGTCATTCATGCTTCCGGTGGCGTCTCGGACCACACAGGCCCCTGGGGAAACAACCATGGCTCGTCATTGCTTTATAAGAGTTCTGCCCCCATAGGGTTTTCTGCTGAAATCATAGTTTACTTTGAGTCTGAGCAGGTCCATTGCCATCCTCTCTTGTCATTCTGGGACACGGTTACCTGGAGGTTCCCATCCTCAGAGCGCCCCCTGTCTCTAACAAGCTGCCATTGGGTGCTTTAAGTCCAAGCTCTCACCTGCTTCTGTAAGACACTTGGGGGTTGGAACTCTCTTATTTTCTGAAATGCACATGGCAGTGCTTTGCACACAATATGTATTCAATTCATATATCTGGCTTGGTGCTACTGAAGGATTTATTTCCTCATCTGTGAGAGAACCAAGGGGCAGCATTATTGAATTCCGGTAATTAAGAGAACTGAGCTCTTGTTTTCAACTAATGATAGTCCTTTCATAATTATTTAAACGTAGATAGAATTCTACTTTATATAGAATTTCATGGTTTAGTGTGATAAAATATTAAGATTTCCTTGGTACTATTAATGGTCAAATAATATTCTATAAAATATCAATGTATTCCATTATTTTTATACATTTTGGTATTTCTATTGTTTCCTACTATAAACATTCTATGATGAAGATCTTGGTGCACAAAAACTTCCTTCCATGTTTCAAAATATTTCTCGAGGATAGATTCCTAGAAATAGAGTTATGAAGTTTTTAAAGATCCTTGATAGATATTTTAATCACTGACTTTCCTTGTGAATTTTATAATTTCTGCCACTACGTATTGGATAGGATTATTGAAAGATATGAATATATGTGGGAAATATGTAGAAACTTTCCTGAACTACCTGAGGGATACATATTTTGCAAACTAAATCCCAACCAATGAAACTGTTCATTTTGCTCCTCCAGCTCCAGCCAGTATAAGTTGTCATCCCTTCCTGATAACTTCAAGGGAGGTCCCAGTGACAGATACTAATGGGAATCCTCAATTTTACCCGTGGAATTCATATCCTGTGAATGTGCGAAAGATGTAAAAATAATAGAATCTTCAAGTTGAGTCGTAGAAAATGAACAGTACAGGAATCCTGTTGATATAGCCTGAGGGAGGGGGCTGTCAGCCTCTGCTTAAACCATCGAAATCATGAACACTGGCTACCAAGCAAAGCTATCCATTCCAGATTTTAACTTTTTTGCTTTGTTCTTTTGTTAAGCTGACTTTTCTGAATCATATATTTTGGCTTCTGCATTATGCAACTCCCAATACTTCAATGAAGCCAAGCCATGGACCATAACTAATGACAGGCTACAGATCTCATGACTATCCTCTCCAGGGAAACAGATAAAAACAGATTTTTCCCCCAGGCAAAAACTGGAAGAATCTCTGAAATCAGGTCTATAACTTTATTCATTCCTTCATTTTTAGTTTGTGTGAGATAGAAAGCCATTTGGGAAATTTAACATAAGGTGATTTCAATGTCATTTAAAAATGTGTCAATTTCTAAAGTATTGGAATAAAATCTCTTTACATAGTAACTAAACTTGAAAATGCCACAGCAATATAGCTAACATTATCCAAATTTCTTCAAGTAGGAGACAGTGAGAGGAGCAAGAATATAAGTTAACTGTGTCGCTTTTTTCTCCAGAAGCCAAGGTAAGATAAATGCATTTCCCCAATTTCCTTTAAGCAGAGGACTACTGGTATGTGCCCTTCGGTAAAATGGTCATCCCGGCTTCTGCAGTGAGGGACTATATTCCCTAGTGTGCACAGAATAGAGTTTGCTTCTCTGAGTGTTCCCCATTCCTTCCTCTCCTACTATGGTAGAAGCGGGGGGTGACCCCCAACCAGAAGGAGGTGCGGTGCAGGTGCCAGGTGGAATGAAAGCCAGCTTAGAAACAGCAGGTGCATCCACATATTTTCTGCTCACTGAGCAATGTGGGGGCTGGCCACCCACACTGCTGGCAGCTGGGTCTTGTTCTGATCTCCTGCCAACTAGTGACAGTGACATTTCCATATCAGGGACAGTTAGTGCAAGGAGGGGATATAGTCATCAATTCTATATCTTTCATACTTTCCTAAGCCTTTTTGTTTTTGTCTTGTTTTGCTTTTGGCTTCTTTTCTCTAGCTCTGTTTCTCACCTGCCTCCCAAGGCGAGGGAGGTGGGTGCTAGGGGTGGTGGTTTCTTGGCAGTAAGACTATCACCTAGAGTTGCTAAATGGGATTCTCTTTGTGTTCGGGTAGAATAACAATCTGATTAACTCTATCTCAGCCCTGACCCAGAGACACCTATGTTATAGCTTAATTGCATTCAAACCCCTAGAGCACCCAGGAGAGGAATAAAAATGTTGTCTTAAAAAAAAACTTTCTACTTACGATCCATTGCAAGCCCACTGGACATGAAGAATAACTAGACTCCTTATAATTCTGGCATTCTGACACCAGAGACATACAGCTTACCTACACAAATCGCAACTCCTATGTAGGCAACAGTGGTGATGAAAATGGCCAACATGGTTCCTCTGGGGATGGCATCTTGGGGATCCTTTGAAAATAATGTGGTGGGATGAAGAGACAGGATGTAGTAAGAAATAGAAATGACTTAAGAGTTACTACAGTGTTTCAAGTTTTTCATCTACCTATCCTGAGGCACACTGTAAAGAAAAGATCAAGCTGGAGTTGTTTCTGGAGGTGTTCAGGTGTTCAGAGTGAAAAAAGAAATCTCTAGAACTTTGTGCTGAATGTAAAAGATCTCTAACTGTCCAGGACAGAGTTTTTATAGAAAAGTAAAATAGTTATCTCACTCACTAATGTGTCTCCCTCCTCTTTATCTCCTGGGAATTTCTTGCAGATGTACCAGACCTCAAAGTATTAAAGACCCCAAACACATCCTGCACATTGATACACATTGACAATATCTCTGTGTGTGTGTGCACATGTATTAGTTTTGTACCAAGCTTAGGCTTGTTTTTTTAAAAAAGTTACTTTTAAGCAAAAAGGATGATCTACTAAGTTCTCCAATCCCTCAAATTTCCCATTTGGAATCTAGTTTAGGAATGACTACAGTGGGAAATATTTGATTTCCATAAGCAAGCATAAAGAAAGAGGCAAATATAAGCTTATACCAGAAAATGGGCTTTTCTCTTGCTTATGAATGTATATAAATTTACTGAGCTGAGCTTGCATCATATATAATACACCATTTTATATCTCATTTTGGGGGCTAAATCCTATCATAATCAATTTCCATACAGCATAACTTCTAAATAATTGAATTCACCTTAACAGGGATTATTAAATAGAGATATTAATGTATTTGTTGCTTATACAGAATAGTGCCTGGCATATAGTAGGAGTCAATAAATATTGAATTGAGGGAGGCACAATCTCAGTAGATATTAGTTCCCCCACCAAAGGACCTGAGATTTGTCAATATGAATAAGCGATAAATGCAGCCAAAGTCTGAGATTTTTTTTGTTTTTGTTTTTAACTTAAATGTGCTGATCAACTCCATTAGAGAGAAAAAAGAAAAAAAAGGCAGAGTACTCCTGGGTGGCTTAGTCAGTTAGGAGTCAACTTTGGCTCAGGTCATGATCTCACAG
Source organism: Proteles cristata cristata (assembly GCA_017311185.1). Taxonomy (NCBI): domain Eukaryota; kingdom Metazoa; phylum Chordata; class Mammalia; order Carnivora; family Hyaenidae; genus Proteles; species Proteles cristata. The sequence continues at coordinate 1,584,148 of JAESUZ010005330.1, read as the reverse complement.
TTTGTGGGTTCGAGCCCTGCATCCACCTCTGTGCTGACAGCTTGGAGCCTGGATCCTGCTTTGGATTCTGTGTCTCCCCCTCTCTCTCTGCACCTCACCTGCTCAAGCTATCTCTCTCCCAATAAATAAATAAATAAATAAATATTAAAGGGAAAATCCATCAGAGAGGCCAAGTCATGGTAAATATAGACCCAACTTGACAGCTGGAAATAAATATACAAGCAAATTTGCCCCTACTGGGAGTATGCCAGTCCTACGGAGCCACTATGTGATCATTAATTCCTCCCCATTCTTTTAGGAATATCTGCACAGGGGAGGTAAGATGGTGGAGTAGTATGGGGACCCAGAGCTTGTCTTGTCCCTGAAATGCAGCTAGATCAACATCGAACCATTTGAACACCCGGGAAATTGATCTAAGGATTAATGCAAGAACCTGTATAATTGGAGCCAGTGAACTTGGCAGGTACATAGTGCGGAGAGTGAACTGGGGGAGAGAAAAGCTGTAGAGCCACAGAGGGCAGGGAGTCATTTTCACAGAGAAATGACAAAGAAAGCAAAAGGGGAAAGTGCAGCGCATGGAGCTCACACAAGAAAAGCACTCCCCCTGAAAGTAGCTGGAGAGAAAGAGAGAAAGAAAGAGTGAAAACCCTCACAGGGGATTGAACAAGAAAGCTGTTCCCCAAAACTATTGATGGAGAGAAAGGGGAGGGTTTCAATGCCACCAAGACTGTATTAACAGTGGAGCTCAGAGTCTGACGTTTCAAGCTCAGTGCCTCTGGCAGTGCTCTGGTAAAGAAGTCGGGTGAATCCCAGGAACAGGCAGCATGGTCTGAAGGATCATATGGGGAGAAGCAGTTTCCCTGATTGGAGACCATTTGGTAGAGGCCATATGGGCTCCCTACAGGGAAAGGTCCCAGCAGACCCCAGGGTGTGGCCACATTTACTGATATTAGAACAAAGACACCAGAGGGCAGCAAAACCTGGCACCAGCCGTGTGTTGTGTTTTGCCATAAACTCGGGGCCTCTGCTGCTGCACAATGGCAGGAACATTTTTCTGGGGCAAGCCAGCATCCGGCCATTGCTCAGTGAGACCCTCCCCCAGAGAGTACCCCAGAAAGCTGTGGAGGTTTCTGAAGTGTGGGGTTTTGAAACACAGCCCCATTTATGATTAAACTCTGGAGGGAAGTGCCACCTGGCAGGCAGGCAGCTTGGAACAGACAGGGTAGAGTCAGGGGTCAGACAGGAGCCTGAGACAAAGAAGGGTGCTTGACTGAGGGTCAGTGAGGGCATGGGGTTCCTGCGCTAGAGACAAAGGAGCTGGCTGAAGCCATTGTCACTTCTAGCGGGCACACATGTATCAACCTCAGTAAGCTAAGCAGTGGCACTAAGAGGAGAACAGAGATATCACAGCAAGCCAAGCCCACCTACGCCCTCTAGGCATGTCCCCCAGAAAACCAACACAAATCCCTTCCACCTGTTCATTAATTTACAGACTATAGTGTGCTGCAAAGTTTCAGTTCTAGGGGAAACTGGATGTATCTTCATTTGGGTTTCATTCTGTTTGCTGGTTTGTTTATTTGTTTTATTTTTAATTTTTTAACTTTTTTTCTTTGTCTTTTCCCAGACAGACAAAAAATAAAGGAGTTCATGACCACTAAACCAGCCCCACATGAAATTTTAAGAGGGGTTCTTTGAGTGGAGAAAAGACAAAACACAACAAAAAAAGACCAAAAGCAGCAAAGACTAGAAGAGACCGGAGAAGATCACCAAAAACACCAAATATACAGGCAACACAATGGCAATAAATTCATGAATTTCAATAATCAGTCTAAATGTAAATGAACTAAGTGATCCAATAAAAAGACATAGGGTATCAGAATGGATTAAAAAAAAAAGACCCATCTGTATGCTGACTACAAGAGACTCATTTTAGACCTAAAGACATCTGTAGATTGAAAGTAAGGGGATGGAGAACCATCTATCATGGAATGGAGGTCAAAAGAAAATCAGAGTAGCCATTCCTATATCAGACAAACTAGATTTTAAAAGAGAGACCGGAACAAGAGATGTAAAAGGGCATTATATCATAATTAAGGGTCTATCCACCAAGAAGATCTAACAATTATAAATATTTATGCCCCAAACTTGAAGCCCCAAATATAAAAATCAATTAATCACTAACGTAAAGAAACTCATTGATAATAATACCATAATAGTAGGGGACTTTAACACTCCACTTACCACAATGGAAAGATCATCTGAACAGAAAATCAACAAGGAAACAACGGCTTTGAATGACATACTGGGCTGGATGGACTTAACAGATATATTCAGAACATTTAATCCTAAAGCAGTAAAATACACATTCCTATTGAGTTAACATGGAACATTCCTCAAAATAGATCACATACTGGATCTCAAATCAGCCCTCAACAAGCACAAAAAATCGATATCATACCATGCATATTTTCAGACCAGAATGCTATGAAACTTGAAATCAACCACAAGAAAATATTTGGAAAGACCATGACTATTTGGAGATTAAGGAACATCCTACTAAAGAATGAAACCAAAATATTAAAGAGGAAATTAAAAAATACATGGAAGCCAATGGAAAGGAAAACACAACCATCTAAAAATTTTGGGATGCAGCAAAGGCAGTAATAAGATGGAAGAATATAGCAATCCAGGGCTTCCTAAAGAAGGAAGAAAGGTCTCAAATACACAACCTAACCTTACACTAAAGAGCTGGCAAAGGAATATCAAATATAGCCCAAAACCAGCAGAAGAGGGAAATAATAAAGATTAGAGCAGAAATCAATGATATCAAAATAAAAGAAAATAGTAAACCAGATCAACAAAACCAGGAGCTGTTTCTTTGAAAGAATTAACAAAATTGATAAACCCTCAGCTAGATTTATCAAGAATAAAAGGAAAGGACTCAAGTAAACAAAATCATGAATGAAAGAGGAGATGGGTGCCTGGGTGATGCAGTTGGTTAAGTGCCCAACTCTTGATCTCAGCTCAGATCATAATGTCACAGTTTGTGAGTTCGAGCCCCACATCAGGCTCTGTGCTGATCATGCGGAGCCTGCTTGGAATGCTTTCTCTCCTTCTGTCTTCTCTCTCTCTCTCTCAAAATAAATAAAATTAAAAGAAAAAAAAAAGCAGAGATCACAACCAGCACCGTAGAAATACAAACAATAATAAGAGAATACTATGAGCAATTATACGCCAACAAACTGGGCAATCAACAAATTCCTAGACATATATACTACCAAAACTAAAACAGGAAGAAGTAGAAAATTTAAACCACCCGTAACCACTAAAGACATTGAATCAATAATCAAAAATTTCCCAACAAACTAGGGTCCAGGGCCAGATGGCTTTCAAGGGACATTCTAAAAACATTTAAAGAAGAGTTAACACCTATTCTCTTGAAACTGTTCCAAAAAACACAAATGGAAAGAAAACTTCCACAGTCATTCTATGAGACCAGCATTACCTGGATTTCAGAACCAGACAAAGACCCCAATAAAAAGGAGAATTACAGGCTAATCTCCTTGATAAACATGTATGCAAAAATTTTCAAAAAGATACTAGTAAATGGAATTCAACAATACATTAAAAGCAGCATTCACCACAATCATGTGGGGTTTACTCCTGGGCTTCAGGGCTGGTTCAATATCCACAAGTCAATACATCACATTAATAAAAGAAAAGACAAGAATTACATGATCCTCTCAATAGATGCAAAAAAGTATTTGACAAAATACAGCATCCTTTCTTGATAAAAACCCTCAAGAAAGCAGGGATAGAAGACACATACCTCAACATCATAAAGGCCGTATATGAAAGACCTGCAGCTAATATCATCCTCAATGGGGAAAACAGAGAGCTTTCCCTTTGAAGTCAGGAACACAACAGGGATGTCTATTCTCACCACTGTTGTTCAACAAAGTGTTGAAAGTCTTAGCCTCCACAATCAGACAACAAAAATAAATAGAAGATATCCAAATCAGAAGGATTTTCTCTTTGGAGAGATGTGATATTCTATGTGGAAAACCCAAGAGACTCCACCAAAGAACTGTTAGAACTGATACACGAATTCAGCAAAGTCACAGGATGTAAAATCAATGTACAGATAATAGTTGCATTTCTATACACCAATAATGAAGCAGCAGAAAGAGAAATCAAGGAATTGATCTCATTTACAATTACACTGAAAACAATAAAATACCTAGGAATTAACCTAACCAAAGAGATAAAAGATCTATATGCTGAAAACTATAGAATGCTTATGAAAAAACTGAAGAAAACACAAAGAAATGGAAAAATATTTCACGTTCATGGATCAGAAGAACAAATATAGTTAAAATGTTGATACTGTCCAGAGAAATCTACACATTCAATGCAATCCCTATCAAAATAACACCAGCTTTCTTCACAGAGCTAGAACAAACAATTCTAAAATTTGTATCAAACCAGGAAAGACCCTTGATAGTTAAAATCACGTTGGAAAAGAAAAACAAAGCTGGAGGTTATCACAATTCTGGACATCAGTCTGTATTACAATGCTGTAATCAACAAGGCAGGATAGTGCACACAGATCAATGGAACAGAATAGAGAACCCAGAATTGGACCCATAAATATATGGCCAACTAATCGTTGACAAAGCACAAAAGAATATCCAATGGAAAAATGAGCCTCTTTAGCCAGTTATGTTGGGAAAACTGGACAGTGACGTACAGAAGAATGAGCCTGAACCACTTTCTTACACCATAAACAAAAATAAATTCAAAATAGAGCAAAGACCTAAATGTAAGTCAGGAAACCATGAAAATCCTAGAGGAGAAAACAGGCAGCAACCTCTCTGACCTCAGCCACAGCAACTTCTTACTAGACATGTCTCTGGAGGCAAGGGAAACAAAAGCAAAAATAAACTGTTGGGACCTCATCAAAATAACAAGCTTCTGCACAGTGAAGGAAACAATCAACAAAACTAAAAGGCAACCAACAGAAAGGGAAAAGATATCTGGAATTGATGTATCTGATAAAGGGTTAGTATCCAAAATTTATAACGAATTTATTAAACTCAACACCAAAAAGCAAATATTCCAGTGAAGAAATGGACAGAAGACATGATTAGACACTTTTCCAAAGAAGACATCCAGATGGCTAACAGACACATGAAAAGGTGCTCAACATCACTCATCATCACGGAAATACAAATCAAAATACGGAGATACCACTTCACACCGGTCAGAGTGACTAAATTAACAACTCGGGAAACAACAGATGTTGGAAAGGATGTAGAGAAAGGGGAACACCTTTGTGTTATTGGTGGGAATGCAAACTGGTGCAGCCATTCTGGGAAACAGTATGGAGGTTTCTCAAAAAATTAAAAATAGGACTGCCTGACGACCCAGCAATTGCACTATGAGGTATTTATCCAAAGATACAAAAATGCTGATTTGAAGGGGCACATGCACCCCAATGTTTATGTCAGCGCTATCAACAATAGCCAAATTATGGAGAGAGCCCAAATGTCCATTGACTGACAAATGGATAAAGAAGAGGTGGTGTATATATATATATACACACACACAACAGAGTAATACCCAGCAATAAAAAAGAATGAAATCTTGCCATTTGCAACAATGTGGATGGAACCAGAATGTATCATGCTCAGTGAAATAAGTCAATCAGAGAATGGTAAATACAATATGGTTTCACTCAAATGTGGAATTTCAGAAACAAAACAGATGAACGAAGGGGTAGGGAAGGAAAAATAAGATAAAATCACAGAGGGAGACAAACCATAAAAGACTCTTAAATACAGAGAAAAAAAACTGAGAGTCGCTGGAGGGCAGTGCTAGATGGGTGATGGGTATTAACATCACTTGTTGGTATTTGTTGGGATGAACACTGGGTATTATATGTAAGTGATGAATCATTAAATTCTACTCCTGAAATCATTATTACACTATTTGTTAACTAACTTGGAATTAAATAAAGTTTAAAAATTAAAAATAAAAAAGGCATATTTGCACATAGGTTGTTCTGCTACATGTATACCCCAGGCTTCTCCTTCCCAGCTATTATCTCCAAAAGTGAATTCAGCTAACTGATGCAGTTGAGCAATACATCAAAAGAAGATAATTGTGGCTGAATTGGGTCCCTCTCAATCTCCCAGTTCCTGCTATATTTCAAGTTTTGTTTTATTGATTAACTATTTCTTATGATCTGAGTGGAATGTGAAAATTAAGTGAAAAAGGGCAATATTAATTTAGGTGGGGGATAAAAGAAATATATATAACGATATGAGGTATGACAGTAGAAGGTATCATGTACCTAAACATGAAAACTTAGTTCTTTTTTTTAAAATGTTTTTTATTTATTTCTAGGAGAGAGAGAGAGAGAGACAGCGTGAGCAGGGGAGGGACAGAGAGAGAGGGAGTCACAGGCTGAAACAGGCTCCAGGCTCTGAGCTGGCAGTCAGCACAGAGCCCGACGCGGGGCTTGAACCCACGAACCGCGAGATCATGACCTAAGTGAAAGTCGGACGCCCAACCGACTAAGCCACCCAGGCGCCCCTAAACATGAAAACTTAGTTCTTATGTAGTTTGCATCTGCTACAAAATCTGAAATTACTTACTTAGAATATACATGAGGGTCAGACTTGACACAATTTAAATCAGGATACCAGTATCTCAATAAGCATATATTCACATTGTCTGTTCTGGCTCCCTTTCACCTAGACAGGGACCAGGACTTTGACAAATTCTTGGTTTTTACTTTAAATGTTAGTTTTCATCTCCCCAGCAGTTACTTAAAAATCTAGCCTTCTTTAACCTTGTTTTATTAAATATTATATATTTTTAAGATAGAATACACAAGCAATCCAATAGACTGAGGCTTTTTGAGTGTCAACCACATCCTGATCTTGCATCTTTAAACCCACATCTTAACTGTGTTGATTAGATTTGGGTACCTTCCAAAGTGGAAACAGCCGCAGGGACTGAACAAAAAAGGGAGAAAAGAGAGAGCTTAAATTCCATTAAGACTCTACAAACAGGGGGAGCGCAGAGTCTGAAACTGTGCAGCTGGATACCTGGTGGCGTTCTGGTTGGAAGTGTGAATCCCCAGGAGTAGAGTGAGCTCTGGGTGGGTCCTAGGGCCAAGGGGGAGATGCAGTCCCCCTGCTGGGAGGACATTTGGTAGAGGCTGTGTGCCTCCAGAGGCCCCAGTGGACCCCAGAGAACAACCACATTCGCTGGTGCTGGAACGAGGACGTTAAGGGTGAAGCCTGCTGTCAGATGTGTGTTGTGATTTAACATAGTCCCTGAAATGCTGCTGATGCACGATCACGTGAACTTTTTCTGGGGCAGGCTGGCACCCTGCGGCAGTCTCTGGGCATCACTGCGAACCTGTCTTGGTGCAGCTGGCACCAGGCCATTGCTCGGTGTGACCCTCCCCCAGAAGATCTGAGCGCGTCAACCCCGCAGTCCCTCAGAAGTGAGGGGTCGGGAAACATCTGCTCGTGAGATAAAACTCAGGAGGGAGGTGCCGCCTTGGCAACCTGATGGCTTGGTCACTGACAGTGTAAAAGTGGGGAGTGGATGGAAGCCAGAGACAAAGGACAGGTGCACTGTTGCTGGCCGGGACAACAGAGTTCTGATACTGAAGACTGGGTAGCTAGGTGACTACATTTTCACCCCTCCCATGCATGCACACACACACCTAGGAGCGCTGCAGCAATCCACCCCGGTAAGCTAAGCAGCGCCATCTAGTGGCAAATGGAGCCATTACACTAAGCCCCGCCCAATAGGGCCAACCTCACTAACCAGGAACATCTCCAGTCTCTTCACCTGCTTGGTTTACAGACTTAGGGTATACCTGCTTAGTTTACAGTGCTTCATAGTTTGACTTCTAAGGGAAACTGATGTAATTTCAATCATATATCAGACTGTTTGTTGATCCATCTATTCAATTTTTTTCTTTATGGTTTCTTTTCTCTATCTTCAATACAGAAAGAGAAAAAATTTATTTTTATTTTCAATTTTTATTAAAAATATTTTTATTTATTTTTTTCTACTGTATCTTTCACTTTTTTGTAAATATTTCAAATTCTATTTTACTTCCACCATTTCATTTTATTTCATTGTATTCGTTTTTTCAATTTTTTTCAAAAGTGTTCTTTTTTTGGTATCTTTATTCTCAATTCTATCAAGCTCCTTTCAACAACCAGACCAAAAAACACCTAGGATCTAGCATACATTATTTGATACTTGTGTGTGTGTGTGGTATTTAATTTTTTAATTTTACTTTTTTACCTTATTATTTCCTTTTCTCCTCTCAAAATGACAAAATAAAGGAATTCACCCCAAAAGAAAGAGCAGGAAACACAGAGGATTCCCATTAGATTCAACAAAAACCAGCCATCAACAAGGGCATATCATAGTCAAATTCACAGAACACTCAGGCAAGGAAAGAATCATGAAAGCAGCAAGGGAAAAAGTCCTTAGGATACAAGAGAAGACAGATCATGTTTGGAGCAGACCTATCCACAGAAACTTGGCCAGCCAGAAAGGAGTGGCAGCATATATTCAGTGTGCTGAATCTGAAAAATATGCAGGCAAGAATTTTTATCCAGCAAGACTGTCATTCAAAATAGGAGAGATAAAAAGTTTCCCAGACAAACATAAATTAAAGGAGTTCATGACCACTAAACCAGCTCTGCAAGAAATTTTAAGGGGGACTCTCTGAGGGGAGAAAAGATGGAAAAAAAATACCCAAAGCAACAGGTACTAGAAAGGACCAGAGAATACCACCAGAAACTCCAATTCTATAAGGAACATAATGGCAATAAATTCATATCTTTCAGTACTCACTCTAAACATCAACGGTTACAGCTCCAATCAGAAGACATAGGGTAACAGAATGGATACGAAAACAAGATCCATTGATATACTGTTTACAAGAGACCCACTTTGGACCTAAAGACGTCTTCAGATTAAAAGTAAGGGGATAGAGAACCATCTATCATGATAATGGTTGACAAGAGAAAGTCAGAGTAGCCATACATATGTCAGACAATCTAGACTTTAAAGACAGTAACAAGAGATGAAGAAGGGAGTTATATCATAATTAAGGGGTCTATCCACCAAGAAGACCTAACAATCATAAATATTTATGCTCCAAATATGGAAGCACCCAAATACATAATCACAAACATAAAGAAACTCATTGATAATAATACCATAATAATAGGGGACTTAAACACTCCACTTGCATCAATGAACAGATAATCTAAACAGAAAATCAACAAGGAAATGCTTTGAATGACACATGGGACCAGATACACTTAACAGCTATATTTGGAACATTCCATCCTTTTTTTTTTTTTAATTTTTTTTTTTAATGTTTTATTTATTTCTAGGAGAGAGAGAGAGACAGCGTGAGCAGGGAGGGTCAGAGAGAGAGGGAGTCACAGACTGAAACAGGCTCCAGGCTCTGAGCTGGCAGTCAGCACAGAGCCCGACGCGGGGCTCGAACCCACGAACCGCGAGATCATGACCTAAGCGAAAGTCGGACGCTTAACCGACTAAGCCACCCAGGCGCACCCGGAACATTCCATCCTAATGCAACAGATTATACATTCTTCTTTAGCACACATGGAACGTTCTCCAGAATACATGACATACCAGGACACAAATCAGTCCTCAAAAAGGACAAAAAGATCAAGATTATACAGTGCATATTTTCAGATGACAATGCTATGAAACTTGAAATCAACCACAAGAAAAAGTTTGGAAAGGTAACAAATACTTGGGGATATAAGAACATCCTACTAAAGAATGAATCTAACCAAGAAGTTAAAGAGGAAATTAAAAGGTATATGGAAGCCAATAAAAATGATAACACTACAGCCCAAAACCTCTGGGACACAGCAAAGGCAGTTGTAAGAGGAAAGTATATAGCAATCCAGGCCTTCCTAGAGAAGGAAGAAAGGTCTCAGATACACAACTTAACCTTACACCTTAAAAAGCTGGGGAAAGAACAGCAAATAAAATCCAAAACCATCAGAAGATAAGAAATAATAAAGATTAGAGTAGAAATCAATACTATCAAAACCACAAAAACAGTAGAACAGAGCAATGAAAAAAGAAACTGATTTTTTGAAAGATTTGAGAAAATTGATAAAGCCAGTTTGATCAGAAACAAAAAGGAAAGGACCCAAATAAATAAAATCAAGTATGAAAGAGGAGAGATCACAACCAACACAGCAGAAATACAAATAAGAGAATATTATGAGCAATTATATACCAATAAAATGGGCAATCTAGAAGAAATGGACAAATTCCTAGATACAGATAAACATCCAAAACTGAAACAGGAAGAAATAGAAAAATTTTTACAGACCAATTACCAGTAAAGAAATCGAATTATTAATAAAAATCTCCCAAAAAACAAGAGTCCAGGGCCAGATGGCTTTCCAGGGGAATTCTACCAAACATTTAAAGGAGAGTTAAAACCTATTCTCTTTAAACTGTTCCAAAAAATAGAAATGGAAGGAAAATTTCCAAACTCTTCCCATGAAATGACCATTACCTTGATTCCAAAACCAGACAAATACCCCACTAAAAAGGGGAACTATAGACAAATTTCCCTGATGAACATGGATGCAAAAATCCTCAAGATATTAGCCAACCAGATCCAATAATATATTAAAAATATTATTCACGACAACCAAGTGAGATTTATCCCTGGGATGCAGGGCTGGTTCAATATCCACAAAACAATCAGTGTGATTCATCACATCAATAAAATAAAGGACAAGAACCACAAGATTTCTCTCAACAGATGCAGAGAAAGCACTTGAGAAAATACAGCATCCTTTCTTGATAAAAACCCTCAAAAAAGTAGGGATAGAAGGATTATACCTCGAGATCCTAAAAGCCATGTATGAAAGACCCAATGCTAATATCACCCTCAATGGGGAAGAAACTGAGAGCTCCCCGCTAAGGTCAGGAACAAGACAGGGATGTCCACTCTCACCACTTTTATTCAACATAGTATTGGAAGTCTTAGCCTCAGCAATCAGACAACACAAAGAAATAAAAGGCATCCAAATCAGCCAGAAAGAGGTCAAACTTCCACTCTTCACTGATGACATGATACTCTATATGGAAAACCCAAAAGATTCCACCAAAAGAATGCTAGAACTGATACATGAATTCAGCAAAGTTGCAGGATAAAAAAATCAATGCACAGAAGTCAGTTGCATTCCTATACACCAATAATGAAGCAACAGAAAAAGAAATCAAGGAATCGATCCCATCTACAATTCAATGAAAAACCATAAAATATCCAGGAATAAATCTAACCACAGAGGTGAAAAATCTTTATGCTGAAAACTATAGAAAGCTTACGAAAGAAATTGAAGAAGGCACACAAAAAAATGGAAACATATTCCATGCTCCTGGATAGGAAGAACAAATATTGTTAAAATGTCAATAGTACTCAAAGCAATCTACATATTCAATGCAATCCCTATCAAATTAACACCAGCATTCTTCACAGAGCTAGAACAAACAATCCTAAAACTTGTATGGAACCAGAAAAGACCCCGAATAGCCAAAGCGATTCTGAAAAAGAAAACCAGAGCTGGAGGCATTACGATACTGGACTTTAAGCTGTATTACAAAGCTGTCATCATCAAGACAGTGTGGTACCGGCACAAAAACAGACACTCAGATCAATGCAACAGAATAGAGAACCAGAAATGGACCCACAAACATATGACCAACTAATCTTTGACAAAGCAGGAAAGAATATCCAATAAAGACAGTCTCTTCAGCAAGTGGTGCTGGGAAAACTGGACAGCGACCTGCAGAAAAATGAACCTAGACCACTTTCTTACCCCATACACAAAAATAAACTCAAAATGGATGAAAGACCTAAATGTAAGACAGGAAGCCATCAAAATCCTTGAGGAGAAAGCAGGCAAATACCTCTTTGGAATTGGTCGCAGCAACTTCTTACTCAACACATCTCCAAAGGCAAGAGAAACAGAAGCAAAAATGAACTATTGGGACCTCATCAAAATAAAAAGCTTGACGGGGAAGGCAACAATCAGCAAAACTACAAGGCAATCGATGAAATGGGAGAAGGTATTTGCAAAGGACATATCAGATAAAGGGTTAGTATCCAAAATCTATAAAGAACTTTTATACTCAACACCCAAAAAACAAATGGGTGAATATACATAAATAGACACTCTCCAAAGAAGACATCCAGATGGCCAACAGACACATGAAAAAATGCTCAACGTCACTCATCATCGGGGAAATGCACATCAAAACCACAATGAGGTACTACCTCGCATCTTTCAGAATGGATAACAACTCAGGCAACAACAGACGCTGGCAAGGATGTGGAGAAAGAGGATCTCTTTTGCACTACAGGTGGGAATGCAAACTGGTACGGCCACTTTTGGTGCAGCCAAAAACAGTATGGAGGTTCTTCAAAAAACTAAAAATAGAACGACCGTATGACCCAGCAATTGCACTACTAGGTATTTTTCCAACGGATACAGGTGTGCTATTTTGAAGGGGCACATGCACCCCAATGTTTAGAGCAGCACTATTGAGAATGGCCAAAGTATGGAAAGAGCCCAAATATCCATCAATGAATGAATGGATAAAGAAGTTGTGGTGTGTGTGTGTGTGTGTGTGTGTGTGTGTGTGAGTGTGAGTGAGTGTGTGTGTGTGTACACAATGGAGTATTGCTTGGCAATCAAAAAGAATGAAATCTTCCTGTCTGCAACTATGTGGATGGAACTAGAGGGTATTATGCTAAATGAAATTAGTCAGAGAAAGACAGATATCATATAACTTCACTTATATGAGGACTTTAAGATACAAAACGTAAGGGAAGGGAACAAAAATAATATAAAAACAGGGAGATGGACAAAACATAAGAGACTCTTAAATATGGAGAACAAACAGAGAGTTACTGGAGGGGGTGTGGGAGGGGGGAAGGGCTAAATTGGTAAGGGGTATTAAAGAATCTACTCCTGAATTCATTGTTGCACTATATGCTGATTAACTTGGATGTAAATTTTAAAAAATAAATAAATAAATAATGTGTGCTTTCAGGGGTGCCTGGGTGGCACAGTTGGTTAAGCTTCCAACTCTTGATTTTGGCTAACATCATGATCTCACAGTTTGTAAGTTCAAGCCCTGCATTGGGCTCTGTACCAAAAGTACAGGATTCTCTCCCTCTCTCTCTGCCCTCCTCCACTTGCATTCTCTCTTTCTCTCTCTCTCTCTCTCTCTCTCTCTCTCTCTCTCAAAATAAATAAACTTAAGAAAACATATGTGCTTAAAGTTTGCAGAATTTTACATCAGTGACCTCTGATACTTTTCCAAATCTGAGAAACTGGAATCTCAACATCAATCGCTCAATTTCATTAAGCAGCAATACTCACTACTTGAATCATTTTGAACAAGTTTCTTAATTTTTGGAGCTTCTGCCTAATCTATTTTATGCCATATCTCAGTTCAAGAACTGACCATGACACTGTGGTCCCTAATATGACAAATCTAAATGCCCTTATTCATTCACTCAATAAATATTTATTGAAACTTTACTGTCTCTGAGGATGCAGCAGTGAATATAACCAAAGGCAAGGTCCCCACTATCACATAGTTATATTCTGGGGCAAACATCTCTTGCTTAGGTCCCACCAACAGCCATTTCCTCTTGCCTTATAAGGTCACCCAGTCTCATCAGGGCTTCTCCAGTTATACTGTGAAGGACTTCTTACTGTTTCCAGTTTCCCCATGCCTGATTGTTCTTTTGTCTTTTCTACCCAGAATACCCTTATATTTTCTTATCAACAGTTACTATTTAGCTTTTGCTCTAAGTTCACACTTAAAAGTTACATCCTTAAGGAAATCATACTGGACCTAACAATTATTTGTTTACTCTGTTTATTTCACAGTTTATTTAGACAGTACATATGGTTTTCATTTATACATATCTCTTTTTTAAAATTTTTTAAATGTTTTATTTATTTCTGAGAGAGAGAGAGGCAGCATGAACAGGGGAGGGTCAGAGAGAGAGGGAGACACAGAATCAGAAGCAGGCTCCAGGCTCTGATCTAGCTGTCAGCATAGAGCCTGATGCGGGGCTCGAACCCACGAACCGTGAGATCATGACCTGAGCTCAAGCTGGACGCTTAACCAACTGAGCCACCGCGTGCCTCCATTTATATATATCTCTTGATGGCTCTTGCAAATACTTCTTATCTTCCAAAGTTGATTATAAATTTATTGAATTAAAACCTGTGTTTTCTTCTTTTTTGTATATGATACGAGACTATTTTACTACCCCTTAACATCCATTCTCATCTTCCTCCTTGAAATACTAGACCTCCCAAGCACATGGCTGCCCATCTAGAGACTAAATTTTCCGGCTTTCTTCACAAGTAGGAAGGTCATAGAGACTACATTCTGGCCAATGGAATGTCAGCAGAGGTAATACATGCAAGGTCCAGGAAATGCTTGCCCTCTCCTTCTTACTCCTCTTCCTATGGGCTGGAACATGATCTTCGAAGTGACCAGTCATCTTGGATCTTGCCAGTGAGGGCAAACCCCAAGGGAATGTTAAAACGAGAGATCATCTGGGATCCTGGGCTACCTTTTGGAGAAGATGTGTCTTATTCCACTGCATGGCCCATGAGCTCAGATTTTTATCCACTAGAAAAATAAACTTCTATATTGTTTAGGTCACTGCTATCACTATTTCTAAAACATTCAAGCCAGTATTCTAACATAATGCCCCATAATTATGGTACCTGGCAAAATAATATGAATGTAGTGCTAAATAAATACTGATTAAATGAATGAATATATGTATCTGAATTTGATAACTATAATAAATATTCACTAACAAAGTGATTGGGGGTGGGTGGGTGTTTTTTCCTGAATGTTATGTGTTCTTTTTCATGATGTGTTTAAAAGAGAAAGACAGGTTCTGGCATCTTTTTTACTGAGCTGTATTCATTTCGTTGGAAATGCTATATACTATCAACATACTCTATCCTTCTGATATCATTGAATAAAACTTTTGGAAGGATTATCCAAAATATGATGTTCTGGCATTAAATTTTGGCCTTAAAAGAGAGAAGTTTTAAACAACTGGGAACCCTTGCAGAAATTTTTGTTTTAAAATTTGTAGGGAACCTCAAAAGCATAGGAGACAACATACCTCCAAATCTCCTGAGATATTGGCACCAGCAAGAATCCCAGTAGCTGCAGGGAAAAAAATGGCAAAGACAGAGAAGAAGCCTTCACCTTTTGTGAAGCTTGGCCCAAAGTTTTCGGCAAATATTGACGCTGCAACACAAGAGAAAATTATCATGTAGGCTTTCTTTACAGAGTATGAGACAGGTAACTTACCTTTAGCTTCTATCAATGTCTCATGTAAATGTTTCCCTGTATTTTAAATGGAATGAACTTGAAGATGCTGGTGTACTCCTGACAAACCTCATGGTCTTATTTACCAAGACTCAAGGTTGTAGATCTCTAGGACACAGCTCTGAAAAAGCTTTGTGCCAAAGGAGACCCAATCCTCCCGACTTTTTTAAATCTAGAAGATCGGAAAGGGGGGAAATGGAGAATATATGACTATACTAGCATATTTGCAAATACACCACACAGTCCATTGCCCTACACACGGACAACTACTTTCTTCCATGCATAAATAATCAACACACAGCTTTTCTATGCTTTTTTTTTTTTTTTAATTCTGGGAGAGCCTCTGGGTAAAACTATCTTATGATTTTGCTACTTATGTTTACCTTCTCCATTTCCTGCTCCCAGAAATTAGATCTTAAATTTTTACAGCAAATTCTCACATACAAAAGAATAATATAGTGAGGAGCCTTGGTCATAACATAATACTATCCCATGAGGCATCAGCAAATTTTTTTTTAATGTTTTTTTTTTATTTATTTCTAGGAGAGAGAGAGACAGCGTGAGCAGGGGATGGTCAGAGAGAGAGGGAGTCACAGACTGAAACAGGCTCCAGGCTCTGAGCTGGCAGTCAGCACAGAGGCCGACGCGGGGCTCGAACCCACGAACCGCGAGATCATGACCTAAGCGAAAGTCGGATGCTTAACCGACTAAGCCACCCAGGCGCCCCAAGGCATCAGCAAATTATTTAAATGAGAAGGAAACAATGCAGAAGAAAATCAGAAAAAGAAAGGAGGAAAAAGGTGAACAAAAGAATCTGGCCTGTTGCAAAAACAAGGAAAGAGTGAATTGTCAGAAAAAATACAGCAAGAACTGGAAGGGAAAGGAATAGAAAGGAAAAGGATGTTAACATGCAAAGCAAACAAGACAAATTTTGCAAAGAAAAACAATCAGGAAGAAAGAGGTGATGTGATACCTAAAGGAAACAAATACTAGTAAATAATGAAGAAAAATATATTTTTTTAAACCTCAGCAGTGGCTTCTTGAATAAGTTAGAATAGAAAGCTAGGAAGATGTCCATAGGAGGAGTAGAATTTCATGCTGAGTGGAATTCCCTCAGGATGATACACCAACTCCTACAATCTTTTATGCTTAAAAACCTGACAGGGATGCCTTTAGATAATACTAGAGATAAGCAAGTTACAAAAAAATTTAGAAGGGGGCACCTGGCTGGCTCAGTCCGTGGAACATGTGACTCTTAATCTCAGGGTTGTGAGTTTAAGCCCCATGTTGGGCTTAGAGATTGCTTGAAAATAAAATCTCATGAAAGGCACCTTGGTGGCTCAGTCTGTTGGGTATCCAACATCAGCTCGGGTCATGATCTCACAGTCTATGAGTTCAGGTCCTGTGTGGGACTCTGTGCTGACACCTCAGTGTCCAGAACCTGCTTTGAATTCTATCTCCCTCTCTCTCTGCCCCCACCTCTGCTCATGCTCTGTCTCTCTCTTCCTCTCTCTCAAAAATAAACATTAAAAATTTTTTTAATAAAGTATTTTTTTAAAATTATAGCAGAAAAAGGATGGTTTGACTTTAGTGCTCTCAATGGCTGAGCAAATTATCTGAACTATGTTCTCTTTCCTTGTTTATACAACTCTACTTCTACAATTTGATAGTGGCAACAATTTATCCTACACTTGAAGGCTTTCAAAACACTTTTGTCTCCACTACCTTATTTACTTCTCAAAAATCCCCTCAGGAAATTATTGTTACCACCAATACGTGGGCAGGGAAATTTGAGACCCAAGCATGCTAGGTGGCTGGGCTAGCTGGCAAGTAGCAGGGTTGAGACTCGCTGTGGATCTCCTGAATCCAACCCCAGGCTCTTCCTTGGATTGCACTGGGATTCTAATGGCTGAAGCGGGGGACACAGGAATGATGATGGAGCCGGGCAAGGGAGAACCACTTACTGCAAAGCAAGTAATTTGTCACACATACCTTGGTAGTTAAAGAAACCTCTGGATTTCTTCTCATTGTTGGATGGAATGACGGTTCCAATAAAGAAGTTTGCAATAGCAATGAGAAGAATGACCAGAAGTATCACTTGAGCCTGGAATGACAAAGTAAAAGGAGGCCAACTTAGATTCATTTAACAACTTTTTACATAATTATAAAAGTAATGTCCACTGAAGAAAGACTGTCTGGTTATTCTGATTAACACAACAGGCAATAGTGTATCCTTGTAGGAAACACTACATCTGACCTGGGTGTAGCTGTTACATTTTCAATGGGCACATGTGCTTGGGCACTTGAAGGTGACATTTCAAAAATATTCCAAGTAGGAGAGTCTGGGTGGCTGGCTCAGTCAGTTAAGGGTCCAACTTCATCTCAGGTCATGATCTCATGGTTTGTGGGTTGGAGCCCCACATTGGGCTCTGTGCTGACAGCTCAGAGCCTGGAGCCTGTTTCAGATTCTGTGTCTCCCTCTCTCTCTGACCCTCCCCTGCTCACGCTCATGCTCTTTCTCTCTCTCAGAAATAAATAAAAAACCATTAAAATTTTTAAAAAATATATTCCAAGGACTAGGTGGGTAACTCAACTGCAGTGTCCTCAGGAATATATATGGAACCCAAAGTTTTATCACTGATAGAGTTTGTTTCTTTTCTAGACAGAATGCCTATGGATTCTTTCTTCCCTTTCCCAGTGCTAAATGCAACAGGAGTATGAGAACATAATGATTCATGGAGTTCCATGATGCCTCATGCATCTGATGTTGGGTCACGTTGCCCAATCAAAGCATCTTTCTTTATCTTCTGACATTTCAAGAGTCTTTCGCTTGGCATTCCCATATGCTGTTTCCTCTGCAGGAACTCTTTGTATAACTACTCCCTTCTTCTCATCCGTTAAGTCTTAGTTACCCCTTCAGATAGGACTTTCTTGACCACTGAATCTAAATAATAACAAGTAACATTAGCTGAGGGTGTACAATACAGAGACAGATTTAATTTTACCCGTATTCTTTCAGATAGATAATACCACCAATAACTGTATGAGTAGGTAATCTTATTATCATCATTTTAAAGATAAAGAAACTGAGGCATAGTGAAGTTAGACAACTTTTTAAAGGTCACACAGTTGTAAGCCAAATTCAAATCCAGGTGCTCTGACAACAGAGCTAGAGCTTTAAATCTACCCTCTACTGCTGTGAAACTACATTGCCTCCCTCAGGGAATAAAATCATTGTAAGCAGATTCCCCTTATTTTCTATCTCAGTGCCCTGTTTAGTTCCTTTATAGCACTTTCACAACTTACCTGTCTATATTTACTCATTTATCTACTTGATCATTACTTCTATCCCCACAGACTGTATGCTCAGCTAGGGCCAGGACTGTGCCTGTTTCAGTCACAGCAGAGCAACCCAGCCTAGCACAACACCCAGCACTAATAAGCCCAGCACATAATAAGCACTTAATTTTTGTTTGATGTGTGAATGCATAATCTGCAAATAAATGCCATATGGGAATGTTTCCCCTTGCCTTATGTAGGTGGGCAAGTTTGGCCACCTTTCTGTCTCTGGTAATCTCCTGAGGTCTAAGTACTGCATTTCCAGGCACTTACGACCAGTTGCAATTATACCAGTCACTGTAGAGAATTATAAATCAGGTAAAATACATGTTCGCGTCATTCAGAAATTTACTAATTGTATTACTACTAGATAAATACAGATATTCTCCAGTTCCAGGGCCTATGATGCCCTCAAATTTGCTCTTGTACTACTGTGTCTCTGAGAATGAGAGTTTCTGCCTCTATTACCCTCTCCCATCCCACCTGCGATTTCCTTTGGGCTTCAGCAACACAGTCAGCTTGAAATACCAGCTGGGATACCAGGGGTGTGACTAGAAGACACAGGTTTCCAGCATGTACCATTACTATGACCACAAGGGGTCTGTGTGTGAAAATGGCAGCATATTGGTGTTTATGCCACATGACGACAGCATCAAGAAGGACAAAGTGCAGGCCCAATCATGTGATACATGAGCTGTGAGTTGTGACGGCCTGGACCTCGTGCTTCGAGGACATGGTGCTCTTTCCAGTGCTAACCTGCAGCTTTGGTCATAGCAAGTACTAATAGCAATTCTTTTTGAATATGGGGTTTGTTCTATTCCTGCAATTTGGTCAAGACCTGAGCAGCAGTGGTTGATAACACCATTTTGAGAAAATCACCTTTGCTTCCCATTCCATTCCAGCTACTGAAATTCCTAAAAGAATCACCACTGTGATGGAGCCTATTATCCGGATGTCATTGGTTGGATCCACCATCATTGAATTGCTCTCCTGGAACAACAACAAAAATCACTAAAATGGTTAGAGAAGGAGCCTTTTTGGCCTGTATGTCTTATTATAGAAGAGCTACCATGCACTCATGTCTGGAGCCATCTAGGATAATAGAAAAATGAAGTGTTCTTAAATCTGAGATTAGCATTATTTTGTCCTATAATAAGAGGCCATTGGTAGCCAAGTTTGGAAATTCTAGATGCTCATTCTAGTCACAGCTTTTAAAGCTCTTGCAGCACTAAGATAAGTATGTGCACATATAAATATAATGTTTTCTTTTGGAAGAATGACTAGTTATTTTTGTGTATCAGGGGGAATCTCAGAGAAATAAAAATGAGTGGTTTCCAACGTGAATATTGGAACATAGTTTCATTCAATCAACTAACAAACTACAGAAACCAGATAATGCATATCTTGAAGATTACATACCTTATGAACTATATAATTCACTCATTTATTCATTTAATTTTCAAATAAAAGTCCTGTTAGTAACTGAATTCAGTGAATGCTATCACTTCCATAAAAAGAGGACTAGAAGTAAGTTCACATACCAGCTAATTAACATGCTCATGTACATACCATCTAGATGGAGCACCTAAACTAGGAAATGCTTAGTTTTCTGCAGTGAGCTGTTCAAATGTTTGAACTTTCTTTTCCTTTTGGAAATCTATAACCATAATAGTAATATTGCTACTGATAAATGCTCTTCATTTATCTTTTCTTTCATATTTTACACAGTATTTCATGTACATTATTTCATTTGGTCTGTACTGCGTTTCTCTGAAATACATAGAACAGTATTATTAGCCCATGTGACAGATTTGAGAAACTGGGTTCAGATCAGAGAGGGACTGGCCAATAAATCTGAGAGCCGGGATCCCAAGCCAGTTCTGATGTGAAGCCTAGAGCTCCTTCTTCTATATCTAACTGCCACATCCTACAGCATAAATCTATTTCCTCTCATCTTGCCATCACGATATCCCCTAGTGCTCTGAAAAGACAAATTGAACCGAATTATCTTACTTGGCTGAATAGAAGAAAAACTTTTAATTACCTTAAGAAGATCTACCACCGTTTCAGCAAATCCCACCACATACATAGCAACAGCCACTGCGTTGGCAAAAGCAAAGATCAAGCCTATAGACCCACCGAACTCAGGCCCTAAGCTTCTGGAAATAAGATAGTAGGCCCCACCTAAAACAAGAAATGAACATGCTTTACTTTGAGGAACTGATCAGGAATTTAGTTTATATGACCAAACAACTTTGAATAATTTTCATTCTAATGCAAATATTGCAACTTCCTAATAATTGTAAGAATCTTGTATCACTTTGATGAATAATGTAGCCTTTTCTTGTACTCTGAGAACTGTAATATAATGCAGTAGAACTATCCTTACTAGGTAAATTCTGATTTATTAAAATCTAATTATACACAAATGTTACAAATAAGAATACAGCAAACTTTACCAAAATAAAATGCTTTGATTTAAAAAAAAAAAAATTCACTGGTGGGTTCAAATCAATAATGTAATCAACATAAAGTTTTATATTTGGAATTTCCAGGAACAGGCAGCCCTAGGCAGAAAATGATGTAGGAGAAGTTTATCATTGTTATTCTAACTTCCTTTCTGGTATAATTTTCTGGCATATATTTGCTGCATTAAAAAAAAAAAAGTATCTGTATAGTGCTATGTATTATCTATAAATCAGAATTAGTTCTCTATGCTTGTAGCTCAAGAGGCATGGTTATTGCCAAATACCCATATGTATATGGGGTGGCATATGGGAAGAAAGATAGCGAGGGCCTGGAATAATTGCTTCTCCTTTGGACCTTGAATAAGGTAGTTCTATATATGGCCGTGTACCTGTGCGTACATGGAAGCCTGAGCTGGACTATTTAACTTCTAGAGGGTACTGAGAGCAGGTCAAAAAGACGAGATGTGGAGAGGCCTAGATAGCTAGGTGTTACACATATCATAGTCAATTAATGGCTTACTATAGGGAGCTAGTCTTAGAGGTAGGCAGAATTGGGAGGGGAATGGCACTGAACAAACATATCTCAGAACAAAACAAAACAAAACTATCTTTTACAGGAAAGGAATTTCCTCCACTGTAGTAACTCCTTGGAGTTAAAGGGTCAAAGCACCCTTCAGAAATATAACCAATTATCTGGGTGGAGCAAATCGCCATTATTTCCTTTGTCCAGATTACATTAGATAAATTAGCTGGCCAGTCACTTAGTCTTGGTCAAAGTGAGAGACGAGCAGGGGAAGCTGTGAGAGCAGGTGTATTTGTGGGAGGGAAGGAGGGGTTCCTTAGAAGGCCCTGGGAAGGGACACCTGGATAAAGTACCCACGCTGAGGTCCCAGAGCCAAACAGAATGGAAGGGGGAAGGTAGGAATTAGAACAGCAATGATAAACCTCACCTGCTTCCATTTTCTGTCTCAGCCTGCATGTTCCTGAATGATTTAAAAGTAACTTTTTGTTATGTTTGTTAGTTTCTATCTTCTTTTTAAATATATCCTCAGGCCTGTTGGCCCCTGGGAGTGTAGTATCGGGGTGAAGTCCAAGGGCTAAGCGGGAAGTGCCAGCCAAGGTACTGACTGCGCCTGGCAGAGAGCCAGCAGGGCTCGTCCAAGGCACAAATCAACCATGAATTTTACTGTAATTATCTCTGCCTTCTTTCTAGACACCTGTCACTCTCTGTAAACATGTTTAACAGGAAACGGGTCAAAGAAAACCTTCTAGAGATCTCTTAATTTCAGCTGAGAGAATTTTGCCTTGATGTTCAAATCTGGGTTAGTTCGTTTTGTTTTCAAGCTTTGGGGACTAATTATTCAGATGCTGGTTTTATTTACTTCCAGCATTAAACTGACTCTGGACATTACTGTGTAACCAATGCCTGGCGTCATAAGTAAATGAATTGGCTTACCTCCTCTTACTACTCCATTTGTGCAAATGGCAGACATAGAAATACCTGTGAGTGACGTCACCACCACACTCAGGCCAATGATGATGACTCCAAGACCTGCAAAATCCCCCAAGAAACGTGTTTGGCTCCAGTACTTTCGGAGGCTGCAGTCTGAACCTTGGCACAGAAGGGACAGTCTCCCCACGAAAAACCTGAAATGTTCTAAAAGACCCCATTCCATGAAGGTCTAGGAAGCACCTGAAATGTACTAAACTTTATATTTATGCCACATCCAGGAATCATTTCCCGAGAGACACCGGCCAGAGGTATGCAGCCTAGCCTGAAAGAGAAAACCTTCACCCACAGAATTCTGAGCATCTGGAAACCATGAGCTGCAATGTACCAGAGAGATCTGTTAGAGACAATCCCATCACTGAGCAGCATGGACGAGGACTGCACTCACAGTACCTTATGTTTCCTTCTGCATCCAGCTCACTTAGATAGTCCACCAGGCATCAGGGGCATTGGGCTACTTGCTTGTTCCAGTCAAAAAGGAGTATATAAAAATTTTGCCTACCCGTAGCAAGTGATGAGGGCATTAGATATCTTAGAAATGTTACCTCCACGAACAAACCCGTTAGTTGCTATTGCAGAAGTTGACAACCCAGTAATAGAAGTTACCATGGTGGAAAGAAGAATTATGAGAACTCCAAGACCTGTTAGCAATGAAAGATAGAAGATATTACATTTTACTTTCCTGACTTGGATTCCCTGTTGCTGCAAACTATACACTGCCTTGAATTTAAGTTTTCACGTCCATGCCTGGGCCCCAGTGGAGTTCCTTTGTGCTCAGGAGAACCTGGTTGGCCTGGCATAAAGATCAAGTCGGAGGCCTGCTCATTACGATGAAGGATGGTTTCCAAAAGTAAACACAATCTAAAATGCGGCCCTGGAAAGGAAAAGTTGACTTCTGCTGGTGTCCTGGGAGAGAAACTACCCTGGCTGTGAAAAGAGAAAACATAACATTTGACCTTCTCTCTTCCTTGAGAGGAACCTGAATGAGAAAGTTGGGGGATTGACAAAGGTTAAATCCTTCCTCATTTTTCTCGCATCTCTCTTGCCTGGAGGAGAAAAAAAAAAAAAAAAAGAAGCCAACATGGATTACCTTTGAAAACACTCCAGAAAGGTCAATGGTGAACTATCTGAGCCTGAGTTGCGTTTACCTTACAAATGATCGTGCGGGTCACAAGTTTAATTACCTCCTCTGACATATCCATTTGTGGCAATAGCAGAGGTGGATAAACCAGTGATACCAGTCACTGTCACGGCTAAGCCGATGATAATCACACCAAGACCTCAGTTGAGAGAGGAAAAATAAAGGCAATTAAACAGTGCAACAATCCATTAGATCGTTTACATAAAAGCCAGCAAATCTAGGGTAATCAACAAAGGGCCGCATCTGAATTAACAAGTTGGCCTGGAAATCACCAGAGCAAATGCTTAGCTTGGAAGTTTTCTGCCTGTAGTAGAAACAGAGGAACTGAAGAACTAAGATGTGCAGTGAGAACTGCCCACGAATGAACAACAATGGCTGGCCAAAATTTAGTGTGAAGCCCACTTTTTGTGCAGTTCTAGACACCTATAAACATAATAATTGGTCAGTATGATTCCAAGCTGCCTTTAAAACTGGAGAGTAAATATTCACCCTTCCAGATAACTATCTTTTTATGTATGTTTGGTTATGTAGGAGTGGAAAATTACAGGCAATGTAACAAATTGTTTATCTGGCAGATAAGTAAAGTGGAAAGAGTCAAATTGAAGTACATTCACTTATTGGCTTTGTGACCTCTGGTAGGTTACTTATTTTCTGAGCCAAAAATGGTTGATGAGAGTCAAAAGAATACATGTGCAAAGTGGCTAGCATAGCACATAGAACACAGTACACAATCAGTAGCACTACTTTTTGATTGTGTCCACCATAGTTATAATAGCTGTTGCTTACTGAAAGCCCACTATATATTCAACCATGGGTCAAGTAGCATGAGAAATGCAAGGAACAAATAAAATGAAATGAAAAATGCTGCCCTGAAGGATCTTATGGTGCAGAAGGTCAATGATTATAAGAGGGAGAGAGTGATAAACCAGAATCCAGAGAAAGGCAAGACTGCTTTCAGCTTCAGGAAGCACACAGTCAAGAGGATATTGAAGGGTAGCAGAATATGCCATCTCCAAATGTGCCACTTTCCCATAAAGAATATCTTGAGCTAAAGGTGATAGGAAAAAAAGTAGCTACCTCCCCCTATTTGCCTGAAACCAAGACAAATTTCTGAAGGTGTCTCTACTTTCCTCTAGACAAAGAAGGACAGAAGCCAATCATCACAGATAATTTTAGACCCTTAACAACTGGAGTAGCACCAGAAAACCCTACATAACATCCTTGACTTAATTTCCATTAGTTCCCTCGTGTACCTGCCTTCCCAGTATGCCACTCAGTCCTTTTCCTTTGTCTTGTCACTTCTCTAAGAATATATTGTTTTTCTGTTAAGATGCTGTGTAAGCCAGGGGCGCTCGAGTGGCTCAATCGGTTGAGCATTCAACTTCAGTTCAGGTCTTGATCTCACAGTTTGTGAGTTTGAACTCCTCGTCGGGCTCTGTGCTGACAGCTCAGGGCCTGGAGCCTGCTTCTGATTCTGTGTTTCCCTCTCTCGATGCCCCTTCCCCACTCATGCTCTGTCTCTTTCTCTCAGAAATAAATAAATATTAAAAAAGTTTTTTTTTTTTGAAAAGATGCTACGTAGGCCCAAGTTCTAACTACTCCGTTGAGTTACTCATTGCTGAGTCTTCTCACACGGACATATGATGCACGTGTTAATAAATTTCTGATTGTTTTCCTCTTGCCACTGTTAAGAAAGAAGTTTAGGGTCACAGGCATCGAAATCATCCTGGCTCTAGTGAGAATGCTCTTGCCGACATACACTCCCCTTCATAAAACGGACGCTTCATAATTGCTGTTGGCAAGTGCTCTTGTTCCAGGGATAATTAGAACAGTAGTCATCTGAGAGAGGCTGTGATCTCTCTGGCCATGACCTGGGAAAAGCAGAAGTGGAAGGAAATGAAGGACAGAAAATGAAGACAGAAATGGAAACAAGGTATTGGAGGTTGCCTTTCTTGATGCTCCCAGCTGTATCCTGGCTCTAAACGAAGTCTCTAGGCTATTTTACAGTTTGAAGTACAGTAGGAGGAGGCTAACTATAGGCATGAGCTACAAACGTGGACCATATTGCTTTAGCCCCTACAGACTCTTAAAGTTTGGAATTGCAAGAAATAGGTGCACTAAATTCTTTTAATCTATTATGAGGTCCTTTGGTACATGTTAACCTCTACATCACCATGTGGCCTCAGTTCTTTACACCCCTACAAGTAATTTCTTCTCATCCTCTGCACACTATTTTGCTTTTGATTTTGTTTTGAAGACATTTGATATCAAATGTTTAGCTCACCCCAGCAACTGTACAAAACTAAATAGTTTGCATTTCAGGACATTAAACCTACTTTGACTATTATTTTCATACCCTTATTTTCCCTTTGCTTCTATTTTCCCACCAATTCTTATTTATTCTTTTGCACTGTATACATTCCTGTAAACCATTTGAAACCCTGCAACAAAGTTTTCTGCATTTAAATGGCAAGATATTTACTTTTCTTTCACAATCAAATGAAAAATCCCAGGGTAAAAGGCAGGTTACAGAACATTCAGTTCGTCGTTTTCTCAAAGTACAATCCCTGAGCCACCTACTTCAGGAAATACCTGAAGTGTTTATTAAAAATGCCCAGACCTACTGAGTTTGAATCTTTTCAGAGTGAATCCCAGGATTCTGTGGTTTTGGAAACTAACTTCCCAGGTAATTCCTGTGGGAATTACCTTCAGACCCCACAGTCTGAAGACTATTGCACTCCCTTAACCTATCTCAAGTTATGTCTGCCTAGACAGCAAGGTTATTTAGCTTTATCTTCAAAGAATTGATTGGGAACCAATTAATTCAAGTCCTTAATTTTCAGATGACAAAATGAAACTCACGGAGTATATGTGACTTGCTTCAGGTCATACCTATTTCATTCCCTTATTCCAAATGCCTAACATTTCAGTTTATTAGAAACATCTTGCCACAGCCAAAGTC
This sequence comes from Proteles cristata cristata, assembly GCA_017311185.1. NCBI lineage: Eukaryota > Metazoa > Chordata > Mammalia > Carnivora > Hyaenidae > Proteles > Proteles cristata. The sequence goes on along the minus strand of JAESUZ010005330.1, from coordinate 1,557,239 downwards.
TCCTAGATAGAGAAGAACAATTTTATGGCATTTTTGGCTTTGTCTGCCATTTGCTTTTGGGGAAAAGATAGCCAAAAACTCATGGCCCTAGAATGGTTACCCAAGGGCTGTAGCCACTGTCACTCCTGGCTCCACCTGCTTCCTGGCTTTGTTCCCAAGGTCTCCTCTTGAAAGGATCTTCCCCAAACTATCCCAAATCAAGGAGAAACTACTTGTATTTGCTCCTTTTCTTACCCAATAAAAGGAATCCAAATGGGACCCAGAAGGTGACTTAATCAACTCATTTAGCTTTAAGCTCACAACAAAGGCCAGTAAAACTGAGTAAGGGTGGTAATAAGTTTCTATGACTCAACAAAGTCTACTTCCTGAGAACTAAAACAACAACAAACAAACCTCCATTCAAAGGAAAACCCACTAGACACCCATTTAAAGTAGGAGATGACTACTTAAAGGAACGGTCCTTATTAAAACAATAGTGATGTCTGAAAGTCTAATACACTGTTGAGCAGAAGATAGGATTCTTCATGTCTTACAATTTTGCAGTAAGCATGAAACTGGATTGACTATAAAGAGTAATGTAATATCTGATTAAGGTTCAGGTTATCGCTGAACACATGGATGTTAAATAAGTTGCATTAGAAAGAATTACTCTTGCCCTGGGCTACGCTCACACCTCCAAACAAAGTAATGCTGCCTGATGATCTCAATAAGTTACTAAACTGCCCTTAAAAAACTAATTTTGCATGAAACCCTGGAGCAAACACTTGGCAATATTAAGATGCAGATTTTCCATGGAACAGCATCTACTTATTTTGGACCCTGCGGCTATAAGCATTCATTTGATATGCATCATAAAGCTGGCAAGCAGCCCTTCGTCAGGAACCCAGCAGTTGCCAAACATGAAACATGGAAAAACTATGGAAACTGGTTCCAGTGTTTCAATTTACAGCTCTTTCTGTGAGTTAGTCTTCTGGTGATGCTCAGTATGTTTTGAGGAGCGAGGGCAATAAATAATGACCAAGTACCTTTGAACGTGAATTGGGATACATTCTGGAATAGTATCTAAAAGCACATCCGAACTTCCTTGTTCTTGACGCTAGTGATTTATAGGTCTTCTCCAAAAGTAGATTTGTAATGCATTGCCCATACAAAGAGTAGAACGTCTTTAATTTTTATCACATTAAATCAGGAACTCTGATAAAATTCTAATAAATTATTCACATAAATTTTATCTATATACTCTTGATAAAAAAAGATTTGCCACAGGAAATGATATCTTAAGGAAGATATAATCTTTAAAAATATCAAAGGATCACTCAAAATAATCTCAACACCATACATTTTCCATTAGAAAAATTAGTAGTGGTTATATACGTTATCTCAGTCATTTCATCTATCATTTTTAAGCCTCTACTGGGCATATTTTATTAAATTTTGGTTTCTTACCACTGGTACCTGAAAGTAACACAATTATTTTCTTTGGCAAATGTTCAACAATTCAGCATTTCTATTAGTCAGGTCACATTGTTCCCACTTTTCCCACAAGCTGTTTTTGTCAGGGGAAATTTTGCCAATGAGCATAAGGGGGATGCACAGACGTCAGTATGTCCCAAACTATGAATAGTACTATTTAAAATATGTGTGTCTCTAGCTCTGTACACCTAAAACTCTAAGAACAGATAGAAATATCTACTTGAGCATTTATCTGGTTGGTAAGCTGGAAAATTCCAGTCTCCCAGAAGTTTACGCTACACCTTTCCTCTCTGACAAACATGGTCAAAGAGGCAAAGTCAAAGAGCTTGAGTGCAGATTATTTCTGTGACCTCCATCTCCCATTCAGCATTAATGGTGAAAACAAGTTGCTTATTGAGTTTATAATTGGCATCGAAAATGATACATGGGGCATGGGGAAACGTGCTTACCAATTCCAGCTTCTCCAACAATCCAGGAGAGGCGAATGAAGAGCATGACACCCCAGATATTCAGCATGCATCTTACCTGTGGGTTGAAGGAGCATGGAAAGGGGTGTGAGAAGTGACAGTGGCGCAAAGCCCAGCCATCTCTGGAACTCTGGCGTCCAGGCTTTGCTCACACTTAGTCCACCAAGACACGGAAGAAACAGATTTCATTTGGAAACATAGGAGCTTTCTCACCAGCACACCTTTCACCCATCCGAACTTCACAACGCCGGCTTCATCCTCCTCTTCCTTCTTCTCAGCTTCTTCATCTCCAGGCATCCCATCTCCGTTAGCAACCCTGTCAGCTGAACCCGGTGCCACGGCTACGTTCTGCATTTACACAGGTAGCAAAAACACAATATTGGGTCAACAGAAGGCTCTAGAAAACTTTCAAAGGCAAATCGAAAATAGTTGACGTAAAATTTTAGACACACCAAAAGAAGGACATATATTCTAACATGTGTATAAGGTAAGTAATCTTTGCCCTGGGAAATGATGGGTTCATTTGGTGAGTGATTTCAGGCACAGCAAAACTGTAAAGGAGCCTGGGCAGTTCTCTGGGTAGGAAAACTTCCTTAGGGGGAGCGGGTCAGACTTAAGTACGTTTAGAATACAAAATAAACTAACAACAGAAAAAGAAACAAAGGCAACCTGAAAGTCCATCAGAAGTGAACCAGGGTCTTTGAGACATAGTAGGAGGTTAATATCATTGCTGCAGACTACTGGACTTCGTTCTATTCACCCCCCCAGGCTTCATTTTATTCACCTAAAATAATGATAACAAAACTTCTCTCAACATGTCACGGTATCTTTAAGAAGATTGAATGAAAGAACACCTAAAAGCATTTTCTTTTGTAAATTTATATATTTGGCTTTTGAAAATTTACTTGAGAGAGAGAGAGAGAGGGAGAGAGAGAGAGTTCACGAACAGGGAAGAGGGACAGAGAGAGAGAAAGAGGTCTCAAGCAGGCTCCATACTCAGCCAGGAGCTCGACGCAGGGATCCATTCCATTGACCCTGGGATCATGACCTGAGCTGAAATCAAGAGTCAGACACTCATCCGTCACTCAGGCGCCCCTATAAGCATTTTCTTTAAAAACAAGAAGAGAAGGGCTAAAGTTCTAAAAAGACATAAAGGCACTTTTGGCTACAAAGATGCTATTCCTGTAGAGGAAGTTTCTTTCAGATTCGATATGCCTTTGCCTCAGAACTGCTGGAGATATGCTACCCTTGTAGCATTGTACAAAGGGTAAGAAGCTTTTTAACTGACTACTAGAAAGGTAAGCTGAGTACAAATAAGAAGTCAGTCGTATGAAAAATGTCAAAACTTATTTAGTATGTTTTTTCTATGTTAGTGAATGTGATCTAATTTTGAAGAATACCTTCCTTGTCAGTAGGACAGTCTCTGAATTCAGTGGGGGAAGGAAATAGCTCTGTTTCTCTCAAGTGAAAAACAGCTCTAACTTCTCTTTTAGATATGACCTTGAATAATTTCAGATGCACCCATTTAATTCAGTCTATCTGGCACCTACCTGACTGTAATGGTTAGACTATACCCCACTGAGTTCCCCCAAAGCAACCTTTTCCAGTAAGGGGTTGAAACCATTGGGGAGGTCTCTTACATTCAGCATTTAATTACCATTATTAAAGAACAACTTTATCCATGTAAGTGGTCTAAATTAGTTTAAGGCTAGAATGATGTGTTACCCTATTATTAGCTGACACATCTCAGACAAGGGCAGTTTTTTCCCCTCTAAAATAAGACCGGCATGAAATACATATTCAGTGTTTACTATAAGGATTTGATTTGAGGGCAATCAAAGTTTTCGTCCTTGCCATGTTTAAGAGTTATAGCATCTTTGGGCTTTGGTATATCATTAGCACACCCACTATAAACTGACTGTAGTTTGGGCTGTTTGCTCCAAGAGACTTTGACTTCTTGTCTCCATGTTCTTCTGCTTCTCCATGTCAATAAGAATTTCATGTCAACTTTGTCCTCCCACAAGATTTTTTTCATGAAACTAGTGGGACCCTTGGGTAACCAATGCAATCAATGTGGTAAGTCATTGTGTATTAACTGGAGGATGTGGGTTACTTCTCCTCGATGCCGACAAAGAGCCCATCATACAGCAGGTCATCAATAAACATTACTAAATCCATAAAGTGTACTTGAAGGCCACCTGATCTCTACCACTTAAGAGAAGATGGCCTAGTTTCTTATCCACTCTTGCCTCCTATTTCTTTTCTCTTCCATCCCTATTGAGTATTCCATTTTTCATTGTTTCCTCTGTGTGACTGACATTAAAGAAGGGAGAGGAAGAGAATGAATCTCGTCAGATCATCTTACTATCTTCCGATAGCATTGTGTGTGTGTGGAAAAATTTAATGACCAAGGAAGCTAAAATTAATCGTTAAAATTTAGTTTTGAATTACCTGAGAAATATCTTAATCTTAAGCACTCTCTGCCCCTACTTGCAAAGATAATTTAAAGCTGACATAAGTTCATATTAAAGTAAAATATGGATAAACAAAGTCCACAGAAATTGAGGCTGAACTGGCAGGGCAGAAACTGGTTATCTATACCAGGTAGAAATGCAAGTCATGTATGTAACCCAAAAATTTCTAGTAGCTCATTTTCAAAAAAATTTTTTTTAATGTTTTTATTTATTTCTAGGAGAGAGCGAGCGAGGGAGCGAGCGAGCGAGCATGAGCAGGGGAGGGTCAGAGAGAGAGGGAGTCACAGACTCTGAAACAGGCTCCAGGCTCTGAGCTGGCAGTCAGCACAGAGCCTGACGCAGGGCTCGAACCCACGATCTGCGAGATCATGACCTAAGCGAAAGTCGGACACTTAACCGACTAAGCCACCCAGGCGCCCCTCTAGTAGCTCATTTTTAAAACGTGAAAGGAAATTAGTGAAATAACTTGGATTCAGATCTGAACCCTTAAATTTTAAAAATATACTTAACTTTTGTATAATATCATATTTCTAATCTTTGCAATGTAACTCATCAAATATAGTGGCAACCTACCTTGTAGGAGAAGCCTGAATCACGGGATGCTTTAATATGTTTTACTTAATAGATCTATATCAAATATTATCATTTCAACATATAATCAATATAAACATAGTGAGGAGGCATTTTACATTCTTTTTTTTCACACTATGTTTTTGAAATCTGGTGTGCAGTTTACACGGATAGCACATCTCAGTTTACACTAGCACTTGAATCGCCACGCGTGGCTGGGGCTATCATATTGGAACACACATGTCTATATGCTGCAGTCAATTACAGATGGATGGAACATTTGAGGTTTTTCTCCAGGCAGTTAAAAATCCTATTTTTTCTCTGAACGGATTCTGCACTCATAAGGCAGCTGCGTGGTTCAAACGTAACTTTAACTTTCCGTAACTAGAAAATCAGTGAGAGTAGAGAACTGAGGAATGTGATAAAATGCTCATGAATGGGGAAGAGATTATTTGGTTAAGAAATTCATTTATTTTACTTGTTTTGAGAAAAACTTTTAAAATTGACAATATTCTAGTTAATCAAGATCTCATGTCCAGAACAACAGCAGCTACTCATTCAGGGAGAAGGCAATTTCCTTTTCCTCGCTTAATTGGGGATCCCATGAGACAGAGCCCGAGTCACTTGCTTTTTAAAGGCAATCTTGGGAATAAAACCTATGTTTTCTGATCAAACCTGAACTGAGGGTTTGGTCCAGGAAATTGCTTTGCTCCCAGCTGAACTCCAATGGTAACTGTGACCCTTACATCTGGATTAATGAGAATACCAATGACTGTAAAAAAAAAAAAAATTTCTTACAAAATAGGCAAAAGGATGAATAAGATACTTAAAATTTCTCCTTATATGGACATATCTATCTGATGGATGCCCTCCTGGGCACAGTTTAACAGTTCTTCAATTTATCACAAGGACATCATACTTTGAAGCAAAAGGAATATTCTATAAGGGCATGTCAGGGAAATCATCAAATATGGAAGTTAGTAGGAAATAATTTTCTAAAGCTATTCAAAAATAGAGTCAATATAGGGCTTTCGACTCTTTCTTACGTGAATATGTTCAACCTGCTAGAGCGTCCACGTTTTTAACATATTTATGCCATAGAGAGGGAAAAAACCCTTTAAATGTATATTTCTTGCTTTGACTATAAAGGCCTGATACTACATTTATAAATACAGAATCCATTTCCATTGCTTACTCCCTTACAGGAGCTAAAAACTCACAGCACCATACAAACTAGGAGGCTTGGAATCTAGTTTCAGCTATGCAATTAATTCAGGGTGTGTCCTCCAGCAAGTGACTCAGCCTTTCCTGGATGGTGTCAAGGAGGGTAGATCCAATGAGTTTTCTGAAAATCTTACTTTGAAGTAATTTACTCGAAGGCAAAATCATGACTATGTTTGTCATCTTCCTCTTCTAACATGGCAAAGTAAAACTTGGTTTCACTCTTCGATAATTGCCTCTTTTGTGAGCCTATACAGCAATTACAAAGTCAACTTATCATCAAAGTACTAAAAAGACTTTGGGTCGAGGGTTGTGGGCACTTGATGGCTGTGAGCTATAACCAGTGGCTGGCTGACTCCTGGCTGGTGCATTTTCTTGGGACCAAAGTCTGAAAGACTGCAAGTTTTATGATTGTTGCCTGAAACCAGTTTTTCCCTTCATACCTTGAATTAATTTGTTCATTCACACTCCATTACCATAAATGATGACCCACCATCTTTTGTAAATGCATTTTAAACTGCATAGCTTTAGGGAATGATTATTTATTTACCAAAAGTTTTACCTGTGCATTAAGTATTCAGAGAGGGTAAAATAAAGTGCATGGGGGGGGGTGGAGAGAGAGAGAGAGAGAGAGAGAGAGAGAGAGAGAGAGAGAGAGAAAGAAAGGAAGAAAGAAAGAAAGAAAGAAAGAAAGAAAGAAAGAAAGAAAGAAAGAAAGGCAAGATACTTATTTCCTTCAGTATTGATAAACTAGTAGAGCTTCAATCACATGCAGCTTAAGGGGTAAATTCCTCATGGGTTTTGCTAGATAAAAGATTATTTTATTTAATATAAAATGTGTGAATTTTTCAGACCCCAGAAAAACTACAAATGCATTTCTAGCTATCACCAAAGAAAAAAAAATAAGTATATTTATTCTTTAAATTCTAACTAGGGGGGCACCTGGGCGACTCAGTTAGGTAAGCTTCCGACTTTGGCTCAGATCGTGATCTCACCATTCGTGAGTTCAAGCCCTTCATCTAGCTTGCTGCTGTCAGCATAGAGCCCTCTTTAGATCCTCTGTCCCCCTCTCCTTCTGTCTCTTCCTGGCTTGTGAGTATCCCTTCTATCTCTCTCTCTCTCTCTCTCAAAAATCAGTAAACATTTTAAAAATTATTAAACTATAACTAGATGATATTTGCTACTTTGTTTTTAGGTTTTCACCCTTTAATCTTAGGATGGTAGATGTCTTAGCCCATCCTTGAGAAATAGCTCCATAAATACTTAGAACTATGTGATCCCCTCCCAGTTGTTTTAAACTTTCTTCTATTACTGAAATACGTAAATAAATGCAATAGGAGGAAGAATATATAGATCTCATGTGCCTATCACACAACTTCAACAATTATCAACATATGGCCAATATTATTCCACTTTAACCTCTCATACCTCTGCCACTGGACTATTTTAAAACCAGTCCCAGCAAGGATCAGATAATTCCTAAAGTTCATTTCAGCATGAAAAACACAATTAAAAAAACTTTTTTTAAATGTTTGTTTTTGAGAAAGAGACAGAGTGTGAGTGGGGAGGGCAGAGAGAGATGGAGACACAGAATGTGAAGCTGGCTCCAGGCTCTGAGCTGTCAGCACAGAGCTCATCGTGGGGCTCCAACTCACAAACAGCAAGATCATGACCTGAGCTGAACTCAGATGCTTAACTGACCGGTGCGCCCCCAAAAATATGACTAATCACATTTCTGTATTACTAATCAGTGTTATTATGCTTGTACATTACAAACTCTTTGTGATAAATGGGAATATTTTAAATCATGAAAATGAGGGAGGTTTTTTCTTGTTTTAAAAGTTGCTACAAACCATGTCTGTAAATCACTAGCAATGGTCACAATTTATTATAGTATTTTTACTGTATCTACAAACATGTAGCTCACACACAAATTAAATTATATTTTTGATAACTTAGGCCAAAAGGTAGCTATGTGTGTAGTAAGCAGCATAAGAAAGTAAAATCAAGGGGTGTCTGGGTGGCTTAGTCAGTGAAGTGTCTGACACTTGATTTGGGCTCAGGTCATGGTCCCAGGGTCATGGGATCAAGCTCAGTGTTGGCCTCCATGCTGAACATGAAGTCTGCGTAGGATTCTCTCTCTCTCTCCCTCTTCCCCTCTCCCCCATCACACTCTCACACACACACTCTCTCTCAAATAAAAAGAAAATCAAAAGATTCTTTATATTTTCCACCTATACAAGGGAACTCTTAGTCTGTTCACTATCTATCACTGAACTAAAAGCTACAACTTCTAAGTATTAAAATAGTCTCTGGTTGCAGATTTTCACTCCAACAAGTAACTTAGGGGTAACCACTGATCTTCACTGGCCTTCAAGGCCTTTATTGCCTCAATTTTCATGTCTATTTTATTTGGCTTGATGATGTTTCTAATTTTGGATAGCCCAAGTTAAATGCTAAAGTTCCAAATTTGAACTTTAAAACACATCAGAAAATACTATTTCCCAGAGAATGTATTTGTAAACCTTTGTCTTTTTATTTTTTTTTTTTTAATTTTTTTTTTTTACTGTTTTTTTATTTATTTCTAGCAGGGAGAGAGAGACAGCGTGAGCAGGGGAGGGTCAGAGAGAGAGGGAGTCACAGACTGAAACAGGCTCCAGGCTCTGAGCTGGCAGTCAGCACAGAGCCCGACACGGGGCTCAAACCCACGAACCGCGAGATCATGACCTAAGTGAAAGTTGGACGCTCAACCGACCAAGCCACTCAGGCACCCCAACCTTTGTCTTTTTAAAGAAGATAAACATTTATATCTTGGTTTATACACTTTGTTAACTTGACTACATGTCCTTTATTTTTACCCTTAACAATGCCATTTGCCATAGAAAATAAAATCCTAGAGAGTAGAGATCAAATCTCTTTAACTCACTTTATACAGCAGCTCTTATATAGACAAGGCTAATAAATGCTTTTGATGATGGCAACGAAAATGATTGAGACCTACAATTAATTCTGTAGGAGAAACAAGAGAGAAAAACATTCTGTATGAGAAGCAACATTCTCTTTTGGCACAGTCCCCCAAACAAGAAAGGAATTGACTATCCTGTTCTGCCCATCAGGACTGAGATGGAATTTCTTCTTTGTGCCTGAGGTCCACTTTCTTCTGTAGCTGTCAAAATGAACTGAGGCAGAGTGGTATGGAGGAGTAGGCTGAGGATGGAAAGTTGCAATAAAGAGCATGGACTCTGGGGGCACCTGAGTGACTCAGTGGGTTAAGCACCCAACCTCACCTCCGGTCATGATCTTGAGGTTTGTTAGTTTGAGCCCCATATCAGGCTTTCTGCTGTCAGTGTGGAGCTTGCTTCAGATCCTCTGTCTCTCTCTTTCTGCCCCTCCCCTGCTTGTGCTCTTTCTCAAAAATAACAATCATTAAAAAAATAAAATAAAAAGAACATGGACTCTGGAATCATGGAGACTTGGGTTCGACTTATTAGACACACGACCTTTGCTTCTTGACCTTGGAAATTTGTTGACTTAGGTTTTTGTTTTCTCTTGTAAAAGATCCATAGGGTTTTATAAAAACTTCACAACCTATAAAATAGCAATAATAATATCTACATTGAAGGTTTGTTATAAGGATTGAATGGGAATTTGCCAAGTGTGAGCACCTTGTCTGATACATAAAAAATTCTCAATAAAAAGTTTGTTTCTGCAGGAGTGTGTGTAATGCTTTTTATTCACAAATTTGTTGTTAACAGCTGAATGAACCCAGTGTGAAGTTATTCCATTGTTTTTGTTTTCAAACATTCTCTAAATAGTTGGTTTCTTTAAAAATATTTCTATCTTAATTTTTATAGTCTTTTATTCTTTGCATAGACAGTTTATTTCAATGACATCAGAACACTGACTTTGATAGAAAGGTTATATATTTTCCTGATTCCTATATAATTATATTTTTCTGAAATGCTAACAACAATGGTGGTTAGTAAGGCTGAAAAGGAGTTCCATTTTGGTTAGCCCTATAGTTAGGAATTATGTATAAAAAGATGGGCACAGATTTGCAACGACGTGGATGGAACAAGAGTGTATGACGCTAAGAGAAATAGTCAATCAGAGAAAGACAATTATCATGATTTCACTTATATGTGGAATTTAAGAAATAAAACAGATGAACATAGGACAAGGGGAGGAAAAATACAATAAGATAAAAACAGAGAGGGAGGCAAACCTTAAGAGACACTCTTAAATACGGAGAACAACCCGAGGGTTGCTGGAGGGGAGGTGGAGGCGGGGGAAGGACTAAATGGGTGATGGGTATTAAGGAAGCCAACTGTTGGGATGAGCACTGGGTGTCGTATCTAAGTGCTGAATCACTGAATTCTACTCCTGAGGCCAATACTACCATATATGTCAACTAACTTGAATTTAATTTAAAAAAAAAAAGTAGGGGCGTCTGGGTGACTCAGTCGGTTAAGCGTCTGACCTTGGCTCAGGTCATGATCTCACGGCTCATGGGTTCTAGTCCAGCAACGGGCTCTGTGCTGACAGCTAGCTCTGAGCCTGGAGCCTGTTTCAGATTCTGTATCTCCCTCTCTCTCTGACCCTCTCTTCTCACGCTGTTTCTCTCTCTCGCAGGAATAAATAAAACATTAAGAAGACATTTTTTAAAATTTTTTTTTTTTATTCATTTCTAGGAGAGAGAGAGAGACAGTGTGAGCAGGGGATGGTCAGAGAGAGAGGGAGTCACAGACTCTGAAAACAAGCTCCAGGCTCCGAGCTGGCAGTCAGCACAGAGCCCGACGCGGGGCTTGAACCCACGAACCGCGAGATCATGACCTAAGAGAAAGTCGGACGCTTAACGACTAAGCCACCCAGGCGCCCCTAAAAAAACATGTTTAAAAAAGTAGAAATGAAAGATAATCCCATGATCACTTAATAAAGTAGTTTAGTAATCCAAAAAAAAAAAAAAAAAGGCCACAGGATTATGGTGGATAGTAAAAGTAGAATGATTTTTACAAAGTAAAATACTAGATTAATCTTTACCAGATGTCTAATAATCATTACATGTTTTGATATGGAAAGAACTCCAATGTGCATTATTTAGTGAAAACAGTAGAGCACAGGACAATGTGTAAAATACATTTCAATATATGTTTGAAAAAATTACAGACAGAAAATTAGATAACGATATAGATACTTATATATGTATGCTTGTCTAAGCGTTGAAAATTTCTGGGAGGATTTATAAGAAACTGCCAATAATAATTGTCCTGGAGAGAATAACTGAAGATTTATGTTAGATAAGAGACATTTCAATATATACTGTTTAGTTCTTGTTAAATATTTTGTTAGGTCATATTATACATTTTAAATAAAAATCAGTGAATACAAAAATTGTTATCATCATTATCAACAATCAAGTTTCTGCCCATTGTAGAAGGCAATGTGCTAGACTTTATACGTATATAAACAGGTATTCGCAAACATCCTGCACTATCAGTGAAGTTATGTAGCTTATATAATATTGCAGAGGAGGTAAAGGATGGATTCATTTTTTCCTGCTTTTAACTAGGGTTTTTGGAAATCTATGATTCGTAGCCACCTGTGTAGGCAGTTACCTCTTTACTACATAGAAAATGAAAAGGATTTCTTCACCTATGATCTCAAATCATTGGGATTACAAACTTTGTCAATATGTATCACCCCTAGAGTCTCAGTGAAGGTAGCGACTTAAAATAATACCTTTCAAACCTATTTTTCATTTCAACTATTAGGACAACCTTGTCATATAATTTTTTTCTGACTTGGAAGTTATAGCCAGGATTCTGCACAAAATCCAACTGGTTTCTGCCTAAACGTTGTCATTTAATATAAATGTACAATTCTTCTGTGGCTTTAAAGTGTTATGAGTCCAAAAAAAAAAAAAAATCACCTGAACTTGCACTATGTCAATTTTCCACTTCTAAATTGCTTAAGTAAACATCATTTGTAATTTCTTTGCCTATAAAATTGGAGATAGGTCTAAATATTATGTAATGTTCGTTCTATTGATCATTTCTAGTTGTGATTTGAGGAACTACCGTAAAAATGTCAAGGGTCACAAGGAGGTAGCAGCATAGCTCATTACACTACAGGTCTTCATCTTTTATGGGGGGAGGGGAAGAGTAGGCAGGAGGAAAAAGAATCAAATTCACTAACAAAGAAGAAAGGGATGGATTGATGAAGTCTTGGATTGTTCGTGTCTGATATTGAAGGATAACATGGAAATAGAACCTGAGGAGAGGTGGACTAGGCCCTACAACTTCAGAAACACCAGAATGTAGATTCATGGTTGTATTAGAATTCTGCTCCCAATTGGCTATGTGGATACTTCTGTGGGATTTAATCATGAAGGGTCTTGATAAGTAGGGTAAAATTCCTAAAAAGAGTAACTTATTACTATACCCATTCATAATGATTATTCAGGGCATTGAGCCTGAACCTAATTTTTAAACTATGTAATTTGCTACTCCTTTGTATCTGAGAAAAAGCTTTACATCAAAGGTAAGGCTTTGTGTCATTTTCAAAAAGAAGAGGATATCCCAAACAGCTGTGAAACCTGTCACATGCATCTATGGCATTTCGACTACAGTCGTTCAGATGGCTTTTGAACAACCAACCATTCCCTTAGAGTTTTTCTCCCCTTACATAAAGATTTACATAAGCTGTGGCTTTAGGAATTGTAAGTAAGCTAGATTTCTCTCTAGAAGATCAGTACAAAGAACAATGCGAGTTTACTCCATTTTCTTATTAATGGAAATGGAATTTTATTTTGTTTTCTTGCAAACTGGGGGACAAATATGAGACTATTTAAATTTTGATGATACCAATTTTACAAAGGATGAGCTTAAAGACTTATGTGGAATGAGGTAGAGTATGGTGGGAGAGAATTTCAGGTCTTTTTAAAGAGAACTTTGGCTCATTTTACTTCAGAATAAATTGAAATCCCTTTATAATGCCCTAAGTTTCTTTTTCTGCCCTTCTTGAAAACTCCTTGTGCCCTCTTCTCACAACCAACTTTTCCTTCTTTTCTTTCTCCCCTTTCTCTCTTTCCACTTTCCCACACAAAGCAAAATGACACCTTAGTCTGATTTCTGGAGCTTCAAATCAACCCCCTTCTCAAATTTCTTAATGGGGGCTGCCATTTTTTTCTGACATTGTCACATTGCTAACTTCTTTTGATCAAAGCACTGAATATCCCGCATCAAGTTTAAATCTTCTATCTGTAAAGAAGCCAGCCATTCAGCAGAGTGTTGCAAATATAGTTCATGGGACATGTAAAGCTTGGGGAGGCGAAAGGTAAGGGTACAGTGTTCAGAGCATGGTCCCTGCTCAGGAAGTCACTCAGTCTCTGGTGGTAGAATGCAGAATCAGGGACCCTGAGTAGCCAAGGGGAATAGGTTTTGGAGCCAGGTTTCCTTATGGAAAGAAGAATGAAAACTAAAGGGCAATTTTCACCCCTATTAGCATCTCCCGTGAGAGAAATATTCCTAGACTCCCTAGCATGGGGAATCATTTGACAAAAACAATGTTGAATGAATGGATACGAAAGGAATTGTTCCAATCAATTTTTTCCTTTACCTCAAAACCTGGGCAAAAGTAAACTACATTTGGACACGTGGCAGCTAATTATTCTTTTTAGCAAGTAATTACATCCATAAAGAATGATATTCATTCCAAACCGTGTTCCAGAAGAGCAGGAAGATAAAGTACATCAATATATTGTAGAGCAAGTTATAGAAGAAGAAATCTACAAAGTTTATCAATGATTTGCTACAAGATTAGAAAAAATGCTATCTCATGCTTCTAGCAGATTTAGGAACCCATTATTTATTTTCATTAAATAATGCAAAGTTTAGCCATTTCTGTCCTTAAATTTGATTCAGTTACTTTTATGTGCTTAAGAGCATTCAGGAGTGCCGGGCAAAGTTTTGAAGAGGAGGGGGTAAAATGCTGAATCTTATAAATCTTGGCCTTCTCTTTAAAGAATATAAAATACCCACATGTTCTAAAGGCTGGCAGCGCAGTATTAACTATAGCAAGCACCGGTGATGGTTTTTTTCTTACAACTGTTGCAGAGGCATTCATACTAAGGTGAAATCAGCTTAGTATTTGGTTTGGCATGTTTAACCAAGTGTGCACTGAGGAGACTACAACTTCAAACAAAAGACAATACACTGCCTAATTCAAGAGTTAATTCTTTAGTTCTCTGAGCTCAGTCGGTAAACATTTGTGAAACACTTCTGCGTATTGTCTAATTATTGGAAACTCGGGACAGCTTTGTAAGGAAGGAGGGTGGCTTGGAATAGACCTCTCCACCAGACACTCTGACCTTCATAGCATTACGAAAGAGCAGAAGATCACCTGAAGGAATACCGGAGGATACTTGCCTGTGCTCTGAAGCTTACCTTTGCAAGTTGTTCGTGAATTTCAAGCAGGCTGGGTCGGTTGACCTTGGGCCCGCTGATGCTACCAGTGTTGCGATAGTACTCAATCTTGGGAACAGCATCCACGGTGTTGTGGCCGAAGGTTTGTAGGTAGTACGTGTTTGTGTGAGAATCGTAAGCATGAAAACTGGCATCTGTTTTCGCGGTTTCTCCATTTTGGAGGAAATTGTCATAGCACTCCTGACTTCCAGGCCTAAAGCTGATTCTGAATCTGTTCTGGGTTTCATCCCCGAAAGAGGTTTCCTCATAATGTGGAGGGTCGGTGTTATTATCCACAGCCGCGCTGCTCTCGCGGCTCTCATTTATTACATTAACCTGAAAGCGGTTGCTATTACTGGGCGCTGAATCCGGAAACACATTGGAAGAGTTCAGTGACATCTTCCAAAAGGACTTTTTTGTTTGGACTAAGCTGTCTACTTTATGGCTGCTGTTTTTTTAAAAAAATGTATGTATTGCCTCTTCAAATAAACTTTAATGTGTTTACGTAAGGGAGCTCCTGGCATTTACTCTAGAAGACTCAATAAATAGATTCTTGATGTATTGTCTCCTATACAATCTTCAGAAAGTTCTTGAAAGCTGCCATTGAAAGAGAAAATTAAACTTGTTTCAAGTAATATAAATACATTTAGGTAGGGATAGGGGTATGAGGAAATCGTTTTCTGTCAAGAAGACATAGAGTTTTAAGTTCACTGCATTAAAAATTACCTTTCCAGGAACTCTAGTCGCCTGAGCAATTAAATCCCATAATAAATAACGAAGGGACCCGCTTCAGCAAACAGAATTTTCAATAGGGTCATTAAAATGTTATCTGTGTTGTAGCATTTGCTTGGACTCAGTGCATTTAGATTCAATATGATTTTAGAAAGCATCTAACTGTACCAGTGAGTACAGTAAGAGCTGATGAGAATATTCTGTCTGAAACACAGTTCATTGACAGTACTAAATATTGAAACTACAAAGTATTTTTTATTGATGTGAATTCATATTAACTGATGATTACATTCCATGATGATTATAAAGTTTAAAAATATTTTTTAAATTTTCTAAAAAACACGTGCCTGTTAATTTATAAAAATACATCCTGAGGAGAAGATATCTCTGTAAATTCTTGGATCTTTTTCTAGCCTTTTATTTGCTCATACATTTGTATGTTTTACAAATGATGTCATGGAGTCTTTAAAAATATATGAGTATTCAGTGTAAGGAAATAAATCTCAGTCCTTAAACAAGGTGTACCCTATATTTAGGTAAAACAATCATGCCCTATTAATTCCCTTTAATGAAATAGTCTCAAATTCATTGAAAAGCTTATAATTTGACCGAGAAATAAATAGACTACATAATCACTTCTTTTACAATCCATGATATGAGCCCATCTTAGAACATTCTTTCATGAGATTAATATTTCTTTATTGGTAACTTAAATTTTGGCTTTTTAGAAAAACAGACAAATGTAGAAAAAACTGTACCTTTCTCTTGAAGTTACTGGGCTAGTGCTCTAAATTTAAAAAATATTTTAACTTCAACTTGCAAAGAACATTTTTGGGAGACATTATAAGTGAAGCTGTTATCTCTTTAGTTTTCATAGACCATTCCATTTCTCTTCATACTCCTTGACATCCTCGCCTTTACTCCACTCCTCAGAATCCATGTTACCACATAATGTTAAGTGTGATTTTTTACCTAATCCAGAAATGTTTAACTTACCATCAGAAGAAGGTGCATTCTTCTCAGGAAGCTTACCTGTTTCAACATCACCCAGGCATATATGGGGCACCTCGCTTTCACTGCAAAACTTCAGGCTTCTTCTTATTGGTTAGAACCTTCTTGGAAAGAGATGACTGAGCAGTGATTGGTCTAGAATAAAACTGTGGGCCCTGCCCAGTCATTAGCCCTGAGGAACCTTAAGTACTTCATCAACTAGTAACCAGTGGTAAATCATTAATCCGTTTAAACAGGAAGTTGCATAAAGTTACTTTAATTCATGAGGGGAATTGGATTGCTCCACAGTAATAATCCACCAACCATAAGCAGTGATTGAGTTGCTCAGGGCTAAATAAGTTGAATCCCATTGTCTTCATGATTCCTGGTGACCTCCTATTGTTTAGCATGATCAGCAAAATCTAGGCCTTCAGAGAAAATTTCTATACTTTTTGACTAGACAATGGTATTTGATATGATTTTCTTATTTATAGTAGATATTAGCTTAATTCTCTGCATGGGAAGTGAGAGACTGAATGTAGAATCAGTGATTTATTGAAAATATCTCTACCTAGTGGGAAAACTGTTTCAAGCAGGAATGAAACCTGGGTAAGATTCCTAGTGGCACTGCTAAATGACCTTTTTGTCTCTACCTTGCAAAACATTGATATGAAACCTGTTTTTTTAGTGTCGTTGAGGGACAGGTTTTGCTCAAATCCGTGAGATGGTGATTATTAAGACAGCACAAACAATTCCTCCACACAGGTCCTGTCATTGCTTTTCAACCAGGTTGATTGAATGAATCCACCTTGTGTTTTATAAGAAACTATCCAAGTGATTTCCAGCTGCCTGAGCAGCACAATTGTGGCAAAACATAGTGGTGAGGAAGAAAACTCTGAAGCCAGAATACTCAATTCGCATCCCAGCTGTGCCACTTCCTAGCTGTGTGAGCTCTGGCAAATCATTCAATCCCTCTGGGCCTTAACGTTCTCACCTGTAAAATGTCATTGTGGATAATAATGTTACCTACCTTGCTGTAAAGTTGTTGTGAAAATTAGATGAGCTAAATTTGCAGATAGGATTTAGATCAGCAGTGGTTTGTACCTAGCATTTTTACTATTTTGGAAATGTTTACAATTGACTGCTGACTTTTACTTAGTCCTATCTAAGATTCCAAAGTGAATCGTTAGAGATTGAGATAAGTACTATGCCTACTACAGTAGGAGGAAAGGTGGGGCGCCTGGGTGGCTCGGTCGGTTGAGCATTCGACTTCGGCTCAGGTCATGATCTCGCAGTTCATGGGTTTGAGCCCCGTGTCGGGCTCTGTGCTGACTGCCAGATCAGAGCCTGGAGCCTGTTTCAGATTCTTTATCTCCCTCTCTCTCTCTGACTCTCTCCCTACTCATGCTCTCTCTCTCTTTCTCAGAAATAAATAAAAACATAGAAATTTTTAAAAAAAGTAGGAGGAAAGGTAAGTTGGTGAACAGATGAACAGATGCTGGATTGTAGAAAAGGGTCTAGAGACAAATGAGTAAAACTCCTTAGATGCTTTTAGATAAATGTCATGCTAATCAACCAGGCTAATGCCAGAGGCTGTTTCAGAAACAGAGACAGAATTACTTACAACTATGTACCACTAACTCATTCTGCTCTTAGCAGGCATTTATCTGTTCAACAGAGTTCTGACTCCCCACACAGAAGGCATGGGATTATGCCCTTCGGATTCAGATTCATTTCAGATTCATCTGGGTGTTGCTATTATTTAGAACAGCTAAGATGGGCCTGGGGCTCAAAACAAGTCCTTTTCACTGGCCCTGGATAGAAGCTGTGAATTAGCTTGCAATTATTTCTGCCACCTCTAGTCCCCTTTTTCTTCAACCATTCCCTCAGCCCCATCCCTCTTTCAGGAGCCCACCTATTTATTCCTTAGCCTTTTTCCTCTGCCAAAGACTGTGAGTGCATCTGACAGCGGTCAATTTCCTTTTTCCTTGCTGTATGCCTGTCTGACTACAGTGTGTGAATAAGTTTTAGTCTTGGTCTTACATCAACCAGACATTTTCATTCTAAACCTTTTATCTAACCTGTGAAATGAAAGTCTTTGTTCTCTATTAGGGGATTCAGATGTTCTGGAGCAGATGGGAGATGGTTTGGGGGATAGGGATGAAATTACACCATCCATAAAGCCAACCTTGAAAAGTAAACTCAATTTAGGCCTTTCAGACATAGGGGTAAGGTAATGGGAGGAAACTGTTTGGAGATACACTCCTCAATTTTTTCTCTTGTCTTACCTGATGGGGCTCTAGGAAAGGGAAAGCTAGAGGATGATCTGCCTATGACATTGGACTTTCCTAGAAGAATTAGCATTGCATGAAGATTCAATGATGTATCCATATTATAACCATCCTTCATATTTTTTATGTTGTTTCTGGCTCTGAAAATACAGACACTGACCACTCTTTCCCCACCCCTCCCTCCAAAAAGTCTAAGATAAACCCTAGATCATGAATAAATGCCATGGATAAATACACTTTTGGTTAAAAGAATTTCTGTTTAGTGGGATTGAAAATAATACTATGATGGAGATGATGATATATGAAAAGATTGGGAGTGTTGAAATCCAGAAATAATACTCATACTTCATAAATTTTCTTGTATTTTGGGTTTTAGGGTCTTCCTTCTTTTAGAAATAAAAATCTGGTTTTGTTATGTTAGTCACCAAAATGGAGAGTCTTGTTGGGTGTCTTCCCTGGAAGACAAATGGTGGATCTGGTACTTTGCTATATATTTTAGCAAGTACTTTAAAAGCCTGGTTCACAAAGGAGGTGCTTAGTGTCCTGGGCATATACAACTTTCAATGTGTTCAGCTGGCTTGGCTCAATGAGGTGTTCTTGGACCAAACTACTAACTGGCTACAAGTTGTCCCAGGTCAACACTCCTATAACTACTGAGGTTCAAAGAGCCTCCTTGAGGTGTGGTGTTGGTCCAGAAGATCAACAGGCAACACAAAAGTGTTCTAAGTCTAGTAGGAGATGGAAAGTATCAGGGAGCCATAACTGAGACAACTGGTTTTAATGACCTGAGCAGTAACCATATTTCTAAGATATACAGAAATGTTGAGGATAGTGCCTGGGAGTACAGCATGATGTTTACAAATAATGACTGTGACATTAGACTGCCTATGTTCAATTCCTAACACAACCACTCTCTAGCTTGATGGACCTGGGAAGTTACTTAATCTCTCTCAGCTTCAGTTCCTCATCTGTGACCCTGAGATAATAAAATGAAAATAGTAGTGTTGAACTCAAAGGATTCATAAGGGGATCTAATCACCTAATAAATAGAAAGCACCCAATTTAGCGCTGTTAGTAAATATTAGTCATTCTTTTTTCTGTGTGTTTGGCAGTTCTGTGTTCTCAAGTGACAAGAATAGTTTTGTATGTATTTACCTCCTAATATATTTCTCCATTCAGTAGTCATAAGGAGTTAAAATTTTGTAGCTGTTAAGAATTTCATAATAATATAATCCTATCTTTTCATTTGTCAAATGAAGACGGTGAAGATTGGTTAGGGAATAACTTACACTAAGCCATTGCTTCTTTAGGTTTGAGAATCCCTATCACTATTACCAATGAGGATAATGAATAATGATTGCAAGGTATGTTTCCACAATGTTTTATGGTTTTCAAATTGCTTTCACATTCATTATACATCACTTGGTCCTCTCAACATTCCTGAAAGATATGCAGGATAGGTTTCTTTATCCTTGTTTTTACAGATGTGGAAAGGTTCCCCTTAGACAACTTTCTAGGCATAGAGAGTCTTGGCTAAGTCAACATTAGAATTCAAATCACAGAATTTAGACTCCTAAGCTGAAAAACTTTTCATGACATCTTAAATCCTCGTTCATTTCAGATCTCTGGGTTTCCAGATATGTTCACAGAGTTCACAGGGCACCAGAATTGAAAGGAACTCTAAAAATCCTCTGGTTAACTTCCTCACTGAAATCCATAGAGATTAGATGACTTGGCCAGCCACACATGTTTATTGAATTAGTGAATGAAATGAGCCTCTTCCAGCATGCTTGAGGAGATTACAATGATATCTTCCATGGGTCCCAGTGGCATAACCCTAAAAACCGTAAAGGTGGAGCTCTCATGCGAGCGCATATTCGAATGTCCCTTTATCAAATTCTTCAACTTCATCTTCCCATGTAGAGGAAGGCATGCTACTGTACGGGTCTAACAGGATTTTGAAGCATCTAATAATAAGAAGTCCCAAGAAGATGCACAAAATCCCAACAAAAGCAAAGCCAGTTTTTTGCTCCAGAGTCAATGAAAAAGCTGATACTTCGTTGACACTCATCTTAGCTGAAGAGTTGCCACAGTAGGTACTACTCATTATTCACTGTCACATCATTATGGCTCTTCAGAATTCCTGCTGGAGTCACCACTCGGCCTAGATACAAAATTGGACTCAGTTTAGTGTTACTCATATATGGTATTGAGCAGATAATTATTTTATAAAATCTGGCAGTTTTCAAACGCTCTTGACTTAACTCACAAAAGATGTATGAAAACATCATCAGATATGGATCAGGATCAAATTAGCATTGGAGATGCTATTTCTATTGTTGTAATTACTGAATTCCCTCTGTGGACACATGAAACTGTACCTAAATGCACTAAATATAAAATCAGATATGAGAGTGAATATTCAAATAATTAACCCTAGAAGCTTTTGATTCATTGTGAGATGGTTAAGTCACTGATTCTTCGAACTGAACTGTTATCTAATTTTTACTTCATTTTTGCAGGTGTAGACACGATAAATAATCCTACCATGTAAGCTGATGAAGCTGTCTAAGGTCCAGGTTCTAACGTCTATCTCCAGTGCCAATTTGTCTGATACAGATTCTGATCCTTTTAAATAGGTATAAAGTCTTCTCTCTTTTCATTCCCTTCGCTTTTAGATGTATGGATTTGTGTTTTCTTCCCCACTACCATTCCATATGCTAGATACTAATTTCTTAAAGAGATAAATTGTGTTTTAAAAATTATTTTAGTAAGAGCAGTACCCAACAGAGCATCCTGCAAGTAGTAGGCAGCAGTAGCTTTGGTTATCCTTAGCCATGGCCCCACCATCCCCATTAGCTTTCAGAACACCCTAAGTGGACATAAAATCCGAGTTAAACAGCATGTTTTCTATAAACACTCAGCCTCACGATGAGCTCCTCAGTTCTCTTCCCAACCAGAATCCTACTCCTAAGCTCGTACTCTACTGAGATTTTAAAACTATAGCAAAAGTCTTCAGAAAGTACGTGTTGGATTGAAGCAGAATAGATTTTCCCATTTGATGTGTTAGTGTTAATTAAATTAATTAATTAAAATGAAGATGAGTTACTTAGATCAAAGGTTACTAACCCATAGCCACCCTTCTTGAGAGGACTGTCATCAAATAGCTTGCAATCCAATAACTGAGAATAATAGATTATTAGTGTTTGCATTTTTATTGTTGCTTTTCTAATAATTTTTAAGACTTATTTATTAAAATGACTGACTCTTTGGATTTTTTTGTATTCAATTTTCAGAAAACCACTGAGACAGAACAGGGATGGGAGGTAAGGAATAAAGAAAAGTAATTAAAGAGAACAAAACTTGTAGCTTTCAAAGCTATCCATCAATGAATAAACCAGTTAATATTTAATGATATTCTTTTTATTATGATTTGGATTACAAAACAGCTTTATCTTCATCTTAAAACGTTAAGGGTCAGGAATACTTAATATATTTGGGGATATGCTGTTATTTGACTTTTTGTTTAATAAAAGGAAAAATATTGTTTCCAGCTTCTCTGTTAAACTTCTTTCCATCAAATCATTTTTTCTGCCCTAATACATATTGGTATAGACTATACTCTAATTTTTTTTTAATTTAGTATCACTTAAGTGACTCACAGTGATTTTACTGATTGAGCTCTTGTATCTACTCTTTATCTTGTAGGAGACATGAGACCAGACTGAATATCTAATGACCCTGGGACTTAACTAAAACTTTTTTCTGATGAAACCTCTACTTTTCTTGCTTTTGTCAGTTAAAGGTCTTTTCCTGAGATCCATACATCCTCTGGTTCATTTGCTTATTAAGTGGAGATACTGAAAAGCAGTATGTTTCTATATGGAGATGCTAAACCAAACATTTGTCATGTAACAGACTGATTCAGCCAATTAACAAGTCTGAATTCTTTCTTCACTAAAGCCATGACTTTGCTAGACTATATCACTTGAATATTTCAAAGGGCATGTGTGTAAGAGGAAGCAATAAACTTGGTTTACTGGTGGACACTGTGGTGTGTACAACAGGCTCCCTTCAATGATGTTTATTGCCCCAAAGCTGGGAGTATTGCCACCAGATAGTCTCCTGCTGTAGCTCCTTTCAGCTGAGCTGCCTCATCCAAGATCACTTCAATACCTAAGGCAGACCATTTTTTAAAGATTTTTTAAAAATATTTTTATTTTATGTTTGAAAGAGAGAGAGAGAGAGAGAGAGAGAGAGAGAGAACATGAGTGGGGAGGGGCAGAGAGAGAGAGAGAGGGAGGCACAGATTCTGAAGCAGGCTCCAAGCTCTGAGCTGTCAGCACAGAGCCCAACGTGGGGCTCTGTGCCAGGAACCTGGAGTTCATGACCTGACCTGAAGTTGGAGGTGTAACCGACTAAGCCACCCAGGAGTCCCAACTGATAAGGCAGACCATTTTTAATGACTGATTAATGTAAGAGCAAAATGCCTGATCATCTTTACACAGGGAGCAGAATTCTAAAAAATCACTCTAGCTCTAGAGTTGTTTATGGAGGAAACCAAGACTGTCACTGGTCATCACAGCTCAACTTGTGCCCACTCCTGCCTACTTTCTCACTCTTCCTTGGGCGTTGAGCCCCAGGGCGCTACTTAACAAACAACCACACTAAATTCTGTCTCAGAATATGGTTTCTGAGGAATCAAACTTGTAACAATCGGTAGCACAGAAGTTAAAACATCTGGGTAGTTTTCATAATCTGTACATTTTTTTGCCGAGTTCATTTTGCCATTATGTAGAAATAACCTAAACTACGTATAATTATGATATTAGTTAACTTTATTTACATATTTTAAAAACTCATAATGAAGAAAGAGACACAGGATCATAGCTGATCATTAGAAGAGTTAAGTCAGTTGGCTCTTAATGATTAATCCACTAAACTCTGTTATTCTTATTAAAACTCATCGACTGACCAAACAAACAGACAAACAAAAAGAGGCATTTACTAGTTGTAGCAATAAAGCACTCAATTCATTTGTCATTATTAAATTAAAACATGGTATCTTCCTAGTTAGAGATACAAAATCCTTTGTATTTTATATTACAATCATCTAACATACCAGATAATGCTTTGTTCAGAGTCCTAAACAATCTGTGAACTGAGTTACTTTATTTTTAAAAGAAAAATCTCTACTTCTCGAGTACTAGTTACAGTTCCCAGAATATTGTAGGTCCAATAAATATTTTTAATTGAATCAAAGAAGATTTATTGAAAAATAAAATTTTTAAGAATAAAGTTATGGCTTCTAAAAATCTAATTTTAAATATCCAGAAAACATATTTTAAACACATTTAACATTTAGTTAAAATGAAATGAATTAAAAAAACACTTGTATTTGATTTTAAAAATTGGCCTCAAAGATAAATATCAAAATTCAGCAGCTCATTCAGAGTTCGGTGTTTCTGTTTGTTTTTATCAGATTGACTAATAAGAACATTCCCGGGAAGATTCACACGATTTGTACTCAAAGTGATTCTAGCCTGTAATGGAGAGGATCCATGCACAAACAGCAAGAAAACGGTATAGGCTTCTACAAAGGCCATAAAAGGGAAGGAGGAGCAAGCTTGTATTTGACATATACTGTATACCAAACAGTGCTTTACATATGTTATTCTATTTAATCCCATAATAATCATACGGGGTTAGTTGTATTATCTTAAATATATTGATAAAAAAAAGATTCAAAAATCAACAAATTAAGAGAGACTAGAAATTTCACCCATTTAGGGATCAGGAAAGCTTTCTTGTAAAACATTGTATTTGAGATGAGTCTTGAAAAAAGACCGAAGATTTAGATATGTAAGGAAAGAAACAGCATGACGATAAATATGAAGGCAGAAAAGTGCTGAATTTGTCCAGAGGGTCATTTTGTTCAGAGCAATTTGACGCAAGCAGAGAGGAGTATGGGAAACAAAACATTGGAAACGTAGGTTGAGCCAGAATGTGAAATCTCTTGACTATCAGGCTAAGAGTTTGCAATATATTTGCCTAAAGGCTGACTGGCTTGATGATGAGACAAAATAGACATAGATTTCAGGGGGGGAGGGAATCATGGGAGAGAAATGTTCCAGGTGAGAAGTAATGAGGGCTTGGACTACGAAGTAGATGTGTGGGAGAGGAAGTGGGTTAGAAAGATTATAAAGATATCAGGGATAGTTTTGGCAAATAATGGAAGGTAGTGGGCCATGAAGAGAGGTATCAAAGATGACTCCATTCTGTTAAGCCTGGACAAGTGTAAAGCCTATGTTTTCATTAACCAAAATAAAGAAAATGCAAGCAAAGTGTAAATTTAGTAAACAAAGGATTTAGTTCTGGTCTTAGTGAATTTGTGGTGGTTATACCTGGCACATAGTAGACATCCATCAATAGACAGTTTCTTTCTAACTTTATTTATTTTGAGACACACAGAGAGAGAGAGAGAGAGAGAAAATGTGCACACTCATGGGGGAGGGGCAAAGAGAGGTGGGCAGAGAGAATCCCAAGCAGGCTCTGCATGTCAGTGCAGATTCACACAAGGGCTCTATCTCAAGAATCCATGAGATCATTACCTGAGCCCAAATCAAGAGTCTGACTCTTAACTGACTGAGCTGCCCAGGTGCCCCTCAGTAAACAGTTTTAAATAAATTAATCCAGCTCATGTTGTCCAGCATGACCACTGGTGGGGAAAATATCTTAAGGATATTACTGTCGAATAAAGTTTGTGTGGAAGAATACCTCCAGGACACAGAGAGTTTAATACATAGAAGCATTTATAGATCAAAACTTAAGCAAAGAATTGCTGAATTTTGCAGGAAAGGGGAGACCAAGGAAGATGACAGGTGCATTCTAATATTTGAAGTGTTATCCTGTAGGAAGCCAGAATCACTTGTTCTGGATTAATCCAGAAAGCAATTTTGATGTCATCCCATTAAGGTTCTCTTTGCAGTTACAAAAAAGGATTGAAAATGAAAGAAGCCTAACAATGAGCCTCAAAGAATCCCTCTCTTACAAGAAGAAATAAGGATCTGCTAGCAGAGTTGTATAAGGAATGTATGAGGATATATAACTTATACATCCTTATATGTACACAGTAGAAGTTGTATAAGGAACGAGTCCTAAGTGAATCTGCAGTAGGAAGGTCACTTGGAACAAAGGAACTAGAGTTTCTGAAGGTGTTAGTAAAGAGTGTTGAATTCTGCAGTGGTGATGGAAACAAGTGCTGAAGAGCAGGACCTTGGGGTTGGCATTCAGAATTTTTTCATCAATTTTAAAGCTTCAGTTGAATGTCCAGGAGGGACAATAATTGAAGAGGGTTTTGGAGTGATGGGAAATGAATAAATGAAATCCAATGGTAAAAGACACTTGACAAAAAGGAAGTTTTACTTGCACAAATATTTAAGTGCAGAAGATTAGATCATTAGACTACTTATTTCCAATAATAAGGACATAATTGTATCTTCAGTTTTAAAAGTAGAGCCAAGTAAATATATTTGGGGTTCAAAGGACTAGGAAATTTTCATTTTTTAACCCAAAATTGGGTAATAAAGAACAGAGGTTTTATTAATATCTTAAAGAGAAGAACTTGGACTTTTATATTCATTTGAAAATTCTGCCTTATGCTAAAGATGAAAAACAAATACAAGTCAAGAAAAACAACTAAAAGGATAATATTTTAAGCTTGAAAAGAAAACCTGACCATTGCTGTAGGCTGTGTTAAGACAAGCAAATTAATAAAAACGTAAGCAATTGTCTAACAATATGTTCAGCAAATAGATGCTCTTGGTAATTTAAGCCATATGTGTAGCAACTGATATGCCAGTATTTTCAGGCCTAAAATTTTCAAACATTTGCCCAAACTTTCCATTTTACTTGCTCTGTGAAATGAATAACTTACACTTTCAACAGCAAGCATACATTTTTTGAGAATATACTGCTAAGTGCAATGAGTTTTGCACCTTTCTATTGATATGGAGCATAATTAGATTAAAAAGTATTGTTAGTAACAAAATATTGTTAAAATACATAGAAGTCTCCAGTTACAACACTGATTTCTTCATAATTAATAAGCTACCCAAAATAACTCAACAAATGTGAACAAAAAATACATTTTGACTTTCTCTAGCCAATGGAAGAGATGGAAAAGCAAAACAAATCAGTATGTTCTGTAAAACAGACATTTCAATGCCTACCTCAGAGGGAAAACATCATCTTAATATCTTGTTTACTGGGAAATAGAAAAATGAGAGACATTTAGACCATGAGGTTACAAAACCATGATAAATAAACCCTGTTGAGAAAAAAGAGATAAATTTTCAAAAAAAGGGTAGATGTAAAATCATGTGGTAAGAGTCATTTTAAATAGCCTACACCATAAAATATGGGTAAAAATATCAATACTTAGGTACCTTAGAAATGAGCAATTTAGCTGAAAGTGCATCATTTCCTTCATGGCAATTGTCAAGAACTGGGATTTCTAAGTCCTGATGAGTCATAGGAACAGGCCAACAGTATACTGGTAAACCAAAAGGCCAAAATCTCATTCAATGGCTTTGTAGTTAGTAACCAATAAACAACGTCTTTCTTTGTCAGCCATACAAATCATACCATTGTGAGTAGTCAAGCAAACAGCATTTTTCTACCTAAAGTATATATATATATATATACTTTATATATATATATATATATATATATATATATATATATATATATATCTTTTCATACATGTGAATGCTGTGTGGCTGTTTTCTTCTATGAATAAGTTAACTGATTAAAAGATAAAATTTCATTTTATAGAAACATGTAGTTTGCATGCAACAATGTGCAACTACAGAAACCGATATTGAAAAGTAAATGCCCATTATAAAAAGAACCTCCAGTATTTTATTTTAATCAACAGGTTTTTTCCTTTGGTTTATTTATCTATTAATGACAGTCCAATAGTATATCTGAAATAACAACTATTATAGTAGAATACGGTGATCTTGGTAAAAAAGTATTTTGATACTGGTTATCAGATATAGTAACCTTAATGCTCATAATATGGATATTCATGAATTCATGAAATGAGAACTGTAAGAAATATCAGCCTTAAAAAATAATGAATCCTCCCATATACACATAGACACATCTCCCACCCTACATTAAGATTATTAAATCCCATTCAAAGTAAACAGGGAAAAGAAGCGTTGGTTCAGTCTACTGCACAGAGCTAGCTAATCATTAGGAATAGAATGTGTTGGAATTAAAGGAAAACCTTAAATTACAAACCCAGATATCTTCATCATGATGAAGTGCAAACATTTCAGGCCTTCCCAGAGATCCAAAACCTTGGCATCTGCCAGAATTGCACCCCGCCCCCCAATCTTTCAGATTTCAACCTTAAGAGAACTTCCCTCTTAAGAGAATCTTCACATAGCTCCCCAAGGACTCTGACATTCGATCTATTCAAAGCACTGGAAATCTGGTCTGAAAAATTTCAAAATGTCTCACTAGAGAAACCTAGACTGGCATTATCATTCCACCTTGTTTGTCTCCAGTTCTCTTCGGACATATTAAACTAAAGAAGCATAGCATCAGCAAGCTAACTGCACACACACATTTTATTTATTTATTTATTCATTCATTCATTTATTTATTTATTTATTTATTTATTTATTTATTTATTTATTTATTTAATTTTATTTTTGGCAGCAGCACCGGCAGCAGAAATATCAGGGCTCTTTTCTCCTTTAGAATTTGAACTGACCAGACCTGCAGGATCCATTCCCGCACCCTCCTTCCTCCCTCCCCCCCCACCTCACCTCACCCCCCTGCCTCCTTTCACGCTCTCTAGCTTCAGAAATACAAGAGATTGAGGACATTCTTCTCATCAGGACCCGCACTGGAACCCAGTCGGTTAATGCGGAGGGTAGGGGGAGAAAGTTACTTCGCAGGCAGCGATGTCTCACCTTCCATGCTTGTTGCCATGGAGATGAAATCCAGCCAGTAGACTTAAGTGTTGGCAGGTTTGTCTGTGTTCGCTGATCGGTTCAGTAACAATGTAAAAGGCGTGTCCTGGGAACCTGCGTGGAGTCACAGGACCGTGGTTAGCGCTCTCCTGGCCTACGTGTGTAAATGTCTGTCTGTCGGTGAGAGATAGAGGACGTGGGCGCCTGCGAAGTACGTGTGCGCGCGCGAGTGCATTTGCAGGAAAATGCACCTGATGTATTCGATGTGGCAGGGTGTAAATATTGGCGCGCGCGCACGTATATGTGAAGGCGTCTGACCGTGTGTGTTTGTGAGACGGGGAAGAGTTGGGAAATGAAAGGGGGAAGGGAATCGGCCACCGCAGCAACAGGCTCTATTTTCAGCTTTGCTAAAAAATTTTTTAAAAAATGCTCGTTTTCATTCATATCACACTGCAGGTTAGCAATCGTAGTTCATCGCCAATTTGAATTCCTAAGGCAGTGGGGGGTTTAATTAATTTATCCTTAAAATCCTATTTTCCTCTTTTCTGTGTCAGCATCTGTGCCGCGGGCATTTTGTTGTGATTGTTGACCGCAGTATCAGTCAGGGAGTAGACGCTAAATTCTTCTTCCTTCTCATCCATTTAGAGAAGGCGAGAATGAAAGTGTATTGGTTTAACTGGGGCCTGCATGCGTCATTTGGAGTTGTTTTCTCCTACTCTCCACCTTTTCTTTTCTACGCAAGCCCAACCGGATCCTTCCCGGCAAGATCCCCACCAACCCAGCCGCGTCACCCCCGCATTTTAGGATAGGAGTCTAGGCGCTGTCCGTAGTGCTGAAAAATTGCGTAGTAAGACCTACCTAGGAGGTAGGTGGAATGCTCACACCAAGAAAGAATGCTCCATTAAAGCCCGTATGTAGTTGCAAGGCACGTTTCCTAAACAGTGTTAAATACGTAGAATCTAAACCTAAACCTCATTGAAAGCAAAGCCAGACTAACAAAGGAAAAACAACAACAATAAAACCTTTCCCTTCATCTTTACTTAGGGGTGTTGTCCAACTCAGTTACAAGGCTCCAATTCTATTCATGTTTGGATACTATGTCCAGAACCTTCAATTTGCAAACACTTGTAGATTCTCTGAAAACTTAATTATTGACCTTGTAAATTATTAAATTGTCAGCCATGGGGGGAAATGTAGGTGCAGAATTGAGTCATTGTCATGTAAAAAATACTGAAAACACATCATGTAAAGATGTGTTAGAATTCAATAATAAAGTGAAGACAATGTAATGGTCATTCAGAATATTTACGTATTTAAGAAATTTCATAGTCTCATAAAAAATGGGCAATGTATAACTTGAAGTTCATATAAGACCATACTCAAAAAATTTTATTCTTTTTTATTTAAAATCATTTAACACCCTACAATATGGGTGAACTAACTGCCCACTAATAAGGAGAGTGGAAAAAGTTCTTCCAGTGACATATTCCTAACCATGGTTTTACTGAATTTTTTTAAAAGCTTGCTGAGGGCCACATTTTATTTTGGTACTATGCCAGAACAGGGCTTCTTGAAATTTAATATCATATGAATCATCTCAGGATCTTGCTAAAATGCAGGTTTTCATTCAGTAAGTGTGAGTTTGGGTCTCAGATTTTGCATTTCTAACAATATCCCAGGTGATGCCAGATGTTGCTAGTTCAGGAACCACACTTCAAGTAGCAAGGTTCTAGAAATACTGTATTCTGGTAATGCAGTCACTCATAGAGTATGGGAAAGGAGGTTGTTTTCTTCCATCTGTTGTTCTATGTATGTTTCTAGACTGCTGTAAGAATATTCTATTCACATAAGTTCAGAAGTTAACATTTTGTTTACACAATATTAACAACTATAATACAAACTGTTTATAAATTTAATCACTTGATCTTGATTTTGACATTATCTGGACACATACCATGTTTACTTCACTCCATATATTTACAGTATAACCTGCAATTACCTAATCCAAGCTCATGGAAAGATGTTTTTACTGCTTGTTTGGGCCTCAGTTCAAGGATTTGATGTCATGATTTTATGCTCATGATACTGATTTTACCAATGTGAATGTTATATATCTAATTCTTACCCAGTTGCAACAGTGGAATAGGGCCATTGTCTCATAGATCATTTGAGTAAATACTGATCTGTGGTGTCATGACATGACACATATATACCTAGATTTTGAAGATGCCTCTGGATGGTTAATGCCTTTGAATTGATGCCAAAGGAAAGTTTTGACTATATATTAGGTTTCTTGGTGTGTATTACTGCATGATCTTGAGCTTTTTCAAGCTATATGAATGGTGGTGATGTTCTGGAAACTCTGCAAAGTGGCTCATTCAGGAAAAGCATAATGAATTAAATATCTATTATGTTCTACTTTCTTTGCAAGATGCTGAGATACAAAGACAGATGGTCTTTGGTCTCTGAGCTTGATGAGATACATTGCAAAACAACATGGCAAGTTTCATCAAGTTTTATAGAAGCACAGAGATTAATAATATATATTTTATTCTCCATTGCCAAGGAAATGATAAAGAATAGCAAAAGAAATAAAGCCCAGAACATCTGCATTTTGGGTCCTTGCAGCATTTGCCTGCTGCTCAATTTTTATTTTAAAAAATTATTGAAAGATATGAAACACATGAATTCTTTTCTAAAGAGCACATGGTTAACCCATGCTTCTGGATAGTCTATGATTTATTTTCAAAGCAATCTGAATTATTAGAAAGGTAAATATGTGGGTGGCATTGTTTAGACCTTCCCCAAGCAGAATTGCATTTACTATGCTTTGACACTACACTTTCAGCTTACATGCAAATATTCTGTATAAAACAGTCTTCAGTTTATATGCTCTGTTCTCTGTGTACTATAGGGTTGCTAATAAAGCCTTGGACTTGCCAACACATCACTTGTTATTCCTTATATAGGTTCTCTCTAAGAACATTTCTTTTAATGCCAATCTCATGAACTGAACTCTCATACTTTTCCTCTTCACTTAAACCATCCCAAGATAAGTAGTATATTATCCTCTTATACAGATTGTATATCATGTAAGTGATCCCATTTACCTTTTCTTTAGTCACAAGGGATGTCAAAGTCAAATAAACAACTAAAAATTGGTACCTGTATAAAATGTTAAGGCCTTTATATTTGTATTCTTTCTCTACTGTCTTGACTACTGCAATTTTCTTTTCTCAGGTATTGGTATGTTATTTTCTTTTAATTTCCTGTTGTAATGTGTGTCCACATATAAATGTCTTCACAAAATCAGACATGAAGTAAAGAAATTAAAAATAAGTAAATAGGGGCGCCTGGGTGGCTCAGTCGGTTAAGCCTCCGACTTCAGCTTAGGTCATGATCTCACAGTTCGTGGGTTCGAGCCTCGCATCGGGCTCTGTGCTGACGAATAGCTCAGAGCCTGGAGCCTGTTTCAGATTCTGTGTTTCCCTTTGTCTCTGACCCCCCACGCTGTCTCTATCTCAAAAATAAATAAAACATTAAAAAAATAAGTAGGGCGCCTGGGTGGCTTAGTCGGTTGAGCGTCCGACTTTCGCTTAGGTCATGATCTCGTGGTTTGTGGGTTCGAGCCCCGCGTCCGGCTCTGTGCTGACTGCCAGCTCAGAGCCTGGAGCCTATTTCAGTCTGTGACTCCCTCTCTCTCTGACTCTTCCCTGCTCAGCTGTCTCTCTCTCTGTCTCTCCTAGAAATAAATAAAACATTAAAAAATTTAAAAAAATTAATAAAAAATAAATAAAAAATAAAAATAAAGTAAATAAATACATTTATTTTTCTATGTTTTGGCCCCAAATATTGAGTACCTTTTAGACACTTGATCTTAGCCAAAAGGCCGAGAAACGACTGAGTTACCGTTTAGGGATATATGGTTATTCTATAAATTTGTTGTTTTTTAAAATACTTTTTTAATGTTTATTTTTGAGAGAGAGACAAAGTGCGAGTGGGGGAGGGGCTGCAAGGGGGGAGGGAGGAAACAGGCTCCAGACTCTGAGCTGTTAGCACAGAGCCCAAGTCTTGAACTCACAAACCATGAGATCATTATCTGAGCCAAAGTTGGAGACTTAACCACCTGAGCCACCCAAGTGCCCCTAAATTTGTTTTTAATAAAATACTAAACTATAGAAACAACAATCATGTAGTTAGCTATGAAGATAAAATATAATTTTTTATGGCTCAGTACTAAAGGTTAAGCTAGCAGAAGAAATTTTTAATTTATATAACTACAGATCAGCTTTGTTCTGAAATACTTTGTTTCTGTTTCTTCTTCTATATCATACATAGTGTCCTTTATATGACTAGGACTTTTTTTTTTATGTCAGAGAGCAGATGTGTTGATTATCTAACTTGTTTGAAAACATTATAGAACTATAGAAATTTACAGAACATGACAGCCCCATTCTAATGAATATACTTTACAATGAGGGTGTCATGTCACAAAGGAGCTAAAAGCAAGAATTTCTTCTAATAAGCCAGCTCAGGATTCTTTTCAGAGCAAAATTATTCTTACTATGAATTATTTCCACCCTGGCTCTAGTTGTCTTCTTGTGCTCAGGCTTTCTATGGCTGGATCATCTCTTGAATTTATTAGGCCAACATGTCACCTTCAGCTTTTCTTGGAAAGCTGTCTTACCTGGCTGATGTTTGATTTTTCTTTCTAAGCTAAACTGTCTTAATGTAGCTGGGTCTTTTTATTCAAAGTATTGTTACTTATTCTAATATTGGACACTACAACTTTCGAATGCAGAACTCTAAAAAATGTATTAAAGACAAATATAAATTATTTTTGTTATAGATATTAAAATTTTAACCCAAATCCTATTTTGCTTTAGATGCTTTAGATAATTTGCTATATCAAAAAGTCACCTGTTTTTCTTTAAGAAATACATTCCTATCTGGATGCCTGGGTGGCTCAGTTGGTTAAGCATCCGACTTCGTCTCAGGTCATGATCTTGTGCTCTGTGAGTTCCAGCCTTGTATCGGGGTCTGTACTGACAGCTCAGAGCCTGGAGGTTGCTTCAAATTCTGTGTCTCCCTCTCTCTCTGACCCTCCCCTACTCACGCTCTCTCTCTCTCAGAAATAAAGCATTAAAAAAAGAAATACATTCCTGCCTATCCTGAGTGTTATTTTTTAAGCTACCCACGCTTTTTTTCTGTATGAGTAGTTTTAAATTTTTTGGAGGGTTAAGATTGATTGAGATTACAATAAGAAATATATGCCTTCTACTTAAAATACATACACGCAGATAATTCTGCTCATAACCCAGAGCATTCACAGGCCCTTAGAAGTCCATTTTTATTAGTCCCACATAATCCAAGGAACAATTTAAAATTTTCAGCTATAAACGAATGGTCCATTGTCTTGTTCTCAGTTTTGTACTAAGTATTGACTGGTTTACAGTGCTGTGTTTTTCTATTCGTTTTCTTTTTTTTTAATTTTTATAGTTTTTGTTTATTTTTGAAACAGAGAGAGACAGAGCATGAGTGGTGGTGGGGCAGAGAGAGAGGGAGACAAAGAATCTGAAACAGGCTCCAGGCTCTGAGCTGCCTGCACAGAAGCCGATGCCAAGTTCAAACCTACAAACTGGGAGATCATGACCTGAGCCGAAGTCGGACGCTTAACCAAGTGAGCCACCCAGGTGTCGCTAGCTTTCTATTTTCTTTTCTTGGAGCTCTTCCTCTAGGTCATTTTACCATCTGATCTCTGGAGAATACCAATACTGAATACACTGAAATAGGATAAGACAGTACAGTAATAGGACGATTAGATTTGATTAGAAAATGACTATGGGATTTTTGTCAACAGTGAAGAAATTATCTAAAGTGAGTGGACTCATAAATGAATTGAGCATGATGACACTTCAGTGTGATAATGATCTAATGTTGCTCTGTTTGATGAGTACCATTGAAAATGAGATGTTATGTTTTGATGGTAAATTTTTCTGCAAAGAAAAAAATGCACTAAATGTTTTAGTTCAGCGTGATCTATTTAAATGAAGTTTCATTTAAATGGCTTTAATTTACTGCCCATAAGCCTTAAATTGTTTCATTTCAAGGGTCCTTTAAGCCCTCTACTATATTTACTCTTGAAGCTAATGAGTATAGTAGGATACCTTGGGCACAATCTGCACGAATATGGGAGCCATAACCACGGTATAATATATTTAATTGGTTTAAGTTATTTTATTGGGTTAAGGAAACAAAGAAACAAAAGCAGTTCATTTTGCTGCAGTTGATGTTTCTCTAATATGAACCAATTAATACATAATTGACAAATAAGTGTGTCAATAGAATGTGGAAATCAATCAGTTTCTACACAGTTTTCCTTTTCACTACCAAGTGAAAGCAGTTTAACTCAAAGTCCACACTAACATAGCTGAATGCAGTGAACTATGGAGGAAATCAGTTCCTCCCACACGCCGATTCACGCCTGCTTCCTCTTGGCCCAGTTTAGCCACATGCTCTGTCTTGAAAATGCATACTAACAGTTCTTCCTGATATTTGTGCATTCGTCCCTGTTTTCATAATTCAACCTTTCCTTATACTTTTCTATACCATTTGTTGAAGAGACTATCTTTTTTCCATTGGCTTTTCTTTCCTGCTTATTTGAAGATTAATTGACCATATAGTTGTGGGTCCATTTCTGGGTTTTCTCTTTGGTTCCATTGACCTTTGTGTCTGTTTTTGTGCAAGTACCATACTGTCTTGATGACAACAGCTTTGTAATACAGCTTGAAGTCTGGAATCATGATGCCTTCAGCTTTGCTTTTCTTTTTCAGGATTGCTTTGGCTATGTGGGGTCTTTTATGGTTCCATACAAATTTTAGGATTATTTGTTGTAGCTTTGTGAAAAATGCTCCTTGTTTTTTGACAGGGATTGCATTGGATGTGTAGATTGCTTTGGGCAGAATAGACATTTTAACAATGTTTGTTCTTCCAGTCCATGAGTATGGAATGTTTTTTCCATTTCTTTGTGTTCTCTTCAATTTCTTTTATAAGTGTTCTATAGTTTTCAGAGTGCAGACATTTTACCCCTTTGGTTAGGTTTATTCCTAGTTATCTTATGTTGTTTTTTTTTTATGCAATTGTAAATGGTATAGATTCCTCCTCTTCATTATTGGTGTATAGAAATGAAACAGGATTTCTGTACATTGACTTTATATACTGTTACATTGCTAAATTCGTGATTACTTCTTTGCCTAATTCATGGTTAGGTCTGGCAATGTTTTTGGTGGAGACTTTTGGGCTTTCTACATAGAGTATCATGTCATCTGCAAATGGTGAAAGTTTGACTTCTTCCCACCAATTTGGATGCTTTTTATTTCTTTTTGTTTGATAGCTGAGGCTGGCTTCCTGTACTCTGTTAAATAGTATTGATAAGAGTAGACATCATTGTCTTGTTCTTGACTATAGAGGAAAAGGTCTAAGTTTCTCTCCATTGAGGATGATATTAGGTGTGGGTCTTTTGTATGTGGCCTTTAGGATGTTGAGGTATGTTCCATCTATCCCTACTTGGTTGAAGGTTTTTATCAAGAATGGATGCCATATTTTGCCAAATACTTTTTCTGCATCTACTAAGAGGATTATATGGTTCTTATCCTTTCTTTCATTAATGTTGTGCATTGATTAATTAATTAATGTTGATTGATTTGCAAATATTGAACCACCTCTGCAGCCCAGGAATAAATCCCACTTGATTGTGGTGAATATTTCTTTTAATACACTGTTGGATTCAATTTGCGAGTATCTTTTAGAGAATTTTTGTATCTATGTTCATCAGGGAGACTGATCTGTAATTGTCCTTTTTAGTGAGGTCCTTTTCTGGTTTTAGAACCAAGGTTATGCTGGCCTCATTGAAGTTTGGAATTTTTTCTTCCATTTTTGTTTTTTGGAACAGTTTGAGAAGAATAAGTATTAACTTTTCTTTAATTTTCTGGTAGAATTCCCCTGGGAAGCCATCTGGCCCTGGACTTTTGTTTGTTGGGAAATTTTTGATTACTGATTCAATTTTTTTTTTTTTTTTTTTTTGCTGGTTATGGGTCTGTTCAAATTTTCTATTTCTTCCTGTTTTAGTTTTGTATGTATTTATATGTTTCTAGAAACTTGTCAATTTCTTTCAGATTGCCCTGTTTGCTGACATATAATTTTTCATAATATTCTCTTATAATTATTTGTATTTCTGTGGTGTTGGTTGTGATTTCTCCTCTTTCAATTGTGATTTTATTTGTTTGGGTATTTTTTCTTTTCTTTTTGATAAGTATGGCTACAGGGTTATCATTTTTATTTTTTTATTATTTTTATGTTTGTTTATTTATTTATTTCTGTGTGTGTGTGTGAGAGAGAGAGAGAGAGAAAGGCAGAGTGGGGCAGGGGCAGAGGAAGACACAGGATATGAAGCAGGCTCCAAGCTTTCAGCACAGAGTCAAATGCAGGACTTGAGCCAAGAACTGTGAGATCATAACCTGAGCAGAAGTGGATACTTAACTGAGTAAGCCAACCAGGCGCCCCAGTTCATCATTTTTATTAATTCGTTCAAAGAACTAGCTCTTAGTTTCATTGGTCTGTTCTACTGGTTTTTTTTTTTTTTGTTTCTATATTGTTTATTTCTGCTCTAATCTTTATTATTTCTCTTCTTCTGTTGGCTTTAGGCTTTATTTGCTGTTTCGTTTCTAACCACTTTAGATATAAGTTTAGGTTGTATATTAGAGACTTTTCTGGCTTCTTGAGGTAAGCCTGTATACATTGTACATTTTTAACTTGTATTGTTAACTGTGCTAGTATTTTCATTGTACGTGTTTTTGTGGTGCTCTGGTTGTGAAGTTACATGGGATTTACGTTGTTTCCCAGTCTCCCCCAACCCTGCATGATTTTTTCTCCTGAATATTATCATTAACCTTTTTAATTGAGTGGGCATTTTTTTTAGAGCAGTTTTAGGATTACAGAAAAATTGACCAGAAAGTACAGAAAGATACCATATACCTCCTTCCCCCTTTCCCCATAGTTTTATCTATTATTAACACATTGCATTAGTGTGATGCATTTGTTACAATTGGTGAACAATTGGAATTGTTGATTGTAGTTGTAATTTTTTTAAATGTTTATTTACTTATGAGAGAGAGAGAGAGAGCAGGGGCAGAGCAGAAAGAAAGGAGACACAGAACTTGAAACAGGCTCCAGGCTCTGAGCTTCCCCCACAGAGCCTGATGTGGGGCTCAAACTCACAAACCAGATCATGACCTGAGCCAAAGTCAGACAATCAACTGAGCCACCCAGGTGCTCCTGTAATTGTAATCGTAATTGTAATTATAATTGATACATAATTGTAATTGTAATTGATACATTATTATTAACTAAAGTTCATAGTTTACATTAGAGTTCATCTTTGTGTTGTTCAACAATTCTGTGGGCTTTGACAAATGCTTAATGTCACATACTCATCATCGTGGTATTATAACAGAATAGTTTTACTTCTCTAAATATCTGGTGCCATACTTACTTATTCCCCTGCATCATTTATCCTTGGAAACCATTGATCTTTTTACTTTTCTTTAGTTTTGTCTTTTCCAGAATTGTATATATGGAGTCATACACACTCTGTTTCTTTTTCAGACTAGCTTTTTGCCCTTAGCAATATGACTTATCATGGCTTGATAGTTCATTTCTTTTTATTGCTTAATGACATTCCACTGCATAGATATACCAAAGTTTAGCCATTCACTTTTTAAAAATATTTATTTATTTTTGAGACAGAAAGAGGCAGGATGTGAGTGAGGGAGAGTGGGAGACAGGTTCTGAAGTAGGCTCCAGGTTCTGAGCGGTCAGAACAGAGCCTAACATGTGGCTGGAACTCACGGATGATGAGATTACGACCTGAGATGAAGTCAGATGCTTAACTGACTGAGCCTCCCAGGTGCCCCTAGCCATTAACTTATTGAGGAACACCTTGGTTTCTTCTAACTTTTGAAAATTATGAATAAAAATGCTATAAATGCTCATGTGCCAGCTTTTATACGAACATAAATTTTCAAATTATTTTCGTATATAACTAAGAGTGCTATTGCTGGGTTGAATGGTAAGATTATGTTTAGCTTTCTTATTGTCCTTCAAAGTGAGTATACCATGTTACCTTCCCACCAGAAAAGAATGAGAGTTCTTATTGCTTCATGCTCTTCATCAACATTTGGAATTTGCCAATGGCTTGGATTTTAGCCATTTTAATAGCTATGTTATGGTATCTCAAAGTTTTAATTTCAATTCTCTAATGATATAAGATACTGAACATCATATGCTTATTTTCCATCTTATATCTTCTTTGGTGAGGTGTCTGTTCAGAACTTTATTAGCTTTTCATTTGGGTGGTTTGTTTTCTTATCATTGACTTTTGTATATTTTGGACATATGTCCTTTATCAGATGTAGGTTTTGCATAGATTTTGTCCCAGTCTGTCTTTTCACTTTTTTAAAATGTTTATTTATTTTTGAGAGAGAGAGAAACAGAGTGCAAATGATGGAGGGGCAAAAAGAGAGAGGGAGACACAGATACCAAAGCAGGCTCCAGGCTCTGAGCTGTCAGCACAGAGCCTGACATGGGCTCGAGCTCACAAACTGTGAGATCATGACCTGAGCTGACACTGGAAACTTAACGACTGAGCCACCCAGGAGCCTCTCTGTCTTTTCACTTTTTAAAGTGACCAGTTATTTTCAGGGGATAATTTTGTAGAGCAAAAGTTATTTTGTTTTGTTTTATTTTTCCCTAGAAATGTGTGCATTGTTGGAGAAGTAACACTTGAACACTTGATATCAGATTTCTAAAACTAAGCTAGCCAAATAAAACTCACACTGCTCATATTCTAAGCAAAACTAAACTGAAAGAATGTTTGGTAAGATACAAAGTCACTTTAGGCAACTACAGAAGATAATTAGAAAGGTTCACATAGGGGCTTTCTATTCAATACTACCTAAAAGTCAGTAAAATTGAAGTTAGTGACTATTGCATAAAATAATACTTTAAAGTAGGAAGGTTTTAAGGGAAAAAGTATAAACCTGATGTTTTGAGGACTGATTAATTTAGTAACTTTCTACATAAAACCTCTCTATACATACTAGTTCTTATTTTACTGCTCTTAGATGAAACTCATTTTATTATTATTTTTTAAATTTTTAAACATTTTTATTCATTTTTGAGTGACAGAGAGAGACAGAGCATTGCATGGGAAGGGCCGAGAGAGGGGGAGACACAGAATCTGAAGGAAGCTCCAGGCTCTGAGCTGAAAGCAGTGTCTGACATGGGGCTCAAACTCACAGACTGCAAGATCCATGACCTGAATCAAAGTTGGATGCTTAACCAACTGAGCCATCCAGGCACCCCTGCTCTTAGATGAATTTTAAAGCAATAAACAGTTGGGAATAATAAGGTCTGATTTTTCAGATACATTTTTGACATTAGTTTCCAGAAATATTAGGAGCCTAAATGTAGAAATCTAGGTTGAAAGTAAATGGACACCTATATAAGCCTATATTTCCTCAATGACTTGGACCATCAGAACATTTATCTTGACAGTTGTAATATATTGCAGTTTCCTTAATAATCTGAAGGATAATTCAAAGAACTCACAATTGAGCTTTGTTGAGGAAGTCAAAAGGATAACATTGATATAAGTATTTTTACATATTTAACCTTATTTAGAGTTACAGACATTCCTAAATGTAACAGATACAGTGAGTGAATGGATGAATGAGCAAATGAATATAGTCATTCTATTTGCCAAATGGCTTAGACATTATGCCAAATATTATTTATTGATACTCAGCACCATCCTCACACTTCTATATTCCTCCTGTATGAGATATTTCTCAGAATCTGTTGCCAGCAGTATTCTAACCAAATTCTACTAATGAGAGGCACTGGTATAAAATTTAAGAGG
Source organism: Proteles cristata cristata (assembly GCA_017311185.1). Lineage (NCBI taxonomy): Eukaryota > Metazoa > Chordata > Mammalia > Carnivora > Hyaenidae > Proteles > Proteles cristata. The sequence continues at coordinate 1,516,593 of JAESUZ010005330.1, read as the reverse complement.
ATTTTTTTCAAGCCCTAGCAATAGCTCCAAGTTCCCCCAGCCCTCATTATTGTGTAAACCTCTAAGTTTTTGTGCATTAAATCCTTCGTGAAATATCTACAGTGCTTGGCTGGATATTGGTTAATGTTTTTAGCATGTTTAAACAGTTTGTGGGTGGAAATACAATGACATGAAATCACTCTAGCCCACCATTCTGCAATACACCATGAAAAAAATGTACCACATTTGTACACTACTGTAAAACCATTGTTTCCAATGAACTAGACTCAATAAGCAGCCATCAGGAAGGATGTGTCCTTTGTTAAAAAAAAAAAAAAAAGTTTGCAAAAGGGCAGGATTTGTGGATTCTGTTTGGTGTCACGAAACTGAGGTAACAGAAATCCAATGGCATCGGCTAAGTCAAAGGTAGTTATTTTTCTCCCCAAATAAAAAATCTGGGTGTAGGCAGGTTTGGGGTTTCACAATGGCTCAGTAAGGTCATCAGTGTTTCAGTTCCTAGTTTTCTGATCTGACATCCTTAGCTGTGGCTTTTGTCCTTATTCCTGTGTAATCGTGATTTCCAAAGGGATACTCCAACCTCTACCTTCGCAGGAAAGAAAGAAGGCAAAGACCTTATTAGGAAAGACCCTCTAGAATCCCTAGCATATTTCTCTTTATAACTTCATAGATAGAGTTATGTCCTATGGCCACTCCCAATATTTTAGCTGGACACATTGCTACTCTACACAACATTGTGGTTCTCTCAGTAAGGAGAAAAAGGGAGAATGAGTATCAGGGAGGAAGCTTGCAGTGTTCTAAACCATAAGGCAAAGGAGCAAACAAAAGCCAACGTAAATGATGTCATCAGGAAAAAGAAACAATACTTTATAAAAGTAGTGTTGTGTTACCACAGTATGGAAGAAACTATTAATGCAACTCAATCATTTCAGTAGGAATAATGATCATCAGGATTACGTTAGGCTGTATATCATAGAAAGACTGACTGGCAGCAATTTAATCAGGATAGAAATTTATTTCCTCCTTTGGAAAAAAATCTTGCAGTAGGAACGTGAGAGTTGTCACTGTGGTTTTCTAATAATGAGCTGATTAGTCTATTAGTCTATTTTCCTATTCTACCATCCTCAGCACTTAGTTTCCAATCACAAGGTCACTTCATGGTCAAACATGGTTGGTGTTGCTACAGACATCATTTCTTCATTTCAAGCCAGCAGAAAAAGAATGCGAGGGCAGAAGGGTCATTCTTCCAGTCAAGTCAGTTCTTTCTAAGGAAACTCCCACTTGGTCCTCACATTTCTGCTTTTATTTTCCTGGCCAGAACACAGTCAACCTGGCCAGGCAGAGTTGCAAATGAGGCTAGGGAATAGCAACTTTTAGCAATTTTCATTGTCACCTTAAATAGATTTCTATTATCGAACAAAAGAGGAATATGGATTGTGTTAGTTATTATCTCATTTATAGGATTACCTTCAAATATGCAAGACAGCACGTGGATTGAATTTTATTATTCATCACTCTAAGAAATCTATTTTCTCTCCTAAACATTGTAACTGAAAATTGAGAATAACAGTCCTACAAAAGGTAATTATTTAAATGAAAAACAATACATGCTATAAAATAATCATTTTCATTAATAATCTTTAGATTAGAACTCAGTCTAGAGCTAGATTAAAAATATTGCCAAACAATACCCATTGCTTTGGACAGAGGAAACTCAGCTCATGGAATTATTTAAGAGGAGGGAGCAACTATGCCTATAGAAAGGGAAGAAGGGCAGAGACCTTAGACATTGGCTCTTTGGATCCACCTTTTAATGGAGTTACCGGGGTGAGATTGAGGAAAAGGCAGGGTGATAGAAGTTAAGAAATTGGTGAATAAAAATTGAGACAAGTAAATGTCAAGGAATTACAGGAGTCTTTAGTCTTCAAAGAAAAAAAAATCTCCAAATATTGCTCATAAAAATTAAATCTGTTATTGGGTGATGACCCTGGCTTTGTAAAGTTGAAAAATGAAACCGTTATCTAAGGAACTCAAGCAAAACTCTTTGTATTATCTGAGTTACTTGAATAATTGAGGTGAAAGTGGGATTTCTGCCTGGATTATTCATGTAATTGCCTTAACTCTAAGATTCATTTGGTGGGTAGAGACTTTTCCTTAGGATGTATTTTTAGAATGCTAAATGTGAAAAATTAGACTTCTAAATTAAGCAAAACAATAGAAGGAGGGAGTGACGGAGGAGAGAGAGGGAAACAAAATAGTAAGTAGTTCATTGTCAGAATAAATCTATACTTTTTTCCCTATACTTTTTCTAATGACAATAACTGACATCCACTTTTTTTATCATAGAATGAACTTCCATGATGAATAAGGGAGCTATATATGGGTCTCCATATAACCAACAGTATTTTCTAAAGTCATAAATTCCTTTTTGAATTTTAATTCTTTAAAGTTTGGAAAATTAGTGGCTCCAAATCCAGCCATTTAATTTTATAAAGCCAAGTAAATTGACTTGAAAATCATACTGTATTCTCTGGTTGATTCATATTATTGGTCTTTGCCTTGAGTGCTTAAAGACAAATTAAAAGGATGATCTTATCCAAGTTGCCACTGCATTCTCTTCTTTGGTAGCAGAACTTGGCAGTGAGCCAAAATGAGAAACTATTTGCCAGCCTCCCTTATAGCTGAGTGTCTCATATTACTACGTTTTGACCTACAAATGGGAATGTTGTTTGAGATTCTGGATAGGATCCCTCTTTTCTGGACTGCTTCTGGCTTCTACCGAGGACAGGTGCCTAGATCTCCAGTAGCTATCTTGGGACACAGGGCGATTTTAAGAATAGAAGCCACACACTAGGTTGGTGAATGAATTAGAAGAAACTTGAGCCCATGATGACTATACCTGCTCCAGGGTGCCGACTTTTTACTGTTTTAACTTAATAAAGTAGAAACTTTTATTTTAAGACATAATTATTTCTAGTTCTGTTACTAGCAGGTGAACACAATTTCTATATGACATTAAAGTATTGGTTGAAAATATTTTGGAATTTTAGGGTTAAATTTCCAGATATGTATAATTGCCTCTTTCAATCCCCACCCCTCCACACACTCCAATTTGTAAGAAAGAAAACTAAGCAATTAGTTATATGAAGTTGTACCAGTAATACATTTTGTGCAATTATAAATGATAGCATTTGCAGTGGGAATTGTGAGAAGTAAAAACTAAAGCATTACTAAAGAATTTCTCAGCATGTATACATAAACTTAAAAAAAAAAAAAGCAGTGGGGGGCACCTGGGTGGCTCAGTTGGTTAAGTCTCTGACTTAACTCAGGTCATGATCTTAACGGTTTGTGGGCTCTGTGCTGATAAAGCAGTGGAAGGAAGGAAAATATAGAAATAGAATGTACCAATAGAATGTTAACAGTTTTTTTTTCACAGATTTAGCTAAGGTAAGTATAATATTTATAGCAAGACAGGAAGGAAACATCTATAGAGCAGTCTGATGGAGTAGTAAGTATTAATTTTCTCTTTAGAAGCTGCCCCAATTCTCTCCATCTTTTAATATCCAGCTCTTCTATGAAATACTCATCAATCCTCCTATAAAAATTAACCTTTGCCCTTGTTACATTCATTAGGACCAGTACTAAGTTACAGTGAGGGAAGTGTATGTCTTAGACACAATATTTTAAGGGGAGCCAAAAAGTTCAGTAATCAAGAAAAATATTTTAATGGAATATTTTAATTAGCACATTACAGCATGCAGTCCAGTCTCTTGTTTTAGATATAAATTTTTAATTGTTTCACATTTATCTCTATTATAGCACTCAAATAGTACTCTTTATGAATGTTCTCTCCCAACAGTACCATACTTATTTTCATATTCCTCATGTGCCTACTACTTTGTTTTAAGTTTGAAGTTCTCTTAAAAAATATTAAATCGAATCTATTGAAAGATTTTGCAAGAATATACTGTGTTACGGGAAGCAGGATTAAGTTTTCATCATTAAATTTAACTATAGCAGAAGAATAACAGAGGATAATGGATGCTTTGAAAGTATTTATAATTCAGGGGTGCCTGGGTGGCTCAGTCAGTTGGGCGGCCAACTTCGGCTCGGGTCATGATCTCACCGTTCATGGGTTCAAGCCCCTCATCGGGCTCTGTGCTGATAGCTCAGAGCCTGGAGCCTGCTTTGGATTCTGTGACTCCCTCTCTCTCAGTCCCTCCCCTGCTCATACTCTGTCTCTCAAAAATAAATAAATGTTAAAAATTTTAAAAAGTACTTATAATTCAGTTCTATGGGAAAATCACCTGACTTCTCTTTGACTAAAACCCTGCTCAGTCTGGAGAGACGGGGAATTATAATACTACTTTATATTCATATAGCACTTTGCCCTACATAAAGTGCTTTCTTTTAATTTTCACCTTAATTCTGTAAAGTAGGTATTATCATCCTTATTTTTTACAGAAAGACTGAAAAGTTAAGTGACTTGCCCAAGGAGTTATAGGCAGAAAGTGGGAGAACTGGGGTTCTAACCCAGGTTTTCTGTGTCGAAATGTGATGCCTTTCTGCTATTCCAAATGCTAAGTCTTGGGATTGACCAAGGAGAAATAATTCATGCAGCAACTACAACAGTGTGTGTTGTGTTTATTAAACAATGTCAGTAGCACCCAAAACAGCAGTATTTTACTGAGTGTAGTCTTCTTGATTAAAACTGTTCTGATTTTTATGTGTTTGGTGAAGTAGCTCAACTCTTCTGATACAGGATCAGAAGTTCCAAGGTAATTTTTCTGGTTGGGGGCAGAATCTTACATTAAATGTAAGAACATTAAATGTCAAAGAACAGGGGGGAAATGAGGAAATTATGTATCACCTGAGTATTAGTTTCTAACTACCACTTTATCACTAATGTATGTGTGATATTCTGCAAAGAATGTAAACCATATGTTTGCTTCTTTATGAAAAGAAACATTTGGGAAGGTCTTTCAGCTGAAAAAGTTTATTTCAATGTGAAATACTATTACAGTATTCAAGACTTAGGAATTAAGTTTAACGGGTTGCTTTTTTTATATTTAGGGGGAAAATCTAGGACTAAACTTTAAAACACCATACAGTAATTAAATTTGAGAGCCTATAACTGCTTCAAATATAATTTTTATCAACATAAACATAACTCCAAGCCAAAATGCCCATTATCAGCCAATCTAGTAGAAGATTTCTTCCGCAAAACTACAGATTCTCCTCTCGGGTTGCTGCCCAGAGATTTAAAAAACTTCAGTCTTCTTTTTGTATGCTGATAGCTGAATTCCAAAAGAAAGCCTCTTTCTTCAAAACAGCCAGAATTCAAAGAAATTCAAAGCTATTCATTTTGATGAATTGCAACCTGTCATCAATAACTATTTATTGAATGTCCACAGGGTGCCTAGGCATTTAAGTGGCAAGTGATTTATTTGCATTATTCAAAGGATTTCTAAGGGGAGTCTGAAGATTTGCAGACGTCTTTAAAGATGCAAAGTGGTGTGTGTTTCTCCCATTTAAACTGCCCCTACAAGGAATGAATCGAAAAGTCTGGATTTCAGAGCTCTAGGGATTTCTAGCACTCAGAGCTGACTTTTGTAAGTGAAGACCCCATTGGGTGCCAGGCGATAGGCGGGCTGGTGGTCAGAACATGGCCCCACTAGGGACTTCTGGACAAGTTAAGCCTTCCCTGGGCTGAAGCAGGGCTGACTGGCGCAACGGCTGCCCTGACCGGCCACCCCATCCCTCCCCCCTACCCCTCCACTCCCACCCCCACACGAGGCTCACACCCTCTCCGAGTCTCCCAGCCTCGACCGGTTCTCGCGAGATCCGGGCAACTGAGCGCTCGGGGCCTTTTCAAATCGGGATCCGTTACCGCTTTCCCGGCCGCCGCCATTGTAGCGCTCGGAGCCCCTAAGCGCAGGCGGCCGAGGGGGAGGCGGAGGCATCGGCAGCGGGATGGCGGACGCCGACAAGCCCGAGGTGCTCGGGGCCGCTGGCGACGACAGTCCGCATCAGCAGCCCGTGGAGCAGCCGGGCGAGCCGCGGCGAGAACCGCACCCGCCGGAGCCGGAGAAGCAGCCGCCGCAGCACAGCAGCAGCTCCAATGGCGTTAAAATGTATTGTCTTTTCCTCCGGGGATCAGGGCGAGGTGGGGGGCGGGGAGTCGGCCTGGGAGGGGGGCGAAGCCTGCCTGGGCCTCGGTGGGGGATACCCAGCCCCGGGCCGTGGGCGGCTGGAGTAGCAGGTGCACCAGGGCCGCTCCCAGGCCCCCCTTCCCTCCAGCCCCGGGCCGGGTGAACCGGGGTGCGAGCCGGGGGGCCGATGCCCCTCTCCTGTTTCCAGCCGGAGACAGCGGGTCACCCCTTCTTCCTAGACTTCCAGCTGGAGAATCTTTGAGCAAAGCACGGCGGCCGCCACGGTCTGGAGGAAAATGGTCCCCCTTTTAAAGCCCAGGACTGTAGTTAGTGTTCATCACTAGGGAGTAACTAGGGATGACATCATCGGACATTTCCTCTGAACTACCGAGAACGTATTTAAAAGGAATAGTCCCCGATCTCCCGGCCTCATTCAGAGCTTTATAAGTTCAGTGTTTGCTGTTGCTTTCTGAAGTGTGTGTTAATTTCTGAACTGATATATATACCAAAGAGGAAGGTTAATGTGCTGTGAGCCAAAATCCATTGTGTTACCCTTGAATTGGTTAAGAGGTTATTCCGAAAGGGAAATGAGCGTGATGCCTTGGTCTCCCACCTCCTCTGCAAATGTTTGTAAGCCTTGCAGGTTATTTTTTTTTTTTTTTTAAAGAACTCCTTGTGTGATGGCTTGTTCTTAATTTTGGTAAAATAAGATTTTTTTTTTTAATTTGGAGAAAGTCTGACGCTTTTAAGATTGCCCCTGTCATCAGTGTCTGTAAAGAATTTAGTTGACTCGAATCCATAGTAATTTCCAGTTACAAGGAAATCTTATTCTCCCCATTGTTCTTGTTATATAGGGGGATATGAATCAGGCATTCTCTTGCATATGCCCACCTCTTTAAACTTGAAGTTGAAAGTATGTTAATAGTTTACTGAAAACATCCTTTTCCTCCTTTCAGTTATGCCTCGGAGTAGAAAGCAGTGAACATCTGATCACACTAATATAGACACGAGAAATGTTCTTTTCTTTTGTATAAGAACATTTGAAGCCGTATGGTAAGACCTGGACTAGTTTGTGTAGGAATTGATCGCAGATAAGATAGCTCTCCCAGCTCAGTTATGACCCTCTTACTCTCACTTGGGTTTGAATAGGATAGGTTGCATCTTCTAGGCAGAATAGAGGTGCAGGTGTAAGAGATTCGACCTGGGTGGAATTTGTTCCTCCGTGCAGAGTGGTGCCACCTCACTAACAGCATCTGGAAAGTGAGCACTTTCTACCGTGCCTGCCAAGATTTGGACTCTCAGGGATTTGGCCTCAACTTAGAATAAAGAGCATTGGAATGTTAAACTTAAAATATGTGTTTTTTATTTATATCTAAACGTGGGCTTGCCACCCTTTTCCCCTGAACAAAAAGTACAGCCTTGTGTGACAAAGAGAAGCCCTACTATACTTGGTTGTGATTAATATAATAGTGTCTGTACAGATAAAGCCGGCATGTAAACCTCCCAGATCTAAAAATCTCTAATCCCTCTTAAAGTCTCATTGTGGTTTAGCTAGACAAGAGAGGACAGAGGTGGGAAAAGAATCTCTTTTCACTTCAAATTGAGGAAGAGGAAAATATGAAGTGAAGAAATAAAGAAATATTAGTAGTAAATACAAATGAAGATTCTTTTCATATTGCTTACAATTCATCTCTCATACCTTCCCCTTTACCGAAGTTGAGTAAAGAAGCAAATTTGCTCTTGAGGGTTTCTTGTATTGTCAATTCCATAAGAACCATACAATGGTCCACCATAGGTCGGTCATTCATACTGAGTAACTAGGGACATTTACCTGCATCAAACTAACAACCTTTTTTTTTTTGACCCTGTGAACCAACTAGAGTAGTTTAACAATCCAACACATAACCCTTGACTGCCATATGTTTTTAAGGGTAAGAATTCATAGAGGTTATACAAATTAACAAATATTGCCTTTAACATATGTATTGCTTGGAAGAGAAGAGAGTGCCGCTTAGCAAGATTGAAATGACTTACTGAGGTTAATCCATAGTCCTTGAAGATAGAGACCACGATCTTACTCATCTTTGTATCCCCAAGGCCTTATATCTATAAAGGCCTAGTAAATACATGTTTAAGAAATGCAGAAGTGAACTTTTATGATTATGAAACTATACACCTAGGATTTCATAGGTTTAGTCTTTTCCTTTATGCCAAAATGGTATACTAGCTCTCCTTTTCTTAAGTGAACAGGAAGAAAAATAGCAGTATTGTTATATAACTTTTCATTATTTTCTGTGTGATTAACATCTTGGAGTATATGGAAATTGTGGGTTACATTAGGGTATAAAACATTAAGCATCGAAGTAAGGTGAAATATTTGAAGTAGAGTGGTATTTTTTTTATCATATTAGGAGTAAGAATGGAAGTGGGCTTAATTTTAGATTTCATACTATAGCATGTTTTTAAAATCACATATTAAAACTATGTATTCTTATTTGATGTTGAATATTGGTTTTTCAGAAATTTATGTTATTACTTGGGTAGGCGTAATTCATCTTAAGAGTAGAGAACATTTTTGTGACTTAAGATAGTCACAGTCTTTGTTTCCAGTACCTTCAGGGGGGATGGTTAAGTGAACAGTTAGGGAATTATTACATGGAATTCTGGATATAGTGCCAATATTTGATATTATGTAGCATCATTTCCCTAAGAGTTTTCACCTGTATCTTAACTGTCCATTCCATTGTGTGTTTATGACATAAAAAGAGTTCAGGAATTAAGTAATTACAGCTTTGTTTCTCTAATCAGACCATACCTCTAGCCATTAAACTGGTCTGCCTTCCACAGATAATTTATGTGCTGTAGATAGCAGTGTAGCAATATCTGTAATATGCCACTAATTGGGGAAAACCTGAAGAAATCGCTCTCTCTGGTCATACTTGGAATAAATATTTTAGAGTGGTTATCCTACATATCATTGCTTTTCAGTGAAGTTATCAGATTGTTGTAAGCAAATGCTTACAATATTCATAAAAGAATAGAAGAACATAGTATTTCAGACTCTGTATTTTTCACAGTTGGTTTCATCTAGGAAGCAGATAGGTAGAAGACCTACTTAGCTAGAGACTGTATAGATGTCTGCTTACCTAAACAGAGACCGTTATTTTACAAACATTCACTGAATTCAGCCTACTATGTACATATGTTCTTTGGGGGATTAAAAAGAAGAGTTTGCTTTTGTATCTACTAAGAACCAGAGTAAAGACCTTTGTACCTTTTGGCTGCTTGCTGCCATTTTCAAAAGTGGCACACTGTTCAGACAGGTAGGTACTTGCTGCAGCTGGACAGTTGTGAAGAACTCTTCTAGGCTGTGCCATTTCTTTTTTTTTTTTTTTTTAATGTTTTATTTATTTCTAGGAGACAGAGAGAGACAGCGTGAGCAGGGAGGGTCAGAGAGAGGGAGTCACAGACTGAAACAGGCTCCAGGCTCTGAGCTGGCAGTCAGCACAGAGCCCGACGCGGGGCCCGAACCCACAAACCGCGAGATCATGACCTAAGCGAAAGTCGGACGCTCAACCGACTACGCCACCCGGGCGCCTCATAGGCTGTGCCATTTCTGATGAGAGAAGATGTTTGATTGTAAAGGTGTCCCTGTCAAGGTCTGAAAAGGTGGCAAAGCAAGTTTGGCCCTAATGTCTCTTCCTTGATTTTAACAGTTTTTCTGGCAGATAGCACCATCTGTGCTCAGATGAGCATGGGTTTTTAATTGACTGTTCATTCATTCAAAAATTAATATTTATTGAGCAACATGTTATGTGCAGTCACCATGCTAAGTGCTGCTCATACCAGTGCCGATGGTTTGTTCTTACAGAGTATTCCATACGGTATTTATGGTTGTGTTGTTACCTGCTCAGAAAGGTAGTGTCTAAAAAGGTCAATATCTCATGGAAAAGATGACTACAGTAAGTGTATGTGGACCACTACTGTGTTTAGAGGCCCACAGTTGGTTGGTTTAGAAGATAAGTGAGTGCCTGGATTATGAAACCTGAGTGGTTGTTGGAAAAACTCAGGAAGCTTTAAAAATTTTGGATTTCTGAATGTCATTCCCAGAGATTTTTATTAGTATATGATTACATAAAAGTATTAATTAGTTTCAGAGTCACTAGAATAATTAGTGATTTAAAACCTATTGTTATCTCTTCCGTAAAAAAGGATTCCTTTTGAAAGGTAAATTGCATTTTTAAAATACATACCCAGATTTTCATGTATAGAATTTACTTTTAAGTATATACACAGGCGTTATGGATGGTTGGTGGGGAGCATCATATAGTTGCATTGTGATTGCAGTCTTATAAATTAAATATTTTTCCAGTTAGGGTCTCATTAAAAAGTAGATTTATAAAATGTTGATACATGTTGCCTTTGAGTACTGCTGCTTACCTCCACTCCATCCCACCTTGTAGGTAATTACTACTAGTAAAAATTGTATGATTCTATGAAATACCCTATTTTAATTTATAGGTTAATGCATCGAAAATGTTGAGTATGAAAATACCAGGATACTTTACCAATTAATTATGTTGATCAAAATTGGGAATAGAAATAATTATGAGAGTCAAATGGGTGTGTAAAAAGCTATGTGTTTTCATTATGTTTTTAAGCAAACTTGATGAGAAGTTTGGTAATATGCCCAAATCCTTGCTTTGACATAGCATTGGTCATTTCAGAGCAGACAAGCTGACACTTCAGCTGCTTTGCTGAGGTCTAACTTGGTGGAGAGTTTTGGGAAGTGAAGTGATAAATATGCAATATTTATGTAATGTAGGGTTCCATTATTAGAAACGTGACTGAGATTTTCTTCTTGTTTTGTTTTTAATTCGTAGGGAAAATGATGAATCAGTCAAAGAGGATAAATCTGAATTAAAAGAAAAATCTTCAGGAAATAAGAAGGCCAATAGATTTCATCCTTATTCAAAAGATAAGAATTTGGGCACTGGAGAAAAGAAGGGTCCAAATCGAAACAGAGTTTTCATTAGCAACATCCCATATGACATGAAATGGCAAGCTATTAAAGATCTGATGAGAGAAAAAGGTAACTATCCTCGATAAACCCACTGTTGGCTAATCTTCATATAGAAGGGGGAAGACCTAAGCAAACTTTTTTATTCTTCTGAGCCACACAGACTCAAAAAATTGATTTTTGTTTATTTCTTGACACATGAATTAATCTTTTCCTCTTCTCTCACGTGACACAATTTCATTACAAAGTCATATGGATAAATGAAGTCCCCCCCCCGCCATTTTAGTGGTATAGTAGTGAGCCAGCATATGCATGCCACCAAGAATTTTGTTAAAGTGATTGCTTTGTCTAGTTGAAGTTTTTATAGATTTTTAAAGGACTATTGCATTAGTTAAGCAATACATTTAGCGTGTTAAAGTATGACTAATAAGGTCTGATTATTTTTTTCCAAAAGCTGTTTTGTTATTATCTTGGTGGAGTCTGGAATCTGGCTGTGGAGTTCATTTTGTTTGCATTGTCATGAATGCCATGATGCTGTCTCTGCAGTTCTATATTAAAATTGCGTTACTGCTGTTGCAGTTTTGTTTTTAGAATAACCTGAAAACCTTCATTTTATATATATGGTTGGTTTTGGGGAAAAATAATTTTAATATTTGATCTTGTAAAAGTTAGCTTTGTTATCTCTTGAAAAATTGAGTTTCAACCAGTCCTGCAAACTATGTACTTGGCTTTGAGGCTGATCTCTTCTAATAAATACAAAAACCCTTGCATTGGTGTATCTGTTGTAAGGTGACAACTATTTGATTGGTTTTATTCATTGACTTTATTTAGAAAGTGTGTGGCTTGCTGTGAAGCATGACTTGTAAATTTAGTTTACTGATGGCAAACATGATTGAAGACATTCAGGTAGAAAGTCACCTTAAAACAGCTGTTGTGTGTAGGCGACCAAAGTTATTTGAAAAGTGTTAATGTTGATGTTTTTAATATGATAGGCTAAGGGACCATTTGTATGTATATGTGCATTTGTTCACCAACTATATCATGCTGGCCAAAATATGATCTGTAGTATGAATTAGGTTAATATGGTTGTTAGCTTTTTTAGAGAATGTGGATGATGTACATTTCAGAAAATTAGTTAAATTTACATAGCCATTGATAGGAGGTATGTTGGTCTGGTTTTGATTGTTGGTGAATAATAGGTGCTTTTCTGTAGAGTTGTGCACAGGTGTGCAGTAAAGCAAGATATTGGTGTTTAAATGTATTGTTTCTTGGTATCTTCCTTTTGTATGTCTTATGTAGTTGGTGAGGTTACATACGTGGAGCTCTTTAAGGATGCGGAAGGAAAATCAAGGGTAAGTGCTGTGGGCAATAATCTGCTTGAGGTTTAAAAGTTCCTCAGCAGTTTACTTTTTGTATAATATTTGTACCAGTTTTTGGAAACTTAAGTTTCATTTTGTTTTACTTTATTATGCAAGATTTGAGGCTTTATACTAGCAAGTCTGACACTTATCCAAACCAAACAAGTTGCCTGGAAGGGATGGGTTTGTAAATGTTCATAAAGGGCATTCACTTTTCTAATGCTTTAAGGTAATGCTTCTTCTTAGCCAACAGATTTTAACATAGGATTTTCTTTTGTTGTGTTTTGATGTCTTCAAGGATATTTTAAAAGTTACTGCATTGATAATATTCCCTAAGAGTTTTCTGAGAAGCCCATAGCTTAAAGGTGTTAATTCAGAATGTATGTTTGCAACTTCTATTGAAGAACTTAATTTGGTAGCCTGCAAGACTACATAAGAGGCAGTGCTCTGACCAATTGGTATGAATGACACTGATGATTAAATTGACATAGAAGGAATTGGTTGATCATAGGTTTTGACTTTTAGCAACAAGAAAGCAATATACTGAAGAATCCAATGGAAAGCTTTCAACAGTGTTCACTTATACTGCAAAAACCAGTTGGGTGCATGAGAAAAACCTTGTCATCACATTCAAATGGCACTTTGAACAGTAATAATGACAAATAATTATTTTAAAAATGATTCTGTAGGTGTATTTCTTTAGCATAGGTGATTATTTTATATACTTAAACTGGAAGCTGTTAAATTGCGCGCAGCCAGTTTTCTCTAACAGTAGTTAATTAAACATGAGATTATTTCCTTTTGACCCTAATAAAATTGAAAGATATACATTAAAACAATTTGTACATAATTCATCTTTTGAAAATATTCATAACAGTGTAAGAATTGTTACATTGAAACCTCCACTTATTTCCTTGAGTTACTTTTGATTGAATTTGTGCAAATCCCTTAGTCTTAACTTAAAGAAGAGTCCTCTAAAAGTAAAGATGTGCTCCAACCTTGTTAAATGCTAGATTCTACTGCCTTAAATAGATAGAAGATTTGTGGTCACTTGCTGTTATGTTCTGGAAGTGTAAAAGATAAAAAGGGATTGTATTATACAGAGTTTACCATTAACTTCGTCTACTAATCTAAAATTTTTTTTTCTTTTGCATATATTGACAAATCTACCTGGATATAGGGTTGTGGGTAAGAATTTTTTTTTAAGTATCTTCAGTCAAATTTAAACTTCTGATTGAGAAGAAGAAAATTTAGTATATAAACATTTCTTATAATTTTTTCCCCATTAAGTGTCGTTGAATTCAAAGATGAAGAATTTGTAAAGAAAGCACTAGAAACTATGAACAAATATGATCTTAGTGGAAGACCTCTGAATATTAAAGAGGTAAGATTTCTTATATTTGGAATAATTTAAACTTTTGAATGTAAAGACATGTTTTCTTTGGGTTTTCATCTTTGGAGATGTATTTCTCTGACTATAACTTTTTATTTTTGAAGCCTAGATGCTTATTAAAGCATTATATAATTCATGATAGTTTTGCTTGTGCATGGTTTCCTATTTGCTTTAAGGCAGTTTTCCTATATATTTGATTTGTTCCAAGTTGTTAAAAGCAGAGGTGTATGATTTTTAAAAAATTCAGATTTTTAACGTTGGCAAAGTTTATTATGTCGACTTTATTTGGGGTAGACATTTTCAGTTTTTAAATTGTGTTGTTTTATTTGAGAAATAGATATTCTTGTAGTTGATAATAAAGGTTTCTTAGTAATGCAAATACCTTATGGATTTGAATAAAATTGATACTCACTTTTAATTCAAATCACCCTGAAACTATGTCAGATTAAAATATAAGAAAACTTGTGAATCTATTAGTGAAATTTGTAACTGGAACTTGGAAAACCTGAAAGTGGAGATATTCCCTTTGTATGGCATGGTAGTAGTATAAATACATTGACAAAAGAATAATCAGAAGATATTTAAAAGAACTAGTGAAATTGACCTTGGTAATGATTAGCTTGAATAGCAGTCATTTTCATGTCTTCCTTTAGTTCATCTTGTTCAGCTAATCTGAGTAGATTGATCACAGACCAGTTATGTATATATTCTTGCTAAAGTCTGTGTTGCAAACGATTGAGGATGTACTTTAGGACTCTGAAGGGTCTCTGCTAGCAAGGTTGCAAGTCTTTGGTAGTAGAGCATTACTGTCAGTCAAAGTTTAATTTGGTATAGTAATGATTTGAGTCCCAGCTCACTTTCTAGCTCTGTGACTAGGCAGGTTGCTTATTCTCTAAACCTTAGTAATTGTAATAGTACTACTGATAGTACTTACCTAATAGGGTTTTTATGAGGATTAATTGAGATAACATGGTAGAGAATTCAAGCTCCCACATCAGATAATCTGGGTGACACAGGGCAGATTTCTTACCTTTAATTACTTAGCAAACTACCTAACTTTAATTACTCAATAAATTACTTAACTTTAATTACGCTCTGTTTTTTTGTTTATTTATCACTAGAGTGAGAATAATATTAGAAGCTATCTGATAGTTTTTTAAGGTCTCAGTTAATATATGTAAAATACTTAATAAATGTTAACTACTAACTATAATTGTGATGTTATTATATAAAGCACTTACACAGTGCTCAAAATATTATATAGCTACATACTAAACAGTAGCTGTAATAATAGTTGCTTGTTGTTATTCCAGTCAAAGGTGGGAATGTTCCTGGTTGTTGGTCTCTTGATTCTGAGTATGAGGTTATATATAATAGCTTAAAATTAAAGACCATGCTATCAACAAATACAAGTATTCCACATCCCTTTTTTGGAGTCAGCTTCTGAATTCCTCTAATTCTATTTGAGCCTGGGGGGTTTGTCTGTCTGTCTGCCCCTCCTTCCTTCCTTCCTGCCTTCCTTCCTGTTTCCCTTCTCCTTTCCCTTCTCCCTCCCTCGCTCTTTGCCTCCTTCCTCCTTCCATCCTTCCTTCCTTTCTTTCTTTTGCTTTTCACTGGGAACTAGAGAAAGTTTAAACTGTTGTAGTCTGTGCCAGCCATTTATGTGGTGCTTTTTATGCTAAAGACCAAGCCCGTGTTGTTTATGTTCTTTGTAAGTTTTAGCACTTGTGTATCCTCAGTAATATTTTAGAAACCCTAGAATAGAGTTATGTGATCCAAACTGATGTAGGATACTTCCATTTTTAACTTTTTTGGGAGGGCAGAAATAACCGAGTTTGGCCTAGCTAAATGATGAAGTATTCTTTATTCAGTTAACTTTATGGATTAATATTACTAAAGGTCCTTTTCCTGGGAGTATCTGATTTACAAATGGGTAGCTGGCCTCAGTGCTAAACCTACTGGTAAGAGTCTTAAGAAAAAATATATTTCCAATATTTCTTACCAGATAACAGAACTGCATTTTTTCATTATATTAAATGGGATTAGGAGCAGTTGTAAACTTCTAGGTCTTCTAATAGCAATAGCAGGTAATGACTGGCAGACTGTCATCCAAGAGGAAAAGAAGAATAAAAGCCATGTTATATAGTGGCTACTTTGTTTTAGATAAATTGTATTTTATATATGTTTTATACATTTTTATGTATTTGTGTGTATATATTTATATATCTTAAAATATAAAAAGACAAATCAAAATATAGTGATATGATTAATATTAAGATGTTAAGGACAAACAACCTATCTCAGTAGTTTATGAAACACCTTTCCTACCCCTCCTTCTCTCCCCGTAGCTAACTACTATCATAAATTTTGCATTTGTGCCAAGGTTTTGAAGCTTTAGTTAGACCTGAAACATTTATTATTCACTAGGTTAAAAATTTTGCCGCATTTTTAAAAACACTTATTTCTTTATTTCTGTATTTCCCTTAATTTCTTCATGGTGAAGAAATACTTTGGAAGCTGGTATACGTTTATTCTTGTATTTACTTTTTCACCTTCTATTCTTCCAGCCTTCCTAGAGAATTTATTAAGGTCTCTTTTTATTAATATTCCCAGATCGAGAGCAGGAGTATAGAGTTGATGGTTACATTTATCATTGTCATTTGGTATCACAGATGATAGTCTATCAGTGTGTTTAGGTGTTTTTTGTTTGTTTATTTTTTTGCATTCCACCTAGTGAGATGAATGAGAAGTACAATTAAACTTGCTGTTTTGGTTTTGTTTAAAGGTAGAATATTTCTCTTATACAGTTAATAAACGTAATAAAAAGCAACTTTTATTATCGTTGTTCACTTGGACACTTAGGCTTTCTTTATCCCCCCACCTTCATCTCGTATCATAATCCATTGTCAGATCATCATCATTGTTGAGGAAGGAAAAAGGTCGGAAAGTGAGTAATTGTATTTTGTTTAGGAATGAAACTTATACATTATAATAGTTCCCCTTTACCCCAATATTCCTGGGTTTTATAACAGTCTGTTCCACTGTTAAAAAGCTTTGAATTAGTCTGATTTGGCATTGCCTTGGGCATCCAGTGGTGAGAATTCACCATTACTGCATTTTAGCAAGAAAAGAATCACAGTAAGTACAATACTTTGTTCCTCTTTGAGTTATATATTTTTATGCGTATGTGTCATGTATTTGTGCCCTAGTATAAGGGCAAAATTAAACTAATTTCAAGTTCTTAAGTGACTTTAGTGATTGGAAAACAGGTATTTAATTGACACCTCTGGAGACTGAAATCTTTTGTCTGTCCACAGGTTTTTATGGGACTGAATACTCTGGATAAGAAAAAAAGCTCACTCTTCAAGAGGGCCAATAATTTGAGCCAGTTGGGATAGCTACTGTAGAATTTGAAGTTGTTATTTTAATGATACAGATTTACTGATGTATCTAGTGGTATTTAACATTCAATGTGTGTTATAGGACCCTGATGGAGAAAATGCTCGTAGGGCATTGCAACGAACAGGAGGATCATTTCCAGGAGGACATGTACCCGATATGGGATCGGGGTTGATGAATTTACCACCTTCCATTCTCAATAATCCAAACATTCCTCCTGAGGTTATCAGTAATTTGCAGGCTGGTAGACTTGGTTCCACAATTTTTGTTGCTAATGTAAGTTTAAGCTTTAGTCTAAAGTTTTGTCATTCAGATATTTAGTTCTAATCATGAAATTATTTAATTAGATGAATGGGTTGTAGGTTTAGAGAACATTTTGCTTATTTTTAACAAAAGTAAGCAAAATAGTAATTATTGGAAACTCAAACCCGGTTTAAAAAAATATATATATATAAATATAAGGTTAAAGTGTAAATATGAGTAGTATTCTTAAAAAGGGAACTGTGGAATGTACAAATATCTTTGCAGTTCTTGAAAATGTTTACTTTCATTGTATGGGATTTTTGTTCATAGTGGTAAATGGATTTCTTTCTTTAGCTTTGATATTTGATATTTGTGAATGTGCACATTGTAGTTGGTTTGTCATTTGTTCTAAGGTTTTGAAAGTCAGTGATAGCAACAGTACTTTCCAAAATATGACTTTCTCTCAGTAAAAATAGATAAGCAAGTTTCAAATGTACAAAATAGGATTGAGCGGATAAGAGACTGTTTTGGAAATTTAAAAAAAATAAGGATAAGTAAGAACATTGGATGTAGGTTAATTAATTTTAAACAACTTAAGATGTTTTTATTTGAATACTATTGATGTACCATCTAACAAGAAGTATAGTTCTTTATAGTTTTGAGTTGAGAAAAGATTTGTTTGTATTATTTACAAATGGGGAGAGGGGTTTATTAGGTATGTAACTTTATATAATTTTATGTTAAGCTTGACTTCAAAGTTGGTTGGAAGAAGCTAAAGGAGGTGTTCAGCATAGCTGGAACTGTAAAGCGGGCAGATATTAAAGAAGACAAAGATGGCAAGAGCAGAGGAATGGGCACAGTCACTTTTGAACAAGCAATTGAAGCAGTTCAAGCCATTTGTATCCTGATTTACACTTTAGCGATATTTCATATGGTTGAAGAAGCTGGATAATACCATTTTGTGGGGGTCGTGGAATTTAAAGTTGCCTGGCTTAGAAATGTGTATTAGGCTTTAGTCTCCAGCACATAAAACCTTTATTATGTCCAAGTACCAAAGTCACTCTTAAAATTTGAATTAGCTGTATTACGTAAGCCTGGTCTGAACTCTTTTCTGCTTTCTCTTCCTGCCACAACTAACTGTATGTATATCTGCTGTTAACAGTTACTGTAATCCGTTGTACATTAATGCAGTTGCTTTAAATGAAGCCTTGTTATTTTTTCCCCCAGTGGTTGCCTTAAACGATTATATTTTATTTATAAAGTAAAACTATAAGGCAAAGAATTCAAGATTTTTCTTTGAGTATATATGGAAGAGATTAAAACAAGCAAAATAGTAAAGATGTTGATTAAAGTAATAGAGGTAGTCTGACTCTAGGATTATTAAAATGTGTGTTCAAGTATAATCTTAATAGTCCTCTTAACTGGTTTTCCTTGACCGAACCAACAGCTATGTTCAATGGGCAGTTTTTGTTTGATAGACCTATGCATGTGAAAATGGTGAGTTCCTGCATATCACTTCAGCCGTCCCACCTCTTCAAATCTTATATCTGCTCTCCTCTACATTACAGATCTGTTTGATTATGAATTAACCACACAATAAACTTCTTTTGCAATTAGGATGACAAGTCTGTCCCTCATGAAGACTACCGTTCACATGACAGTAAAACACCACAGTTACCGCGTAAGTGAAAGCTATTATTAGAAACAGTGCAGACTATATATTTTTTTCTGTTTTATTGTGTGCTAAGCAAAACTCTTTATTTTTGTACCTATATCCCAGGTTGCCCACAGTTTAGGGTTAGCTTGGTGTTATGGAGATAGTTTGTCATGATTGCCGAGGAAGACTGAGAAGATAAATATGTACCATGTTTTTTCTTTTTGGTAGATTTTCCTGATTATAAAAGCAATACATACTAAAAAAAATTGGTAAATTTATATAGCAAAGGGAAAAAGAAGTCCTTTTAATTTTACCACATATAACCTCCATTGTAACATTTTTGTGTATTTTTTCTGGTCTTTGTTTATATGTATATATTTTTTTTACATAGTTGAGTACTACTATATAAGTAATTTTGTATTTGTTTGTTTAACATTAATCAGCAGTATTCCATGTTGGAAAATTCTTTCCAAATATTTTTATTGGGTGCATAATAGCCCATTGTATGGATATTTCATAAGTATTTTACTGTAATGTTAGGTATACTTAATTTGTTTCAATTTTTTTTTAATTGCCAGCAGGATAATTCATGTCTTATACAAATATTTCGTATGTTTTTGGTTCTTTCTTTCAAGTATATTTACAAGTTTTCAGGTGTGCATATTGATCAGTATTATCAAATTGTTTTCCAAATGATTATAAAACAGTGTAATGTATTTAATATCTTTGTCTCAATGGTCCATCTGCAAAATGAAGATGAGGATATTGCCTGTATCATGGAGTTGACATGAGTGTTGCAGGAGTTAATATATGTAAAGCACTTATAACGGTTCTGGAATAATGTAAGCACTCAAAAATACTAGCTGTCCCTACTATTTTACTCTACCTCCTCTGATTTTTACTAAGCTTTTTTAATCATAAAATATTTTATATATACAGACAAAAGTATAATTACTCCTGTAGCTATCACAGCCCATATTTGTTATAATGATTTTTCTTTAAAATAAAATTTTACAGATAAGGTTGAAACTCCCCCTCTCTCCTGACCACCAGATACCATACCAAGAGTAAACAACTTATGAATATAGTGTTTATTGTTTAGGTTTAGTCATTTGGCTACACAGTTATACAAGCGTAAACATTATATGAAATGGTTTTGCTGGATTTAAAATTTGGGGTGAGTGACATCATATTGTATATATTATTCTGCAACTTGCTGTTTTTGGTTTAATATTGTTTTTATATTGTTTTAAATATCAGTATTTCTGTTGATAGATGTAGCTCTAATTCTTTCATTAAAAAAATCTTTTTTTGAGTGAGAGTGGAGGAGAGGCAGAGAAAGAGGGACAGAATCTTAAGCAGTCTCTAGGCTCAGCACTGAGCCCCCCACGCAGGGGTCTCAGGCTCACGACCTTGAGATTGTGATCTGAGCTGAAATCAAGAGTTGGATGCTTAACCACCTTGAGCCTTCCAGGCACCCCAGTAATTTCTGTTTTTCTAAGATTTTTACCATTTTTGTTCATTTTCAGATTTATTGGCATAAACTAGTCTCTTAAGTTTCTGTTATATCTATAGTTTTTTCTTCTGATAAATTCTGAAGGTTTGTAATTTCTCTTTTCCTTGGTCAGTTTTGCTTCGAGATTTTCAGTTTTATTTGTTCTTTCAATTTCATTCTTTATATCTTAATTTATGCTCCTTAATACTTTCTTCTCTCTATTTTTAGGGGTTTGGTCTCTTATTTTTGTCCAGATTCCTTAAGTTGAAGGTTTACTTCACTAATTTTACGTCCTCTCTTTCCTAATAAAAGTAGTTATAACTGTATATTTAACTGTTGTACACAGGTTTTGCTATGGAGTATTTTTATTGTGATTTAGTTTTTATTAAATTATTGCTATGACTTCTTAAGCCATGCATTTTTTAATTTCTAAACATATGGGGCATTTTTTTATTGTTAACTTATTGTGGCCAGAGAAGATATGATTGTGATTTTTTTAATAATTTGGACTTTGCATTATGGTCTAAGGCACTTTGTTATACATATTCTAGGTGTGCTTGGTGAGTGCAGTGTTCTTTATATGTCCATTAAATCAGGCTTGTTAATCCATTTACATTGTCTTACATCACTACTAATCATCATGTCGGCTTGGGCTGTCAGTTACTGAGAGATGTATGCGGTATAATTTCCCACTAGAATGTTGGATTTTTCTTTTCTTTCTTTTTTTTGTTTTTACTTTAAATATTTTGACACTAAGTAGGTTCATCTAAGTTTAGAACTGATACATTTTCCAAATGAATCAAAATTTTATCACTATAAAATGATTTTATCTTTAGTTACTAAGTCTTGTCTAATACTGATACAGTTAATGACAGCTTTGTTCACATTTATTTATTTATTTGGGTTAATCCCCATTATTTTATTTTCTAGTTTTGTGCTTTTTACAGATATTTTCTCCTATCTCGCTTTTTCATTTAGTGGTTAGCCAGGATTTTTAATATATCTGTAAAGTCTGATGTTAATATAATTATTCTTTTACTCAGTAATATAGTGACCTTTGAATGCTTTAATTCTAATCACTTTTTCTAGTGAATTATATGCTGTTATTGCCCATTGTCTTAGTTCTGTATTTGTTTTTTCATGCCCACAAATTAGGCATTACTGCTACTTACCATTTTTTTGTCTTACCTTTCTCTACTCTCACAGATCCTGGTGCTAATTTTTTCTCGAAGCATATATTTTTAAACTCTTTCATTGAGGAGCTGTTGTTAGTAAATTGTCTCAATTTTGGATAGTCTGTTAATGTCTTAAGAGGTAGCTTTACTGGTTATACAGTTTAAGATTGATAGTTGTTTTCTATCAGCACTTTGAAAATATCCTACAGCCTTCTGGGTTCCATTGTTGCTATTTCGGCTACCAGTTAAAATGGCCTTTCATTATAGGTTAACTGTATTCTTCATGTAGCTGATTTTAAGGTGTTTGTCTTTGGTATGCAGTTTTCTGAATTACTTTTTATTGGGCTTACCCAATCTAAGAATTCTTTTTTTTTTTTTTTTCTTAAGTAAATTCTGGAAAATTCTCAGTTGATGTGTCTTTGAGTATTGCCCTTTCTTTATAGGGCAGCCTTTTCTTGTCTCAGCCAAGTTTACCTTATCACTTAGGGTGTCATCTTTCAAGATTGTCCTGGCTTCCTGCAGGGGCTTCCATTTTACTTTTCCACTAATAATACTCTTCTGTTTATTTAGGATAAAAAATATTCTTCATTGTATTCAGACATCTATATCTGTTCTTTTCGAGATTTATGTTTTTAGATATTATTCTCGATTGAGATATAATATGAACTCATAAACTTCGGCAGAATCAGTTTGTTGTTCTAGTTAATCATTATTAATGTCCCAGTTTTCCCTTCCCCTTTCTTTTATTCAAATTATTGTAACTTGTCAAATGGGAGCCTCCTTACTTCCTATGATGCTGATACTCTTTTTTTTTTTAATGTTTTATTTATTTCTGAGAGAGAGAGAGACAGCATGAACAGGGAGGGTCAGAGAGAGAGGGAACTACAGAATCTGAAACAGGCTCCAGGCTCTGAGCTGGCAGTCAGCACCAAGCCCGAGGCGGGGCTCGAACCCATTAACCTTGAGATCATGACCTGAGCCGAAGTTGGACGCTTAACTGACTGAGCCATCCAGCGCCCCACTGATACTCTTGATTTTGGTGAAAACATGATTTCCCAGATCTGTGAAGATTTTTTTTTTTTTGTCTGAGCCAATGGGATGGGGCCAGTTCTTTTAGTGAAGAATGATATCAAGAGATGAGAATACAAGTCCTCGGTGCAGACGTGAGCCTTGTTGGTAGGCCTGCTATTGCTTTCAGTTAGACCGTTTTTAGGTACTGAGCTGAAAACCAGTATTCCTTTTACCAGATGACATTGATCTTTTCATTTTAACACAACATGCTTCTGTACTTATGTAAAACAATACACACACACACACACACACACACATACTATATAGTATATGGTTTTCTCAGCTCCTACCACTTAATTGCTATGTTGACTACCAAGAACTTTAAAACCATACTCAGATTTGATAGAGTAAAATAGTTCCCAGTCACCTGTTAAGTCCTTAAGGTTATCAAATTAACCTCTTAAAGTCTATTTTCAACAAGTTTAATTAGTTTATTTTAAGAGAGGTAGTAAAAGGAATACTGGATTTAGAGACTGAAAACTTAAATTGTAGTCCTAACTTATTCACATAGCTAAATGGCATTATATAAGTAACTTAAGCTTTCAGAAATTTCCTCCTCTGTGGAAAATAGATGTGAAAACACTTAACGTGCCATATAAATGTAAATAAATATGTCATGAACAAAGCCAGGTAATGTAACATTTGTTTTATTCAACATTTTGTTTTCATTGTTGTTCTTGGCTTTTTAGTTTGATTTGAAACATCTTAAATGGAATTCTCCTATTTTAAGTAGTGTTACGAATTTGAGCAAGATCCTCATTTTCAGATATATATACCATTCATAAGGTATATAATATTATTCAGAGTCCTCTTGGTATTTCATAAGAAGTTCTTTTTAGTATTCCATGAAACTGGGATGGAAGGTGGGCCTGCTTCATAAAATACTTCTCATTAATAGACGGTATTAGTGAGGCTTCTTCACTGTGCTGTGTTCTGATGAAAACAAGAACCAGTGCTCTTACTTGCAAATTTGCAAAATTTTGGCAATATTACTACAGGCATGTAGCCTAAAACATTTATTTTGTGCCAGTTAGTTCATCATACATGGACTGGTAATGTCATTCTTGTTTGTGTTTTAGGCGGTCTTGGAGGCATTGGGATGGGACTTGGGCCTGGTGGGCAGCCTATTAGTGCCAGCCAGTTGAACATAGGTGGTGTAATGGGAAATTTAGGCCCAAGTGGTAAGTAGTAGCACTTTCTTGTTTCTTTTTAAATGATATATTGCTACATTATAAAGCTTACATTTACTGGTTTATAATAATGCCTAAAGGATTCTATTTTCTAGTTGAATATGTACGATGTCACTCAGTCTAAAAAAAAGAATGAAACCTTGAGAGCAGAGAACATGAAATAAAGTGAGCAAAGGTCAGGAGGGTTCCTCTGAGGCCAGCTGTGTTGTAGCTAGCCTTTTAGCACTTTGGATTTTAAAATGTCTTTGAGGCAGGAGGAGAATGTTTAATGTAGTGTCTCGTGTATCAAGGACATACAGTATTTGTGGAATGGCTGAAATGCTGCACTGTCATAAGCAGGTCTGTATTTATCGCTGTGAAGGTAGCTTTTCAGAGAGCTGTTTGGCTCTTTACATGGATTAATTTACAGTTTATCTTTGAAGATTAGTTTTTAAACTTTGTGGTTTCAGAACTCTTTCATCCTCTTCACATTTGTTGACGATCCCAAAGTGCATTTGTCTACGTGGTTATGTTTGTTACTATTTATTGCGTTAGGAAGTAAAACTTAGACATTTAAAAATATTTACAGATTATTTAAAATAACAGTAATCAGCTTGTATTAACATAAATATAATTTTTCGGAAAATAAGTTATATTTTCTGATACAAATATTAGTGAAAAGAGTGACATCGCTTTGCCTTTTTGGATAACTCTTTAACGTTTGGTTTAATGCAAGACAGCCATGCTGTTATATCTGCTTCTGCATTTGGTTTGTATGTTATGGTAGCATATGTCATGTAGTTTCTGGAAAATTATACCTTATATTCATGAGAGAATAAGAGTAAGCAGTCAAATAATATCTTAATATTACTTGATAAACTAAATAGTTTTGACTTACTGGGCCCCAGCCCATACTTTGAGAACTGTGTCTTAACTGAGTGAGTAGTAAATGCTGTCAGACTCCTGTTTTTTGCTGAGATGCTGTAGCTAAACTTTAAAGTATCAGGGTAGCTACGGTAATCAGTCTGACCCAAAGAGATAGAAACTTTTACTCTTAGGCCTTCCACCCTCCTAAACACAGACTTTCTTATTCTCTAGTTTTTTGTTTTTTTTTGTTTTGTTTTGTTTTGTTTCTAGGAGAGAGAGAGAGAGAGAGAGACAGCATGAGCAGGGGAGGGTCAGAGAGAGAGGGAGTGACAGACTCTGAAACAGGCTCCAGGCTCTGAGCTGGCAGTCAGCACAGTGCCCGACGCGGGGCTCGAACCCATGAACCGCGAGATCATGACCTAAGCGAAAGTCGGACGCTTAGCCGACTAAGCCACCCAGGCGCCCCTATTCTCTAGTTTTTTTATTGCTCCCTTAGCTGCCATGTTGAAAGGAGACTTTACTTTCTGACTTGATCTCTAAATCTGCTGTGGTGATACTTGTGTTTGTGTGTGCATGTGTGTTGAAAAAAAGAAAACAAACAGGTACCTAGTCCTCGATATTCTCTGCTTGAATGTGAATTTTATTTTCTTATTTAATAAATATTCATAGACACCTCTTTGAAGACTCGTGATTAGACAGCTGCTGTGCATAGGTAGCACTTCCCCACGTGTGTACCCACTGCTTCTCTCGCATTCTGTCCTGCCTAGACCAGTGGTATCTTTTGCTGTATTGCGCTATGTCATTCTTTAGTCCTAAAAGTAAGATTGACTGAACGTACATACTGTGTATTTTATTTGAGGTATGGGAATGGATGGTCCAGGTTTTGGAGGAATGAATAGAATTGGAGGAGGTATGTATAAGCGTTTGTTTTTTTATATGTGCCCAGTACCATTTTTAGTACATTAGAAGCTGTGTTGAGAATTCTAAAGAAAAAAAAAAAGGCCAATTTATTGTTGGCTCATACCTAAAGGCTGCTAGCAGAAATTGAGCCTGGTACATACTTAGGAGATATGGGAAATGATGTGTTAAGAAACCCCCGCACAAGGTAGGGTGGATATGAGCTTACTGGTGAGACCTAGCATTTACAAAAAGTACCTTTCAGCTAGATAGCTAACAGTCACATCTCAAAATTAATCTTTATTCCATAGGAATTGGGTTTGGTGGTCTGGAAGCAATGAATAGCATGGGCGGATTTGGAGGAGTTGGCCGGATGGGAGGTAGGTACATGTAGGGGTGGACACAGTGAATGTCTCCAGCGGGCGTACGGGGCGTAGCGGGTAGAGACAGGCCTGCCGAGACTGGGGCTTTCATGGCATGTGAGGTAAGTTGGTAAATCACAGATTTTTGGTATTTGTGACTTTTGCTGTCTTTTCAGTTCACTTCCATTATGTTCCTAAATGGATTACCACGTACTGATACACTTGAAAAAGGGTTAATTTGTTGCATAATCTTTTCAGAGCTGTACCGAGGTGCGATGACTAGTAGCATGGAGAGAGATTTTGGACGTGGTGATATTGGAATCAATCGAGGCTTTGGAGATTCCTTTGGTAGACTTGGTAGGGCTGGCTGCATATTTCTCCTTTTCCTTTTTGCAGATTATGTTTTTTCAAGTCTGTTTCCTTTTTTGTGAAAAATGGGAAATTGATAATGTTTCATGTAATGTATTACTTGATGAAAACCACTTTAGGAATTTTAATGTACTAGCTCTCTCTTTCAGTAAATTATACATATTTGAACCCTATTTCTAGAAGACTTATACTTTCTGGTTACTGTACAGCTGAGAGCATAGTACCTTGGGAATTTTAAAATATGATTCTTCCGATTAATTAGTATCTTTCCATCCTTGTTTAGGCAGTGCAATGATTGCAGGAAGAATAGGAGCTTCTAACATGGGTCCAGTAGGATCTGGAATAAGTAGGTTTAAATTTTACTGGAATTTATTCAGTAATATTTGAGTGCTTGCAAAAGACTTTGCAAGAGTAGTTATTATAGTATAGTCATATTTTGTTCTTGTGTGTTCATGTGTTTTGTCATAATTTAGAGAAACTTTGAAAGTCATTGAGCTTTTTGATTGAGCTTTTTGATCACTGTTTGAAATTTCTAAACTAACTTTGAATTTTACTTCTTTGACATTTCTGAGCTAACAACAGAGTATGTGTTAACTGTCAGCTAATCCAAGAAGCTCCATTCCAATTGAGGAATCTGGGGATTTCCCTGATCACGTGTCAGGAGGAACTTTTGCTTTAGCACCAACTTTGTTTCCTTGCCTGTTGTCCACAACTGCTATTGGTGACTAGCTCATTTCATCTGTGAACATCTTGTGTCTTTTCAGTAGATGCAGGTGAATTGCCCTGGTTACAGCACCTCTAGAGACCTCCTGGGGTTGAATGTTAAGTTTACAAGAGACGTTTATTTCCTCTCCTCTGAGACCTTTCCTGTGATGGAATCAAGTGTAGTTGTAGCAGTGGGGAATGCCACATTTCTTCCATCTGTTTCCGCTACCACATTTTAGGCCTTCTATTAAATCTTAAAACATGGCTTAGTTTTTGATCTCTGTTGCTTACTGAGCTATGTCTCTGTGAGCCCTCCAGTACTTTATTGACTTCCTTTAATTGATTGAAATCTCAAAACTAGGAAATATAGCCTACTTGAACTTTTCTAAGGGTAAACTTAGAAGTCCTGTCAGCTGAGGATATTTACTTCCATTGTTCTTTGCTTCTCATTCCTTTCCATCATGTTTTTTAGCCCTGGTCATTTTCCCAGTAATCATAACTTCCCTACTTTCGTTTTTCACCTCGTTGTTTATACTTCTGTTTCCCTAACTTCATATTTGTTATTCATAGAAAGCCATTGTGAGGGTGATGTTAATTTTTGAAATTTCTCTGTATGGGGATATTAGGTACAAGAAAAAAGGATTACATTTTGAGGATGTATAGGATTGGAATAATAAAGGGGACTCCGTGCATAAGAATAAATTTGGTATGAGCTCTGGGTAAATTCTCAAGCTCTGGCTAGAGGGACGTGATTCCATGTTTTGTTGTCTCCTTAAGTTCTATAGAATATTGAGGTCAAAAGTTGTTTTTCTGTAGTTCTTGAAAATTGAATTGATATGAAAAGAGAAATTGCACGTGAAACAGCAGATACTGAGGTGAAAAAAATACTTTGGTATGATGAGAGCAACAGCTAATGTGTTGGAGTTGTAATATGTCTTTTGTTGTAGCAGTTAGTACACGGGGCATTAAAAAATAAATATGACAAAAACTGTAACATTAATGGATAAAACAGGTAGATAATTTATATAATTCATATGCTTTATTTTATGATTGGAATATAATTTTATAGCAGTACGTATGTGTGACGTATTTACATAGTGGCTAGAATTAATGGATTCAGGTAGCCATTAACATTCAACTAACTGAACATAGATCAAGTTCTGTTTCTCGGAAGATCGTTACTTTGTGGGTGTGAAAATAATTTTATGCTTATACATTATCTACTTACATAAATGAATTAATTTTTCTCTCCCTTTCTTTCTCAAAAATGATTCTGTCCCTCCTCTTTCTTCTTTCCTCTTCTTTCTCCTTTTTCTTCGTTTTGAAAACCAAAACACCAAAACTCCCCAATCCCCCCCCTTTCCGTTCTTGAAATCCAGGTGGTGGCATGGGTGGCATGAACAGTGTGACTGGAGGAATGGGGATGGGCCTAGACCGGATGAGCTCCAGCTTTGATAGAATGGGACCAGGGATAGGAGCTATACTGGAAAGGAGCATCGATATGGATCGAGGATTTCTATCCGGTCCAATGGGAAGCGGAATGAGAGACAGAATAGGCTCCAAAGGCAACCAGATATTTGTCAGAAATGTAAGCAACTAAATGTAAAGGGTACTTAAAATTATTTTTTTCTTTGTATATCTGTTACTAATACCTTTTTTCATTCTAGCTGCCTTTTGACTTGACTTGGCAGAAACTAAAAGAGAAATTCAGTCAGTGTGGTAAGTATGCTAATGACTGCAGATACAATAATATTGATTACGGAGGCAAAATTGATTTTAAACCTTTAAGCTCTGTGTTTAGACTTTACCTGTCCAGATACCTGTTCCTGGATAGTATGACAGGTCTAATTCCACTTGAGATAAATTATGCTGCCCTCCCTCTGACAAGGAGCTGTGCAAATTGCTTCTAAATAACAAGATTTAGAGTAGAGCCTGTCATTGTCTCCTGTGGATAAAGAGAGGGCTTGCTTTATTACCTGATTTTTAAGAGGTTAATATATTGCTTGCAATTCAGAAGATTTTTTGTGTGGAAAGTACTAATAAAGGGTATACACATTTCCTTGTTTGTAGTGCAGTGCAGTGCATTGTCAGCATGATCCCCATAATGCTGGTGTCCAAATGATGTGGAGTTAATCGACGAGACCCATTCTACACATTCTGTTTCCTGTGCAACACAGGAAACTTAGCTGATAGCATAGGGCCCACTGCCTGGAGTTCCTTTGACGGGTACATTCTGGTGGCCCTTCTAGCCCTTTTACAAACTGTTCTTCGCTGCGATGGGTACTGTACTGTGTGCAACCGTGATGTGTTCGTTAGGTCTGTAGAAGATTAGGCGGTTTTATTACTTGAGAAGGGGGCTTTTTGCATGACGATGAGAGAATTAGTATGAGTGGAACAGCCTAACAGATTTCCTGCCAATGTTTGCCTGCTATTGCCTGGTATCCCAGAGACACTCTGATCACAATAGTAAGCTTATATGGGTGGCATGTAGTGATGAAAAGGGACTAAAAGTGGTACATTTAGTTCTTGAGAATTGATGGAACGTTAAGAGTATTTGGAATATATGTTTACTATTTTTGAGATCACAAAGGGGTAAGTTTAGTAGCCCCCCACAGAAGTAGCCTCCGGCTACTATCATTAAGCAGTGGCGATCACTGGTGATGACTGTGATCACGTGGATGTCATCTGCTGTGTTCTTTGTACCCGCCTCTGTTGTTTTACTCTGTTCACGGGTTTTCTTCCCTCTTAGATGCAGGGTCTTGATGCAGAAACTGCCATTGTTTCATTCTAACATTTTTCATCACCTCGGTACATATAGGAAGAGTTTAGTAAATGTTTATGAGGGAGTTAAGCACTCTGAGCTGATCTTCATTCATTTGTTCAGTTACTTACTCAGTCGGTCAGTCTACAAATAGTGTGTTTCTGCAGTCGGCTTGTCATTAGAATCAGACATGTGAACAGTGAAAGATCGTACCCTTGCCTTCAAGGAACATGCGGTGTGAATCCATCAAAGATGGTTTTTTTTTTTTTACTCCTTTTGTTATCTTTTTGCTTGTTTGTTTTCATGTATATTTTATTCAAATAAGAGCAACTTAATGTTTTTCATTGTAAAAATGTTGAAAATGAGGTAACTATGAAACAGGTACCACGAGGAGAAAACAGTTTTGCAGTGTTGGTAGTGTTTGCAGGAGTGAGCGCACCTACCTCCCAGCACGAGGCAGCAGCACCTGGCCGTGAATCCCACAGACTGCAGAGGGATGGCCATGTTAGGGCCTTAGCAGAGTACATCAGTGAGGAGCAGTGGCGGCAGGTATAGGTCATGTCTCTTGTAGTTCCAGTGAAAAAAATAAACATCTCCAAATGAGATAAATGGCATTCTTTTTCAAAGTAGAACTGACAAAAAAAGAACAAAGTGGAGCACACAATGACATTCATGAAAATGTGACCAGTATTGATTTGACTTTTCTTTATCATGTGTAGTAGGCACATTTCTTTTTGAGGTCACTTATGAGCAAGGCTTGCAGCAAACTTGAGGTCTTGTGTTGGTTGGGATTCTTGTTGGAGCGGCATTGATTGGATAGACGGACATCAGCAATTCAAACACATTTTCTGAAAGGAAAAAAGTAGTATCCAAATCTATATTTTAAAAACGTGTACGGTGTTTTAACTAATAAAATGAAAGGTGGGGTCACCTGGGTGGCTCAGTCGGTTAAGTGTCCTACTTCGTCTCAGGTCATGATATTGCGGTTCATGAGTTCGAGCTCCGCCTCAGGCTCTGTGCTGAATCTCAGAGCTGAGTCTGCTTCAGATTCTGTCTCCCTCTCTCTCTGCCCCTCCCCCACGCTCACTCACATTCTCTCTCTCTCAAAAATAAATAAACATTTAAAAAATTTAAAAAATAGAATGTGAAATTATTATTCTTTACTTCATTATTTTAGCTCTCCTCATGTCCTTTTTTTCATCTGGAGTATCATGAGTGTAATGACATTTATTTTTCTTATCAGTTCTGCTGTAAAAGTTTCTGATTTTTAGATTTATATTAAATGAATGCCGTATTTAAATAATTCCCCACCATCTTCCTCTTTTTAACCCTGAACTGCATTGATGGGAAAGAACATAAGTTATGGTAATACAGAATTAGGTGTTGAGCTGTTGACAACTATGGGAATTGTCTGGCTTGTATGAACTGAACCATCCACTTTTCTGCCACATCACTTTATTTCCAAATTTTAAGAGAGGTTTTTCTTTCTTAGTATGGGACGTTTCTTTCTAACCTGTTCCAAGTCGGTAATGACTTCTTTCACAGTAAAAGCCAGTTTTGTTGTTGTTTTTCACCCTTGAGCCCAAAGTGAGTAAGTATATCCTCTTGGTTGCTTCTTAGTAAGAGTCTAGTGGTACTCCATGCATCTTCCCCAGATCATATCTGTCGGTAAATGGCTCACCAGCAAAGCCGTCTCCTACTAAATGTCTATACAGATCTTCTGTGACTTACGATGGGGTTACATTTCAACAAACCCATCCCGAGTTGAAAATGCCATAAGTTGAAAATGCATTTAATTACACTGAGCCTACTGAGAGTTGTAGCCTCGTCCGGCCTACCTTCAGCATACTCAGAACACTTCTGTTAGCTTACAGTTGCGCAAAGTCATCTAACACAAAGCTTACCTTGTAATAAGGTATTGAATATTTCATGTAATTGATTAAATACTATACTGAACGTGAAAAACAGTGGCTGTGTAGGTACAGAATGATGATGAACATATGGCCTGGCTTATTGGGAGTTGTGGTTCGTGGCTGCTGCCCAGTATCACGAGTATCACACCACATACCACTGGCCTGGGAAAAGATCAAAATTCAAAGTACAGTTTCTCCTGTGTATCACTTTTCCTCCATCATGATGTTGAAAATTCTAGGTAGAATCATTTTAAGCTGGGACCATCTGTAGTGGTTAACTGTCCTTGATGGGGCAAAAATACAAAGGCTAAGAAAATGTAGTTTAGGTTATACTACCTTCAATACAACATTTCCTCTGACTTTGTAATTTGGGGGAGATTGTGTTCCCCAAACATAAAAAGATGAGGAATGAGTGTACTAAAATAGATCATTTCTTATCCTACCCTATGTAATTCCCCAGTGACATGCATTTTTAAGAAGGCTGAGTATAAATAAATTAACTGTCCCATTGAGAGTTAGACCCCACGTTGAGGTTAGCTGAGGTTTATGCTAATAGGGTCAAATAGGCATAGTCTTTCAAACTTGCCTCCATATTTATGATACACTTTAGCTGTACTCTGCCCTGGATTGGTATGTGGCAGGATCATAAGATTTTAGAACTGCAGTGCAAGGAAAGCCTGTTGAATTATTCCTGCCATAAACCATGTAGACAAATACAACTTTGATTCACAGATTTCCATTATGTAGTTTTCTGGATCAGTATGCTTGTTAACTGGCTAGGAAATAGAGACTTGGAGGTAGATTTTATTTACTAAAGCACGTGCTGCTTCAAGCATGACCAGTGGACTTTAACTCTGAAATAATTTAATAGTAAAAAATAATACAGTAACAGTAAAAATAAAATACAAAGAGCATTCATTGGTAGAGACCTTTTCTTTTGTTTGTGAAGAAACACTAAAACTTCGGGCTTTGTCCCTTATATCATACTTATAGCTTCTTATGGAATATCTAATTTTGCTTTTTTCTTTTGTGGTTATGTTACAGTTTTATTTTGGTAGTAGAGTTTATTGAACCATTTATTTTGCTTTAATTTTGTCTATTTTTAGATAATGCTTTTATGTCAGCCTTTCCCTAAGCATACCCACAGATTGTTAATAGGCTGGATTAAATAAAGTGAAAAGTTTTCTTTCACTGCAGGATAAGTCATTTTTTAACTGACATATGTAACAGCAGTGTGTTTGACTATTCTGTCATACTGATTTCTCATTGTATATACTATTTTGTCCTATACTATTATTAAAATAGGAGTTCTATTTTTGCTTTTCTTAGAATCATACAAGATTGGTAGATATTATGTCATTTAAAAAGGTCCTCAGAGCATGTAAATATAGCCAAGGGGGTCTGATTTTAATTATTTGAAACTAAATTATTTTTCTCCTCAATTATTTATCTTTAGAAAAGTAAATTATCTCAATTGGTGTTTTTATGGGATTAGAAAACATACCACTCTCTCTGGTTCTATGCCTAGTGGGATTTTTGGACAGTCGTACTATGAAACAGGTATCTATAAGCCACTTTCTATAGCCTGAGTGTCCAAACTGTAAGAGTATTGAAGCATTTTGGTGGAGAGAGCTTGTCAGATTCAAGAGCTGTGAGTCATGGTGGGGTCAGGAACTTGGGAGTGTGACAGTTGATTCCTAAACTGAGAGAGACAATTTAAGAGAGGAAAAAAAAGAGAGAGAGAAGCTTGTCCTGAAAGTTTAAGACAGATTTTGCATGAGATAGGCCTATTTTCCTTTGAAGTTTAGAAGATTTCTTACTTGATTGATCCTTACTATTGCTAATAAACCTGTTGTTAAGAAAAGCCCTAAGTTTTTATAAAAGGTAAAAGTAGAATAAGGAAGAACCTCTAACTTTAAAAGCCCTTGAAAATTCTCCACAAAAAATCCATCGAAATCACTGTATGGTGCTGCCGTTGACCAAGGTATGCTTTAATTAAACTTGCTTTTTTTAGGTCCCAGCATTCGAGATATTAAGAGGACTCTGGAAATTGCTCTGCATCTTTCTTTAAAGTTTTTTAAAGTTTCATTTTATGTTGCTTCTTAGAAAATGTGATTTCTGTGTTTTTTGTTTTGTTTTAACGAATTGTAGGTTGGTTATATATTGTTTGAATCTACTTTAACCATGGTAATATAACTTTTTCTGGTGATTAGTCTGTTTTATAACTTTTAGAACACAGTTAAAGGCTCCCTGGCCTGGGTTACAAGATCATGGTTTTGGCTCATTCTGACTTTTATTAACTTGGACCATTTAATTAGGGTGAGCAGTTGACTACCAATTGGTTTATAAAAAATGCAGTAATGGTGGGTTTGGGGAACTGGTTGGAAAAACAAAAGTAGAAAAGTCATCTAGGATGTTGTAAATAGATAATAAAACATTCAAATCCAGATTTAAATAGAAAAAGATTTTCTACTCCTGCATCAAGATTAAAATAGATCCTCTCACCTGGAAAAGGGCTTGTGTGATTTTTTTTTTTTTTTTTAATAAGGCCCTTGCTTTTATTGTCTCCCTCTCCGTTTTTGTCCCTTTATAGAACTAAATATGTTTGGCTTTCTAAGTATGTTGCCAGACTAAAATTAGCCTGTAGTGATTTGGCAACTATATAAGATTCAAGGAAAGGAAGTATGATAAGTGGGCACACAACTCCCCTAGACCCGTGTGGACTTGGTGATAATAGATCCCAGTTTGCCTGGAGATAGTCTCCCTTTCATCTGTTATTTGTGTGTAATTATTACTAATCACTCTCCATTTCACTCTGGAAAGTGTTCTGATGTGGGTGGTAGATATTTATGGACATTTTGTAATTTGATAAATGATACTGATTTACTTCAAATACCAGTCTCTAGAGTCAAGAGTGATGTTAACAATTGTCTGGTTTTCTTCCTCCTCTCGAAGCCTCTCTGAGGTTCTTTGTGTCCTTACCATCACTGTTGTTACTTTCATTGATTTAAGTCGATGATATCTCTTCCATGCCTAGTCCCATAACCTATTTGGTACTCTTACACCGAAGTTGAAATTGTGGTATTGAATAAATAAATGGCACTGTGGTTATTAATAAGCAGAATTAGTGGGGCCTTTTGTGGCCTGGTAAAAATTAAAATTCTAAGTAGTCGCTAGTATTTGCAGTGATGAAGGAATGAACAGGAGGGTAAAAGGGAAAGAAGCGAATTAGGGAGATTGGGCAGAAAGTGAAAAAACTGTTTTTTTCCTAAAAGTAATTTTATTTAAATTTGTAAGTTTGTTATTGTGCATGGTGACTTGCTGGTATTTTGTCCTGTTTGCCTTACTGCTATAAATTTACTTCAGAAACTAAGAATTTACATAAAAATATTTTTATGTTCTACTTTAGTAAAATATGAAATCTTAAGCAAATTTATTTTGATTCCTATTTTGTACACTTCAATATATTTATATTCAGAAGATAAAATGATGAAAATAATGTTTATATGATGTTATTTTTAAATCGTTAATGTTTTTAGCCAGCTATGTATCATTTCATTGGCTGTGAGGAATGTCAGACCTGTGTGGTGAAATGAAATCCATTTAAACTGATTAGTAATTCTATAATTTTTCTTTTACAGGTCATGTAATGTTTGCAGAAATAAAAATGGAGAATGGAAAGTCAAAAGGCTGTGGAACGGTCAGATTTGACTCCCCAGAATCAGCTGAAAAAGCATGCAGAATAATGAATGGCATAAAAATCAGTGGCAGAGAAATCGATGTTCGCTTGGATCGTAATGCATAATTTTAGACCACGGTTGGAACATTCTTACATCTGTTTTGCTGAATCTCCTAGAAAAAGTCATTTTTTTTAGTAATACTGTATGCTTACAAAAGCTGTAAAAATGAACTTTTAAAACTCCCACCAGCTTTTAACAGTATAGTGTTGAATATACTGTGATTTTTGTTAATCTCAAGTTTGGGTTTTTAAAGACAGCAAGTCGGTCATTCAGTTTAAATGAATGGTTATACTGTTTTTAATGAAATAAGCCATTTTCTTGTTGTTACTTTCAGTACTACATAGTGGGATTTGTTCAAGTTTCCTCAACTTTTATCAACTTGTTGTAAGGTAAAACATAGATGATTTTTTTCAAAACTTCCGTTTTATATTTGTGATTGTCCTTGAAAAGAAAGGGCTCAGACAAATTAGGATGCGATTTTTGGTTGGTTTTAAATTACTTTTCTTTGGTGATAAAGAATTATTGTAAGTACGTTTTAGATTCTAAAGTTCAGGACATTTTTTATTTGACTTCAATGAGGAAATGGAGTTTTTCTTCTCCTCTTCTCCCATCATCCATGTTTTCCCCATAACACTGTTAATATCAACCTCCACAGCCCCTTATTTTATTATTTCCAATGATTCCAAGTTCATGTAGAACTGATAACGTGGCAGTCCCCAAGTATAATACCAGGCAGACTACTCCCAGCTTTCTGTCTAGTTTCCAGCCATTGAAGTGAACTGCTAAAAAAAGGAAAATAATAGAAATGTTGAGGGAGATGGTTATGTAAGTCAGTCCTCTGCTGTTCACTTCCACAGGAGCTGATGTGTTTATAAATGCAGTTTTAATAAACCATGGAGCACCTAGGCACAGCATGTCAAACACATTGGATCCCACGATGTTAGACATAGCCATATCTCCTTTGCCTGCAAAAAAAAAAAAAAAAAAGCATGTTGTTAAAATGTGCACACCAATACTGTATTTTTATTAATAAGCTTCATAAAAAACACTGGAATTTTTTTTTTGTTGGTTGGTTTTGGAAAATTGTTATATTAGAACAGAAGTCTTACTGAATTTGTATTTTTTAATTGGGGGGGGTTAGTATTTAAAGTCTTAACATTTATTTAATAATAATTATCTTTATTTATTAAACCATTTTTCAATAAGGTCTGTAGATTACTTGTTGCTTTTCATTCTAATTTAATATGGTTAATTACGACTGAATGCACATTTCAGATGAGTATTATTTGGGGGTTTAGATTTAGTGAAATGAATCTGCTATTAAATAGTAAATCCTTTCTTTTGAGTCACTCTTTTTTTTTTTTTTTCTTCAAAGTATGCTGAGGAGATAAATATTTATCAAGGTACTTTTGCTCTTAGTCTATCTCAGCCAGGCTTGAAGCATGGGCGCTGCAGCCCAAGGGACCTAGCTCTTACCTTTTCTTGCAACCAGCACGCTGGCAATCGTGTCTGGCAGGCTTGTTCCTGCTGCTAATAGAGTAAGGCCCATTACTGTGTCTGGGATTTCTAATGTTTCCCCTGTAATAAACATAGATACTACAAGTTACAAATCTTATAGATTGAGTAACCATTCTCTGCAGTTATTTCAGATACTTACTTTCTGAGCAAAACGAAAACAGGCACATTTAGGTTTCACAACCAATATGTACTTAGATTTTAGCTAACAAAATATTTGAATAAGATTGGTAAATTGGGTAATACAGATAGCACAGATTTTTAATGACATATCTAAAGATATTTAATAGACAAAATTCTACTAAGGAATAATTCCCCTACCTGGTATGCCTACAGAAGGTTTGGATGTTCACTATTATCTCATCAAGGCTGTTGCATAATACATGCTAATGATAAGATTGATTACTTTCTCTTTTTCAAAGCATTTTCTTAAAGTGGTCAGAATTAAGCAAATTGTTTATAGCTGTTTTTAACCTGTAAATGCGTTAACCTGGTACACATTTTTAAGTCCTACTTTGGTGATAGACCTTAAACAAAGGAAAACAAAACTAAGGTTCTCCTTGAGTCTTCCTAACATTATGGTCCCGATTTATTAATCCTTCTGTTGCATTTGGTGTCAGTTCAGCATTTTTCCGAAATGTATTCAGAAACAGAATCAGAGGGAAGTTAAATGAAAATACATGTAATTGCTCTTTTAATGTTGCAATTGAATACTTTAGAATCTTTTTCTTAAAGTGTCAAAAGTACTTTAAGTAGCTGTTTATTGCATGCTTTCTATATTGATATTGGAATTGTATTTGGTTGTTAATATTTGTTACTGGTTTTCCAGAGTTCATATGTACATAAATAACACTAATATTTACCATCTTGGGGGCTGTTCTATGATCTATTACTTGATTTTGCTCTTTTCCTGATTACTATTGTCAAATATATTCTGGCTGAGAAAATTTGGAGAGATTTAATATGCAAGCTATTTGGACTTTTTCATCCTTCTCATTAAAAAAAAAAATACTCTGCTTTTTGCTAGCATGCTATTCTAAGTCATTTATTAATTTTGGAGAAGTCATTGATCAGCAAGTTTTTTTTTGTGAAGGGCCATGTAGGAATTATTTCAGGCAGTGCAGGCTATGTGGTTTCTGTTGCAAATGTTCACTTCTGCCATCACAGTGCAAGAGCATCCACAGATAATATAGAGACGATTGGGTGTGGCTACGTTCAGTAAAACTTGATGAGCCAAAACAGAGGAGTCCTGGCAGTTTGGGCACATAGACCGTAGTTTGCTCGCTCTGGTATATCCATTTGGGTTAACTTTTTTGGGAGAAACTCTTGATTTTTTTCTATCTTTATATTCAGTTTTTCTTTTGGAGTTCTATGGAACTAGAGCTGATTATGGCCAGGCAGTAATATTTAAATTCTAATCATGAAGGTAGTAGAAACTTAAATTGAAATTTTACTTTATATACTTTTTACTCATTTCATAGTTGGTTTGTATTGCCATATTAAAAAGCAAAATGAAATATAATCCAGTTAAACAGCGAGCACACACTGTTCTCTCAAAATACTGTCCCTTTACTATATTTTTCATTGTGGAATGGAATTCAATAGATAGAGTATATTGTGGGCCCCATACAATGTGATTTAAGTATTAGCATAATAGGAGGGCATCCTCTGTACCTGATTTCATTTATAAGAAGATCCTTTGACCTGTAACTCTAGGCTGTATAATATTTGAGAATATAGTTTTGATACGTAACATACAACTTACCCCTGAATGATCTTGCTGGTAGAGTAATTTTTAATCTTTTTGTAAACAGCAGGTATCTTTAGTCTTTGTGTAAAGAGACATTCCTCCTTAGTTAGACTGCATTTAGTGAATATATGCAGTTCTTCTCTGAAACTGATTATTTTTAAGTTGTGCTCTTGCACTATTGATACATACCAGTTATTGTGACCATCCAAACCAGGATATACGTAAATGCAGATATCCATAGTGCCGACATGAAAAAGGTTATAATAAAATAATTTTTCCAGAACTTTCTTCTACAATCCGGTGTGGTTAGAAAAAGTAAGGTAATGATAGGAAGGGATAGTACCCAAAAAATTCTTTTTAAGTCTGCTTCAGGCATGTTGAAAACACTTGGTGGATCTGTTGAAGAAAAAAATAAATGATTTTGAGTTTTCTCAAATGGCCAATTAAGTTGGAAATGTCCATTTCGAAAGCTATATTGAAATAAATTAGCTGTATCAGTTTCTAAGAGGCTATTTAAAACATTTGAATACCTCATTACTGATATTGCTGGCAAAAAGAAACTAATTTAGACTTTAGGGCAGACAGTATAAATGTGATACTCAGCGTTTCTTGATTTGGGACCTTAAATCCATCAAAATATCTTGGATCATTCAAATGTATTTAGATATAATGTTTGTGAAGTGTCAGTTGGACTTCTTTTGGTTTTCTACAATGGGAATAGTTTTTAGTAACTTTTTTTTTTTTTTGCTTATGGGATTAACGTGCCTTCTACTGATTATAACTATCTACTTGTCTCTGTTCTCCAATATTGATGATGTCTCTAGCCTGCCCTGTGTATCAGGTAATACATACTTAAGGTGTATAAGTAATTATAGCATAATGCTTATTAAGTTGAATATTCCATTCTAATTCTCGTTGCGATTTTTGGGGGGCTTCAGTTTTTCTTAACATGTATTTGTGAAATTTGGAATTCACTATAATTCTTATGAAGAGCCTTTAAGAAATTATAAGAACAAGTATGGAATCTAAGTGTAACTTAAAAAACTTGAGTATGTTCCTTTATTTAATTTGTTAAGTTAGTGGAAGACAATAATATATTGGATAGAAATAAGAGTCCACTTGAAAATTATTTAAAATTTGCATGGCATTTACAAAATAATGTACAATTTTGTAATGTACCATAATAATAATGTAGCCATGTATTGCATCAAATTACATTACAACTAGTGCCAGTAAAATAACTCACGAAAAAAACTTGCAGAGCTTCAGCCAATGGACCATTAAATAATATTAGATATCATTTTAGTGTGATGAAAAAATTTGGAGTGGCTCCTTTGAATTTTTTGTTATAAAATTTAACTTAGCAATATGCCACTTGCACCTGAAAGGTTAGAAACTAATTTTTATAAGAAGGGAAATGTCATGTTGTAATTTTTGTAGGTAGTAAATTAGAATAGCTTCCTAAGATACTTAGGTAAACTTAGATTCAGTTTCATACAAGCCCTTTGTAAAAAACTAATGCATAAATTTCTCTTTCTGGCCCTACGTGAATTTAACTTCTACTAAATGTATTTATCCCAGTGTTCTGCTCCTTCTTCACATGGCATGTTTCAAACAACTGTTTTTCCCCACACTAGTGCATTTTCCTAAATTCCAAGGTTTTATAAGTGGTGTTTGCACTTTCTCAGTCATGAACAAGGCCTCAGAACTTCCTCTGCTCCCTTTCCTGGCCCCGTACAGTTCTTCAGTTGTCTCATCTTAGATGCTTCCTTTGCATTGTCGCTTTCATTCCTACTCTGCTCTGTCCAGGCGTCTACCAAACACATCAGCTTTTTTAGTGGCTTCTTTCACGACTCCATTTCTTATATCCTCTTATTGCCTTGCTCACAAACCTGCAGAGACTTACATACTAGCATCCAAGACTCTCCTATTCTTTCCTATCTACCTTTTCTCTGCTTCCTTAATGTGTACATTCTGGGCCCCAGGTATGCTAGTTCTTGCCCAGGCCTTTTGCTCATACTAACTCCTTGGCATCAATTTATCGAATATACCTTACTTTTACCTCTACGTTATTTACATAACAGACTTCCGTAGCCGTTATAAATCAGGTCATCAGTCAGGTCATCCGTTAAAGTCTGATCTATTCTACCAGGCTCCGTTTAAATGCTGCCTTCTCTGTGATGATCTTGCCTAGCTTTTATACAAATTGTATACAGTCTGTCCCACTTAGGAACTACAGGTGTACTGGATTTTCTCCTCTTTATAGTACTTAAACCTTCATCTTTTAGCTATTTTCTTTTTTCCCTACAGTATTGGAAGCTTCTTAAGGATAGTGACCACCTCTCTTCATCATGTCTGAATATCCACAGTGTCTTTTACACAAAAAGCATATAGTAATTGCTGAATCAAGATGAGACTCACGTTTTTCTAGTGAATAGGCTTAGTAGCGGGCATGATGTGCTTCTTACCTTCAGAAACATGACTAAGATCATGCAAACTTAACGGAAGCTGAGAGTAGCCAGAATCATCATGAAATATCCCACTGTCAGTCCTTGATTGCCAACGGATGAGCGGTTGACCGTCGTCTTCCCATCCCATCAGTGGTTCTTGCTCACTTCTGTCCGTAGTTTCAGCAAGACAAGTGCAGCAAGGGCTGAATTTCTTCATAATATATTGATTAATTTTAATGTCAAAACATAGCACCAAAACATACAATCCGTATATCAAAAGCAGTAAAGTTCCTTCATACCTATAAATTAGAGAAATTTGTGTGTTTTAAAATGGAAAAGGTTTTGTAGAACTAGTAGTTTGGGGGCAGTATCTGCTTAATAATTTTCCAGCACAGCAGCAAGCAAATAACATTTCTAGGTGTATATTGGTTTTATAGCTGTGTCCAAACTTGGTTACAGCATTATTAGAAATTTATGCATAAAAACTTTGCATTCCTTTCTCTTCAAATAAAACCAAGGATTATTAACTCATTGTCTTCATTTATAGATAACTTTCTAAATTATAGGCATAAACATGCTTTGAAAATAAAAATTGTAGATTTTCAAAGTAAAAGTTAAACTAGTGAGTAGTGATGGACATTCTCTACGTCAGTTCATTGGTAGCATACATTCCCCAAAATATGCAGTAATTATAAAAGAATACAGTTCATTTTAACTGTGTCTATTGAAATCTGGTATAAGAATTTTGTGTAAGCTATTCAGAATATATAAGGCTTTGGGGCTTTTCAGTTTACAGAGTTGTGATTTTTTGGGTTTTTTTTTTTTTGATAGAACTAAATTTGGCTTATATTCACAAAATGAGAGTATTTTAAAAATAAAAATATACCATGGGCACTAAGAACTGTTGTCCTATATACTCTGATCTCCTAAAGAGTTGTGATTAGGTAATACCATTACATTTGAACCTTTCATTTACATTTTGTTTTATAGCCAGTGAAGCTCTCCTGCACTGAAAGCACTGAGTTCTTGTTTTCCCTAATGGAGGGAAGGAGCATAGATTTGGATACTCTTACAGTCATTGTCCCTTTAGAGACCACTAGTGAGTCTGAGAACCATCCCTACTATAGCCACGTCTTTCTTTGGGAGACAGACTAGATTTCAGGATGATTCATTTAGAAATTTTGTTCCCTGCTAGATTTTAAATTTCTTGTCTGCAGATCTTCTGCAGGATTGCTAAGTTGTAATACTCCAGAAAGGTGCCGTTTACATTGTTTGCTATTTTGCTGGTATCCTGTAGCATTATGCAATGCACAGCCCATGTGGCTGTGCATTTTACTTTCCTCTCCGTCTCTCGTGACTCCTAGCATAGTGACAAACACCTAATAGATACCTGGCTCTTGTTAGTGGAAAAGTTAGCTGTCCACTGAGTCACCCTCTTTTTCATTTTCTTGCAACAGCAAGACACAGGGAGGTAACAAGGAAAGCAGACAATTGCTAATACCTAAATACCATTGATTCTTCGAGGAAGAAGGGCTATAGTCATTGCTACGTGAACATCAGAGGAAAAAGTTGGAAGAATTTAAAGATTTTAAAATTTACTTCCTCCATCATTTCTCTCCGGTCTTGTGACCCTGGCCACTTCTAACCTAGGTAAAGTAAACAACCCAATAGAAGAAAAGACCAACTGCTGGGGCTTTAATGGACAACAGCAGAACCGGAACAGGCCGAGGGGTGAGGGAAGCGTGGTAATGTCCAGTGATTAGTGAGACAAGGAGACCGACGTGACTAAAGTTTCAAAGAAGGGAAAATCCAACCAGCAACTGTGATGAGGAAGTTAGGTCAGAGGCATGTGGGAAAATGGTGCCAAAGTGGCAGGTAACTGAGAAGTGACAGAAATAACATTTCTGAAAAAGAGACATCGCTAAACCATCAGAAGTTCATAAAACCCTCTCTGATTTTGCTTTACATAAGAGTAATGATCATTTCAAGCTTACCAGTAAACTTGGTTGTCGAATATTATGCCAAGGACTGCGGCTACACTAATTGCATACGCTGCACAGTCTCTGAATAAGGGCCAACACGATAGCGTTGAGGCCTGTAAAATGATAATTTGCTGTTTCCGTTACGCGGTAGCTTCGAGTACATGCTTAGCACAATACTAAAACCGTATGTTGCTAAATACCATAATCTTTTGCATTTTGCTTACAGAAGAAGGAATCTTAAGAAAAACTGTGTTTCAGAACCTTCTCTGGTTGTCATAAATTTGACCAGGAGCGATTTGCAGGTTAACTTTAAATGGAATCCATGTTTTTCTACTGATTAATAAATTGGGTTGAACACATGAATGCCTTGTTTGTTTTAGACTATAAACTGTTTTTGTCATGTGTCAAGACAGTCAATTTGTGGAGTAAAGGTGTTTCACATACCACGTTAGATAGTAGGCCACAAGCTGCACAGATGCCAAAGAGGTTATACAGTGCGGATCCGAGAATGGTGCTAATGCCAATGTCTCCCTTTGTGATAAATACACCTACGAGCAAGGTAATTGCTACATTAGTGCTGCTGGACTTGGAGAAGATAAAATCACATCGAGGAAGCAAAAAAATATAAGGAGCGATATTTACCCAGGAAAGCAGTAACCAGCTCGGGAGCTGAACTGCCAGCTGCCATAAAAGTTGCACCTGCAACATCCTGAGACAGTCCAAGGGCTGAAGGCAAACGAAATTACGTTAAAGTGATGATGGGATGTCTCTGTAACTAAATATTCAAGTCTATAGCTTCACAGTAAAGCACTAACTGTGACTTAGACTGGAGAAATAAAACATGCAGGTTCAAAAATTAGAGGAATCCAGTGTCTTGCTCCCTCTATGCATTCGTTAATGCTTCCGTAGAAGGGGAGAGGCAGCCAGGGACCATCGGAGCTACACTGCAACTCGGGGTTCTGGATGGCAAGGTGCGGGATTTGGGGATTTTGTGGGACCCAGAAAAGCCTTCCTTTCTGGCTGTGGGGCTTGTATGGCAACCGCCGGACTTCTCTCAAACGACACTGTCAGCAGTGCTTCCGTACGTTGACAAAGGAAATTGAGGTATTTCAGGCGTCATAATCCAATTTTAAAGAGGACAAAAAGTGGATATTGGTAGTTTTTAAGATCCGTAAGTGAAGCTGAATTAAGGAGCTTATTTACAAATT
Source organism: Proteles cristata cristata (assembly GCA_017311185.1). Lineage (NCBI taxonomy): Eukaryota > Metazoa > Chordata > Mammalia > Carnivora > Hyaenidae > Proteles > Proteles cristata. Next base: position 1,471,945 of record JAESUZ010005330.1, on the reverse strand, counting down.
GGCTATGTCAACCATGTCAATACAAATGAGAGGAAATTAGGTCACTAAACACCAAATAAGATTTACTTTTGTATAATTAGAATCTATTGATTTAAAACCTACAACCATTGAAACTTTGGAGTAGGAAACACAAGAAAATACAAGGATTCAAGTAGTCTGTGTATATCCCCCAGACTTACAAGCACTTCCACTCTCTTCAGTGATTGATGGGATGAAGTCTTCAAAAAAATTTTTTTTAATGTTTTATTTATTTCTGAGAGAGAGAGCGAGAGAGAGAGAGCAGGGGAAGGTCAGAGGGAGACACAGAATCTGAAGCAGGCTCCAGGCTTTGAGCTAGCTGTCAGCACAGAACCCAACATGGGGCTTGAACCCATGAACTGTGAGATCATGACCTGAGCCAAAGTCGGACGCTTAACCAACTGAGCCAATCAGGTGTGCCCCGATGGGATGAAGAGCCTTAAGACATTTTTGGCTCTTTCAATTTTAGAACTAAGGGATCTACTATGGGAAGGAGAAGAGAAAGCCATGTTGAAAAGACCACCTTGTTTTCGGAAGGCTGAGACAAGGTTGCATCAGAAATTCCCAACCAGCCTTTACTGGTAGATTAATAAGTAGCCTATGGAAGTAGCATGCCTTTTTATTCTTGGTGGGGCAGAATATATCTTACAAAAATGGCTACAATATTTGTGTTCATGAGATTTTCCAGAACCTTTCCATTCCCTGCCTCTCAGCCCCCCAAAAGTGGAGCCTATGCTTATGTCTCCCCATGTGACTGCTTTGACTAACAATATGGCAGAGCCATAGTATTTCTGAGGCTAGGACATAAAAGGTGAGAAACGTCCTCATGGTTCTCTCTCTAAGGACCTTTGCCTTAGAATCCTGAGCCACCAGACAAGCCTAACCACCATGAAACTCCTATACGGGAGAGAGCCCTCATGAAGAGCCCATACAGAAATAGAGGTGCCTGAGGAACCCCTTCAGCCCCTCAAATTTTGAATTTCCCCATCCCAGGCACCAGGCATGAGGGAGCTTTCAGATAATTCTAGTCTTCAGACTATAACTGCATGAGACACCTCAAGCTGGAACTACCAGCTGAGCCCAGTAAACGCATCTGTGAGAGGTAATACCATGATTGTTGTTTTAAGCCACTGGTTTTGGGGTGATCTGTTAAGCAGCCATTGATAATTAGAACACCTGGCTATTCACTTATTTGTTGCACTTACTGAGCACCTACTATGCCAGATGCTTTTTTAAGTGCTAGGAATGTAGCAGAAATAATAAAACATAAATGTTTCTGCTCTTTTGGAACGTTAATTCTGGGGAAAAGAAACAGACAAGATAAGCAAAATATGTGTTATGTTAGAAATAGCAAGGAGCGAAAGCAGGAAGTGGGGAGCATATAAAATGTCATGAAGAAAGGATTGTAATTTTAGATTGGGTAGCCAGAAAGACCTTTGCAGAGAAGGTAAATTAACTAGAGGTTTTAAAGTGAGAGAGATAGACACATATATAGAGGCTGACTTCACTTTACTGTGCTCCACAGATAAGTGTTTTCTACAAATTGAAGGTTTGTGGCAACCCCGTGTCAAACAAGTGTATCAGTGTCTTTTTTTTTTCCAGCAGCATTTGCTAATGTTATGTGTCTATGTCACCTTCTGATAATTTTCTCAATATTTCAAACTTTTCCCTTAGTATATTTGTTATGCTGATCTGTGACCAATGAACTTGGATGTTACTATTGAAACTTTTTGGGGTTGCCATGAACTGCACTCCTCTAAGACAGAAAACTTAATTGATAAATACTCTATGTGTTCTGACTGCTCCTCAGCCTGGCTGTTCTCCTCTTTGTCTCCCTCTTCTCAGGCCTCCCTATTCCCTGAGACATAACAATATTGAAATCAGGGCAATAAATAACCAACCCCACAGTGGCCTCTATATGTTCAGTCACAAATCTTTCACTTTAAATCAAAAGCTGGAAATAATTCAGCTTAGTGAGGAAGACATGTTTCAAGCAGAGACTGGCCCAAAGCTAGGCCTCTTGTGTCAAATAGCTAGCCAAGTTATGAATGCAAAGGAAAAGCTCTTGAAGGAAATTACAAGTGCTATTCCAGTGAACACAGAAAATAAGAAAGCAGAAACACCCTTATTGCTGATGTGGAGGAAATTTCAGTGGTCTGAATAGAGGATCCAACCAGCTACAGCATTCCCTCCAGCAAAGCCTCATCCAGAACAAGGTCTTGATTCTCTTTAAGTCCATGAAGGCTGAGAGGGGTGAGTGAGGAAGCTGCAGAAGAAAAGTTTGAAGCTAGGAGAGATTGGTTCATGTGGTTTAAGGAAAGAAGCCCTCTCCATGACATAAAAATGCAAGGTGAGGCTTCAGGTTCTGTGTCTCCTCCTCTCTCTGTCCCTCCCCCCCTCTCATGCTCTGTCTCTGTCTCAAAAATAAATAAAAAACATTTTTAAAAAGAGTGCAAGGTGAAGCAGCAAGTGCTGATGTAGAAGCAGTTATCCGATGATCTAGCTGAGATCATTAATGAAAATGGCGAAACCATAGATTTTTGAGTTAGACAAAACAGTGTTTTATAGGGAAATAGATGCCATCTTGGACTTTCATAACTAGAGAGGACAAGTCAATGTCTTGCTTCAGGGTTTCAAAGGACAGGCTTTTGTTAGGAACTCATGCAGCTGGTGACTTCAACTTGAAGTCAATGCTCATTGGCCAGTCTGAAAATCCAAGGCCTTAAGAATTATGCTAACTCTATTCTGCCTGTGCTCTATTAATGGAACAACAAAGCCCAGATGACAGTATATTTATTTACAACATGGTTTAATAAATATCCTAAGACCACTGTTAAGACTTGCTGCTCAGAAAAAAAGATTCCTTTCAAAATATTTGACAATGCCCTGGTCACCCAAGAACTCTGTTAGAAATGCACAATTAGATTAATGCTGTTTTTATGCTCACACAACATCCATTCTGCAGCCCATGGATCAAGAAGTAATTTCAACTTTCAAGTCTTATTATTTAAGAAATACATTTCATAACTCTAACTGCCATGGATAATTATTCCTCTGGTGGATCTCAGCAAAGTCAGTTGAAAACCTTCTGGAAAGGATTCACCATTCTAGGTCCCGCTAATAACATTCACAATTTATGGGAAGACATCAAAATATCAATAGAACAGGAGTTTGAAAGAACTTGATTCCAACCCTCATGAACAATTTTAAGGGTTTCAAGGCTTTAGTGGAAGAAGTAACTGTAGACATGGTGGAAACAGCAAGAGACCTGGAATTTGACGTGGAGCCTGAAGATGTGACTGGATGGCTGCAATATTGCCAGGAGCCGCACCGGCCTCTCTGGATGGCAGTCACAGCTAGGAAATGACAGTGTTTGCACAGCCTCTGCCATGAGAAATGAAAACTGGTATCTCCTGCTACTACTGGCTCATGTTGTGCTGGTATTGACCAGGCCTCACAATATTCCATATCAGACCCATATTCTGAACACAGATACCTCATAAGGAAAAGCATATTCCTGCCTTTACAAGAGAGATTTTAGATGAAAGCTCTACGGATGATTGTCAAAAGGCTCTTCCTGAGGGCCTTGCAGATCCAAGACTTAGGGGGTTAAGAACACAAGAATTACAACTGAGCCTGGCCCCGAGACAAAGAGCCTAATTTAGAGTTAAGGTACAGATAAGGGCAGAACTTAAGTTAATACTTACACCTTCTCCTAGTTGGTGATGTAGGGCAGTCCCTTCCCCAAGGCCTACTTTCTGCAAACACCCTCCCTTACAGGTGGCTGGGATGAGGATAGATAAGAGTAGCTAAAGCATTACCCACAAACAAAAGGCTGACACTTTTAGGGCCTCCATAGTGTTTCACACATTCAGCATCAAATAGGTTTCCACAAACAACTTATTAACCAACTCAAAAACAGACATTTGAGAGTCAGACAGAATGACTCTTAGCCCATCTACACACTTAACCTATGACCTAACCTTAGCGTTATTAACTTAGAACAAATATGTATCCTGTCTTTTACTAAGAATACCCTAATTCTCTAGTTATAAGATTTACTTAACCTCACTATAATTGGAATAGTTCTGCAAGAATATTTCTGTAAAACCTGCTTCTGTACACTTTCCAAAGCATCTTATCACAAAGAGTTATCCATTGTAAAAATTCCTTTTTCTGATGTCATGTTATCATTTAACCTATAAACAAAGACACCAAAACCAACAGGACAGAGATGCCTGCCTGGTGATCAGAAAGGATCTCGGGGCTCTCTCACTCTCTTTTGCCGACACCGTCCATCCTTCAGGGACCCCTGGACCTGTCGGAGCCGGCGCGGCCTCCGGCACAATATCATGATAAAATTTGAATGGATGAGGAGTGGCTTCTTACAGATGAGCAAAGAAAGTGGTTTCCTGCGATGGTGAAGATGCTGTGAATACTGTTGAAATGACAGCAAGGGAAATTAGAATATTGCACAAACTTAGCTGATAAAGCAATGGCAGGGTTTGAGAGGAAGACTCCAATTTTGAAAGAAGTTCTAGTGTTGGTAAAATGCTATCAAATAACATTGCATCGTACAAAGAAATTGGTCATGAAGAGAAGAGTCAATTAATGTGGCAAAGTTCATTTTTGTCTTATTTTAAGAAATTGCCCCATCTCCCCAATCTTCAACAGCTACCACACCGATCAGTCAGCAGCCATCAACCTTGAGGCAAGACCCTCTACCAGCAAAAAAGAGTATGATGTGCTGAAAGCCCAGATTATAGTTAGCATTAGGTAAAAGGTTAGATAAGGTAAAAGGTAATAGGTGGCTAGATCATGTAAGACTTGTGAATCCTAGCAAGGATTTTTGCTTTTATTTTGAAAGATATGGGAAGTGGTTGGAAAGTCATCCACCTCCTTCCTGCCAGTGATACCAGCCTGACTCATGAAGTTATTTTGTCTCAGAGGCCCAACCAGCTGTAGTCTGAGGTATTTTGCCATCTGTTAAGCCTCTGTTGTGAAAAGTCCTCTTGGATAGTTGGGTAGATGTTCCTCACTATTTGCTTCTGGTCATGTCACTTGATGAACAAGTTGCAGTGAAGAATGAAGGCAGAGAAGTAATGTTTTGTGAAACATATTTCATAACATTTCCTTTGCTGGTTAGAGCCTGTCTGTCTGTCTATCTATCTATCTATCTATCTATCTATCTATCTATCTATCATCTATCTATCTGACTCTGTGATGTGTAGTAAGACCAACTGGCCATAAAATTTTAAAATGGAACACAATAGGGCATATTGCTTTGAGATTAACTTTGTTCATTTTAGGAATGAAGGAATGAAATAAATGATATCTTACATTCATGGTATTACAGTTCACTTTCATATACATAATTTAATAATCTCAATTATCCTCTGATATGAGTGGTGGTGTTTCCATTTTACAGATGAAGACACAGGCCCAGGAGGTTAAGTAACTCAGTTACATGGATAGTAAGAGTCTCACATGTGAGAAGGTAGGGCACAAAGCCGAAGTCTATTGTCTCTAAATCCAATGCTATTTCTATTTCACCACAGAAACCTAATGTAAAATTGGCCCTCAGGCAGGCCAATTATAACATGTTGGTTGACTCAGTTATTTTCCTCCCTGCCTCATGGCATGGGCATATGACTGCCCCCATTCTATTCTTTCCTATGGGAAATAAAACGGGAGTCAGAGATACTTTGGAAGTTTTCTAGCATATTCCAGAGAATGTGTAAATTTAGTGATATTGGGTATTGGCATGAATTCTCTAATTAAATCAAGGCCTGTGATTTAATTCTCTAATTAAATATGTGGATGAAGTTGAAAAAGAAAAAATGCTTAATTTTGACCTAAATGTCCTAACTTGGTGCAGGTGAAGAACAAATGACCAATGCTAGCTGAAGACTGCTTCATTAGAAAAATTCAGTCTAGGGAGGGAAAAGGTGATCTATTGAGCTGTTTGTCACAAGGTAGGGAAATAAGTGGCCCTTTTGAATAGTTTCACTATCAAAAGGCAGTAACAATAAAGTGTGTTGCTATTCATTGGGCTCTAATTGAGTTATGAAAGCAAATATTCTGTAAAGATGGATGTATAAAACTTCAAAGATACTTTAACAAGTCATGTCTTAAGGTTCTAAGCATATTTTGTAAAATGGTTTATACCTTTGAACTTTAGAATAGACTGACTTTGTCTTTGCTGACCTTTGGGTAGCATTTCTCTCTGTGATAGTTTATTATTAAAAATAAATTGTTCTGGTTTTTATCCCCCCAGAGCTATTACTTTTTTCCTCTTTATTACTCTGAAGGAATAATCACATTTCCTTCAGGATATAGGAGAACTGTTCAAGGTGAGTTTTCTTTATAGGTTTAGATATCATTACATTGTTTATATAAAATGCAACTTTATGATAATGAACTGTGGTCTATGGGGACCACAACTTAAACCAAAACTCATCAGACTTTTTTCTTACGCATGTTATCTTCTCTGATGCTATGTTGAAAAGCTTATAACAGTTTTTGAAAACTCTCTTCTGGAAAGATAATATAGTGGGAAGAGTTTTAAACTAAAATGGAAACATATATTCTGGCCCTGCCAGTACCTTAATATGAGACTTTAGACACATTATTCAGACAAGCCTTACATTTTGCCATATGTAAACTGGAGTGTTGGCACCAACATAATCTTGGCAGTGTCTTCTAATTTTGTCAATTTTTATCAAAATGTAGGATATTGATTCTACGCTTTTAGACTCTATGCCACTTTTTATTGTTAAATAAATTTCTTTTATTGTAAAAAAAAAAAAAACCCTATGTTATTGAAAATTTAGGAGATAGAGTGGAAATATAGAAGCAGAAGAGTCACTTATATGTTTACCATTGTGTTTTAACCACTGCTATCATTTTAATGTATTTCCAGCCCTTTTCACAATGCACATTTTAATAGTTATAAGCATAAGCCATATGTAAGTTGGCATCCTCTAATACAATTTTAGAAACTCACCAGTGACAGCAAATTTTCATGCTTTGTGAATGGATTAGAATGACCAGTCAAAGGTCATTCAGCCCCAACTCCAGTGACTGGAATGGTAGTCATCCTGAGTAGTTTAATTACAGTCCAAAATGAAGTGTGACAGCAAAACAATGTGCTTTTTATGATTTGCAAAAATGGTTCTAACATTCATTTCAAGTATATTTTTAGATTTTTTTCTAAGTACAGCTTTAGCATCATAGGGATAAATGCCTAGCTTCTCAAGGTACAGCATATATATATATGTTCTGTGATGTGTTTAGCAATAAATAAAAACATTTTGATTTCTTTATAGTTACCACATCATATTTTGTCTGAGCTATGAGGGAATAAATTCTAAAACCCTGTATAATGCTTTTTAAGACCTAATTCCACTTAAGAGGAACTTCCCTCCAACTTCCAATCTAATGTCTATAATATTATAGTGATTTTGCACCTGCCCAAAGCCTATCATATAATGCATGTATAAGAAATTTTATCTCCAAACCTCACAATTACCTCAGTTTTGGCTCCATAACTACCTTTGTGCCCAAGGTCACAGAGGTAGTTATTGCAGAGATGAGATAGACACCTAGATCTTCTTTACCCTCAAAAGCTCCTCTTTCAGTTATCCATGTAGGTAAAGCAGAGATTAATGCATGGCTTTATTATTATTATTATTATTATTACTATTACTCATATTATTGTTTTCTGTATCTGCAATAACAGCATCTTGGTAATACCCAGACAACTTGGCACTTAGTCAGATCCATATACCTGGGGTAGATTTAGAGGCAATCCAAGGGGACCACAACTTAGATCAGAGAGAAAAGAAAAGCAAAGAGGGTGAATATGCTCTTAAGAGGAGGAGGAGTGCCCTTGTGGCAGGGAGGAAGCACAATTTCTTGATTCTTTGTTCTTTGGGAAGGCCGGACCTCTGTAAATTTCATGAGGATTAAGAACCAAATAATCTCCTGAAACTGTCAGCTATCCAAATGCCATACCCATGGAATTATTCAACTCCCTTTCACTTTTATCAGTTTAGAACCAATTCCACCTGGAATTAAAACTCGCATTTCTCTCTTATTGTCTATTTCTGACACATAACGTTGCAATTGAATATGGGCAAGCACGGGTTTAAAGCAGAGTGAATAAAAATTAACTTTTGATACAAAATTAAATGTTTTATCTAAGTATCTTTCCCTAACACCTTATTAAGATAATTTTCACTTAAGAAATGTTGTACCTCAGGGCGCCTGGGTAGCTCAGTCAGTTGAGCATCTGACTTCGGCTCAGGTCATAATATCGTGGTTCGTGGGTTTGAGCCCCATGTAAGGGTCTGTGCTGTCAGCTCAGAGCCTGGAGCCTGCTTCAGATTCCATGTCTCCCTCTCTCTCTGCCCCTCACCCAGGCACACTCTGTCTCTCTCAAAAAAATAAAGGAATATTTTAAAAATTAAAAAAAATAAGACATGCTGTATCTCAAAGGTATAGCATGGTGGAGGGATTTAGAATTCCTAACTGAATATATATTAGTGTAACACTTAAAAAGACATGTCTTAGCCAGCTCATTGTAGACTTTGGGCTATATCAAGTAAGCAGTCCTCAGTTTTCTATGAAGTTATCTTGAAAAAAGGCAAAGAAAGCTACTTTAAACAGTGGCTAAACAACTCTAAGGGACCCCTATTACATATCAAAAGGATACATAAAAAGGATTTATTTTGGCTTTATGCTGAACTTTTGTATTTCTAAAACCAAACTGCTTATAGAGATGAGATCTAGTAGTCTTATTTGGGCTATAATTTAATATGGTTTATATTATATTTTTAATTTATATAAATACATAACATTAATTTATATTTAAATTAAATATACTTTAAAGATACCACTTTTTAAACAAGAAAAGATCACTAAAGATAGAATAAAATTGTATGGATTTTAATGTAAAAGAAATAAAAGAAACTCTAGATAGAGTATTCCAGAGATAGTTGAGGTATCACTTAAAGTTGCTACATGGAGAATTAGATTAGATAAGAGGATGGGTTTCATAAACGTACTTCCTAGCCTGTGAAGTAGTACTGCTTTTATTTGCCTTAAACTTGATTTTCAAGGAATAGCAGATGAGCCCTAGATTTGGTATTTGCCCCAAACATATCCATATTGACTTTGATCGCTCACCTTCTCCACTTTCATTTTTTTTCTGAGTAAAGGATTATAATTTCTATAGTCTGTCCTTATGTAATAATGAATATTTAGTGAATGTTTACTATGTGCTAGGTAGTGGCGTATGCAGTTTACTTATATTTCCTCATGTACTTGGCACACAGCTCTGAGCTAAGAGTTCTCATTACCCTCCTTGTGCCACTGAAATAGCTGAGATGGAGTAAGTTAAGCGCTGTGCCCAAGGTCAGAGCGAGTAAGTGGTGGGGTTGGGATTTGAGCTTGGGCTGTGCTGGGCTTCAGGGTGGGCTCTTTGACTATCTCAGTATAGCAGAATGGCATTCTCCCCACCCAGCACCTGTTGTGATTCTCAGCCTTGTGATAGACCATCCAGCAAGTATATCATAGAGCTTTTGGAAGAAAGTAGAAGAAACCCCAAGCAAATAGTACCAGATGTGACTAATTTTACAAACCAAGCATGGGAATTTTAGACAGTTTCATAAGTCAGGCTTACGTGAATGACCAGAGACCACAAAGACACCCCCCACCCTCGCACCCACCCCTTTCTTCCTTGTCCTCATTTGGAATCCTGTATGTTTCTGCTTCTGTCTCTGCCTCTGTCTCACACACACCTCAGTGTATCCACTGAACTAGTGGTCTAGGGTAGCACAACTGGTGGGGATAAGGAGCTCCTTTAAGTTTATTCTTTACCCCATTACCTCTAGCTCCCTTGATCTCAGATAATATTCCACCTCTAATGACATCCATCAATTCCTTCCCCTGAATCCTCATTCTAATTCCCAATTCAGAAACTAGGTCTTATCTCTGAAGGTAAAATGCTCTGGACATGAGTGTGATTTTTATTCCCTCTATGATGTGGATTAATTTCACTTCATTCCTCTATGTTCAATGCATCATCATTAGGCTTTTTTCCTATAGAACGTAAGTAGATATAAAAAAAAGGGATTAGAGGGAGAGGGCATAGCAACAGCATTTTCCCATTTTGGTGCCACAGATTAAAGATGACAGCAAAATGCCTCAGGTTGTCTAACAGAGGTATGTGTTGAGGATGTGGTTGGGGAGGAAAGCTTGTGTGGCTTCTATGATCATAAGTAGAGCAAGGAGAAAAGAAAGCCTTGCTGGAAGAAGTGGTGGTGACTCTAGAAGAAATTGCCCGGTCAACATAGATAGCTACAGACAGAAAAAGGGCCCAAGGTGGGTATCAGCAAGAGGGTCTGCCCTCCACCAGCTCTGTGTGGAGACTCCAGTCCTGAGCTTCTTCTATCTTCACCTTGCTGAATACCCTTCTGTTGACCAAACAAACCACTACTGGTGGCTTGAGGGGTGGGTAATGAGTTGATGGGGCTGAGGTGGGCCATCGTTCTGCCAATTCTCCCATCGTGTTCTAGGTTGGGACTTATAACATGCACCCTACAGAAGGTCATTGCAGCCCATGTGATAATTTGGTTCCATGGTACCATGCTAAGATCTCATGGACATCCTAAACAACCAACGGCTTAGACCTCAGAGTCTAATTATTACATTTGGCAAGTCTTTATAACATCAATTTACAACATCCAATAGGTTGCCGAAAGTCTAAACTGATTTTTTTTTTAAGTAATTCAGTGGATTCTCTTAATCTTGTAGGAGACTTCCTCCACAGTGACAATGAGTATTTGATGTTGTTGTTGGTTTTTTTACCTTTGGGATGAAAACATCCTTTAAGACTGTTCACAGGTGCCTGGACGGCGCAGTCAGTTAAGCAACTGACTCTTGATTTTGGCTCAGGCCCTGCGTTGGACTCCGTGCTGATGGTGCACCGCCTGCTTGGGATTCTCTTTCTCCTTCTCTCTCTGCCCCTCTCCCACTTGCACATGCGCACTCTCATTCTCAAAATGAATAAATTAACTTGAAAAAAAAAGGCTGTTCAAATAGAACAGTTCTTCTGAAACAACCATATGATGGCTACTAGCCTCAAAGAAGGATGTGTCAAATTGTATCAGAGCACTTGAGAACATTGGTTGAGATGTTGTTGGACGCTGGTTGAGAATATATGGTTGAGAACATTGTTGGATGTCAGCACTGGAGACAGCAGGCTCTGCAGTGTCAGACTGCCTAGACTTAAGTAGTTATGTATCACCTGAGCTTCTCATCAGTAAAACCAGTCTCATAGACCTGACTTTGTGGGGTTTCTGTGAACACCAAATGAAACTATCTCTGTTTAATTTAGAGCCACGCTTCGTCTTCTATAATTGTTTTTTGACAAATAGCTAATAACTAAATATATAAACAAAAACACTCCAGCACATTGTGGAATGCTTCAGTAAACTGTTTTCAGGATTACATTAATCCTTATTAGTTGACAAAACGGGTGGAATTATTATGACCCAATGCTCCTCAAAAGAACTATGGGGAAACATAAAGCGTTTGCAGACTTTTCTGAAGCTAGTTTCTGTGGATGTAAACAAATTCCAGGGAAATTGTTTTTTTATTGCTGGTGTCCTAATTTGGATGAGACTATGCTAGACCTTGAAAAGAGAAATGACAGAATTAATTTATAGGCACTTAAAAAATGAATCGAGCCAGCACTATTTCTATCTCATTTTGTTGCCAGCATTTTCAGCACTCAAGACCAGGGTCAGTTCTTAGCAGCTGAAGAAGATTTAGCAGCAGCATGGGCATCCATCAATCACACATGTGATATTGTGATTTATAAGAAATACGTATTTGGTCATTCAGATGACCAAAATATATTTCTCATATATATTTGGTCTTCAGCCATAGTTACTGACTCATGCTCTCCAAACCCTTGGAATTTCCTAGGAATTGAGAGTGATGAAGGCATCTTTTGTTATGTTAACAAAGTGACTTTGGGACCCTACCTAAGAAACTACCCTGTAATTAGAAGGTTAGAACTTTCAGTTCCACCCCTGACCTCTAGGAAGAGGAGAGGGACTGGAGGATGACCAATTGACTCAATCATGCCTGTATAATAAAGCCTCTGTAAAGCCCAAAAGAATTTTTTTGGGTTCAGAACTTACCTAGTTTGGTGTCAGTAAATGGGGATTTGCTGGAATGGCCCTGGCTCACAGAAGCATTTGGTTTGGGAAGAGAAAGGATAAAAGGAACTTGATATTTGGGTGGCCACATGGTCAGATTAGAAAGGCAATAGAAATGTGGGTGCTAAAGGTGTGCCCATTTAAGGCATAACCCTGTGGAAATCACTATGAAAGTTTGAAAGGTGCATGAGAGTAGCAGCCCATAAGAACTCCCATGTTTGGAAGGCAATTGAAATAGGTAAGTAGATATTCCTGTGTGCTCCTTTGAGATGACTACCTGGGTTCATGGAACGGGTGGACATGAGGGTCTGGAGCAATACAAAGATGGGCTGAATCTAGACACATTCTTCTTGTATCTCCAGCAGCACGGAATGCCAATAAGAACTGTTCTAGCTGCCAACAAGAGAGACAGAGACTCCAGATGGTTATGTGGCAGATTCCCTGGCAGGAAGGTCCTGACCATAGCTGGGAAGGAAGATTGATGCTAGTAGCCTTCAGTGCTTACAAGTGGGTCCTGACAGTGGTATTCACTGCCTCTGAAATGGGTTTTGCTCCCCTGGTATTAGATGCAAGTGCTCAAAATACTATACAAGAACAGGAGCTATAGATATTGCACTGATTTGGATTGCTGACCATCATTTCTTCAGACCAAGGAACACATTTTACAGTCCTTAATATCTAACAATGGGCAGAGAGCGAAGTTTGCTAGAGAATTGGAGTGGGCAATTGAAATATTGGTTACTGAAAATGGGGGAGATAAAGGCACTAAGAGTTGGCCTACAAGCCTTCACCAGTGTGTGCTCACCTCACCCTGAACATGAGGTATCCAAGAGGAGTGTCTCCCACTAAAGGGCTTTTTGTTTTCTGGAGGATCTGGGTTAAAGCAGGAGGGGGAAGGTGTTGGTATTCTCTCTTCCTCACATCATTTCAAATTTTTGTTGTTTTGTCCCCTTGCTAGATGCAGTGGTCAAAGGACTGGGGCTGCAGCTACAAGGACTGGAAACAGGGAGGATTGCTAAGCAATGGTTGTCTTCAACCTTTATGTCACAATTCCTGGGGGCCTAGTGGGATGAGATGGACCTTCGTCCCATCTGCCAAATTGAGATTAACAGTGAATTCAGCCATATTGTTTGTGGTAAAAATAGCTCACTAGTTGTGCACCTGGGTGACCTCACACTGCACCATCAGGCATGAACTGAAGGCAAGGCTATTGCTAGTATTACTGCCTACAGTTTAGCTCAGCAAGGGGACTGAGTAGTTACTAATGAATTGAATGAGAGTAACATGCCAGTGTCTTTGGACTTGTATGATTGTTTTGCTCTAAGGAGGATACAGGTTTGAAGACCAGGAGGTGGGTTGCGATTTATTAAAAAAAAAAAAAAAGTAGATATTTGGTTTTCATCCATGGGTCCTGGCTCACAGCTCCCAAAAGCCCTGGAAATTCCTACCTGTAGAGTTTGATAAAGGGGTCTTTTGTCACATTAATGAGGTATATTTTGGGCACCAACTGTAAGGGGCTGCTGGTTTCCAAGGGAACTAACCAGGTGATTAGAGAGAGGGAACGTTCAGTCCCACCCACAGGTCTCCTTAGAAAGGAAGAGGGCTGGAGGCAGAACCAAGTGCCAATGGTCAGTGATGTAATCAATAATGCCAATGTGATGAAGCCTCCATTAAAAACCGAAAAGCTGGGATTTGAGGAGCCGGTAGAGTGGCATGTCTGTAGAGGGCATTCCTCATACCTTGCTCCATGTTTCTCTTCCCTTTTTCTGGCTGTTCCTGAGTTATATCCTTCTGTAATCTAGTAAGTAAAATGTTTCTCTGAGTTCTGTGAGCCACTCTAGCAAATTAATTGAACCCAAGAAGGAGGTCATGGTAACCTCTGATTTATAGACAGTTAGTCAGAAGTATAGATAACAACCTTAGCCTTATGACTGGTATCTGAAACCCAAAAAGGAGATCTTTGGAATTCCCAATCCGTAACCAGTTAGTTAGAAACACAGCTAATAATCTAGGCTTGCAAATGCCGTGTGAGGTCTGTGGGAGCTGGGGATGGGAAGGGCAGTCTGGAATCTGATACTGTCTATGGGTAGATAATGTCAGAATTGCTTGCTGTTGGGGGAACCTGTGCCCCCCTCCTGACCTCCCACACATTGGAATTGTGCACCCAATTCTGGGCTGAATACCAATTTAAACATTCATAATAGCTACTGTATTACATTTCAGAGCAAAGAGCCATTCACTTGTCTGCTGCTGATGTTTCCAAGTAATTCCACAAGTGGCCTGGTGGAAGTCATTATTATAAATATTCGATGAAGTCACTTAATGAAGATTATTTTGAAGTAGCAGTCTAAATTTTAATGCAATTGCTTCTGCAGGGCTAGAAAAGTTATTTATTTACCACTGCCAAGGCAATTTTTCATAAACAAAATTCTTGATGAATTTACTTTTTTAGTCAAGTCATTGTTTGGCAATGTAAGAGAAAAAAAAATTGACTTTTCTATTTTCCAGGAAGAGAAATTTTCAAGGTGGGACATAGTACCTTGAATTTAAAATTTCTTAGCATGATATAATTAACATGATCTATGTAGGTTGTCTAATTACAGGTTCACTACTAGCACAAGGATAAACAAATTATTAAGAGTTTGGAACAGCTAAGAGTTTGGAAGCAGAGGCATATACATATATATAAGAATTTAACGCATGAACATTGATAAACTTTCTGAAAAATGGCATTGCATCTGATAGCAAAACAAATTCTTAGTGGAAGAAAAAAGGAAATGTAAAAAAAGAAAGGAAAAGAAAAGAAACTACAAGTAAAAGAAATTATGACAATTTTTCTGACCTGGGGATAAAAATTTCTAAGTGTAAAACCAAAAGGAGAATCATAAAGGAAAATGTTTATAAATTTACTTAAAAATATATACACTTCAATATGATAAACAAATTGCAAAAACAACAAACTATGAAAAAGTGTGAAGTAGAAATGATATTAGAAAAAGGGTTAGTATCTTAATATTAAAAAATGTCTTGGAAATCAGTAAGAAAAAGACAAATACCCTCCTGTCAGACCATGGGCAAAAAAGCAAAAAAGCAAAACCATAAATTGAAATAAACATGAAATGTTCAACCTCACAAATAGTAAGATCAATACAAATTTTATAAAATGACATTCCATTTTAAAGCAATTAACAAAGACACTTTAAAAGATATTATTCATGATTTTCTGGACTGGAAGCTAACTCACATTCTGGAGGTGTGTAAGTCGGCATACCTTTTACGAAGTGCTTTTGGCAATGTATAAAATAAAGCTTAAAATATGCATAGGTCTGCATCTTTATCAAAAAACGATCAGAGAGGGGTGCCTGGGTGGCTCAGTTGGTTGAGCATCTGGCTTCAGCCCAGGTCTTGATCTCACAGTTCATGGGTTCGAGCCCCACATCGGGCTCTGTGCTGACAGCTAGCTCAGAGCCTGGAGCCTGCTTCAGATTCTGTGTCTCCCTCTCTCTCTGACCCTCCCTTGCTCATACTATCTCTCTCTCTCGGAAATAAATAAAACATTAAAAAAGATTTTCTTTTAAACTAAAAATACAAAAAATGATCAGAGAGGTTTCCGAAGATTTTGTACACGTGTGGGCACAACATTGCTTAGAATGAAAAAAATGTCCAATGAGATTAAAAAATTTTTACATTAGGATAAATTTCTACTGGGTACCTACTTGTATAAAACCCAGTATTAGGTACTTCGTTCATTTGGAAAATCATACTACCATTAAAAATCATGTTTCTAAGAGTATTTAATAATATGGGGAAATGTGCAGAATAAAATATTAAATGAGGAAAATGTGTGTACCTTTGAGCATACCTCAAACTGTATATATAGCTAGATCTAAAAAAGAAAGGAAATACACCAAATGGTAACGGGAGGGGGGTGTCTCTGGGTGATGAAAATGTAGGTGATTTTTACTTTTTTTTCTATTTTTCTTGCATTTCATCAAAGTAAAAATATAATGTGAAAGTAATTTACTCTCTTATAGAAAAATATTGATGGCAATGTAAGATGGAATGTCAAGATAAAAATGTATATATTTACACCTACTTAAGTTAAATAAAAATAATAACAAACATGCTTACCCTTTCTATAAAATTTTTTTAAACTAATAGGTGTCAAGAACCTCTGTTCTTGCCAGGTCCTGTTTTAGGTCTTAAGGGTAGTGCTATGGTGCAGCAAACAAGAGAGAAAAGAACTAGCATTTCTAGTGGGGTTGGGGAGCTGGGGCCATGAGGAAAAAGAGAGTTAATATTCTAGCTCTCTCTCTCTGGGAAGAAATGCTAGCAACAAGTGTGTGTGTGTGTGTGTGTGTGTGTGTGTGTGTGTGTGTGTGTGCGTGCGCGCGTGCATATGTGTGCATGGGTTTTGGGGGGAGAAGATGCAGTTTCTGGGCAATTCTGTGAGTATGCAGTAGGAAACCTAACCCTGAACTTTGACTTCTCTGAAATGAGTACGTTTAACCAATGCAACTAACCAGGCAGGAGACAGACTGAAAACTTCTGCTGGCCCTTCGCTTATATGGTCTGAATCATCACTGATCTCCTGATTTTAGGGACTGGTATACTGATGAAACATACACACACTGGTTGCTAGCTCAGAACTGTGGACCATGTACCTGGCTGAAGGGATGGAACAAAGGGGTTTAGCCTGGAAGATCTTATTTTCAGAAACCTGAGCTTAATTTTTAATTGTAAATTTACAATCATCAGATGACTGAGGTCACTTTACATAGGACACAAGATTTATTTATTTATTGTTTCATAAGCATCAGTTACTTTCCTTACTGGAAGAAGGCTGAGAAAGGAAGAGGGGAGGAAGATAATCCTTAATGTCATTTGTTTACCGTCAACCTTTTAAAAAATTACAAGTTTAGATAAAACTGAAAAAAAGTTTTTGAAAGTATAAAATGGCAAGTATTAGGAGTCCCTTGTATTAGGAGTGCACACCAAGTGCACATATGTGGAAACTTGGAACGTTTTAGAACATACCACCAGTACAGTAGACAAAGAGTTTCTGGAGATAGTAAAATAAAAAGTGCTGGGTACTCATTTAAAGATGCTCCGCTGCATGTGAACCACCAAGAAAAACCACAGGCAGGCCAGTTCCGGAAGGTAGGGGCCCCACAACACAGAAGGGGGTGCTCTGAAACCAGCTGAGATGGACAGAACGGTTGCTGAGCTGTTTAAAAGACAGCCACGTAGGACGTCTGGGTGGCTCAGTTCATTAAGCATTTGACTTCAGCTCAAGTCATGATCTCACGGTTTGTGGGTTCCAGCCCCGCATTGGGCTCTGTGCTGACAGCTCAGAGCCTGGAATCTGCTTCCAATTCTGTGTCTCCCTCCATCTCCCTGCCCCTCCCCTACACCCACTCTGTCTGTCTCTCTCTCTCAAAAATAAGTAAACATTAAAAAAATTTTTTAAAGACAGCCACATATGTGTGGCACAACTAATTTGGAAAATGATGGGGGAGATTTCCAGCCACTTACATTCACTGATGATTTCCAGGGAGGGTAGGAAGTACTCATCACAGACAATAGACACGGCCATGAACATGTACAGGATAATTAGGAAGTAGATTATGATGCCTCCATCTGTGCGCTCCTGTTTCGTGAAAAACCCTTCAGGAAACTCCAGGGACGGAGGCATCACACATTGGGTGCTATTTCCTGGTAAGAAAAAGAAGGAGGAAGTTTGAAATATCCAAGCCCACAAGGAGAGATTCCTCAAGCAAACTCTTTAAGTGTGGGGTAATGGTGGAATTTCAAGAATGCTTGTGAAAATGTATAAAACACTTTTGAATATGATGCAGTTGTAGAAATTAAAAAATATAACCTTTGGGACCCAAAAGAGGTGCTTTAATGAAATAAGCCGATGATAGTAAAAGAACTACAAGAAGAAAAATCATGAAATCACTCTTCCTTCTGGTTTATTTCTGAAAGGGAATTCTGAACCCCTCCTCCTCCTCAAAGGGTCACCATGTCTGTGATGAGAAAGATTTCTAATAACTGTACAATTTCATTTTCCCAGCTCAGAGCCCAAAGTTGTTCACAGACCTGCGAAGAATCCTCCACTATTGCGGAGCATTTCTAAGACAAAAGATTTTTCTTTTCAGGATGAAGTCTCTAACAACAACAACAACAAAAAAACCCCAAAACTGGACACCCGCCTGTTTCTTTCTGTCTGTGAATTATTTCTGAGCTATCTGTGAGAACCTATTCGAGGCATCAAAAGTGCTTGATATTCTTTCAAATGCTAAAACTCAGAGGAGGAAGCAGAAGCCGAAGTGAGTCAAGTGAGAATTTTCCTCTCTTTGTCCCTTCATCCATACGTGACAGCAGCAGGGACAGCTGACCCCAGTGTCCACCTACCTGTGGCCCTCGGGAGGCGCTGCGGCAGGGGGGCACCCGGGGAAGGCAGGTGTGCGGTGGCCCAGAAGATGCCAAGGAGCAGAGCCCTTCTGGCCCACCGATGGCTCCCTTCGGTCTGCATTTCTGCCGTGCTCTCACTTCAGCCTGCCGGGTTGGGAAGGGGGAAAGGGAGCCTAAGCTGGATCATGTGAGGCGTCTCCTTCCTGTTCGCTGCCCTGCTCAGGACGCATCTCAGCAAGGCCTGTGCAAGAGGGAGGGTGAAAGGAACCAGACAAGCTTCTGTGATCAGAAGCCCCAAGCTTCAGAGAGGCTGGAAGGGGGGGGCGGGGAGGGAGGAGAGCAGACAATTCTTGTGTACAGCTGCAGTCCCTGAGGGCAGGTCCAAGCGGTGTGCTCTCTAAGGCACGGTTTTATTTATTGGACTTCATAGTGGCCGTGTTTGTGACTTTCTCTAGGTTTGGAATGCCTGGGGTTTGCAACTGCTTCTATCTCCCTCTCTCCAGCTCTCACTTCTAGAAGTCGCTGGGGCTGGTGTGTGTGAGTTCCTTGGCTAGATTGGCAGCTTTTTACATTTCTTTTTGGCCTGTCCTCCTCTTCCCCAATAAATTTCCCAATTTCTGCCAGAGGCAGAAAGGGAGCTTCGGAGGCTATTGCACTAATCTGGTGGAGAAATGATGGTGGCTTGAGCCAGAGCAGGGGCTGGAGAGAAGTGGACAGCTTCCAGAACTATTGTGGAGACATGATGGATGCTATGGGATCATTGATTAGCTCTGCCAGGGATTCTAAAATTCACAGTTGACAAGTCAGGGATTTCAAACACAGACTGCTCTCTTCCCTATCCGTGCACTGAGCATGCTTATCAAGGTGTTAAGAACTTAGGGCAGTAACATGTGAAGTAACGTGTGCCTAACAGAACAGGTTCTGGAGCGAGACCGCATGGTCTGAATCCTAGCACTGCTGCTTACTAGTGATGTGTCCTTGGGTACGTTATCTAACCTCTCTGTTCCTCAGATAGTTCCACTATCTGTAAACAAGGAAGGTTAGTACCACATCACCTCTGTGGGGAGAATTACATAAATGAACGCATGTAATCTGCTTAGAGTCATCTCTGCCACTTGGTCAATGTTATCTATCTATCTATCATCCATCTATATTATAATTAGTAATGCATCACGCTCGATTAAGAGAAAAGCTTCTTGTCCAAACGGCTTCTTTTTTTTAAGTTTTCCAACTCTCACGGTTCTTTTGCTTTGCAGAAAAAGCGTAACAATTGATGTGTTTGCTAAGGTTTAGATTTAGAAACTGTGTTTTTCTGGTGGAAAGGAGGAAGTTGCTTCTGGAGGTTGATGATGTTAGACTGGTAAAAATTCTCAAATGCCCTTTCCTTCTGCTGGGAATTGGTAGCCATTATAACCCTCTCTGAAACTCATTTCTAGGAACTGTCTATCCAGATGTGTGGTGTGGTTGTGAGGTTGGAATGATGAGTCACCAAAGTGTAGCCCAGAACATAGCAGACGCTCAGCAAACAGCGTTCTGGCTGCTGACTGCCACAGGAGGTGGCGCCCTGGACCACTGGACCGTAGCCTCAGTGCCAGCAGTGGCTAAGGCCCGGGGTAGAGGCCACTTACTTTGTATGGAGTAGAAGTGACTTATGAACCTTTCCTCTCCAAAACACAGTAGTTCAACCAATCGATAAGACTAAACATTATAAACAAACAAAATAGTACAATAATTCAAACCCACAGTAAATATTTCCAATGCACAATATTAATGCAAGAAACAGCAAATATCCAAAGATACAAGCCAATTACAATGGAACAGGAGCATCTTGCACATAGTAGGTACTTAATAAACATTTGCTGTTTGATTACATTGTAATGATTCTTAAAAACACATTCCCAGAACTTGCTCTGGGCAAACTATAAAATAGAATATGAATTTACCCAAGGCAGACCATGAGAGACTCTTGAATACTGAGAATAAACTGAAGGCTGATGGGGGTGGGAGAGAGGGGAAGGGGAGTGATGGGCATGGAGGAGGGCACTTATGGGGATGAGCACTGGGTGGTATATGGAAACCAACCTGACAATAAACTATAAAAAAAACAAAAAACAAAAAAAACAAAAACAAATATGAATTTACCAAGGAAAGAATATTTAGAAGGCTAATTAGAGGGGCGCCTGAGTGGCTTAGTCGGTTAAGCGTCCGACTTTCGCTTGGGTCATGATCTCGCGCTTCGTGGGTTCGAGCCCCGCGTCAGGCTCTGTGCTGACTGCCAGCTCAGAGCCTGGAGCCTGTTTCAGTCTGTGACTCCCTCTCTCTCTGACCCTCCCCTGCTCACGCTGTCTCTCTCTCCTAGAAATAAATAAAACATTAAAAAAAAAATTAGAAGGCTAATTAGATTTGCTTTATACATTTATTCTTCATTTTCCAAAAGGATCTTAAAAAAAGCTTTGTATTGTAAAATAAAGCACAGATATAGTCACAGGAAGTAAACATAGTTTATAGTTATATTATCATTATTATTATTTTATAAGAGGGACTCCTTTGTAAGCACCCCAGATCAAGAAATAGAACTTTGTCAACCACCCCAGATGCCCGTTCATGCACCTCAAACCCATCTCTTCCTTTTCTCTGAAAGTGAACATCTACTGACTTCCATAGTGATCACTTCTGCGTGTATGTATTTTTAATTGTTTATTGCCCACTCCTAAATGAGGAACCCTATAGTTGAGGCTTAGGGGAAAAAGGCTTTTGTTTCTTTTAGTTTACAAATTTCCCCTCCTTCTTTTTCTCTTCCTTACAATTTGTCTGTTGAAAAACCCCAGGGCACTGAATCTGTCCTGATTCTGTTGAGTGTGTAATAGAGTACAGCTCAATATGTTCTTCGGTCTCCTTTGTTTTTGTTAATTGGCAGCTAGATGCAGAAGCTTAATCAGACTGGGTTCTGTCCCCCTGTCATGACCAAACGGGGTGGGTGGTGTGATTTTTCCTCTGAAAGCTCACGAAGTTTGCTTGTCTTTCCTTTTGTGATGTTAGCAGCTATTCTTTCCTTAGAGATCGCAAAAACGGTTACGTTCTAATTCTATAATTTCTTCTTCACTTATTACTTGGAATATTTTACAGTGAGATGATTTCTATCATTGACTCTTGGGGTAGCCAGGTTGTATAGAAAAGATAAGATACATGCCTGATTCTTTTCCTCTACTGAACAGTTCTCAAGTTAATTGGCTCTCAATTTTCTTCCAAAAATAACCAACTAGATTTTAAAAAGTTATTATGAATCAATGTATTTAAATATATTTGATGGATTCCATTTGCAACTATTATCTTTTCTGAATTTCAAATTGTCTCATCTTTAGCTGGTGGGAGCTTTATCTTTAGGCTGACTTCTGAGAGCCTTTGACGTGACCTTTAGTTTTGATAGCTTTTTTTTTTTTATTACCTGACATAAAAGAGATGTTCCAGGCTCATCTCATGCGTGAAGCCAGCCATTTCTCCAAAATGCCTCATTTCTTTTAAGTGGAAAGTACTTCAAGATTATGATCTAAGAATCTGGATTGCTAGGAATGCTCATTGCTACTGGATCACTCCTTGTTTGCAATCCTCCCTGCCCCACCCCCACGAGATCTCTTTAAAAAATGCCCCATGAGTTCATATTCATACTTCCCATTCAACGATCTTACTTCTCTTAGTTCTCAAGGACACAGGGGATGGTTCAATTAGAATATCTAGTATTTCATAATTACTGATTTACTGGTACAAAATGACATACATGAGCCTCAAAATAATGAAATTGATTCTACCACCACTAATGTAATTACTGAGAGAAGTTAAAAAAATTTCCTTATGCCCTTTCTCTTCTCCTTCTATTCTGAGAGCTATAACCTATCTGCATTGCCTGAGCATATAGTCATTAAATGACTCCTTTTAACCCCTACTTAGTCTTGGTACCACAAGTAACAACATTTTTAATGTTTTCCACATTCCAAGCTTGATGTTTCTCTGGACATTTTGATGCTTTCTACTGAATCCCTTGGAAGAGCTTATGGGAACAGTGTTTCTTGGGTTCTTTCAGGTCACAATGATTTGTCAGTGGTCTTGATACTTGAAAGTCAGCTGTGTGGGATATAAAATCACTGGCTCACATTTTGTCCCCTTGAGTATCTTAAACATGTTACTCTGTTTTCTTATAGCATAAAGCATTGTTGTTGACTAGCTGATAGTTATATCATTGTTTTCCCCTTAGATGTCATTTGTTGTTTTTTAGCTGGTACCCTGATTTTTTTCTTTTTTCTTAAAGTTCAGTAATTTTACCAGAATATATCATAGTGTTGGTCATTTTAAGTCAATAATCTTAGGTACGTAATGTGCTCTTTCAATATGTAGTTTCAAATCTATTTCAGGAAAGTTTTATTGAATTATAGTTTTCTGTATTAGTTCTGTTCTCTTTCTTTGTGTGTTTTTTGTTTGTTTGTTTGTTTGTTTGTTTGTTTTTTCTTTCAGGGACTTCTACTATTTCTATGTTGGGTATTCTTTGGATATCTTCAATATTGTTACTTGGTCATAGATCTTTTTAATCTTTTTCTTCGTTTCTTCTTGATTTTAGAAGATTTATTCTTTGCTTTCTATTTCTTTTAAGACACTCTGTGCTGCGATTATTGTTCCTGTGTTCCCTCTAGTTTCATACTCAATTTTTCAGAAGACTTTCTTTTATATCTAGTATTTCTGAATGGCTACCACCTCATTGCTGAGTCTTTTTCTTTCTAATTCTGATTTATGCGATTCTTCTTATCTTGTATGATTTTCTTCATGTCTTTTAGATTTTATTATAATTTGATCTGTTGTCACCTGGCATGCCACCCTTTTGGAAACAGTCCCTTATTCTCTTTAATTCTTATTGTCACTTTGTGTGGGATTTGACCTCCACATCATTCTTTTTCTCATTTTTATGTGAAACTAATTTTTCCTAAATTGTTTTTTCATGTGTATTTATTTATTTTTGAGATTGAGAGGGAGAGAGAGAGAGAACAGGGGATGGGCAGAAAGAGAGGGAGACAGAATCCCAAGCAGGGACTTGAACTCATGAACTGTGAGAGCATGACCTGAGCCAAAACCAGGAGTCAGAGGCTTAACCAACTGAGCCACTCAGTTGCCTCCATTTCTTCCTAAACTTTAAGAAGAAGGTGTTGTTCAGTGTAGCTTCCCTCAGTTTGCAGGGATTGCTCTTCTATTGTTTTCTTGTAGTGTTCAAACATGTCATGGTTTGCTCCCTCAAATTAACTGGCTCTGTTCTTCATTCCTACTTTTATTGGGGCCTTCGCTTTCCTTTTTCTCCCGATTGTCTCGATCTGGTTAGCTTTTATCGCATGACCAGGAGTTTCAATACGTGGTTTCAAATCTCTGTGTGTCAGCCCTATCCTAGAAGGGAGCCCTGCTTGATCAGTTTTGAGAGTTCATATGTATCAAACCTTATTGTGAGTCGTTGGACTCAACTACTACTGGACTGAGCCAAACCATTTTTGGTTTTAACTCCTGTTCACAGAGTCCTGTTGTACTTTATCAAACTTCTGTTGTTATTTTGGGGCATCTTGTTGTCAGGTCAGTAAGATTCCCTATGACTTTCCTGTACTTTCTCCCACATAGAAGCTGATATCATGCATATTTGGTGGCATATTTGGTGTCCTGAGAGTTCTTTGTCCTCATTCATTTGTATTTGGGGCTGACGGTGATGGTAGCTTGACACTTTTATTGTGTTCTATTTTATTTTTTTGAGAGAGAGAGAGTGAGGGAAGGGCAGAGAAAGAGGAAGAGAGAGAATCCCAAGCAGGCTCTGCACTGTCAGCTCAGAGCCCAATGAGGGGCTTGAACCCACAAACTGTGAGATCATGACCTGAATCGAAGTCAGACACTTACCTGACTGAGCCACCCAGGCGCCCCAACACAATTTTATCTTAAATGTTGTTAATGGGTCTTTGCTATCTAATTGTTTGTTCTGTTACTAAGTGGAGATTTGGGAAGATTGCAAAACCGTGCCACTCCTGTCTCTTGAAATACCTTTTTGTTTTTAACCAAAAGAATCCATGGTTGTATTTTTTTAACCAGAATTTTTTTTAGCACATTGAACATATGGTTTCCTTGACAAAGATCCTATTTGCATACAACCAGGAGGAAACTCATCTATTATGTAAAGTTGCGTACAGCTGAACTGTTGCCGAGGTTCACGCTGTGCAAACAAAACAAAATTGTGAACCTATGGGATGTCTGAGCTGGGGACAATGACTTCACTTCTTCAGTTTCCTTGGGCTTATCTGTACTTTGAAAGGCCTAGGGTGGATATCTTCTTAATTAGCCCTTGCTAGTATTCAACATTATTGGACTCTGACTGGTGGTTCGTACTCAGAATGGAAGTTAAAATAAACAAACAGATAGAGAACCTCCAAAACAAGCTGTCTTGAAAATGTTTTGAATGGTTCTGAGTTGCACCCACACAGCTGTGAATGAGACCAACCTGAGGTGGACCTCACAGTAAGGTCCGATACATACTTACTCGGCTGTTTCTAAATAGCCAAGTAAGTAACCCATTAAAATCAGGACAGAGGTGTATTGAACTGTGGTCTAATGCTTATTTATTTTTGAGAGAGAGACAGACAGACAGAGACTGGCAGAGAGAGAGAGGGAGACAAAGGATCTGAACCAAACTCTGTGCCAATAGCACAGAGCCCAATGTGGGGCTCAAACTCATGAACTGTGAGATCATGACTTGAGCTGAAGTCAGATGCTTAACCGACTGGGCCACACAGGCGCCCCCATAAGGAATTTCACAGTGACTTTTCCTTGACAACATCCCGGGGACCTCCTAAGAATACACGGGCTCTTTTGTCTCATCCAAAGGCCCTTTGCTCTGTTCTCTAAGCATTTGTGTGAAGCGGCCCAAACCGCGCAGCTCCATTAGCTCTCCAGCTCCACCTGCTGATGCTTCAAACACGGCTGGGCTCTCCAACTTCCTGTGGGAGGAAATAGGAAAAATCTACTAATAGAAGCCCTGTGAAATCTGTCATTTGAAAAGATATTTTGATTCTCCTCCATAGAATGAAAGCTAGGGATGTTTGCCACCCCCTGCCTGTTAGTATCTGCACCCTTAAATGAAAGCTTTCATAGGCTACCCCTGTTACTGTGAGGACAGAGGAAGAGAATGAGGCAGAAGGCTAAGGCTGTCCCCATGCTCTGACTCCAGCTTGTTGATAGAACTTTTTTATTTTTAAACGTTTTATTATATATTATATAATATAGACACATAAAATATGTACACACATATAATATCTATATATAATATACATAAGAAAAGTGCATATATTTTGCCATTGCCTTTTGCAGTCTAAACGTGAAGAATCAAGCCCCACAGGTAACCCTTAATAAGAGGAGGGGTTGACTGTCACCATGTTCAGAACAACCTGGGGGTGGGGGGGTTGGGATAGAGTGAGTGTTGAATGTGATGCATTGTCAGAGGCAGGCTTCAGTGTCTCAGTTGCTGGTGTCTATGTGTGGCCCTCCCTCAGGCTGCTTGCTTAAGAGAGTAGCCTGGGAATCCTCAGTGAGAATTATTCACAACATTCTCAATTCACAGTCTTCAAAATTTGTATCTCCCCCCCTTCTCCTGGGAGGCATATTCCAACTCTCTGAGTACGAAGGGGGAGGTCAAGTTTTTTCAGACCAAATATTATTTACAAAGCCATTTTGGAGGCACCTGGGTGGCTCAGTCAGTTAAGCGTCCAACTTCAGCTCAGGTCATGATCTCACCGCTCATGAGTTGAAGCCTCATGTCGGGCTCTGTGCTGACTGCTTGCTCAGAGCCTGGAGCCTGTTTCGGATTCTGTGTCTCCCTCTCTCTCTGCCCCTCCCCTGCTCACAGTCCAGCTCTCTCTCAAAAATGAATAAATGTTAAAAAAATTTTTTTGAAAGCCATTTTGGAGTGAAAATAATTTTAGATTTAATTAAACCTCCGTTAATTCTCCGCATCTTCAATCTTTCTGAACTGCAGTGAGTAGGGATAATACCACATGTGATTTAGGCTGCATGATGACAGACCTAGAATATTTGTCCTCTCCCCCTCTGCACTGCAACCCCAGGAGAGCACGTTTCTTGTTAGCAGGACTCGGCAGAGTGCTCAGCCCGCAGTGCTGTGGGACGCATCAGGCAGGCTCTCGGCTGGGGAACAAAATGATGAGGGATTTTCATTAGCTACATTCACACAAATTGCAATTTTGCTTTTAGCCTGCCTCGTGATACTTAATTGTGGTAACCTTTCTTTGTCTTTGTCCTCAGACTCCAAAGAAAAGCCTTCCCGGAGTGTCTCAGTACTTGGTGGTTGAATGAGTGAGTGATCTGGAAAAAGACCTGCCTTCGCCTGACGTTGCATTTCCTCCTCCGGCTCTATTTCATTGAGGTGTTCAGAAGCGGTGGCACGTGAGACACGAAGTGGAGAGGCCCTGACTAAAATATGCTGGAGTGCGAAGATTTATTTTCTTCGCTTTAATATAATAAACCCCCTCAGGGTCTGACTTAGCATCATCATTTTTCCTTAGTCTGCTCTCTGAAGGCTGCCAACACGACGTGAGGAGATTGATGCCTCCTTTACCATAAATAATCGGGATGAAGGCATTTATCAGGGATTCTTCAAAATTTGCAGGCCTTAGAGCTTCTGCCCTAGGCTGGGAACTCAAGAGCCCTAGAGCGAGGCCCGGAACTCATGAGGACTGAACGTAAGAGAATCTGGCCCCGAAGAGAGAAAGCCAGTCAGTGCTTTGTAATTCTCTCCACGTTGGGATAGGCTCTGCAGATCATACCATGTGCTTTGAAGTCCTTCCTCAGCACAAAGAGAAGAGGGGGTCCTAGCTCACTGCGGTGGTGGGAGTATGGAGCTAGGAGAGAAGGAGGGAAGTGGATCAAAAGGATCGACCACTGCCCATGCTGCTGGGACTGTGGCCGTGGTCAGTCTTTGTCAATTGATCTCTTGAAGGCACGGTCTGGACAAGTCTCTGTGAAAAGGGCCCTTGCTTTCCAGACCACTGGGCTACTTGCTCTGTTCTGTCTTTGGCTAGATATTCCCAAGGAACTCGAACAATATTACCATTTTCTAGAACCTAAGGACATGCATATCGCACTATTTTTCCTTCTCTGCCTCTTTTTCCAGTTCTTCTCCAAACTGGAAGGTCACTGTAGGAGACACAGACATGTGTCTCCCAGATCCCTTCGAGGGATGATTGTTGCCCCAGTGCTGGGGGTGGCCTCCAGCCTATGGCCTCCACCTCTCAGCCCCTTGAGGAGCTGTCTGAGCAGCAAAGAGCCACCTCATCTGAGATCACACTGCTCCCAGGACAGCCCACCTCCAAATAAGGCTGGCATGTAGAAGCTCAGACATTTTAGCCAGACGTAGACAACTTGGATGCTTCATGCTCATTTCAGAGCTTCTCACTGGTTTGGTTGTGGCTACATTCACCTGCTTTGAAGTTCGACTTCTTCCACCCCTAAATCCCACTTCCTCCCTTTCCTCTCACAGATGCTGAATCCCAGTAAACGTCTTACACCCCGACTGCATCTCAGTGACAGTTCAGAGAGACCTACCTATGCAGACTCTCACCTGTCTGTAGCTTGGAAGAATTCTACTCTTCATGCATAAACAGTGAGCTTTAGATTTTAGAAATTGCTTTTTTCCCCCTTCAACTCATCTTGGCTTTCAAAAATGTTGTTGTCCAAGGGTAGAAAAAAAACAAGTGGAATTTGCAACTCAAAGCTGAGGAATGGCTTCTTTGTTGTAGGCTGTGTCTCCCCTTTCCCTGAAGCCATGAATGCCATTGATTCCATGGAAAAGTGGCCAGTCACAGGGCAAGAAGAAATGGGGAAAAAAAAGAGTTTGAAAGATCGTGAAAAACATTATCCCCATTGTATCTATATTACAGAGCTTTGTAAGCTGTAGAGTGCTAGGCAAACCTTGCATTTGTTGCTCTTTGGATGAACACCACCATGTTGTGGTCCACTGAACAATGGGCCTGGCCTCATCTGGGTCTCTTCCTCAGCCAACTCTGTTCCCAGATGCTTTGGAAGGCTATTTAGACAGGAGGGGAGCTGCAGCCAAGATGGCAGAAATGGCTTCGTCTAGTTAAAATATGTTAATATCAGCCCGGTCTGTATTGCTTTCTGCAGTCCTTTTGCTCGTGAGCTTAAGCAGCTCTGGTGGATCCTTCTAATGTGGAGGTTTTCAGACTTTCCTCCTAGAAACAAATGGAGTGAGAGGTTTGTTTTTAAAGGGTCACCTCTCTTTCTGGGTCTTGTGTCCTTAACTTTTTGAGTGCGACTTGTGCAGCCATCAATTTGTTCTGCATATAGACTCATGTCAGAGGGAAGTATGACATGGAAGAACCATAAAACACCAGCAGCTTGGATTCCTTTTGTGAGGAATTTTGCTGCAACTTTTAGCATTCACTCAGTATCCCCTTAGGAGACTTGTCTTCCTTTGAGGAGAGGTCACAAAGAGAAATAGAAAAAGGGCTGCCATGTAGGTAGAGTCTCTCAGCTGACTGTTTTATGGAGTCCAGGTCTTCATGTGCCTGGGAAACTGAAGCAGGGCTCAGAAGTTCTAGCCAGGATTCTTCCTCTCTTTCTTTAAGACTTACAGTTTTCTTTAAAAAAAAAAAATCATGAAAGTCATTTGGTACTTCTACACGGCAGAGTAGAGGTTCTGTTAAAAAATCAATAATAAAAATAGCTTTCATTGAGCATCTGTTATGATCCATGCACTGTTCTAAGCCTTTACAGTTATTACTGAATTCTTACAGTAACTCTAAAAGAAGGTTGCTACCAATATTACCATGTTATACATGAGGAAAGAGAGGCAAAGACAGATGCATCCATCCTGGTTCAGTTTTTAACTGTTCATAAAAAGTTGCTAACTATGTTTTCCTTTTTCCCTTCTTCATTTTCTTTTTTTTGGGGGGGGTTATGTTTTTATCTTATTGATAGTTAAATTTTCTTTTCAGTTACTCGATAACTGTTCCCTAAGCACCTGCTGTATGCCAGATGCAATGCCAGTGCTGGAGGACAGAGTGCTAAACAGAGCAGACCTGATCCCTGCACTATTGGAAGTCACAGACGGTCAAGACTTATGGTTCTTCAGGGCCAGTACCTGCATGCACATCAACATTTTTGGCTGGGGAATACATTTCACACCCTCTGCTTACTGCCTAAATTTTCTTAAATGCTCAGCTGGGAGAAACTAGGTTCCTGGAAAGTTTCTGAAGGATGTATGACATGCAGCCCATTTTCCTTCCATGTTCCCAGTTTTAGTGAATGACATCACCCTGGCTGGCATCCTTGACTCTTCCTACTTTTCCCATCCCCTGCCATGTCTTTCAATCTCTGAATCCACATATTTCTTTCTCCTAAATGTCTCTTGGGTCAACACACTTCTCTCCATATCTATTGTTACCATCATTTGTTGCCCAGAGTTCTAGAATGGCCTCCTGACAAGGGTGTCATCTCTCTTGCCCACTATTCTTGTATGTCAAGTAGGCGATTGAATATAAGAGTACACAGCTCAGAGGTGCAGCCTGAAAGAAGAGGAGGATCCAGTGAATGAATTTCAGCACGCCAGTCCCTGAGGTAGGAGGAAAGTCAGAGGACTATGGCTTTGCAGAGTGGAAAATGGCTGGTTTTCAAGCAGGGAGTGGTTAGACTTAAGGCGAAATACCAAACAGTCCATTACATTTGACAGCACAGAGATCACAGGTGACCTTAACCAAGAAGTTTCCTTAGAGTCCTGTGGATAAGTAAAATGTGAATAAACCCTGAGAAGGAAAGAAGCAGTTTGTTTTGTTTGCTTGTTTTATGTGAGAAAGAAATTGAATAGCAGCTGGAGGAAAATATTGGGTAAGGGATTTGGGTTTTTATTTGTTTACTTGTTTTTACCACAGGGATTCTATAGCATGTTTATGCATTGATGAGGATGATCCAATGACAAGCAAGAGACTGAAAGTGTAGCAAAGACAAGGGGATCCTTGAGAAGGTGCCAGGGATCAGGGCTCCAGAGCTCCAGAGGGTGTCGGGCCATTGTTGGGCGAGCTCTGCTTCCTCCTGTAGAAAAAGAGAAATGGAGAAGATGGGCATAGATAAGACAGACTTATGGACTTGGTGGGGAGGAAGAGTACAAATTCTTAGCTGACGGTTTCTGTCTTTTAATCATAAAGAACATTTAAAAATCATGTTTAACTCATATTTGAAGAAGGTTTGAGAAGAGAGACTATAGAAGTTAGGAACTAATCACGATGAGTCTGGAAAAGCTAATTTACTGAGGAAACATAAGAAGAGTGTTGAGTGTTTTGTTCAGGTTTCTGGTCATGAATTTAGAGTGAAACTGATCAGCTATATTTCATGTGTGTGTTTTTCATCCAAGAATATTCTATTTTCTAATTTTTTTTAATGTTTTATTTATTTCTAGGAGAGAGAGAGAGAGACAGCGTGAGCAGGGGAGGGTCAGAGAGAGAGGGAGTCACAGACTCAAACAGGCTCCAGGCTCTGAGCTGGCAGTCAGCACAGAGCCCGACACGGGGCTCGAACCCACGAACCGCGAGATCATGACCCAAGCGAAAGTCGGACGCTTAACCGACTAAGCCACCCAGGCGTCCCACCTGTTTTCTAAATACAGGTGTGGATGAACTGGACTCCACCAGGCTTGGCTTTATTCCATGCAGGTGGGACAGAAGAGATGTAAAGGAGGAGAGGAAATTTTCAAGGAGGTGATAATAATTATAGATCAGGTGATCTAAATGATTCAGAAGGAACATAAAAATAGGGGACTGACTGGCAGCTAACTGGAATGCGATTGATGGTGTAGGGATATCAGTGAGGTTAAAGAATTGTGTAGGTGAGCCGGAGTTAGGGGAGAAGGTATGGGTTAGACAGGCTTGAATGAAACAGATTTGAAGGTGGTGTGGTTGCAGTGAGAACAAGGTAGTGTGTGATGACAAGATGGGTTCAGGTGTAATACCATGGAGGGTAAAGCAACTGGGGAGGAGAACGTCAAGGAGCTGAAAATTCAGCATTTAGATGTTGCCTTATTTTGCACACCTCTCAATGTTTTGCGGTTGTTGGCCTATCTTTCCAACATGTATATTATTCTCTGAAGGAAGGAACTACATTTGTCTTGTCACCATTTCCTCCCTAACGCTCAGCTCAGCACCTGACCCATAAAATACTCAATAAATGTTTACCCAATGAGCAAATCAGTCCATTCTTTTAAAAATTCTAGAAGTTATTCCAGAATTGAGAGCATACCCTAGAACCATTGTCTTGACTCCTTATGGACCACTTTCTGTGAGCTGCCTTGTGGGTAATGACATTTGCTGCTGCTATGGAAGCACTCCTGTTTAATTCTCCCTGGTATTTAAGACAGGGCTTGCTGAGAAAGTAATTCACTCCCTTGCACAGTATTCCCTTCATTAGGACCCACAAGGGAAACTTTTCTAAAATTTCATTGCTAGGAAGACCTGTGGCTCTCTTAAGTGAACGGACATTTTGTGAGCCTCAAAAGCAAATACGTATTCCTCTTTCCTTTGCCCGTTACAGCCAGATTCATGGCTCAGGCTCACCGTCAGCAATTATGCAGAAAAATACGGTATCTATTTCTTAGGAATAATTTTACCCTTTGCTTTATCTTGTTATCTTTTCCTAATTTCCTCAACTCAGAGATTTCTTCTCATGTTTCATTTCTCTTCTAGAATAGCTCTTGAATATTTAATGGTAAAGTGTGTTTTCCCAAGGTTCAGCTGGATGGAATTTTATCTTGACCATTTCAACTGATGCACGCTTCTGGTGATCATGTAAAAGCAAGCCTGTTATTTAATAAACTGTAAGACTGAACATTTAGATTATTACCATTTGTAAACAATACATATGTCTCAGAATTTATTCGGATAATGTTTTTGAGTTCAGCTTGAAATTCCTACAACACAAAATGTTAAACATGTCACCTATTTTGGAGTTAATAGCAAGCAAAGAATTGCTTACAAAAGGTAAACACATTTTTTAGCATGTATCAATTAAATCAAAAGGTCCTATCTGAGCCTCTATTCATTTAATTAAAGAATCTTATGAATTTGGGGGGCGTATGTTTATTTAATCAAATAATTGAAGAAGAATTATAAAAACTAAGTCATGACTAAGGACTCTGGGAGCCTTATTAAAAATGCAAATGCAATAATAAAGCAGAGATCAAGATGACAAATTTAGACAGAGGCCACTGCAGAATAAGAAGGATGAACAGAAGTGAGAGGGCACAGGAAACTGTACAGGACTAACCACAGAGGAATACGGGGCACAAAAATCTACACGCTGTAAAGAAAAGGGAAAGGAAAAACAGAAGAAACGTGTGATAGCTGTGAGCTTTGCAATGCACGGTATTAGAGGGTCATTAAATACATTGAGGGAGTGCATGAATACTGTCATTATGGGGAAGTTTATTCCAGAATGCTAGCTGAGACACCTACTATATTTTACAAGAGTTGTTTTCTGCACATGGAAATGTGGAACCCACAGGACAGAGTGATACACAAGGACACCTCAGCAAAGGCACCGGCACCGCTGGGGGCCAAGACCGGCCACTATGGGTGTCCCCCACTGGGGACAACTGTAAGCATATTTCTGTGAAGCCTGATCACTGGTCTCAAGTAAGTGTTGCCTATGAGAAGAATGAGACTGTTGATTATGTTGGCCATGAAATATATGCATGGGAAAAGAAAAATGCATTAATATTTTATCAACAACTGTAAAAATATTCCAGAAAGATGTAAGTTATGTTGGCAAAGCATGTTTTACATCTTTTTGTAAGCTACCTCAAGTCTTTTCTTGGGAGAAGCTGGGCTATGTGTTAAAGAATGTGAAACCAGATTATATTAAGTCATATTTTCAGTATTGAATTTAAAAAATGAGTCTGGAAAAGGAATGTTTATTATTAGTACTATTAGAACCATTAGTTATCATATATTGTGTGCTTTTGATGTGCTAAGCAAATGCTAAACACTTTTTGTGCCTTATTCATTTGATTCTCATTGTAACCCGATGAGAGGGACCATCACGATTCCCACTCATGCATGCGGCAAATATTTATTGAGTTCCTAACATGTGCCGGCAACTTCTTTAGTGAGACAAAGACCTTACTTTCTTGGTGTCTCCTTGCTGATGGAGGACAATCAACAAATAATCTAACACAATACCCACAGTAATACATCCCAGGAGAAGTGTAGAGAGCGACAGGGAAGACAATTTTGAAGAGTGGTCTGGGGGGGCTTCTCCGAGGAGGTGACATTTGTATTATTTATCAGCATACATGTTTTTGTCCTTACGTGTCCTTGTGTGTACACAATGGACAGTGTGTCACAGGGCTGCAGATTCTTACAACCATGAGAAGTTGGTTGTCAATGAGTTTACTATACAGAATGAGGCGTAATGCTTTGGGCACTCACCCACACCACTCAGGTGGGAGTATAAGTTGGAACAGCACTTCTGAAGGACAGCTTGGTAATGTACATCAAAACAACCTACGACATCTGCACAGCACTGCCCTCAAGTTCCTTTTTAAAGAATTCGTCGTAAGGGAATGGCCAGGCATGCATCTAGAGTATTCATTCATTGGCGTAGTTTTTATAATGCCGAAAAGCTAGAGATCACCTACGTTTTCTCCTAAAATAATAATGGTTCAATGGAGAGCTCTATAGATGCTAAAAGAAATAAGCAGAGGTTTATTTGTTTGTATGGAAATTTGTTCCTAAATGAAAAATCAGTTTACAAAAGAATATGTACAATGACTCTAGTCTTGTAAAAATGTCATGTATAGTCTACTTACTGTATATGTCCAAACAAAGTCCAGGAAGATATCTACCAAGATGTTCATAGTGGTTATTGCTGGGTGGCAGGATAGTAAGTAATTCTTGACTCTTACTATTGGCTTATCTATACAACTTCTAGTGTTTTGGCTTTTTTTTTTTTTTAAACAATTAGCACGTATTACTCCGTGACCTGTGCAATATAAGGTTATACATTATTTCCCCACACGTGTGCACACTGGCTGGTTGACTGTTCACCACACCTTTTTAAGATTCTTTTGTTATTCCATTTGGAACCATTTGGCCAACAGCTCGGGAAAACAGGAAAACAAAAGTTTGGGGACCATGTATTATGGTTGGAAAACTTCTGCCTTGTGCAGGGCACATTGGTGATAAAAAAGATAAGCCAGGCTTATCTCCGCTCCTCTTTGGAAAGCACGTATCTTTTGATTAAGCATTGCTGGCAAACTTCCAGAATTTCCATTTCCTCAGTAACTGAGCAGTGTAATATATTGGATGGAAGCATCTGCTATTTTTCAAGTCCTCTGTGCTGTGCAAAAGTCTCACCCCGACACCTGGATTCCTTTTGAGAAACTGTGTGTGATTTTCATATTCTGCACATACAGATGGAAATAATCTGGATTTAGGCTGGTCTTCCTTGGGGGAGCTGCTTATTCAGTTTTGCCTACTGCTGTGACTCTAGTGTTCAAGTGTGCCTTTCCAGAATCTAGTGTCTATTTCTAAAACTTTTAGAAAAGATTCTGCATCATGGGTTTTCTGAAGATCGTAACCACGTTGTGGAAAATGAACTGAAACGCCATTCACTGTTCTTATGTATAGACTTCAAGCTGCAAAGGAAGATATGCGGAGGATTCTGCCCGTTTCTCTGCTTCCTCCTCACTGCAGAAGTTGGAGATAACCTTTCACTAGATTAGTTCTGGTCCAAACTAGTTTCTTTTCTGCATTTCTCCTGTTGCTTTTATCTGAAAAGGTCCTGTCTGCCCCAGGGTGTCCTGCTTATGCCTTTATTACAAAGTCTTTGTTTATGGCAAAAATAAAGGATTGAGATATTAATTGGTGCAGGTTTTCTCTGTTTTTTTTTTTTTTTCTTCTATTTTCCTCCCTCCTCCTTTCTTGTTTACAATGGGAATCAAGGTTGTTGCATTTCTGGGACCCCTGGGTGGCTGTCGGTTAAGCATCGGACTTCGGCTCAGGTCATGATCTCACAGTTTGTGGGTTCGAGCCCCGCGTCAGGCTCTGTGCTGACAGCTAGCTCAGAGCCTGGAGCCTGTATTCAGATTCTGTATCTCCCTCTCTCTCTGACCCTCCCCTGCCCACGCTGTCTCTCTCTCTCTCTCAAAAAAATAAATAAATAAATAACATTTAAAAAATAAGGTTGTTGCATTTCTTTGTTCTGGAAACTTTTGCAGGGCAGTGAGGAGAAGCTGCTTGAGGACAATAGTCCCTCTGGTGTTTTATACAATCTTGAACTCGTTGGAGACAGCCTTGGGTATTTTTTTTTAATTTTTTATTTATTTCTAGGAGAGAGAGAGAGACAGCGTGAGCAGGGGAGGGTCAGAGAGAGAGGGGGCGGAGATACAGTCTCTGAAATTGGCTCCAGGCTCCGAGCTGGCAGTCAGCACAGAGCCCAACGCGGGGCTCGAACCCACCAACCGCGAGATCATGACCTAAGCGAAAGTCGGACGCTTAACCGACTAAGCCACCCAGGCGCCCCAACCTTGGGTATTTTGGAGAAGAGGAATGTGGAGGGAGCTCCGTTGAGGACAAGCTGAGGCGAGTGCTAAGAAGGGTCTGGAGGCCAGCCTGGGGCGTGGTTGGGACTCACAGCCTGCTCTCCCCAGCAGTGCTCTGGGAAGCGCAAGGCTTGCAGGGGTAGAGGTCAGCGCAGCACCAGCAAGACCAGCGGAAACTCTCTGCTTCGGAGCGGTCACACTTCAAGGGACCATGTGGACATAGACCTCTAAGATGCCAGAGGGAGCTGTGGGGAGAAAGGAGGGCTTGTCCTGTTTTCAGGGCTTCTTGTAAATCTTCCAAGTAGTGGAGGGGAAAGGGGCTGGAGGGAAAGTCTGAGAGGCAGTGTATCTCTAGCCCTGAATGGCATGAGCTTTGAGGTAGATTTATGTTGATGAAAACAAAATGCTGTTTCTGGTTCTGACATCACTGGCTCTGACAGAGTCCGTCAAGAACTTTTTTTTTTTTTTTTGAGATCTTATCTCCTTTTCAGTACTTCTCCAACATGCTGCCGATGGTCATATAAATTCCCGAGTTTTACAGATCGAAAATGAGATTGTTTGGGCTACCCCGTTCCCTTTATGAGGATTAGTGACTTGGGGGGCCAGAATCTGAATTTTTAAGGGCTGTGGTTATTAATAAGGTCTGCAACCCTTTGTGGGAAAGGTAGCTTCCAGGTTGGAGCTGAGCATTTCTATAGCTTCATGAGATTTCCTCTATCACATTATTAAGCATCATCCCTCCTCTCTGTAGCAGCGTGAACTATAATTGTTCCTCTCTGTGTAGGAGCAAGTAATCCGTTTTTAGCCTCACTATTTAAAATGATGCCATTGATTATTCCTTGGTTTATGTCATGGTTTCTGAGGCTGTGTGAACATAAAGTCACTATAGGTTTGAATCTCTAATGTTACTGCTTATGCATCAAATGAGGCTATCAGTGTAGGCTGGAGTGATTAGGATGGCACACCATGAAAATGAACATGGATTACAAGCTGTGGGTGAGAAATAAGGGTAGGAGCCCTGACCTCAGCTTTCTGACAGCTCAATGGAAGAGTTAGAACATGGTCACCAACATGCATAACACATAAGCTTAAAATAAAGCAGGGATCAATAAGGGCTGTAGTTAAGTTACAAGGCATGATGGACATTCAAGAACAGGAGGAGTTTATTCCTGGACAGAATCTGTATAGAATAGTCCTGAATGATGCAGAGGATTTGAGTGGGCCCAGGGCAAAAGGTAACTTATGTTTCTATTATTCAGGAAGTTTTATAACTAAAGCCTATGGATTTGGTTCTTACGATAACTCAGAGGAACCCAAATCACCATATTTTTCTATCATGTCTTAAGCCTGAGTTTGAGGTAGACCGGAACAAGTTAAGATTGTGTTCCATTTCTCTTTAGGGGAGTTTTCATTCCATTTCCTTTTTCCTTTTCATTCTTTTTAGCTGAAGACTTAACTGCGTGAGTTCAGGCATTCTCCAGAGATCATGTATGACTGGGGACAAAGGGAGGTTTAGAGCTCCCTTAGGCCTTGGAATGATACTCCACTGACCCTCACCAGCCTGCCTGTGCTTAAGGACAGCATCAGAGCAGAGAAGAGGAGGGGGTAGAAGAAAATCAGTGTCTCCAGGTTGCTCAGCTATAAACTGCTGAATACCAAACACGGGGAAGGCCTGAGACACAACGAGGTAACAAAATGTGGGGAATATGGCGACCAACACATGTGTGTTCTACACACTCATTTTGGATCATCAATATGGCAACAGTGAAATGAAGAAGTACTTGGATAGAAAAATTTCCAGATATAATAGCACCGAGTCTGGCTCTCCTATTATAATATAATCATAATAACTAATATTTATGGAGCACTCACTTGCTGCCAAGCTCTTGACATGCATTACCTTATTTATTGCACATAACTCCCCTATGCAGGAGATACGGCTGTTATCCCTATTTTATAGATGGGCAGACTTAGGCAGAAAAGTTAAGACAATTAGCCAAGGTTATTAGCTAGTAACTAGTGAAGCACTGAAGTCTGGCTCTAGAGCCCTAAGGTGTAATTCTTATGCCACACTGAGTGTCTGCTTTTAGGAGAGCAGAGCAGGGTGTGCATGGTAAATTTCTGTGAGCGCTCCCAGCATTGTGGTTGGTAATGGAGACGTCACTGAGTTCACATGCATCAGGAGAGATCATTTAACAAGCCATATTAAAACAAAAGCAATGATTGTACTCATCCATTTCCTCAGATGTTTTCTTTTATCCTCTGCCATCAATGGGGTGGTGGCTAGCCAGTGGCATTTTTTAAAAGCATCAGTAATGAATTAAAATAGCTTTTTGGTGGAAAAAGTATTGATAGCCTATGAAAGAGTAACATTCTTAATAACTCACCTGGAGTTGACTGAAGAGAGCGAATGAAACGTATTTGCAGCATGTTGTTTCTGCTGGTTTAGTTTCTGAAAGATAAATAAGCCAATAAACTCTACCACTGGAGGTTACTGGCTGTATGTTGAGTTACAAGATTGTAATATTTATTCACCAATCAGGAAGCATGAGTTTGCATCCCTCAATATGCCCTTTCTTTTCAGACACATATTTGTATCATTCTTCAGCTTCTTGTAGGAGGAGTGATATTGAGCCTATGTCCTATGTTCAGTTGTTGTTTACAAGTTCACAGCCAATTCTAGACTCCAATTCCAATATTAGAAAAAGAGAATATTTCTAAGAGAACCTTCAAATTTACATCTCCACCAAAGCAATGGTACAAATACAATGGAATTAATAGGAATTTTAACTGACCTTGTCCCCTCCTGGAGTTGTCACATGTTATTCTCTAGGATCCCAGTGCAAGGGGTCCCTTAATGGCATATATAGTCATAAAGAAAATTCACTTATGCTTTGGTAAGAGGTAATGCATGCACATAATACAAAATGCAAACGGTGTTAATAATATATATTGAAAACTGAAGGTCCTTCCATCTCCATCACTTAGCCACAGCAATTGCTGTTTTCTTGCCTTGCGTCACATGACATCTTGGTTCAGATAATCTGAGAGCATTCTATTTTTTTTTATTTTTAATGTTTTTTATTTATTTCTGAGAGAAAGAGAGAGAGAGACAGACAGACAGACAGACAGCGTGAGCAGGGGAGGGTCAGAGAAAGAGGGAGACACAGAATCCGAAACAGGCTCCAGGCTCCGAGCTGTCAGCACAGAGCCTGACGTAGGGCTCGAACCCAAGAGCTGTGAGATCATGACCTGAGCCACAGTTGGATGCTTAACCGACTGAGCCACCCAGGTGCTCCAATATGAGAGCATTCTGACGTGACTATAAAACAATCAACTACACTTTCACCTTTAAAGAAGTTATCAAATAACACTTGAGCACAATGCATCATCGCATGCCTCACCTCTTCCCTTATAACCAGTCCTTCCTTTACAACTCTGATATTCACCCCATTAAGGATGAGATAAGGAGAAGGTGGGAGTAAGGGCTTTGTGAAGCTCAGGGAGGTGCAAGGATGGTGAGCAGCCAAGGGTGGGTAGGATGAGAGATGAGGTAACAATCAGGACTGTGTGTTGTGCAGACGAATTTTTTAAATCCAATTTTTAAAACTCAAATTGGCTGCTTCATAATGTCGTGTTTTATGTGAAGCAAAGCTTTAGTGACAGCCAAGCTTGGAATCTGATTAGGACATTTGGTTGTCTAAGGTAATATAACGTGAGTTCGTGACTAAGCCCTAATGGTGAGTAAGCACTGAAAGCATTATGTGTTCCAGCCTTTATCACCAGTGGGATTGAACGGCAACCCCACTTTAAGCAGTGTGAACAGGGGGAAGGTAGGAGGCTGCTGTAGAACGTGCTTCCAGAATTCACTGAAGCTCTTCCATGCCCATGGGCTATGAGTATCTTTGTAACACTTGTTTTTACATCCCCATCCCCCTTAAAATAAGTTTACCATGGTTTCAAGTTCTGATTTATTCATTGCAATGTAGTATAGTGGAAACATATATATATACATATATATATATATACACATATATATATCCCAGCCACTGATGCCCAAATATATATATATTTGTATATATATATATATATATACATATATATATATATATTTGTATATGTATATATATATATTCCAGTAGAATATAGGAAGATGGAAATATACACATGGGAATAGCATGAGCCAAGGCATGGAAGAGTGACAGCCCTGTGTGTTTGTGTAATGGACAATAGAGTGGCATGGTTATGTGTGGGTGAGGCGCATGGAGTGACCCATTTCTCTAGAGGAAGTCTCGGCCTGGATTATGTTTGGACCTGTATGATAGAGGGAGGAGCCCTGAGCCATTTGAATCAGTACAGGGGTGTGATCAGAGCAGAGAACAACATCTTTGGTCACAATGTAGAGAGTGGCTTGTAGAGAGAAGTCAGAGTTGCTTGTTTCCACCATGCTTACTGGTTAGCAGTCCTAAACATCACTGCACCAAGAATCCAGGAATATACTTAAAAGAAAATCCTTCAGCACCTCTCATCAGAGGCATAAAGAATTTTGATGCCAGTTGTCTTCCTATATTTTGGGCTTTCTAAGAAACTTATCCAGCCATCTGGCTTACTCTTTGGACACTACCTGCTTGCATTACCATCTGTTCTGGGGGTGGAATTCAGACATTTTGGGATCCTCCATCATGTCTCTGTTGTTTATGTCTTTGTTTTCCTGTAGTTATGAACTTAGTTAATTTCTATTATTGGGCAGGTCAACATAGTCAGTTTACAGGTAGATTTTCTATATCCCCAAAAGGATGGAAACATTCCTGTACAATAAGTGGGTACAATAGTAGAGACAAGGGCCAAGATGAAGTTTCCAATATTGGAGCCTTGCAGCATAGCTAACTCATGCCTTCAGAGCTGTGTGGGTATGACTCAGCCCCACTCAGCAAGGCATGTGAAAATGGTGGACAATGGCAGGATGTGTGAATGGTTCTTTTATGATGAATATGGGTGGGTTATACAGAGTGATGAGAAGAAATGCTAAGAGAACATACTGCAGAAGAGAGGGAGAAAAAGATTTATTTATTTATTTGATATTTATTTATTTTTGAGAGAGAGACAGGGTGAGTGGGGGAGGGGCAGAGAGAGAGGGAGACACACAATCTGAAGCAAGCTCCAGGCTCTAAGCTGCCAGCACAGAGCCCGATGTGAAGCTCGAACCCTCAGAGTGCAAGATCATGACATGAGCTGAAGTCAGACGCTCAACTGAATGAGCCACCCAGGCACCCCAGAAAAAGATTAATTTTAAGGAATTGGCCTATGCATATGGAGGCAGGCAAATCCAAAATTTTTAGAGTGGGCCATCAGCCTGGTGGTCCAAGGAAGAGCTGAAATTGCAGTTCAAGATCACCTGCTGGTGGATTTTCCTCCTCGTAAGAGGTTAGAGCTGATTGTAGGTCCAACTGGGTTTGTGGAGAGATCAATCTTTTGCTGTATTTAGGCCTTCAGCTGATTGAGCGAGCCTCAACCTCCTTGATGGAGGGCAATCAGCTTTATTCAAAGTCTGCAAATTTAAATGTTACCCTTATCTCAAAATACCTCACAGAAACATCCAGAATAATAATGTTTGCCCAAATATCTGGGGAGCATGGCCCATCCAAACTGACACATAAAATTAACAATAACAGAGAATCAGTTACACAGGGATGAAAATAGTGTAAAGATGGAGGCAGAGATTAGAGGAATCTGTCTGCAAGCCAAAAACCACCAAGACTGCTGGCAACCTGAAAAGGTTAGGACAGATGTATGGGATGGTCTGTTCCTCAGAGCTTCCAGAAGAAATCAACCCTGCCACCTTTTTGATTTTGGACTTCTGTCCTCCTGAACTGTGAGAACATATCTATGTTGTTTTAAGCCACCTGGTTAATGGTAGTTTGTTGTAGTAACCCTAGAGAACTAACATATAGCTAAGCTCAGCAGCATCCCAGCCACGTTTTCAGGAAGAAGTCGGGTCTGATGTCCCATTCTGGGGACAGGTTGGAATGTTCACAGTGCTGGACACATTGGCGGAGCTTTGGAGAGGATTGTGGAAGGAAAAGAAAAGCTTAGATTACAGGGTTTCCAGGGGACACTACATACGAAAGCCCATGGCAAACACACTGAGAATAAGTGGTACATCTCTGATAGAAAAGCAGGGGTTGATTTCCTTCACTATGAAAAGCTGATGCCAAAGAAATCAGTAAAGAAAAGATAAATGCCTTTTGGAAAAGTGAGGAAAATTGAGAAATAATTAATATACAAAAGAAGATTCTGATAAATCACATCCCAGATGACCTGGGCTCATTGTGTATCCTACCTCCCTTAAATTTGTACTCAAAATTTGGTCTTTCAAGTATATCCTGAAGATGCATGTCCAGGATCCAGCTTGTGAGGACCAGAGGGCAGGTCTACAGCAGGCCAGATGAAGTCAAGGTGGGCACCACACAGCTTGCCCCACCAGCCAGGCAGGTGCTGCTTCACAGAGATGGTTTCCTCAAACCTGGAGCAAAAAGTGGTGTGAAATATGAAAGTGTGATCAATTGACTAATCAAGAAACAGGCATTTGTTGAAGACCTGTTTTGTCTCCAGCACTATCCTGTGC
The DNA here is from genome assembly GCA_017311185.1 of Proteles cristata cristata. Lineage (NCBI taxonomy): Eukaryota > Metazoa > Chordata > Mammalia > Carnivora > Hyaenidae > Proteles > Proteles cristata. The sequence goes on along the minus strand of JAESUZ010005330.1, from coordinate 1,429,026 downwards.
ATCGTGAGGAGTATTAGAACATCATCCTTCTTCCTCCTAACATGGAAAAGAAGAGTCAGGGATGAGAAATAACAGAATGACAATCCAAGCAGGGATGAATTGTTTGATCTAGATCGTATCAGTGGTTTCCAGTTCTGGATGCGTATTAGAATCCCTGGAGGGCTCTTTAAAAAATGCAGATGCCTCTGAGAGTGTTCATAGCAGCACAACTTGTAAGATCTCCAAACTGGAAACTCTCCAAATGCACATCAACAGTAGTTTGGATAAATAATTATGGACTATTCACGTAATGGAGTACCATTCAGCAATGAGAATGAAAGATTGATAACTATACACATCGATGTGGATAACTCTCTTTAGTATAATGTTGAGTGAAAGAAACCAGATAAAAAAATATCATACTTCAATGTGCCATTGTAATGTAAAGTGTTAACAGGGGGGGAACCTTCATACGGGTTATACAGGAGCTCCCTGTACTGCCTATACCCTTTCTGTAAAAATAAGCTGCTCTAAAATTTAAACTTTTATTTAAATATAAAAACATCATACTCTATGATTCCATTTATCTCAAATAAAAAGACGAACAAAATGTGTCTTATGCTGTTAGAAGTCAGAATAGTGTTTCCCCAGGGAGGGGAGGGGTCTGCAGGGGTACATAAGGACACTGTGGGGATCTGAGTTTTATTCTGTGTGCTGGTTATAGGGGCCTGTGTCGTTGCGAAAAATTATCAAACTGAACACTTGTATACACTTTCCAAAAGTAATATTTTATTTCAATAAGAAGTTAAAAGCTATTATGATGTCTAATCCTACCTAGACTAACTAAATCGGGTTTATTATTTAAAATTTTTTTTTCTTTTTAAAATTTTTATTTATTTATCTTAATTCTAGTGTAGTTAATACTCAGTATTATCTTAGTTTCTGGTGTACAAATAGTGATTCAACAATTCTATACATTACTCAGTGATCATCATGATAAGTGTATTCTTAATCCTCTTCACCTATTTATCCCATTCCCCCCATCTACTGCCCCTTGGTAATCATCAGGCTATTTTCTATAGTTAAGGGTCTGTTTTGGGGCGCCTGGGTGGCTTAGTCAGTTAAGCGTCCGACTTTCGCTTAGGTCATGATCTCGTGGTTCGTGGGTTCAAGCCCCGCGTCGGGCTCTGTGCTGACTGCCAGCTCAGAGCCTGGAGCCTGTTTCGGTCTGTGACTCCCTCTCTCTGACCCCCCCTGCTCACGCTGTCTCTCTCTCTCTCCGAGAAATAAATTTTTAAAAAATTTAAAAAAAGTCTGTTTTTTGGTTTGTCTTTTTTTCCTTTGTTGTTTTTTTTTTTTTTTTTTTACAAATAGTTTATTGTCAAATTAGTTTCCACATAACACCCAGTGCTGATCCCCACAAGTGCCCTCCTCCATGCCCATCCATCCCTCCCCCCCACATCCATCCATCCTCAGTTTTTGTCAGCATTCAAGAGTCTCTCATGGTTGCCTCTCTCCCTTTCCCCAACCATTTCCCCCCTTCTTCTCCTCCTTGTTCCTCAGTACGTTCCTCCTAATCCTCCTATACATGCAAACATGATATTTGTCCTTATCTGCCTGACTTATTTCGCTCAGCATAACACCCTCAAGGTCCATCCATGTTGCTACACATGGCCAGATTTCATTGTTTCTCATTGCCATGTAGTATTCCATGGTATAGATAAACCACATTTTCTTGATCCATTCGTCCGTTGATGGACACAGGCTCTTTCCATGTTTTAGCTATTGTGGAGAGTGCTGCTATGAACATTGGGGTACATGTGCTCCTATGCATCAGCATTCCTATATCCCTTGGGTAAATTCCTAGCAGTGCTATTGCTGGGTCATAGGGGAGTTCTATTGTTAATTTCCGGAGGAACCTCCACACTGTTTTCCAGAGGGGCTGCACCAGTTTACATTCCCACCAACAGTGTAGGAGGGTGCCTTTTTCTCCACATCCTCTCCAGCACCTAGAGGTCTCTGATTTGCTCATTTTAGCCACTCTGAATGGCGTGATGTGGTATCTCAGTGTGGTTTTGATTTGTACTTCCCTGATGAGGAGGGATGCTGAGCATCGTTTCATGTGTCTGTTGGCCATCTGGATGTCCTCTTTGGAGAAGTGTCTGTTCATATCTTCTGCCCATTTCTTCACTGGGTTGTTTGTTTTTCGGGCGTGTAGTTTGGTGAGTTCCTTATAGATTCTGGATATTAACCCTTTATCTGATATGTCATTTGCAACTATCTTTTCCCATTCCATTGGTTGCCTATTAATTTTCTGGGTTGTTTCCTTTGCTGTGCAGAAGCTTTTAATCTTGATGAGGTCCCAATAGTTTATTTTTGCTCTTGATTCCCTTGCTTTTGGGGATGTGTCAAGTAAGAAGTTGCTGCGGTGGAGGTCAAGGAGGCTGTTTCCTGCTTTCTCCTCTAGGGTGTTGATAGTTTCCTGTCTCACGTTCAGGTCCTTTATCCATTTTGAGTTTATTTTTGTGCATGGTGTGAGAAAATGATCTAGTTTCATTCTTCTGCATGTTGCTGTCCAGTTCTCCCAACACCATCTGTTAAAAAGGCTGTCTTTTTCCATTGGATATTCTTTCCTGCTTTGTCAAAGATTAGTTGGCTGTATACTTTTGGGTCCACTTCTGAGTTCTCAATTCTGTTCCATTGGTCTATGTGTCTGTTTTGTGCCAATACCATACTGTCTTGATGATGACAGCTTTGTAGTAGAGGCTAAAGTCTGGGATGGTGATCCCTCCCATTTTCGTTCTATTTTTCAGTATTACTTTGGGTATTCTGGGTTTTTGTGGTTCCATACAAATTTTTGGATAGTTTGTTCTAGTTTTGAGAAGTATGCTGGTGCAATTTTGATTGGAATTGCATTAAATGTGTAGAGTGCTTTGGGTAGTAATGACATCTTAACTATATTTATTCTTCCTATCCATGAGCATGGAATGTTTTTCCATTTCTTTGTGTCTTCTTCAATTTCCTTCATAAGTTTTCTATAGTTTTCATCATATAGATCTCTTGTATCCTTGGTTAGGTTTATTCCTAGGTACTTTATGTTTTTTTTTTGTGCAATTGTGAATGGGATCCGTTTCTTGATTTCCCTTTCTGTTGCTTCATTGTTGGTGTATAAAAATGCAACCGATTTCTTTTCTTTTTTTTTTAATATTTTTAATGTTTTATTTATTTCTAGGAGAGAGAGAGAGAGAGAAACACGTGAGCAGGGGAGGGTCAGAGAGAGAAGGAGTCACAGACTGAAACAGGCTCCAGGCTCCAAGCTGGCAGTCAGCACAGAGCCCGACGCGGGGCTCGAACCCACGAACCGCGAGATCATGACCTGAGAGAAAGTCGGACGCTTAACCGACTAAGCCACCCAGGCGCCCCGTAAATGCAACCGATTTCTCTACGTTGATTTTGTACCCTGCAATTTGGCTGAATTCTTGGATCAGTTCTAGAAGGCTTCTGGTGGAGTCTGTCGGGTTTTCTATGTAGAGTATCATGTCATCTGCGAAGAGTAAAAGTTTAACTTCTTTGCCAATTCTGATGCCTTTGATTTCCTTTTGGTGTCTGATGGCTGATGCTAGGACTTCCCGCGCTATGTTAAACAACAGTGGTGAGAGTGGACATCCCTGTCGTGTTCCTGATCTCAGGGGGAAAGCTCTCAGTTTTTCCCCATTGAGGATGATGTTCGCTGAAGGCTTCTCATAGATGGCTTTGATGATGTTTAAGTAGGTTCCTTCTATCCCGACTTTCTCTAGAGTCTTTATTAAGAAGGGTGCTGTATTTTGTCAATGCTTTTTCTGCATCTATCGACAGCATCATATGGTTTTTATCTTTTCTTTTATTGATGTGATGGATCACATCTTTCCGTCTAAAATGAGTTTCTTGTAGACAGCATATAGATGGATTTTGTTTTTTAATCCATTCTGCTACCCTATGTCTTTTGATTGGAGCATTCAGCCCATTTACATTCAGTGTTATTATTGAAATATGTGGGTTTAGAGTCTTTGTATCTTTTGTAGGGTTCATGTTTGTGGTGGTGTCTCTGGAATCTTTTTGTTCCTTGCAACCTTTCCTTCAGAGCATCCCCCTCAGGATTTCTTGTAGGGCTGGCTTCGTGGTGACAAATTCTTTCAATTTCTGTTTGTTTAGAAAGGTTTTTATCTCTCCTTCTATTTTGAATGACAGGCTTGCTGGATAGAGGATTCTTGGCTGCATATTTTTACTGTTCATCACATTGAAGATCTCTTGCCATTCCTTTCTGGCCTGCCACGTTTCAGTAGATAGGTCTGTCACCACTCTGATAGGTTTCCCTTTGTATGTGAGGGCCCTTTTCTCCTTAGCTGCTTTCAAAATTCTCTCTTTGTCCTTGTATTTTGCCATTTTTATGATGATATGTTGTGCAGAAGATCGATTCAAGTTACGTCTGAGGGGAGTCCTCTGAGCCTCTTGTATTTCCACATTTACTTCCTTCCCCAGGTCGGGGAAGTTCTCTGCTATAATTTGTTCCAGGACTCCTTCAGCACCTTTCCCTCTCTCTTCCTCTTCTGGGATTCCTATGATACGGATGTTGTTGCGTTTGACTGTGTCGCTGAGCTCTCGAATTCTTCTTTCCTGTTCCTGGATCAGTTTGTCTCTTTTTTTGTCAGCTTCTTGTTTTTCTATAATGGTGTCTTCTAAATCACTTATTCTCCTTTCTGCCTCTTCAATCCGTGCATTGGAGGCCTCTAATTTATTATGTATCTCATTTATCGCATTTTTTAATTCTTCATGCCTATTTTTATTTTCCATTCTGTCTGTAGCCATAGTTTCTTTGATGTCCCCTATGTTTTTTTCAAGCCCTGCTATTAATTTTACCATTATTATTCTAAAATCTTGTTCACTTATGCTGCTGATATCTGTTTTGAGCAGTTCATTAGCTGTCATTTCTTCTTGGAGTTTCTTTGGAGGAGAGCTCTTTCGTTTCGTCATTTTAGTTAGCTTTCCAGCTCTTGTTGGTTTCAAAGACCTGTTATGCTCTCTGTTTCTATGAGCACTGCTATATCCAAGAAGACTCTTTGACTTTCCAGGGCCTATCCTTTCAGAGATTGTTTTTTGAATGGTATCCCTCGGTCACTCTTTTTGGGACCTTAGTTATTTTATTTTCCTATTCGTAGTGATATTTGGGACTCTTCACCTTGTGTACTCTAGCTTGTTTCTTGAGGTAGCCCTGGAAAAGAAAACAGACAGACAAACACACAGGGAGCAGGAGCACACAAACGCACAGGCTGATTCAACTAACATGCAAAGCGAGAAGGAAAACGAAAAAGTTAATAGATAAGACGGAGGAGGGAGGGCGAATAATAGGGAGCATAAAATACATAAAAGGGTCAAAAAGGGGAAAAGAAAAGGAAAAAAGAAGAAAACCGATGGACAAGGAACGGCTTAAAGCATATACCTGGATTTCCCAGCTACAGTTAAATAGTCGTGTGTATGCAGTGCTGGTTGAAGAGCATAGAGAAAACGAGAGAAGGCAGGTCGAGACAAGGCAGATTTGGAAATAGAATGAACAGGCAGAAGGGATAAGAAGCTTTTTTCAAAGAGGTAAAGGGTAGAATATGGTTGGATAGGTGAGAGAAGGATGCTGGAATTATCCAGAGAAACTATATAGTCTAATTACTCCTGAGAGAAATAGCTGAAAAAGTCGGTAGGTGTAGAATTTACATTTACAGACTGGACTTGTTGTGATTGTTTAAGCAAGCTGGCGACCAGAGTTAATCAGGTCAGTGCTTTGGGGAAAAAAGCGAGAAAAGAGAAAGGAGAAGAAAAAAAGAGAAAGGAAAGGGAAAAAAAAAGAAAGAAGAAAAAAAGGAAAAAAAAACAAAAAAAAGGGGGAAAAAAAAAAGGGAGGAGGGCACCTCTCAGGCAGGGATGGTCGTGGCGTGATCTGATGCCTCAGGCGGGGGTTCTGCCTTGGCGATTGTGGGGAGGAGAGTGACGGTGCTCCAGTCCCTTCTTGAACCCCGCGCTGCAGCTCATTTTTTTTTTTTTTTTTTGGCGTGTCAACTCCCCGTTCCGGGGACGCAGCCGAAGTTGGTTGCACTCTTCAACCCAGGCCAGTTCCAATCTCCAAATCCCAGTCTGGCGCCCCGCTGAAGTTGCCTTAGACACAGCTTCCCAGACAACCCCCTCGGGCTATTCCAGGCTCCCTGCTGAGCTCTGGGGGCAGAGTCAGGATCGCTGCTTCCTTCTCTGGGTCGGGCTGGCGCGCATGCCCGGGGGCTTGCCTGCCGGGTCCGCGTAGCCTGAGCCCGCTGGAGTGAGGAAAACCGGGTCTCTCTATGGCTTGTCACCCAAAACACGAACTCACAGGCAAATTTCCCAGTTTTTAGCTCTTTGCCTTCCCTCTCGAGTTCCAGCCAGCCAGGAGTGCGGACGCCAGGTGTCTGCACAGCTCTTTCAGGGATCCCAGCCGCCCTGGAGCTACAATGGCGGCAGGCGCGCCACCGCCGCTTTAAAACCCCACCTCCAGGAGCGGCACAAAGAAGCAGTTTGTGTGCTCAGCCTCCCCCAGGACCAGTTGTCGCGAGGGGACCTGGTGTGCAGGTATTTGGCAAGTACGGTCTTTCTATGCACCGAGCGGAGATTTTTCTGTCTCGGACTCTCTCCTTTTCCCCTCTCACTCCCCATAGAGGGTAGAGGGGGATCGCCTCCCACCCTGGAGGCTCCGATCCCGGCCCGATTTTACCTTCCCCGGTTCGCACTCACGTTAGAAGGCTTTCTCAGTGGATTCTGCGTCCTTTTTCTCCCAGTCTCTCAGGTTTTGTAAGGTTTCCAATGGCTTCAGATCTTTTCTGTGTGATGTATGGGCGTGAGTGCAAGTACGGAGCTCCTTACTTCTCTGCCATCTTGTCCCCCCCTCTAGAAACATTTTTTTTAATGTTTTATTTATTTCCAGGAGAGAGAGAGAGAGACAGCGTGAGCAGGGGAGGATCAGAGAGAGAGGGAGATACAGACTCTGAAATAGGCTCCAGGCTCTGAGCTGGCAGTCAGCACAGGGCCCGACGCGGGGCTCAAACCCATGAAGCGCGAGATCATGACCTAAGTGAAAGTCGGACGCTTAACCGACTAAGCCACCCAGGCACCCCATAGTCTAGAAACATTTGAAGTTAACTGCAGTATCTGCTTTAATCTATGTTTGTTAAGGACTATTTTTCACCAGGTGATCCTTGCTGTCTGCTGATCAGCGTCAGGGGCAGCTTGTGGTTGTTGTGGACAAAACTGAACGGCTAGAATGCAGCCATTCCAAGAAGTCGCCAAATGGGACCCCTCCGTTGCTGCATTAATTTTACTTTTCCTAAATCGAGGGACCTGCATTTGGTGGACCATAATCTGCAGGAACTATATCCCTCTTCCTAGGAACACACAAGTACTAGGATCTAATCTTTTCTCCCAGATGGCTTAGAAGGTCTTAAATCTTCTTTGTAGGTCACACGTGATTTGATATGTCACATTGCACCTCTGTTCCCCTTAACTAAGATCTAGTTTCTTTGAGGTTGGTGCAGTGTTGGAGGCTGGAATTAATAAGTAACCCCACTGTCTAGCCAGGCTTCCCGAGAGGCTTAATGGAACAACTTAGTTCCAAGGAGCAAGAGGGAGAGCTGGGGGAACCGAGGCTGGAAGAGGAGGGATATGGGTGGTGGGGTGAAGATGGGCTATGGAGCTCGCCTTCTCTGAGATGGGTTGCTCCATCTCATGACACCATTTTCCAAGAAGCTGTATAAACTGGGTCTTTTGCCAGGACAGTCAAACCTGAGGCAAGAGAGGAGGAAGGATTTGTCCACTGGCTCTTGTCTTCCCACAGTCCCCTGAAAGTGTTATCCACAGGTTTGTAGTTCCCCTGTGCTCCCTGGTTGCATGTGTAGGCCCTGAGTGGACTCCTGAGAAGCCCCAGGGCTAAGTCATAGATGGGGTCACTTTGGTCTCCGGCATTCATCAGCACCCTCTATTTTGAAGCTCTCTGCTTGAGTCTCTCTCTGGTTGCAGAAGCACGTCCGGCCCACATACCAGGGAGTTAACTTTCCTGGGAACTAAGAGTTGGTGCTAAGTACTCTGGCGCCATCGTCCCTTAGGTGAGTCAACTATAAGGCATGTGCTGTGCATTCTTCCAGAGGCTTCCAGTGGCCTGGAGGCCCAGGTACCGCAGCAACACCTCCCAATAGTCCTGGCTTTCTTCCTATCCCTCATCAGTGGTCCTAGCAATCACTCTAAATTCTCTCCGGATCCGCTTTTAGGAGAACTTAACCCAAGCCCGTAGAGAGGTGCCCGAGGAGGTAAGAGTTGCATGACATGGGAGTGCGGTGAGTCCTGCCGCCAGACACCTGTGCATCGCGCCAGGCACGCTGACAGCAAGTCAGGAGAGGTTGAGGGGATCTGAGGTGACACATACAGGTGGCTGATGGTGTCTGCTGCACCTGGCAAGAAGGGTTACAGTTCATTGATTTTAAACTGCCACCAAGTAAGTGTTTCCTCTGTGCAGAGGCTGTGCTGAGCACTACATGCGAATCAATGCATTTAAGCCTCAGCGTTATGACCCAGGCACTAGTACTCCTGCCCATAGTTCACCAATGAAGAAACAGAAGCACATAAGGATGAAGTAACCTGCCTAACGTACTATAATAAGGGGAGGGAGGACTTGAGCCCAAGGCAATCTGCATCCAGATTCTGTGCCTGTAAGTAAGTGGTGAAGGAGGATGCATCTTAATCGTTGCTATTTGCAGCTTTACCGTGACCTGGTTTAATTAGGGGACAGCGCCTGGAGGCCTCCAGTTCCAAACACATTCTACCAGGCCCGTTGCCTTAGCTGAGTGTGTGTATGTGTGAGCACTGGGTGTTGTGAGCGTGGGAACTCGGAGTTCAAACATGATGACCCCTTTCCCTGCAGTGTTGTTACCCGAAGAAGTAACCTCCCAACTTTGTAATCAAAGCAGATGCTCGATCTGAGTCTCTCATCTGGGGTTGGGTTTTGTTTTTTTTTCCCCCCAGGACCAGAGGCCGTTTCTAAATTAGACTCTAACTTACTGGCCTTCAAATAGCACAAAGCAAACAACTTTTTGATGAGTTAAGTGTAAATGAGTCAGAGGCAGAGAGATTAAATTTTCCCTCAAATACACATGGGTTAAAGAAATTACAGTCTCTGGAGAGCCTGGCTCCTCGAGGACTGAGTATTTGCCAAGTCAGCACATTGGAGAAAGAGTCTGTGACTTTCTGCCAAACCCCAAGCGCCACTGGTTTTCTTGCCTTAGCTTCTTGCTGAACCCGGGAGGAATCTGTCTCCCTAAATCCTCGCTGTCTGTCACAACTGAGAGCCCATTTCTGTGCAAATGATTCATTCTTATAATTTGTGCCACCTCCTCACAGACTCAGGGACTTTTCAGTTTTTTACATCAATTCCGATGTAGTATTTCAACAAGTCTTTTTTCCCCTCCCCTGTCTCCCTCCTGCCCTTCCATCGTCTCTGCCAACAGATTCCGAACGGGAGTCCTCGACAGGGCTTTCTTTGTCTAGCCCCGAATCTCCCTCTGCCTCTGGCAGTATTTTTCTGACCGGTGCAGAGTAGGCAAGGGGTATGAGAGCGTCATGCAAAATGCAAGCAGATGTAGTAGCGTGCGTCACCGCTTCTCTTGCCAGTGTTCCTTTGGGCTACAGCGAAGTCACCTTTGGAGACCACTTTTGTTCCTTTACTCAAACAAAGAAGTTGCGGTGGATATCAGTAACCCTCCAATTCTGCTTTGAAGAGCACAACAATGAGAAAGGGATTAGAATGATTTTGAGTATCTTGGATACTTCCTATTCCAGGATTTGGAGTCAAAATGTGTCCCCCACTGCGGGTAGCTATAAAAATGAGAGTACAGGAAGACCACCAAGGGGTCCCTGCATATTAGTGGCAGAGGGCCAATTTGCTCAAGTGCAGGCAATTCTTCTGAGGTGGATGAAATAAACAACCCCAAGCCAGGAAAAGAAACCTCTTCTCTTTGCATTTTAATCCCAATAAATACGGTTTCCAAAATTGAGCCACTGGCACTGGCCAGTACTTCTGCATTTGGAGTGGAATTTAACGAGCACCCAGAGTGAGGTTGTCTCCCCCCAAGCTTTTTGCAGAGTGTCCAGATGACGCCTCGGGAAAACTCTGATTGTACAACTTGTGGCATCCGCATCTGCAACACTCCAGAGGGCTGGTCCACTCACGCGCTTCTCACTCCATGTCTCCCCGATGCTGGTTGCATCTGAGTGGAGAACAAATTCCAGGCACCACGCGCGTCAACTTGTCAAATGTCCTGCTGGGTTGGTGGCATATGTTGGCGTAGGATCGTGCCCATTTAACAGCCTGCATTCAGCTCATGAAAGGACTGTGAAGCGCAGCCCGCCCTGACACTGAGCCGTACACGTGGAAGCCATGGGTAAAGTTGAACAGCAGATGGAAAACTCCACCAAACCTTTTATTGGCCATATGTCACTTTTGAGTGTTGGCCAACAAACTAAGATTTCAGCTAATATATAATGATTTAAACAGCAAAAAGAGCAGCTGCACTTTGATTTTTGATGCCTTTCCTCCCAGCTTTCCTGGCGCACTGGAGTTTCCTGAACTGATTTCTTTAACCTTACACTCACTCTGAATTTTCACCAGGTGGCACCATCTTCAGAATTACGTCACTGGTTGCATCCCGCTCCGTCTGACAATCTCTCAGTTCTTTCTTCCTTCAGGGCTAAGCTTTCTAACTTCTTTGTGGTTACACTCATTTTTTTAATTTGATAAGAAAATGCTACAAAGCACAGCACTTGAATACTTCTATGCTTTTGCCTAGCTTAGCTCTTCCTCTTCTGTTTTACAGACCTCTCTTGAGTAAGGGCCCCTTGCATGCTTTTTGGGGCGTCTGGGTTGGCCTTCTGCTTAGCCTGCAGAGCTAGTCCTTGGAGTGAAACTATGGGAGGGGAGCTCGTTCTGATTTATGAGGACATGACCGGGGATGGAGCTCCTCTGGAAAAATTCAGCTCTTTTACTGTCAGAATCATCTCGAAGGAAATGATTGATGTCAGGAATAAGTAAAGCAGGCCACCCCTTGGCTCTCCAGTCCCTTTTGGCTCTTCAATCCCACACACTGAAAGTGCCAAGTCTTCACTCCCGGCAGCCATGGACATGATAGCTGGCTTAGTCCTCGAAGCCTCATGGAAGAACGGGCTTCCTGGTATAAATGGAGGGTTATACAGTTGTTTCTGGGGTCAGCGTGCTGGAAACCACCAGGAAAGGAGTGGGAGAACAATATGAATTTGAACTTGCATGCCTGCCAACCACTAACCCGATAACTCAATTTAGGGATACATGGTTGCTGAAGCTATGCCATCGTAAAAGGGCTCTAGAGATGTCACTCTAACAAACTCCAGCTTAGGTTTCTCTATATTATTTCCTGCAAAGCTCAGCAACCCTCCCTAATGTTATTCAAAAGATTTCGAACAGCATTGTGAATAAAAATTATAGCGGAGTGCATCAAACCCAATGATTTCTATAACATCTGGAGCAAAGCACATTAAATGGGGAGTAAAAAACACATTCATCACGGGTGTTTGGGTTTGTTTTCTGTTTTGGCAAAGAGAGGAAGTAAGACATATTTTTCCTTTAGGGATTTTTAGTTATCTGCTCCTGTGCTAAACTGGACACCCCACAGAAGAATTATGGTTTCTGTATGTATTCGTCGATTCTCTTTGTATTTCTGATGAAGAAATTGTCCTGTAGCAACTTTACTTTGGGGAATTTATCCAGAGATAGAACTGCTGTGTGAAGCAACATGTGCACACAGTTAACCATTTCAGCATTATTTATGAAAGCAGGAGATTGGAAACAACCCAAATGTTTATCAATGGAGAACAGACGAAATCATAATATATCCACCCACTGGGATGTAACTGTATAAAATAAGGAAGATGCTCTCTATACACAGAGATGGAAGAAGCTCCAGGAAATTTGTTAGTAAAAGTTAGGTATAGAACACAGTGTGCAGGGTACTACACTTGAATCCGTGTCACCTGCGTATACACATAAGGAAGGGTACATGAGAAAGTAGGCTGATGGGAGAGCAGGAACAGAGACCACAGGAGGCTATCAGCCACTCACTTTTTTTTTTAATTGCATATATTTGACATATAACGCTGCATAGATTTAAGGTGTGCCATGTGTTACTTTGGTACAGTTTTATATTGTAATATGATTGCCATTGTATTGATATATAGCACATTACATAATTATAGCACAATATTATCTGTATTCATTTTACTAGGCATTATATCATTATGGCTTATTTACTATTATTTGCAAGTTTGTAACCTCAAATAACATCAATTTATCCTCCCACCCATGATCCCCTGGTAACTACCATTTTACTCTGTATTTATTTACGAGTTTGACTTTTCATATTTCACATAAATATGATATCATGGTATTTGTCTTTCTTTGTCTGACATACCTCATTTAGCATAATGTACTCAAGGTCCATCCATGTTGTTGCAAATGGCAGAATATCCTCCTTTCTTGTGGTTGGATAATATTCCATTATATATGTGTGTGTATATATATATATATATATACATACCATATTTTTAAAATACATTCATCCACTGATTGGCATTTGGGTTGTTCCCGTATCTTGGTTATTGTGAATAAGGCTTCAGGAAACATGGGAGTGCACATATCTGTTTGAAATAGTTTTCATTTCCTCTAGCTACGTACCCAGTTGCCATTCGTTTTTTAATCTCTTGGAATCTGGCTTTTGTACCAACTGTTGTGGAGGAATTTTTCCATACTGGCTCACCTGTGATGTCCTAATTACTTGCTAAACTCTCAACCTCCTTGATGTCATTGCTTATTGCTGATCATACACTCCTCCAGAATGAAGTATCTCTAGTGTCATACAGTCCCAAATTCTGCTGCTCACTAGCTGTGCATGCTTGGGAATTCTGTAGACCTTTATGAACTCCAGCAGATAGAGAGAGGGAGAAAGGAGGGAGCTAGTATTTCTGAGTACCGGCAATCTTTGCAGAAGTATCTCTTTTATTTTCTTTTATTTTTTAATGTGTATTTATTTATCTTGAGAGAGAGACAGAGACAGAGAGTGAGTGGGGGAAGGGCAGAGAGAGAAAGGCAGATAGAGAATCCCAAGCAGACTCCACAGTTGTCAGTGCAGAGCCTAACTCAGGGCTGCAACTCACTAACCAGGAGATCATGACCTGAGGCGAAGCCAAGAATTGGTTACTTAACTGACTGAGCCACCCAGGTGCCCCAGAAGTATCTTTTTTTAATCACTACAATGGCCCAGTGAAACAGGTACTATTATTATCTCCATTTTACAGAAGAGGAAATTGAGGCTCGGAAAGCTTATTAACTTGCCTCAAGCCATATAACTGATAGGTAACAGAGTCAAGAGTTAAACCTCAGATGACCAGTCTCTAAAATAGGTTGAGAATGCTTGGTGTAGGACAAACACAGCAGTGTTTTCATTCACCTTTGTTTCTTCTCTTCTCCTTGATTCTTTACTGGACTATTTCTTCCCCTACTCTAGCTACTCATTTCCTGACTCTTCTGTTGGCTCTTCTTCCTTCTCCTCACACAAGATCATCTCCAAGGCCATGCCCTTGTCCTCCTGCTTCTAGCAAACTCTCTCCCCCAGAAGAGAGTTGATCTTCACCCTATGGGTTTACTTTCCAAGCCTGTGTCTGTATCTTCAGACATTTGTTCCCACTTGCTTGATGGACATTTCCACCCAGGCCATCTTGCTGGAACCTGGGTGCCAGCATTTCCTGGGCCAAATATATCATCTTTTTGCTTACACTCTCGTTCTTCCCCTTGTTTTCTTTTTCTGATAACACTACCTCCCGAACTCCTTGTTCCTTAAGCTCAAAACCTTAGGGGAGACTTTGATTCCTTTTTTTCTCCCTTGCTTCTAGCTTCCAATAAGTTAAAAAAAAAATGCTGTTTTGACTTTGACTGACTTCTTAGAGCTCTGTTTTGCATTACGTCTTGCCTGGGGAGTTCTCTCTCCACTGACCACCTCACCTCCAGCTTCAGCCCTCTCCTGTCAGTCCTCTCCTAACTGTTGACAAATAATCTTCATAGAGAGGAGCACTCCTAAGATCTACGTGAGGAAATCTTTCAAATGCTAATGAGGGAGACACACAGAGAAAAAGTTTTCATAAATGGAAAGGCCAAGAGCACAAATTATTACAAAACTGCCAATTCTCCCCAAATTAATTTATAAATTTAATGAGGCCTCAATAAAATTACCCACAGGGCTTTTAAAAAATTTTTCTGGAACCAGATAAGCTGATCTGAGAGTTGTTTTGGAAAAATAAGAATGATAAAATATTGCAGGAAAGTTATGAAAAGAGGAAATCAATCGGGGAATAAACTCTAACAGATATAAAAATTATTAAAAAGTGACCATAATTAATATAGCTTAATGATATATAATAAATGAGAACAAAGATAGAATAGAATCAGAAGTTGATCCCAATACTATTATGAACACTTAGTGTTTGATAAATGCAGCATATCTAAATTAGTGGGGGGAAATTTACAATTCAGTAAATGGTGTTAAGACAATTGGGTAGCCATCTGGAAATCAATAAAGTTGTATTCTCCTAACTCCTTTAACCAAAAATAAGTGCCAGATGGACTATCAACATGAAAATTAAACTATCAAAGTTCTAGGGAAAAATGGAAAACACTTTTCTAATGATCTGGGAGTGGAAAAGAACTTTCGAAGCTTGATAAAATTCACGGGACATAAAAGAAAAGACTGATAAATTTGTCTCTAAGAATCAGAGATTTCTGTGTGGTAGGAAACACAAAAAATAAAGTCAAAAGGCCAAACAAAATCAGGGGGAAATATTTATAACAACCATGTCAGACAAAAGGCTAAATTTGTTAAAATATAAAGGACTTCTACAAATCAATAAGAAAAAGACCAACACTCTACTAGAGAAATTGGTAAAGGTCATGAACAGATGACTCACAAAAAGACATATAAATGGTACTAAGACACTTGAAGAGATGCCTAGGTTCTTACACAATAAGCAAATGTATACTAAAGCTTCAATTTTCACCTAATATCTAAAGTTTCTTAAAATGCATTTTTGACAACTTGTTTTTGACAAGAGTATAGGAAGACAGACATTTGCACATTTTTTAAGGATGTAAATTCATACAACCTCTAAAGAGAGCAATTTCAGAGTATTTATCAACATTTAAAATGTTCATACCCTTCCATACATCAATTCCATGTTTAAAAATGTCTCCTACATTTATATTTAAGCTTGCGCCTGAAAGATGTCTAAGGATATTCACTGCAGCACTAGGAGCAATAGCATATTTTACTATCTCAAAACTAAGAAATGAAATAATAGCAGAGTATGGGACCTGCCATGTTTACTGTCTACTCAACTCCCCCCCACCATGGCTTCCCATTGGGTATTGAAGGTTTTGTGATCTGGCCCCAGCCTGCCTTTTCTGTCTTGCACTTTGCCTCTCTCTATGCTTCTTATACTCAACCAAATGACCACATTGCTACATGGTCCTATCTCCATATCTCTCTTGGTGCTGATGCTTTTGCTAACACGCACTCTTCCCCACCACTCCCCTCTTCATCTAGGTGAGTCCTAACTCTCCTTTATAACCTGACTTGCACGCTGACTTGCACGCTACCTTTTCTGATGACATCCTTGAGTCCTTGAAAATCCCCTATCCTTACTTGAAATTCTCTACCTGCTATGACTTTTGCCACAGCATTCGGAGGTTGTCTCTGGAATGACAGTGACGTTTTGATGTCCTCTTTTTTGATGCAACTGTTTTCACCTGGGGACACTTTGATACAACTTACAGAAGACACTATTAACTTACATTTTCTCCAAGAATAAAAACATCTTGTTTGTTTTTGATTATGTAAGTAATAGGCACATACTTTAAAAAGTGGAAAATCTCAGGACTTACTCCCTGGTGTGTGTGTGTGTGTGTGTGTGTGTGTGTGTGTGTGTGTGTGTGTGTGTGTGAGAGAGAGAGAGAGAGAGAGAGAGAGAGTAAAGGAAAGATAAATTTCCTGAAGCAGATTTCTGGGTCAAAGATATACATATTTAAAATTTTGACATATGTTGCCAAATTGGTCTTCAGAAAAATTGATAGTTCATTCAACAATAGTTATTGAGATCTGAGTGTGTGCCAAGTACCACGTGCTAGGTACTTAGGAAACAATAGTGATAACAACAGATGTGATCCCTGCCCAGACTTGTGGAGTTTGGAGTAAGTGTTACTAAGGAAAGACATATAGTCTTGTTAGAGAGGACGGTAGAGAAGATTTGGCAGAGGTGGGGAGTTCAAGGATGGCTTTCTGGAGGAAGAGACATTTCAGATAAGGCCTAAAGGTTGAGTGGTGGTTAAAGAGGCTAGTGGGGCCATAAGAGCTCTTCAACCACAGCCTGGGCAAATGTAGCTGCAGGGGATTTGCAGAACGTTTGCGCGACTGGTGTGAAAGTGAAGGGGAGCCCAGGGTGAGGTGAGGTTGGGGATAAAGGTAGGGAGCAGGCCACAGATGCATTTGTACATTTTACCAAGGATCTTATTATTATTCCAATAGCAAAAGGAGATATTAGACAGGGTTTAGGGATCATATTTGTATTTTAAAAAGATAACTTTGGTTGAGGTGAGAACTGATCAATAGGCAAGAATAAATACGGTTGACAAGTTAGGAAGTTATTGTAGTCATCCAAGTGACAGATGACACTAGCTTAAACTTGTGTGAATTACAGACAATAATAAGGTTATCAAAGCAGAAAAGTGGATGGTTTTATAATTTGATCAATTAATATCAGAGTCACAGTGGAGGTCACCTACCTGTCTTTGCCAATCCATGCATGTGTAATATATATTACATGTAATATGGATGGTATGTATAACTTAAATAATTTTCCTTTGGTGATTAGTGAGATTGAACATTTTTTTGTATTTCATTTGTTATATTCACTTTTATTTATTTCTTCTTTTGAATTATCTGTACCTATGCTTTGTTCATTTTCTTATTGGGGTACATACGCTTCTTCTGTTCCAGGATCCAGTCCAGGATTCCACATTGTACTGAGTTTTCATTTACCTAGTATCTTCTCTGGTCAGTGAAAGTTTCTCAGGTGCATATATTTTTATTAATGATTCAAAGAAACCATTGTTATATTGACATAGGGCAGAGCTTGGTAAGAATCCAAGTGTAAAATCAAGGTAAATGTAAACCAATTTTAAAAAATGACAATGTGTGATACATGTCGCAAATATTTATTCAGGTTTATTTAAAACTAGATTTAAGCTTGTGTGTGTGTGTGTGTGTGTGTGCGCGCGTGTGTGTGCGCTTTGTGCAATATCATTGTCATATCACCGTCTTTTCCTTTATTATTTATGACTTTGGCATATCGCTTAGAAGTCCCTCCATCTCAATGGATAGAATTATTTATGTGAGTTGTCTCATATTATTTTTACAACTATGCATTTTCAGGTTATATCAAGTGAGATGAAAAACAGACATCTTCACCCTTCCTTATTCTCTTCACCCTTGACTTCACCAGATGGGACAATAAAAATCAGTACTGAGGTGATGTTTATGATGTAAGCAATGTCAAAATAACAGAATGCTCTGCTCTGAACTGCTTTGACTTTGCACCTAACTTGGGTGCTGACCAAAGTCTCCCCATATCCATGGTATTCTTTCATTGTTTTATCAGTCCCACCAGATCATGGATTCTTCAAGGGCAAGAATCACATTCATCTCCTTTTGCATAATACCGTGTAGCTGTGTCCTCCTTAGAAGTCTCTGCCAACATAGCATTTCAATGCATCTATTCCCATGGAAAAAACTCAAACTCTAAACATTGACAAAAATGTAGATTTTCTCAAAAGTTTTGTGAGGTATTTATTGGAAGTGAGAATCCATCATAAGTCACACAACATTGCAATCAAATGTCTATATCAGGCAGCACTTTTGTCCACTTTCTTTCCTCCCCCCCTTCTACAACCACTCTCTAGTCAGAGTAAAAATATCTAGTCAGCAAAATAAAACCTGCCATGTTAGCATAATGAGGGTCATATGTTGGTTTCCCCCCACCCAAACTTACTTGAGGGTTTCAGTTCATCTGATCAAGGCTGTCTCCCTTCGTGTGTTTATCAGAAACCTTTGTGCATGATAGTCAATACGTGCTTGCGGAGATCAATAAACTGGGCAACAATGTTCTTCTGATGCTGGACTTAAGAATGACTTAGTTGGTATCTAGGAGGGAAAAAAGACCTCCTTTTTGTAATGTCTTCTTGTCTCCATTTCATGGAGAGAATTAGGACTTTATTGGAAACTCACCATAGTTTTATGGGCTATCAGATCAAGGTAATTATTATAAGGATCCATCTTAAATTCTCACCAAAGGGCTCAGTTACTAAAGCAGCATTTTCTTAAATGGTCCCTTAGCACAGACTAGAGGACAACGTTATTACAAAGTGAGCAGATGGTCTGGGTGAACTGAAAATATGGATATCACCTGTCCGTCCTGAGTGGTTAGCCAGATGCAAATCCATCTGGGATAAAGGCTAAGCCAATGGCCCCCCAATGGGAAGTTTTATGTCTTCCCTGAGGAGTCTGAAGAAAGGAGTTGAGACAACGTGCACCATTGGACAAAGTATATGTAAACGTTCTTGGTTCTAAAGAGCAAGCCATGGGCGTGCAAGTGAGCAAAGCAGATTATAGGGGCTTCACCCAGGCCTACATTAAGAGTGGGGCCATGGGATGTTTGAATATCACGTGAGCACCAGGTCACAAGATGGGTTCAGGTTCAAGTTACCAGAAGACAGATGTCCTGGTACCCAAATTTTGGCCTCATGGTGAGTATAGTCATTTTTCTTCTTTTCCTCCTTTCTTTCATTTTCTTTCTTTCTTTTAAAAAATGTATTTATTTATTTTGAGAGAGACAGAGACAGCACATGCAGGGGAGGGGCAGAGAGAGGGAGAGAGAATCCTAAGCACACTCAGTGCTGATGTGGGACTCGAACTCACAAACCATGAGATTATGACCTAAGCCAAAACCAAGAGTCAGACACTTAACCGACTGCGCCACCCAGGTGCCTCCCCTCTTTTATTTTCTCATCACCCCATCTTGCTTCTTGGGCCCTTTTCAGTCTTAATTTATCTGTAACAATTTTCCCTTATGTGAATTTATCTCTTGATGATGTGACATCACTTTCTTTTAGCTTGAGTATCCTCATCTTAAAATTATAGAAGGAAAATGAAAGAATATAGAAAGAGAGACCGGCACAGGACTAGCACCTGGTAGGTGCTCCTGTGGCCTTCCTCCTGTGGCCTCATCCTGTGGCTGATTTCAGCTGTTAAGACTGAGGTTTCCTCATTCTCTTGGGCCACTGGTGAGACTGTGCCTCGAACAGAGTAGCAGAGATGGAAGAAGCCTCATTCTTTCCTGATTCCTTGCCATGTCAAAGCTCTCAGCAGCGAGATCTCTTTCCCATTGTGAAAGCCTGGAGGATGGCTCCCTGGTATCTCTTCATATGGCACAGCCCATGAGCTGCAGTCTCTGCCAGAGTCTCTACAGAGTAAGACAATGGGCTGCCAACAGCTGGAGGAACCAAGGGGAAGAGCCAGTAGAATCTAAGCTGTAACTGAGTTAATGACACCGTGGCATTTGGGTGGCTATCTTGAGGACTATCAAAAAGAAAAAAAGAAGGAAAAATAAGAAAAAAACAAACAAACCCAGGCCTCAAAACAAAGACAGTTGTTTTGACTTAGGACAAAAGCATAAAGAGCAGTTTAGAGATTTGTTTTTCTAACAGCAAATAGATACTTAATTGGTTTAAAATAAATCAAAAGACATTTTATATGTATATCAAAATTAATCCAGAAAGGAAGATCAATGAAAATCAATCCTCTACTCTCTTTTCCCTCTTTCTTTTTTTTCTTTTTCTTTCTCTTCCTCCAATCTTTTTTTTTATTCCTCCTTCTTTTTTTTTATTTTTAAAAAATATAATTTATTGTCAACTTGGTTACCATACAACACCGAGTGCCCATCCCAACAAGAGCCCTCCTCCATGCCCACCACCCAATTTCCCCTCTCCCCTACCTCCCATCAACTCTCAGTTTGTTCTCAATCTTTAAGAGTCTGTTGTGATTTGTCTCCCTCACTCTCTGTAACGTTTACCCCCTTCCCTTCCCTCATGGTTTTCTGTTAAGTTTCTCAAGATCCACATATGAGTGAAAACATATGGTATCTGTCTTTCTCTGCCTAACTTATTTCACTTAGTATAATACCCTCCATTTCCATCCACGTTGCTACATATGGCCAAGCTTCATTCTTTCTCATTGCAAAGTAGTATTCCATTGTATACAGAAATCACATCTTCTTTATACATTCATCAGTTGATGGATATTTAGGCT
Source organism: Proteles cristata cristata (assembly GCA_017311185.1). NCBI lineage: Eukaryota > Metazoa > Chordata > Mammalia > Carnivora > Hyaenidae > Proteles > Proteles cristata. Next base: position 1,408,516 of record JAESUZ010005330.1, on the reverse strand, counting down.
CTTTCCATAATTTGGCTATTGTTGAAAGTGCTGTTATAAACATTGGGGGTACATGTGTCCCTATGCTTCAGCACTCCTGCATCCCTTGGGTACATTCCTAGTAGTGCTATTGCTGGGTCACAGGGTAGTTCTATTTTTAATTTTTTGAGGAACCTCCACACTGTTTTCCAGAGTGGCTGTACCGGTTTGCATTCCCACCAATACTGCAAGAGGGTTCTCATTTCTCCACATCCTCGCCAGCATCTTTAGTCTCCTGATTTGTTCATTTTAGCCACTCTGACCGGTGTGAGGTGGTATCTCAGTGTCGTTTTGATTTGTATTTCCCTGATGATGAGTGATGTTGAGCATCTTTTCATATGTCTGTTGACCATCTGGATGTCTTCTTTGGAGAAATGTCTTCATATCTTCTGCCCATTTCTTCACTGGATCATTTGTTTTTCTTTGTTTTTCTTTTTAATTTATTTAAAAAAATTTTATGTTTTATTTATTGAGAGAGAGAGAGACAGCGTGAGCAGGAGAGGGACAGAAAGAGAGGAAGACACAGAATCTGAAGACAGGCTCCAGGTTCTCAGCCAGCTATCAGCACAGAGACTAATGCAGGGCTCGAACCCACAATCCATGAGATCATGACCTGAGCTGAAGCCGAATGCTTAACCGACCGAGCCACCCAGGCCCCGCGGATCATTTGTTTTTCAATAACAAATAATATATGTAGAGTTTGTTGAATTCCTTATAGATTTTGGGTACTAGCCCTTTATCCGATATGTCATTGCAACTATCTTTTCGCATTCAATCAGTTGCCTATTAGTTTTGTTGATTTCCTTTGCAATGTAGAAGCTTTTTATCTTGATGAGGTCCCAATCGTTTATTTTTGCTTTTGATTCCCTTGACTTTGGAGAATGTGTCGAGTAAGAAATTGCTGTGGCTGAGGTCAAAGAGGTGGTTTCCTGCTTTCTACTCCAGCGTTTTGATGGTTTCCTGTCCCACACTCAAGTCCTTCCTCCCTTTTCAGTCTATTTTTGTGCATGGTGTGAGACAGTGATCTAGTTTCATTCTTCTGCATGTTGCTGTCCAGTTCTCCCAGCACCATCTGTTAAAGAAGCTGTCTTTTTTCCATTGGATACTCTTTCCCGCTTTGTCAAAGATTAGCTGGCCATACGTTTGTGGGTCCAATTCTGGGTTCTCTATTTTATTGCATTGGTCTATGTGTTTGTTTTTGTGCCAATACCATACTGTCTTGATGATGACAGCTTTGTAGTAGAGGCTAAAGTCTGGGATTGGGATGCCTCCTGTTTTGGTTCTCTCTTCAATATTACTTTGGCTATTCAAGGTCTTTTGTGGTTCCATACAAATTTTAGGATTGTTGTTCTAGCTTTGAGAAGAATGCTGGTGCAATTTGTTTGGGATTGCACTGAATGTGTAGATTGCTTTGGGTAGTATTGACATTTTAACAATATTATTCTTTTGAGCCATGAGCATGGGATATGTTTCCATTTATTTGTGTCTTCTTCAATTTCTTTCATAAGTTTTCTACAGTTTTCAGCATACAGATCTTTTACATATTTGGTTAGATTTATTCCTAGGTATTTTATAATTTTTGGTGCAATGGTGAATGGGATCAGTTTCTGTATTTTTCTTTCTGTTGCTTCATTATTGGTATATAAAAATGCAACCGATTTCTGTATGTTGATTTTGTACCCTGTGACTTTGCTGAATTCGTGGATCAGTTCTAGTAGACTTTTGGTGGAGTCTGTCAGGTTTTCCATGTAGAATATCATGTCGTTTGTGAAAAGTGAAAGTTTGACTTCATCTTTGCCAATTCTGTGCTTTTTATTTCCTTTTGTTGTCTGATTGCTGATGTTAGGACTTCCAACACTATGTTAAACAACAGTGGTGAAAGTGGGCATCTCTGTCTTGTTCCTGATCTCAGGGGGAAAGCTCTCAGTTTTCCCCCATTGAGAATAATATTAGCTGTGGGCTTTTTATAAATGGCTTTTATGGTGTTTAAGTATGTTCCTTCTATCCTGACTTTCTTGAGGGTCTTTATTAGGAAAAGATTAGGAAAGCATTTTTTCAAATGCTTTTTCTGCATCTGTTGACAGGATCATATGGTTCTTATATTTTCTTTTGTTAATGTGATGTATCACATTGATTGATTTGCGAATATTGAACCAGCCCTGCAACCCAGGAATGAATCCCACTTGATCATCGTGAATTCTTTTTGTATGCTGTTGAATTTATTTGCTACTATCGTGTTGAGAATTTTTGCATCCATATTCATCAGAGATATTGACGTGTAGTTCTCTTTTTTTTTGCTGGGTCTCTGTCTGGTTTGGGAATCAAAGTGATGCTGGCTTCATAGAATGAGTCCAGAAGTTTTCCTTCCGTTTCTATTTTTTGGAACAGCTTGAGAAGGATAGGCATTAACTCTGCTTTTAATGTCTGGTAGAATTCCCCAGGGAGCCATCTGATCCAGGACTCTTATTTGCAGGGAGATTTTTTGATAAGTGATTCAGATTTTTCACTAGTTATAGATATCCTCAAATTTTCTATCTCTTCTCGTTTGAGTTTTGGTACTGTGTAGGTTTTTAGGAATTTGCCCAAATCTTCCAGGTTGTCCAGTTTGTTGGTATATAATTTTCATAGTATTCCCTGAAAACTGCTTGTATTTCTGAGGGATTGGTTGCAATAAATCCATTTTCATCCATGATTTTATCTGTTTGGATCCTCTCTCTTTTATTTCTGAGAAGCCTGGCCAGAGGTTTATCAATTTCGTTTACTTTTTCAAAAAGCCGACTCTTGGTTTCATTGATCTGTTCTACTGGTTTATTTTTTTTTATTCTATATTGTTTATTCCTGTCCTGATCTTTATTGTTTCTCTTCTTCTGCTGGGTTTGGGGTGTCTTTGCTGTTCTGCTTCTAGTTCCTTTAGAAGTGCTGTTAGATTTTTGTATTTGTTATTTTTCTTGCTTCTTGAGATAGGTCTGGATTGCAAAGTATTTTCCTCTTAGGACTGCCTTTGCTGCATCCCAAAGAGTTTGGATTGTTGTATTTTCATTTTCATTTGTTTCCATATATATTTAAATTTCTTCCCTAATTGACTGGTTGACTCATTGGTTCTTTAGTAGGATGTTCTTTAACCTCCATGCTTTTGGAAGTTTTCCAGGCTTTTTCCTGGGTTGATTTCAAGTTTCATAGCATTATGATCTGAAATTGTGCACCATATGATCTCAGTTGTTTTATATTTATTCAGGGCTGCTTTGTGACCCAGTATGTGACCTATCTTGGAGAATGTACCACTTTCTCAAGAAGAAAGTATATTCCATTGCTTTGGGATGTAGAGTTCTAAATATATCTGTCAAGTCCATTTGGTCTAATGTGTCATTCAGGGTCACTGTTTATAGTGATTTTCTGTCTAGTTGATCTATCCATTGCTGTAAGTGGAGTATTAAAGTCCCCTGCAGTTAGCACATTCTTATCAATAAGATTATTTATGTTTGTGATTAATTTTTTTATATATTTGGATGCTTCTGAATTTGGTGCATAGACATTTATAATTGTTAGCTCTTCCTGATGGATAGGGCCTGTAATTATTATAAATGCCTTTCTTCATCTCTTGTTACAGCCTTTACTTTAAAGTCTAGTTTGTCTGATATAAGTATGGCTACTCCAGCTTTCTTTTGACCTCCAATAGCATGGTAGATAGCTCCCCATCCCCTCACGTTCAATCTGAAGGTGTGTTCAGGTCTAAAATGAGTCTCTTGTAGACAGAAAATAGATGGGCCTTGTTTTTTATTTTTTAATACATTTTAATACCCTATGTCTTTTGATTGGAACATTTAGTCCATTTATATTCAGTGTTATTACTGAAAAATATGGGTTTAGAGTCATTGTGTTATCTGTAGGTTTCATGCTTGTAGTGATGTCTCTGGTACTTTGTGTTCCTTGCAACTTCCCTCATAGAGTCTCCCTTAGGATCTCTTGTAGGGCTGTTTTAGTGACGATGAATTCCTTCAGTTTTTGTTTGTTTGGGAAAACCTTTATCTCTCCTTCTCTTCTGAATGACAGGTTTGCTGGATAGAGGATTCTTGGCTGCATATTTTTCCTGTTCATCACATTGAAGATTTCCTGCCATTCCTTTCTAGCCTGCCAAGTTTCAGCAGATAGGTTTGCCACTACCCTTATGTGTCTACCTTTGTATGTTAAGGCCCATTTATCCCTAGCTGCTTTCAGGGTTCTTTCTCATCCTTGTATTTTGCCAATTTCACTATGATATGTCCTGCAGAAGATCGATTTGAGTTACCTCTGAAAGGAGTTCTTTGTGCCTCTTGTATTTCAATGTCTGTTTCCTTCCCCAAGGTGGAGAAGTTCTCAGCTATGATTTGTTCAAGTACAAATCATACTTCAGCCCCTTTCTGTTTCTCTTCTTCTTATGGAATTCCTATGATATGGATATTGTTCCATTTGGTTGCATCACTTAGTTCTCGAATTCTCCTTTCATGCTCCTGGATCATTTTATCTCTCATTTTCTCAGCTTTCCCTTTTTTTCCATAACTTTGCATTCTAATTCACCTATTCTCCCTTCTGCCTCTTCAATCCACACTGTCACTGCCTCCATTTTATTTTACACCTCATTTATAGCATTTTTAAATTCATCGTGACTATTTTTAAGATCCATGAATTCTGCAGCAATGGAGTCTCTGCTGTCTCCTATGCTTTTCTCAAGCCCAGCAATTAATTTTATGACTATTATTCTAAATTCATGTTCAGTTATGTTGCTTATATCTGCTTTGATCAGTTCTTTAGCTGTCACTTTTTCCTGGAATTTCTTTTGAGAAGAATTCTTCCATTTTGTCATTTTGGCTAGTTTCCTGTCCCTTGTAAGTTCTAGAAGCTTGTTATGTGTTCTGCACCTAGCAAGTACTGCTGTATTAAAGGGGGCTCATACATTGTCCAGGGCCTGCCCATTCAGGAGGTGTTTTATTGGAGAGTGTTACTTGTTCTCTGTTGTTGTGACTTTGGTTATTTTATTTCCCTACTCACAGTGATGTTTTGGATCCTCCACCAGGTGTCATTTGGTTTGTTTCTTGAAGTAGCTCTGGAAAAGAAAACAGACAGACAAAAATCAGGAAACAAAAGCATGCAAATGCACAAGCAAATAAAACAAACAAGCAAACAGACAAAAACAAAACAAAACAAAACAACAAAAGATAATCTAAAAGCAGGGAACCATAAACACCAGCTACAAGAAGAAGGTGGGGGTGGCGCTAATGGAAGAGCATATATAAAGAGAGAAATGACGGGCGGGGAGAAAGAGAAAATGAACACTGACCAGGCAGAGAGACTAAAAGGCTTAATCCAGAGAGAGAGAAAGGAGAATAAGGAGGGAGGTGAGGAAAAAGAAACGAAGATAAAGTTTCCCAGAGAAACTGTATGGCCTGATTATTCTAAGAGAGAGAGAGAAAGGAAAGGAAAGCAGGAGGTGTAGAACATGCATCAAGAGAATGCACTAAATCTGTCAGTTTAAGCAAACCAATAACCAAAGTGATCAGCCTAGATGAGGGAAGAGATAAGAAAGAGAAAGGGCAGAGTATATCTGAATAACAAGAATTGACCTAGAGTTAATCCAGGCAATGCCATAGTGCTGGTCTGGTTTGTAGCATCTCCGCAGCTCCAGTAGAGAAGCGGCTGTCTAGCAACGAGGGGCGTGTTTTGATGTCAGGGCCCCGCCTCCACTGTGGACCCCACCGACCAACCCCTGAAGCCCTGCCTTGGAGGTTGTGGGGAGAAAAATGGCGACCCTCCAGTCCCTTCTTCACAGAACAGGTGTCCCAAATCACTCCTTTGGATCCATCCTCACTGTGCCGGGGATGCAGTCAAGGTGGCTGTCTCGCTCCGCCGTCTCCTATGTCCCACACTTAGCTGCGTTTAAACTCCTGCTCTGTGCGCTTTAATGATGCTGAGGAAATGTAATCCCTTGGCTGTGCTGCAGCACTTCGGGGGACCGGATTCTCCTGCTGCCGACTGTGCCCCTGACTTACCACTGAACCCAGAGGTGACTCCCCTCTTCCCCAGGTATATGAACAGGGTATCCGGCTCCAGTCCAAAAAAAAGCTCTGCAGTTAGAGATGGGATGATGGGATCCCTCTCCATCCCGGTCAGAGGTTCGTCTCTTGTCCAGATACAGACCTACGCTCCCCAGCTGCTCTTTGTCTTCCTTTGTCTTTCCGCAGAAGGAGATCCCTGCCCTCCGTGCCTCCATAGCCCGTTTTATCTCCCCCAGTTCGCAATCACGCACCTATTGGACTGTCTGGTTTTCCTGTTTTCTTCCTTATAGCTTCCGTCTCCTTTACCCCCAGACTCTTGGGGTTCAGATCCCTTTGCCTTTAGCCCTTCTTTGTTTGGGAGATGCAGGGAGTAGGATCTCCTTACTTCTCTGCCATGTTGGCCCCTCTCAATCTCCTTCTTCTTAAGGATTTCACACACCTCAGGCTCAGGCCCAGGTAAACTGCAACCAGCACTACTGTGGATGTAATCCATGAATGGGAATCTTGGAAATGCCCATCCCTCATCTTGTGCTGCTCTGTGACTTGAATCTGACTGAGGCAGAAACCTCTCTGAATTTACATGTGAGGGTATTGTGCTAATGATGTCAAGGAAGCGCAGTGATCACCAGCATTTGTGGAATAGTGCAAGGAGCCCACGCCTAAGACTCAGGAGACATAGGCTATAGTTCTGAGCTGGCTCCTCTAATTGATGTGTGACTTTGGGAGTGTAACTCAAACTCCTGGGGACTCCCCTTCCTGTGGTCTCTTCCTTGTCTAATAGTCAAAGTATACGTCTTCAGCAGAGCATCTGTTTACAGTTATGGAACTTAAGGAGCCCACTCTAGGGGCAAGTCAGGGTTGAAATCCAGCCTTTGCTCCCCTTGCCAAGATTTTTTCTCCCCAGAGGGGAAACTTGCTGAGACCCTGATAATGAGCTTGGACATAGGCCCTATCTGACATGGGGCAGAGATGAACAGAAGGGAAGGCATTTTTGAGAGCCCAGGACCTGAAAGCTCAAGGATGTGCCAGTGTTTGCAGGATGGTCAAGAGTGACCAAAGGCAAGTTTGCAGAGACAATCTGGAGTGGTTTAGGAGATGGAGGGGGAGACTGAGAGTTGGTGGAGAGAGGAACCCAGGGAGAAGTCTGTGGGAGGCAGAGGGAGGAGCACTTCTCCGAATGTCAGAGTGACTTGGAATGCAGCCTGGCCTCAACTGGATGATAAGATGCAGAGAAACCAGACACAGAGGAGGGTGCATTCACACCGGCCCACACCATTATGGCAGATGCTATGTTTTGCTGGGGTGTTGAAGAGGGCTACGCGTGGGGGGATGGGCACAGGCTGGGAGAGGGTGAGGATGAGAAAAGAACATGGGATCGGGGCGCCTGGGTGGCTTAGTCGGTTAAGCGTCCCACTTTCGCTTGGGTCATGATCTCGCGGATCGTGGGTTTGAGCCCCGCGTTGGGCTCTGTGCTGACTGCCAGCTCAGAGCCTGGAGCCTGTTTCAGTCTGTGACTCCCTCTCTCTCTGACCCTCCTGCTCACTCTCTCTCTCTCTCTTTCCTAGAAATAAAAAAAACATTAAAAAAAAAAAAAAAAAAAAGAACATGGGATGAAACAGATTCCAAGCCTCTGGTTTTAGATAATGCATGGCTGTGATTTATCTACTTTTATATAGTTGAAGAGAGTTTGTCCCTTAGAAAGTCTACACTTTTATAGTAAAGTCGAATGCTTTGTGCCTAACTGAGCCTCAGGTTGTGTTTCAAGGTTCTGAGATGGAGAGATGCTGCAGACAAGTGACAAAGAAAATTGAAAAAAGAGGCAGACCTTCCGTTTGGAAGACCCCAGACCTGGTCAGTCTTAGAAAGTGACATAGATTATGTTCTGAAAGGCTGGGGCAGGACATGTGAATAAGCTGAAGACAGTGGCTACAGGGCTGGGTTAACCATAGGCTCCCTTGGGGCATCTTCAGAAGGGGTCAAAGGCAGGTTCTTGGGTGTCCAAAGAGAAATGCTCTAAAAAATGCATTCAGACCTGTGGGATCTGGGGACAGCAGGAGAGACTCCGTTCGGAGAATTCAGGAGAGACTCCGAATCGGCACCTGAACGTGAAAGTGTGTGGAGAGGGTGTTTGTGAACTGGGGTTAGGACTGGAAAGAGTGTGGTCTGTGCTCCACCTGAAGATCTGCTTTCCTAGATGGAACAGCAGAAGCAGCAGCACAAGCAAGGTCCCAGGACAAGCTGACACTCGTGCCAGCCTGGGCTGAGCCCGGTGTGGGAGTTGGTGAAACCTGTACTATGGCTGTCACTCTCCAGAGCTCACACCCTGGCCTCTCCCAAAACGTGCTAGAGGTTTCTGTGTGAACAGTGTGAGCTGAGGGCCCACATTGCAGGGGGGCACTGTTAAAATCTCAAAGAACAAAAGCTGGGTAGCAATCTTGTTTTCCCACCTGTTTTTGAGGCTGAGGATGACAAGGGTGGCAGACTCGAGTTTTGTTGTGGAGTGAGAACAGCACTGGGTTAGGTGAGTTAGAAGGTCGGTGTTTGGGTGTTTGCTCCTCCTCAGGCAGCTGGCCGTGTTTACCAAATGGGCCTTTTGGTCTTTTTTTTTTTTTTTAAAGTTTATTTTGAGAGAGGGGGAGAACAAGAATCTCAAGCAGGCTTCTCACTGTCATTGTGAATCCTGACATGGAGCTCAAACTCATGAACTGTGAAATCATGACCTGAGCCGAAGTCAAGAGTTGGGCGCTTAACCGACTGAGCCACCCAGGTGCCCCCTAAATGGGTCCCTTGGTCTAGAAGGTGTACTTTAGCCCTCTGAGACTGAGACAGACCTCACGCCCCATTGCTGAGTACCCCAGCTTAGTCTTCAGCACTGCCAGAGGAGTGTCTACAATAGCATCGCCGCAGTAGAGGTGCCCATCACCCTACATGGAAAGCCAGTGTCTAGACAAGCCTGACGCCCCCGCCCTGCAGCTCCTGAGTGTGGCCGCCTCATGGCATGCACTTGCCGCTGTGATAGCCGCTGCTAGCTGGACTTCCAGTGCTTGCACGTACTATCCAGAATCTTGCCATCACTTTTTTTTTTTTTTTTTTTTTTTTAGCAGATGGGAAATTTGGAGTTCAGGAAAGGCAGGTGGCCTACCCAGTGTCATAGAGATGGCAGTTAAACCAGACAGAGTTTTTCCTACTTTGCTTGATTTCCCTCCATTTTCACACCTTGAATCACCCTAATCTCTTCAGACTCCCAAATTGTTATTTCACAGAAGAGAGTTTTATTCTTTGTACCTAACTTTATACGTTCATGGAAATAATGGTCCCTGGAACACACTCACTTACAAAAAATCACCCTTGGCAAATATTGTCAAACTAAGATTTGTAGGTCAGGAAAGAAAATCAGATAAAATTATATTCTTCTGTTCCTTTAAGTCTACCATGAAACCAAAATCTTTAATGAACCAGAAAATCCACTAGAACCATTAAGTTAAAAATAAACTTTAAAAATCGAGTGGCAATCAACAAGAATAATAGAAAATGTAAAACCTGCAGACTAGAGCATGATTATATTATCGATCTGAAGGACTAAGGCAAAGGGAGAGGATGCAGGGTTGCAGGATGATGACTATTTGCTACCCTTTGAGGGAAAACTTCCAGGCATGCTGGGTGGTTGGGTTTTAAGACCTTAGGAGGAAGCCACTTTCTCCTTACTGGCAGCTTCTGATGTCGCCATACCATCACATCAAATCAAACTGCGTGTAAACAGTGGAGTGCTTTACATATGCAAGTGGTACCTTATTCTAGGGGTCAGAGTTTAGGTCTCAACCACTCTTTTATACTGAGGGAGCCTGGACACAATAAATATTTGTTGAACAAATGAGTTAAACATTCTAAAGATAATACCCTCTTGATGTTATTCCTTCTGGTTATACTGAATCCTTCTGATATTCTGATTTTGGGAGGCGAGGGATGCTCATTTACTATCTATTTGCAACCTAAAAACTGCCCTGGGTAGTTCTGTTGCATCCTATTCTGTTTGGAGGGAACCTACAGAGAAGGAGTCCTTTCATTGACAGGGAAGATGGAGGAGATGACATCGACAGTCCTTTCAAGAGCCAGCATTCTAGGACTGTGGGTGCATCTGGGTTCTCCTGGTGATACCACGCGATTTACCCTTGCCTTACTCACTGCCGTCTTCCTATGGTGGCCTGGCTGAGCTGTCTGACGATACTCATTTCTGCTCCTAGAAGCTCAGACATCATTTGACTTCTATGATCCAGTCCATGGAATTTTCTTTTCCAAACCATAAATACAGCAATGGAAGATACCTTGAAGTACTCTTTTTTTAGGTTTCTCTTGAGGGTAGACTCCATTCATTCATTTATTCAGAAAATACTATTGATTGCTTACAAGGTGCTGGGCATTTTGCTATTACTAGCCCTAAACCACACAGACAAGTCATTTTTTAAGAATTTTTAATGTTTATTTTATTTTTGAAAGAGAGACAGAGCGTGAGCAGGGAAGGGGGAGAAAGAGAGGGAAAAACAGAATCCAAAGCAGGCTCTAGGCTCTGAGCTGTCAGCACAGAGCCCGATGAGGGGCTCGAACCCACGAATGGTGAGATCAGGACCTAAGCGAAAGTTGGACGCTTAACCGACTAAGCCACCCAGGCGCCCCACATGTCTTTTTTTTCGTAGAGCTTGAATATTGATGGCTGGAAGAAGTGCTCCAGTGGTGTGAGCTCTGCCGTGACTGGCCTCCACCTCCCCATCCCATCTCTGGGCAGACTTTGCAGTAGGAAAGGAAACAATAGCATGCCTGGTAAGTCTGGGTAAGTAACAGAGGTGACATCAAGGACCTCACAGTTTTAGGCTTATAAATTTTGTGTTTATATGGTTTTGAGGATCTTTTACATTCTGATTAGCCAAGGCTACTAGTGCAAATGGCCACATAGAGTGGGGGACATGCTCCCAGTCATGACTGCCCCCAGCCTGTTACTGCACCACCTTTGTACCTTGGCCTTTTTCCTTGGTGGAAGTTGCTTAGCATAATTGGGTTGATTCTGACACTTGCTGGGACTATCTGTGTTAAGACTTAGGGTCAATGTGCTGCTACCTTGCCCTCCACAAGTGCTCTATTGTGCATATTTTCTTCTCTCTATGGAGCCATGTAGTATAGTAGCTAAGAGGCACCAGATCTCAGCTGTGTACATGGGGCTCTCAAGATCTTCTTCTAGGATTAGAGTAGAGCAAGGCTTTAATCTGCCCTGTAGTTCTGTGACAATGCCTTGCCTCATGAAGCAGTGATCTCTGGTCCCCTTTGTCTGGGCTTCCTGCAAAGAGCTTGTGGGGAAGGTATGAATCCCACCAAGGCTCCTTGCCTTCCTAAGCTATTGGTATATATGTGGTGAGACACTACACAAACTTTCAAATAGCTCTAGTGAAAGGAGACAAATCAGGATGGGCTTCCTTCAGGGGTTCTTTGTGATGAAATATTTCACCCAAACTCTAGGATGACTCCAGTGAAATGGTCAGTTTTATTTTTAGGAGCCCTTGACCAGGACTGACCTGGTCATCAGAACTACTTTGGAAAGATGGATCCATTCTGCCAAGATCCCAGGAAGCACAATTCATTTGGCCAAATATTTGGGAACTCCAAGAGATGGTTTTGTCAACTACCAGAATAAATTAATCACAATAGCTCCTCGAAGCCACCTAAAATCCATTGTGGAACATGGCTATAAATACAAAAAATAATCAAAATAAAGATTTGGTGGTTGCTGTTTGGGGACTATGGGGAGAGTGAAATTTTCCCACAAGATTTGCCTTTGCTGTTACAAGAATTTATCTTGCTGGGCTCTGTCTGTTTCATCCTGTTCTGTTGCCTTATGATGCATTGCCTTTTTGATGGCCAGAACTCTGCCTTCCTTTTCCCCCTTTCCCATCCCTCCCTTGAAGCGGGGAGGCAAACAACGAAGACACAAAGGAACGGAGCCAAATACTACAAAACGTTAATGGAATATTTGCTCCAGATGAGATTTTTAAAGAGGCACTTTAAATGCAGCAAAGACCTAAGCACTCACATCAATGTTCCTGTAAGCAGAAAATAAAATCTACAAATAAAGTTTTAGTGGAAGGTGTATCACTTTATTTTATTAGTATTCATATTCCAAATTCATATATGCAATTGTGGAGAACTTCATGAGACAATTTTGCTCTCAGGAAACAGACAACAGCCCCAGACCAGCCTAATAAACATTCAAAATATCATCCACACCAGGCATAGGTGTTTTGCAGTCACCACTGTGCTGATGTTTAGTGGGCTAGAGCTGCGAGCACCATCGTAATTTGTGCTCTGGCTTTGCATCCCACATGCCACTGCAATGCAATGACCCAGTTTGTCCTGCCTCTGCGTTGGAGGGGACAGGGTCTCCAGGATCCTCCTAGCAATGTACCCGTCATCCACTTTATTATATTTATGGTCAGAATGACACTCCTCCCAGCCTCCCCTAACTGTTCAAGGACAAGTTAACTCTGAAGAAAAGGTGCCTGAGGGTTTCCTGGACTGCTCTGCTGCATGATCTGGCCTCTGACTCACAGTCGTGCACAGGTGAGGTCTTGAAACTTAGACTCTGGCGTCCTTCCCCAAGCAGGTGAGAGATGCTGAGATGGGGCACAAGCCCTGTCCTGCACCAGGTTGCTGAGTTTTTTGTTTTGTGTTTTGTGACAAACTGGCCTGGCCTTAGAGAGGATTTATTGGACTGTAGGAAATGCTGGTGCTTTGCTACCTATAAAGAATGAATCTCCTTGCAGTTTCATCGAAGCTTCTGAAGGACATTCCCATTTTGACCCCAAAGCATCTATAAGTGACTTCTGTCAGGCATTTCTGTTCCCAAGTCTGGTGTCGCTCTCCTCACTCCTGAGCCACTCTAATGGTAAGCCAAGAATCACGAATTCCTAATGGAGGTACCTCCACTTTTGAATTCCTTAGGGTCATGTTATGAGCAGGCCAGCTAAAAAGAACATTCAGATTAAAGACAGGGAAGAAACCCGAGGAAAACCAAGGATTTCAGCAGAATGCATTTGGATGGGAAGGAGTCCTAAAGATGTCCCCGAGGGGGAAACCACCCAAATTGCAGCCTAAAAACCTGGGGAAGTGTCTGACCCAGATAAGTAGAGTTCGGTATAATCTTTAGATTCTGGAACCTAATTCCCAGACTACTTGCTGTCAGAGCTGCACCATCAGTTGGCCTAAGGAGATAAGGAACCTGTTTAGATTAACATCAGAAAGAAAAAATAGCACATGTTCCAGAGGCAGTTTCAATTTTTCTCAGCTAACAGGCATGGAAGGCAGAGCTGAAAGGAAGTGCCGGATGGTTCCATCACATTCCACCTAACTGGACAGACGGCTGGACTGTGGCAGTGTGGAGGAGGTGATCTAATGTGAAGGGGACACTGTGCACCCAGAGGACATTGCAAGAGGAGGACATAACCCTGCGCTCATCATAGGCCATAGGACCCTGTCCAACCTCAAGGAGCAGAATGACAGAGTGGTTCAGAGCACAGGCTTTCAAGACAGAATTTCCTGGGTCCCATCTGATGCTGCCACTCTATCTTACTCAAGGGCCTTAACCTCTTGGTGCCTCTGTTTCCCCTTCTGTAAAATGGAGCTAATTCGGCTGATATGCAGATCTAACGGGTAACAGAGTTTACAACCATGCGTGGCATATAGTTATTACTATGATTGTCACTGTTGCTGTATTTGCTGTGATCGCCTCCTAACCAGGTTTCATTCATCCAGATGCTTATGTTTCAATAGCTCCTAGTGGTTTATAGTTCCAGGACCCAAGCCCAGATCTACAGAATCAGAGTCTCTGTGGGAGAAATCTAGGGATCTGTATTTTAATACATGTCTCAGGCAAGTCTGGAAAGCTGAGAATATTTCCTCATCTGGACCCCGGACCCAATTTAGGATGGATCTTCCATCACTGAGGCCCACTTTGCCTCTCCTCGTCTACCCTGTCCCCGGGACACATCTTCTTCTGGACCATGCAGCATCTCTCTTCTTATCCTTGCTTGAGGAAGGCTTTCTCCTCCAAGGACAAGTGGAGCTCCCTGCTGTGCTCTGCTACCGCCATGGCCCAGAAAGCTCTTTCATCCCTTCCCATTGCCGAGCAGTCCCCTGTTGCCTGTATACCAGTGTTGGGCATTTTTCCTTCTTGGAGGTCTTCTCTGCCTCCTCTCTTCCTCCGGCAGAATTTCTCATGCAGCAGAACTAGATGGTTGTGTTCTCCCTCGACCTGGCTCATGGCTCCCTGGCAGTTGTCTTTAAGAGGCCTGGATTCATGAGAAACTAAGGCACCATGACCCATGTGTCCCCGGCTGGTGTCTCCTAGCCCAGGGATGGTGGGGCATGAATAAGGAGATGATCCAGTCTCTCACGACTCTGACCCTGCACTTACTGCCCCCTACTCAGCTGGTACTGGTCCCACATCACGTGCCAACCCCTGCCCCTCCACAGCCTGATTAAGTCCTTTTCCTGCTATCTGGCCCAGGTCCCCAGAACTACTCTACGGCCCATCTTCTCTCTCTACCATCATCGTCCACACAGGAGATGGGTCCCCTCCCCACTGCCTTTGCTCAGGGCTTGAGAAAACCCAGTGTAACCACCACCTCGGTCTGGTCTGCCCCAGTGTGGATTGCTGGGCACAGGCCTCCACTGCAGCCGCTGTGGCCTTGCTGCCAGGAGGAATCTGAGTTCTGTGAGCCTGCGGTGATGAGGAGGTCAGAGAGGAGGCTTGAGGCCACAGTCCAGAACCAAGGGGCAGACCTCCCTGGAGACCTGGGAACCGGCCAAGTGGCAGCCAAGGGGCAGACATTCTTGGTGTTTCTGCTGCTCCCTTTGCCACACCCCGTGGCTCGCCACACGCTTTAGGTCTGTTGTTTGACCTGCTTTGTTAGCAGATCCTGTCTCCTCCGCCCCACTGCTTCCTCCTTTGCCACAGAGGAGGCGGGGGCAGCAAAGCCAGAGGGGGTAGGAGGGGGAGGGAAGAGATGTACTGTGACTTTAGGTGCATGATATTTAGCACCCAGTCGTGGTGCAGCGCAGCTCCCAAGGCTTGGGGGCCATGGCTGAGGAAGGTCTTCTGTCTTCCTATGTGGTCCTTCCTCCAACAGCAAGTAGAGGACAGTGAGAAGGCACAAGTGATGGCGCTATACCCCAGGACTATTTATTAGCTCCTTTTTGTTATTATTCTATTCCTCCTCCGATAATCAAAGCTGGCTTTTTTCTTTTTTTTTGCTTGAGAACAAATACATGGCTTATACATTAATTTATTCTTTCATTCAGCAAATACTCCCTGGGAACATTACTCTGCCTGGGCCCTTGGGATAAAGGTGCTGGGGAAAAGTCTAGGGGTAAGGGCATAGAGAAGATAAGCCTGCCAGCCCAGTGCCTGGGGGGTTGAGTAGGCCTCAAAGAATGGCTTGTAAATGAATTGCACAACTCTACTGTAAGGAAATTAAGGGCCCCATAGGTGCTATGTTATAAACACGATACAAAAGGGTCAGAAAATCTTTCCTGGCTGCAGCGCCTGAGGGAGGTATAAAAATAGAGGTAACACATGGGCTGGCCTTAAAGCACAGGTGGGTGCTTGTAACCACACAGGTGTGGTGGGCACTGTGGGTGAATGTCAACCTGAGTACATATAGGGAGATGGGAAAGTTCTGGAATATTTGGGAAGTGAATAATGCTTAGTTTGACAAAAGCCTAGAGTTTCTTACAGGAAATAGTGAAAATCCTGCAAGTGCTGGCCAAGGCATGTCGGTGGAACATCTCTGACACAAGATGAGAAGTTTTGACTCGATTTGGTCAGATATGTAACCCCTGGAAGCTATTTTCCAATAAACAGGTGAATGAACATGACAAATTGTGCCTTAAGAAGCCAAGTCTTCCTTCCAGGACATCACAGTGTGCAAGGGAAAGGACCGTGGCCGTGTGAGGAGAAATGGAAAGATGAGTTGTAGAGAATGGTCTTGAGGGAGAAGGGGCAGGATTTGGCAAGGCTGTGGGGACCCAAGGTAGTGAGGTATCAGGAAACAATTGTGTTCTTCTATATACTGATTCTTATTGGCTAGAAAGTTTCTCAGTCCAATATTCACAAACGTTGATAAGTGCTTGTTATTTTGTGTGACACAAGCAGTACAGGAACAACAAAGGTGATCAGAGACAGTCATTTCCCCCAACTGGAAAAGAGGCTTAGAGGAGAATGCGGGCCATCCATTCTATTTCCTCTGGGTAGAAATCAGAGATGATTGAGTGTTATATATAATATCCTCAATGAAGTATGAATGAGGGACAAGGGGCCCAGGATTATTGATTCTCTGTGAACACCTTTGAGTAGTGTAATGATTTTGTTTGGCTTTCTTTCATTCAGTAGCTATTTCTTTTGAGTCTACCATGGGATATGTATTGTCACACAGGTGAGTAAGAGATTGCCTCCGTCCCTTTCCCCAGGATCTCCCAGGTGTGACGATATTCAAAGAAGCATGAAAAGAATGGCAGGAGTAAAGAGGACACAAGCCAGTGGTCTGGGATTGAAAGGCAGGTGTTGTACCCCGCTGGGACACCAGAGGTGAGGGGCGTCTTTCTGGGAGAGGTGGCATTTGAGCCAGATGTCGGATGGGGTAGCATTTCATTAGATAGACACAGGAGAAGTCACAATGGTGTTCCTGGTGAAAAACAGAGGGAGAGCAAAGGCGAGGAGACAGAATGTGGGACATATTTGGGGAAATGCTACATGTCTTGTCTGAAAGATGTATAAGCAGAAGGTAGCCTTGTTTAACTAGAGTTTTGTTTTGCTCTGCTTTACTTTGTTAATGAAGTTAAGAGTAACAGTTGGAGGGGTGCCTGGGTGGCTTAGTCGGTTAAGCGTCCAACTTTGCTTAGGTCATGATCTCGCGGTTCGTGGGTTTGAGCCCCGTGTCGGGCTCTGTGCTGACTGCCAGCTCAGAGCCTGGAGCCTGTTTCAGTCTGTGACTCCCTCTCTCTCTGACCCTCCCTTGCTCACGCTCTCTCTCTCTCTCTCCTAGAAATAAATAAAACATTATAAACAAAAAAGAGTAACAGTCGGAAATCCAATTAAGTGATTTGGAGGTTGTGGTTTAGTTGTTTCCAGTGGGTTTCTCGTTGGGCCTAGAAGACATGCTTGTTTGTAAGCAACTGTCAAGAGTTCTTTGATTAGGTGATTTCTCCATTCCAGCCCAGAAATGTGTTTTCTGCGCTTTGACTTTTGGCAATAATGTATATTTGGGAAGAAGACTTTCATTATTCACTACCCAAAGGGGTGGAAATCATGCCTGCTTTCCTTATGAAGTCTCTTTATGGACACCGAAATGTGTATGTGACAGGACATTTATGGCAGCATATGGAAATCACCAAGTTTTGTAATAATATTACTGGAAATCCAAATGCTCAAGGCCAGGAATTGGATGAAATTGGTCTTTTGCACTTTCTTACTTCTTCAGTCTAAATCTTCTTCTCTCCTAGAATTGTTGATTCATCGAAGAGCAACTGGAAATATTATGACAACAGAATCTTCTACATGCTAAATAAGAGGACAAGAAGGACCACCCAAGGGTAAGAGAAACAATTAACCAACTTAATTATCAGCAATAAATTGTCAGTAATTCTTAGCTATGTTCTTTTGGAAACATTAAGTGCTAGCATGCTTAAAGTA
The DNA here is from genome assembly GCA_017311185.1 of Proteles cristata cristata. NCBI lineage: Eukaryota > Metazoa > Chordata > Mammalia > Carnivora > Hyaenidae > Proteles > Proteles cristata. The sequence goes on along the minus strand of JAESUZ010005330.1, from coordinate 1,390,738 downwards.
AATACAAGAAAGGATTGTTTTTCTTTGGGGCAGGGCATGGTAGGGGGATGGTGGTTAGAATTGGGAAATTGCATGTGGAAACAGAAAGGATTCTGGTAAATCCATGAGATTCAAATCCTAAACATGTCTTCAAGCATGAAACATTGAAGCTGGTGTCCGATTCTATTTTGCTTTCCTACCGCTTCCTGATGTGCAAAATGACCACACACGAGGTGGCTTAGAAACAAGAGAAACTCAGTTTCTCAAAGTTTTGGAGACCAAAAGTTCAAAATCAAGGTGTTTTCAGAGTCCCATTCCCTCTGAGGTGTAGCGAGGAGAACACTTCCTTGTCTTTTTCAGTTTCTGGAGGCTCCAGATGTTCTTAGCTTGACGCTCCCCAACTCTGCTGGGCCTCCATCCTCACATGGCTTTCTGCGTGTTTCTCTGTATCTGAAGCCTCACCCTGCCTTTCTGTTGTGAGGACACCTATCATTGGATTTAGGGCCCACACTAATCAAAGATAATCTCCAAGGTCTTTCACTTAATTCTACTTACAAAGACTCTTTTCCCAAATACGGTCACATTCACAGGTTCCAGGGATTAAGGCATAGACATATCTTTTGGGGGCCACCATTGAACCTATGACCCTGAAGATGCATTCTCCAGTGGCTCAAGAATGTGCTCCTGGATGTTCAACTAGTTCTTGTCGATGAGTTTCTCATCCTTAGGACAGCAGAGGTTTGAATTCAGTGCAAGGAGACTGGAGATTGTAGCGAGTCTGAGCAAGCTGCACTGGGAACAAAAGGAGTAGCATAGTTTCCTGGACAGAGATTACATAGTGTATTCTGGAAACTTATCAACAACTTTCCTGGTAGATTCCAACCCTGGGAATGAGAGATCCCGAAGAAAGTCATCTATATGGTACATTTTGTTGTTCATAGCACACTTCATTTTTTCTTGTTTTCCCCCCTTTCTGTTAAAAATAGAAAGCTTTGAATTGATCCAGTTGGATATCTGAAACTCTGAAGTGTTATGGAATGAAAAAGTAAATTTTAACGCAAGTCTCTCTAAAATAAATAGAAGACTACCCAGCAAATAATATATATCTCAGATTTTTTCGGGAATGTTTAATGGCATCCCTTCAGGGTCAGAGTTTCTTATTTTTCAAATGGGAATATTAAGACATAGAGAAGCTGGGTCCACAAATGCAGTCAGCTCCTTAAACAGTAAGTGCAGAATGTCTTTTCTCTTCCAGTAGCTGAGAAGCACAGCCACCCACATATTCCTGCTCCTCTCCCCCAGTGCTTTGTGATGTTGGTAGGAAATTGCCCAGAGAGAACTGACTCACCGGAAATGCTGTCCTTTCAAGAGTAAACAGCAAGAATGAAATCATGTCAGTACCATTTACCAATATGATTTTTAATTGGCTTATATGCCTTTGATCACTGAAGAGGAAATAAGTGAATGAGGGCTGGCGCAAGCTTGAGGACTGACATTATTACCTTGTACGTTCGTTTAGACCATTTTCCACCATCCACCTGTGATGCAGTTATTTATTAGCATAATATGGTTACAGATCTATCTGCAGGGCTTAAAGATGGAAATTGAAACTCTGCGATGATTTAGCTGAAAGTTACTGGAGCATTCATAAAGCTGTCAGAATTACAAGAGAAACCACATTAAGAAAACGCCAGCGCTAGTTACTGTTAAATGGATATTCAAACATCGTCAGCACTGTTATCCACGGAGGGCTGGTCTAATTTATAAGCTCCTGTACAAGGGGATAATGGTAGCTGCAGGTTCAAAGGAAAGTGGATCATAGGAATGACATTAGGAAGAGTGATCACATGTTTTAAAACATAAATCAGGACGTAGGACAAAGGACTTTTCCCCGATTCATTAATTTATTTACATCTTTAAAAGGTATTCTCACTAATAAATCACATTTATAGAAAACAGTAAAATGAACTGAAAAGGCACAAATTCAACTTTTATTCATTCAACAAATACTTATTGAGTGCAATTTGTATGCCAGGCATGATTTTAGGTACTGGATATGATACAGACTAAACAGATAAAATACTGATCATAGATAGTAATCAATTGTTCTATCAGCAGAGGCTTATTGAGAGCTGCTACACAGCAGGCATGTGCCTATGGTTGATATTCTGTCAGTTCACAATCATATGCATTTGTGATCACATACACTCTGACCCTAAGAATTCCTGGGAGCACTGAAGTGTCTCCCATGCGTCTGCTGATCACTCTTGGGCATAGCTTGTTGCTCTGTTGGTTAAGCTAGAGTTCTGTACACTTGGTCTCAATGTACAGAGTAGCTGTTCTGAGACAAAATTTTGTTTCCATTTCTGTGGCTGCCTCTATGTGCATAGCCTCAATGCTGGTGGAGCTGGAGATCTGGATATGATGTTGGTGCACCTGGAATGGAGCCCTGTACTCTGAGACACCGGCCTGTCATGACTGAATGCATTCCTTCTCCAACACACTGAGTTCAGGTTGCTTGAGCCTTGAGAGTTACAGTGTTTAGCCAGTCAGTTCTTTCAATTCTTCTCTAACAGAGGTTCTTTTGCAATTTTGCACCCACCTCACACATCTGTACTCATCTCCTAGCTCCAGACAAATCTAAGGATGTTAGCGCATGCACTTTCCACTCACTGTGGGCCTCTGTGACCTGGACCTGCGAAGGCAAGACTTCTTGTTACACACACACACATGCATCTTTGAAAACAAGATGGCCTGAGAAATTCCGGAGCAGGTGCCCTTAGGAATGTAGCCACTGGGCCCAAACTGAATGACACAAAGTTTAAGGTAGAAAAGCCAGTATTCTATGGAAACTAGCAGTTAGGAGACAATTACAAAGGCAAGAAAAAATTTGCCCTACACCCGGAAATGAGATTGAAGTTAAGGTGCAAGAATTAGAAACATGGAAATTTGCATCAGAAATCAAATCAGATTGGCAAAGAACTTCATGATATATACCCAGATCTTCACAGGGAGGAATTATTACTTCTGACTATTCTGACATTAAAGATATGGATATTGAGCTCCTGCCCTGACAAAGACTCTGCATTAGGCAATGGGAGATAAGGATGAGTGAATTTTTTTCCTCTTCTCTAAGCAGCTTAGAGTCTAAAGCACAGGACAGAAAAGTACAGCCCTTGGGACAAATCCAACGCACTTCCTGATTTTGTATGGTCTGTGAGCTAACAATGGTTTTCATATTTTTGATTTTTTTAAATGTTTATTTGAGAGAGAGAAACAGAGAGAGAGAGAGAGAGAGAGAGAGAGAGAGAGACTGTAAGCAGGGGAGGATCAGAGAGAGAGGGAGACAGAATCTGAAGCAAGCTCCAGGTTCTGGCTTCAGCTCAAGTCATGATCTCACAGTTTGTGAGTTCGACCCCTGTGTTGGGGCAATATACACAGGTATTAATTTTGCTTTATTACCAGGATATCCTGCATAGGATAGAGTTAAAAAATAAAAGATTCTTTAATTTTTAAGTAGTCTGAAAGCTGTGGTCTGGTGCCGCTTGGCAAGACCAGGTCCCTCCCTGCATGTGGTTCAAATGGCAAGCCTCCCAGCAAGGCCTGAGAAATGGGTGCCGCTGAGCCTTTCCTTTTTTCTTTTCTTTAAAAATGTTTATTTATTTATTTTGAGAGAGGGACAGAGAGTGTGAGAAGAGGAGGGACAGAGAGAGACACAGAATCCAAAGCAGATTCCAGGCTCTGAGGTGTCAGCACAGCACACGGGGCTTGAGCCCACAAACAACAAGATCATAAGCTGAGTTGGATGCTTAACCAACTGAGCCATCCAGGTGCCCCTTAACATTCCTTTTTACCGGATTGGTCTTCCTAGGGTGGGAAAGGGCAAACCTGGGTGCCAGCAGTACCAGTGGTGGCAGGTGCACATAGCTGACCTCAAAGTCATTTTTAAACTTAAAAAAGAAATGTTTATTTATTTTTTTGAGAGAGAGAGAATGAGTTGGGGAGGGGCATAGAGAGAACGAAACACAGAATATGAAGCAGACTCCAGGTTCTGAGCCTGACATGAACCATTAGATCATGACCTGAGCCGAAGTCAGATGCTTAACCAACTGAGCCACCCAAGGGCCCCCAGAGACATTTTAAAATAAAACCTCTTCCATATCTGACCCTGGTGAATTGAGCAGAAAACAAACAAGCAAACAAACAAACAAAAAACCCAGATCTGGGGCTATGATTCCCATTTTACTTTTCCATGTTTGGCTTTCTCTAGTGGAAGTGTAAGCTTGTGCTCAAGTGGTCAGTGACACAGGCCAGTGGTCCACACTGACTCCCAGAGAGGCAGCATAGCCTGATGGTGGGGTGAAGACATCTGGATTTGAATAGCAGCTCTGTCACTCAGCAGCTTTGTGGCTCTGAGAAATTAATGTAGCCTCTATACTACAGTGCTCATTAAAGGAGGACGGAAATAGCAGCTATCAAACAGGGTCATTGAAGATTAGATAAATTAATGCATGAAATACATTTAAAACAATGCCTGACATATAGATGAGTCCTTAACGTTTGCCATGATGATGGTGATGATGATGGCGACGATGATGACTACTGTTATTTTGCTCTCTTGGAAATACCTATTCAGAGTGAACCCTAAACACTATTTTTTGACTCCTAACGTATTTCCCTACACTCCATCTTCAGAGAGGGAATCTTTTTCTCTCTCTCTTTTTTTCCCCTGAAGTCCTCCCTTGAATGCTAGCCTCTTGCATTGTCCATTGTCTTTTTGTCTTACGTTAAGCTTTTAACTCCTGACTGTGGCAATCTAGCAAATATGCCCAGCCCCTAACTTTTATTATCTGGGTGAGGGGAGCCTAGTGGAGTGATTAAACGCTCTATAGAAATGCCACTGGTGATCCAGGTTCTGTTTCAGATCATCAGTCATTTGCTCTGCCACAGAAATGGTGACCGCTACATATTTGTTGGATTGAATTGAATTCTATTCTTCCTCTGACAGTGAGGAAGATCCTGTTCTCAAAAATTTATTGCTGCATTAAATTAGCCTAAAGCTTAAGAATTGGACAGGTGTCTGGTTATTTACATTTAACTAACTGATACTTTCTGCTTGACTGTTTTGCTCTGGAAAACAGTTTGGAATCTCTGGCTCCTGATTTACACAAGGGACGTGTTATGATTTTCAAGATCATCCTTATCCACAGTTTTCTGGGACTCTTGCTTTAAGTATATCCTTACTAGGCTCCTTGTCTGTTCCCAGTTGATTTGTTATAGACTCGGCTTCCTCCCTTTCCTTGCACTCAGCTGTTTATCTCTAAATTTCCAAGATTCTTGCAAAGGACTGACCTAGGATTTAACAGAGAGTGAGCAAGTGTTTTAGTTATCTATATCTGTGTAACAAACTACTGTCAAACTTAGCAGCTTGAAACAATAAACATTTATCATCTCATAGTTTTGGTGGGTCAGGAGGCTGGGAGTGGCTCGGTTGGGTTATTATCATTCAAGATTTCTCACAATGCAGCAATCAAAGGGTAGCCAGGGCTGCAGTCTTCTCAGACTTGACTGGTTGGAGAATCCACTTCCATGACTATGAACATGGCTGTTTGCTTGGGGTTTCATTTCCTTGTCGAGTTGGCTTCTCTGCAGGGCTACCTACAACCCTTATCTTTTCTGTATAGTATTAGGCATACAGGTCAACATTGCTACAGTGTAGTATAGACTACACAAGAGTATGGGTAGCAGAATATGGGTTCCTTGGGGATTATCTTGGAGGTTCATTACTATATTCCACCCTCTGGGTCCCTAATGATTCACATCATTCCCGCAAGCAATATACATGCATTCTTGCATAAGTTCCCCCAAAGTACCTCATTAAAATGCCAGCTTGAAATCCAGAATTTCCTTCTCTAAATCAGGTCTAGGAGTGGAAGAGATTCCTAAGGTATAGTTCCTTAAATGCAACTCCTCAAGTACACTTTCTCTTCTCTTATGAAACTAAAGGAACAAGTTGTCTTCTCCCCACATCCAGTATACAATGGAGGGAGTGACATATGATGATGGCTATAGACATTCCTGTTCAAAAAGAGGGGACGGCTCGGTCGGTTTAACCTCTGACTTCAGCTCTGTTAATGATCTCACAGCTTGTAGGTTCCCTGCATCAGGCTATGTGCCAACAGCTCCAAGTCTGTAGGCTGCTTTGGATTCTGTGTCTCCCTCACTCTCTACCCTTCCCTTGCTCACTCTCTCTCTCTCTCTCTCTCTCTCTCTCAAAAACAAATAAAACATTTTTAAAAACCTTAAAAATCAAAGAGGAGAAATGAGAGGTATTTAGGTGGTCCAGTAGGATGAGCATCCAACTCTTGATTTCGGCTCAGGTCATGATCGCATATTGTGAGACTGAGTCCCACGTTGGGCTCCATGTGACCAAACATGGAACCTGCTTGGGATTCTCTGACAGCAGTGAGCCCGATGTGGAGCTTGAACTCATGAACCCTGAGATCACACCTGAAGTCGGATGCTCAACTGATTGAGCCACTGAGGTGCCCGAGGGGGAACCATTTTAATAGATGTGTATTTGTGTCTCATATGGTTTAATTTGCTTTTTCCTAATGGTTAATGATGTTGAACAAATTTCCATGTCCTTATTTGTCATCTGTATATTCTCTTTGTAGAGAAGTGTTTGTCCAGTTCTTTTGCCCATTATAAAGATTGTATTTTTTGTATTCCTACAGGTGAGTTTTGAGAGTTGTTTATATGTTCTGGGTACAAGTACCCCTTTAGTTTTATATTACAAATATTTTTTTCCAATTAATAGTTTGTCCTTTATTTATCGTAACAGTGTTATTTTGTTGAGGCCCAATTTATCTTTTTTTTTCTTTACTGGATAGAGCTTTTGGAGTCATATCCATGAAATTTTGCCTAAAGATTTTCTACAATTTTATTCTAAACTTTATACTTTTACACTTATATCTGTGATCCTTTTTGAGTTATTTTTGTATAAGATGTGAAGGATATGTCAAAATCTAGTTTTTCACAGTTGGATGCCCAATTGTTTCAATGCCGATTGTTGGACAGATCAAGCCTTCCCTATATAACTACCTTTGCACCTTTCTCAAAGGCAAATTGGTCATATTTATGGTTCTCTACTCTATTCAATTTATTTAAATGTCTAGCTATCCAGCAATACCACACTGTTCTGATGACTGTAGATTTGTAGAAATGTTATAATTACACAATGCAATTTATTGACATTTATACTTCCTTTTTTCTTTGAAATTGACCCTTCTAGCCCCTTTACCTTTTCATATAAACTTTAGAACTAGTTTGTGTATATCTAACAAAAATCTTTCCTGGATCTTATTGCAATTGCATTAAATCCATAGAATAATTTGAATCTGCTAATGCATTAAAACAATATGTCTCTCCATTTATTTAGGTCTTTCAAATTTTCTTATATCAGCATTTTGTAGTTTTCTGCTTACATGTGCTGTACATGGTTTATTATATTTTTACATAACTATTTTATTTTTAGGAGTACTTACTGAAAATGGCATTTGCAAAATTTTTCATTCCCAGTTTTTGTTCATTGCCTGCATATGGTTCATTGCCTGACTTCTGTGTGTGATTGTGTATACTAAGATTTTGCTTATTTCATTTATTAGTTCTAGAAGTTATTTTTTAAAATAGATGCCTTGGGACTTTCTATGTAGACAATCCTGTGATCTATTTAAAATCACACTTTATTTTTTTTCCTTTCCCATCTGTATGCCTTTTGTTTTTCTCAGCTTATTGCCTTGGCTAGGACTTCCAGCATGTATATTGGTGAAGGAGACTGATCTACAGTTTTGTGGGGGTTTTTTGTTTTTGGTACTATTTTGGTGGTTAGTGTCCTTGATTTTCATTTTGGCTGGTCTCATAAAATGAATTGGGAAATATTCTCTTCTTATCTATTTTCTACTAAAGATTTTGCTTTTGTGTAGAATTGGTTTTATAGCTTCTTTAAATGTTTGATAGACTTCTCCAATGAAACCATCTGGGCCTGGAAATTTCCTTTTCTGAAGGTTTTAAAAATTAATAAATTTCTTTAATAGTTACAGAATTCTTTGGGTTGACTATTTCATCTTAGATGAATTCTCATAGTTGGTGTCTTGTAAGGAATTGATATATTTAATCTAAGTTGTTTGAAGTATTGTGTGCACAGAGTAGTTTATAGCTACAGGGGTATGATAAGATGTTCTTTCTTTTATTTCTAATATTGGTAATTAATATCCTCTTTCTTTTTTCTCTTTTAAATTTCATTATTTTTTCCTTCTGGTTGCCTTGATATTATTTTGTTCTTCTCTTTTTACTTTCTTTTTTTAAGGTTTATTTATTTGTTTTGAGAGAGAGAGGGAGAGAGAGACAGTGAAGGTTGGGGAGGGGCAGAGAGAGAGGGAGACAGAGAATCCCAAGCAGGCTCCACACTGTCAACTTGGAGCCTGATGTGGGAGTCAAACTCATGAAACCGTGAGATTATGACCTCAGCCAAAAACAAGATTTGGACTCTTAACCAACTGAGCCATCCAGGCGCCTCTCTCTTTTTACTTTCTGAAGGTGGAATCTTAGACCTTCGATTTAAAATCAAAAAGATTTTTCTAATATAAACGTTTAATGTTATAAATATCCCTGTAAGCACTGCATTAGCTACATTCCATACACTTTGATATGTGTATTTTAATTTTTGTTCAGTTAAAGTATTTTCTAATTTTTTTGAGACTTCCTTTTTTTGACTCACAGATTAATTAGAAGTATGTTGCCTAATACCCAAGTATGTGGAGACTTTCTAATTATTATTCTGTTATTGATTTTTATTTTAATTCTACTAGGGTCAAAGAATCACTCTGTATGGTTTTATTTGTTGAAGTTTGCTTTACTGACCTAGGATATGATCTACCTTGGTGGATGTGTCTTGTGCACTTGAAAATAATTTGTATCCTGCTCTTGTTGGGTGGACTGTTCTAGAAATGTCAGTAAGGTCAATTTGGTTGAGAGTGTTGTCCAGTTGTTGTATATTCTTGCTGATTCTTTGCCTACTTGTTCTGTTGCTTTACTGAGAGAACAATGTGAAGTTTCCATCTGTATGTGTGGATTTGCCCATTTCTCCTTTCACTTCTATTTCTTTTTGCCTCATAAAGTTTACTTTATTTATATATTTATAATGTTTTATTTATTTTTGAGAGAGAGATAGAGAGATAGCGAGCATGCGTGCACAAGTAGGGGAGGGGCGGAGAGAGAGGGAGACACAATTCAAAGCAGGCTCCAGGCTCTGAGCTGTCAGCACAAAGCCCCATGAGGGGCTGGAACTCACAAACCAAGAGATCATGACCTGAGCCAAAGTCAGATTGCTCAACCAACTGAGCCACCCAGGCGCCCCTTGCTTCACGTAGTTTAAAGCTCTGTTGTTAGATGCAATACATATTAGGGATACAGTTGTCAGATTTAGCAAAAACAAGGCCAAAACAAAAAACAACTAGGATGAATTTTAGACACGCAATGAATAATTTGTGGGTATAAGTACATCCTATGCAACATTTGTATTTTATCTGGCAATCCTAATTTGGGAATATTATGTCTTCTTGATGAATTAACCTTTTATTAATTTGTAATGTCTCTGTTATCCTTGCTAATTTTTCTTGTTCTGAAGTCTACTTTGATATTAAAAATGATTTCAGTTTTCTTTTTCTCCTTAGCTTTTTTTTGATTAGTGCTTTCATGGTTTAAGCACACCAAATAGAGATAGACATTGTCAGATTTTGAAATAAGAATAGCAACACCAACAACCATGTACTATCACCAGAAACTCATTTTCAATATATTATATGTATTATATTATTTTATGTGTCAAGTACTATGCCAAATGCATTTATATATAACCAGACAAAAACGCCATTGTTCTCACTTTCACCAGTTAGCAGAAGAGGAGACTACAGTTTGAAAATGATATAGTTATTGCTTAAGGTCATACAGCTACTAAATAATGGAATCAGAATTTAAGGCTTAGCCTGACTCCAAAATTCATGTCTTAACTACTAGGTTACTCTGGTTACTTTGTGTATAAGCCAGAAGTTAACAACCTTAGTTTTTTTAAAGGACCAGATAAATATTTTATGCTATGCAGGTCATGTGGTTTCTCTTGCAACTATTCAATTGTGCCTGTAACTCCAAAACAGCCACTGATAATATATAAATAAGAAAGTGTACTTCTGTTCCAATAAAGCTTTATTTGAAAAGCAAGTAGTAGATTAGATATGACCTGTGGGCTTCTGTTTGCTAATACCTGATTCTAAGTGTTGGCGGATTTTTCAGTTCTTGTCTCTTGGGGGCTATATATCTCTGGTTCCTGATTTATGAGTTCATTTCAGGCCATCATACCATCACAGCTAGTGATGAAGCTTAATTCACATTTCAAGCAGTCCTGTGTCCTATTCCCTTACTTAAGATCTGTTTCTCTGATAAAGAACACTTTAGTTTTTTGTTTGTTATTTTTTGGTTTTGTTTGTTTGTTTTTTGCTTAGCAGGTCCTAATATAGATGAACTATTCAGGGACAAAAGAATAGAAAGAGTGATATACAAGTCTGTCCAAGAGAACAGGGAGAGAGATGTTGACCACACACACAACCTGCCTTCTCTATGCAGTCTGGTTGCTGAATTTAGTCCAAGTATACATGTAATTTCAGTTTAGTACATCCCTGAAGGAATTATTTGGTACCTTCTTGTATGCTTCTAGGGTTATAGGATTCTAAATACCTAAAAACAGTCCCTCCTGTATCGTCCTTGGAGATGGAATAAGTAGACCACCTTAGTTCTTGGAAATGTGTAAATAATGAACAGGAATGGGTCTGTGTGCGATTTGTTTCCATTATTTGAGTTCTAGCCTTTGAAGTCACACAAAATGAATGTAATTTCTTCAACAAGGCAGTCTGGGGTTATAAATTTATTTTCTTTTTTTTTTAAAAAATTTTTTAAATGTTTTATTTCTGAGAGAGAGAGAGAGAGAGAGCGTGAGCAGGAGAGGGTCAGAGAGAGAGGGAGATACAGAATCTGAAGCAGGCTCCAGGCTCTGAGCTAGCTGTCAGCACAGAGCCAGACATGGGGCTAGAACCCACGCACCATGAGATCATGACCTGAGCTGAAGTTGGATGCTTAACTGACTGAGCCGCCCAGGCGCCCCTAAATTTATTTTCTACCACAGGGGAAAATACTAGATCTGACTAATAGTGTCAATGGCAAATGCAAAATGCTTAAAAATAAACTTTAAAAGAAATTCCAGGGTTTATGTGTGGAAAATTTCACAATCTTTTTGAACATAGAAGAACAAAAATGGAGACAAATGGAGAAGCACACAACGAGAAGACAATACTGTAACAATGCTGATTGTTGCCAAATTAATCCTTAGATATAATGTAAGTCTTATTTAAGCCCCAGCAGTTTATCTTTTAGAGGGGAATATTTTGCAGAAAGGGTTTTCCAGGATGCTGACTGAGCCTGAGTTCAGCATGCACAGCACTTATTTGGGAGTGCTTGTGGACGGAGGAGGGATAGTGGGAAGAAGCAAGGCTGGACAGAAGGAGGAACTGGTCTGGAAAACAGTGTCAGGCTTCCCCTGTCCCCATGGGGAGCAACTGGCACTAGTCTTTAGTTTGAGTCTTTAGTTATATCAAGTTGGGACTCTCCTAACCCCCGGTCAGTCATCACATGCAGACTGCTTCTGGAAGGAGGCCTAATTGTAGGTGTGGTGATTTTCTTCAGCTGAGGGCCATCTTTGGCAGCACTCCCGGGAGAATAAGCTTCCTGAAGGAGGATCACAAAGTTCACCCCGTGAAGGAAATAGGACAAATGTTCTGTCAGTAAAGTTCATCTAAAATATGGGAGAAATCTTGCCCCATAAGATATACTGTGAAGCTATCTACAATCATTAAAAGAGAAATTATTGACATAGGCATTGAGAGGCTGATCAATGAAACAGAAATAAAAGACCAGAATGAGACCATTGCATGTATGGGACCTTAGTACATAATACATGTGGTCCCTCAGTCTAGTGGGAATTGAATGGTTATTCAATAGATGGTATTGAAATAAGAAATTGAAGTTAGTTTCCCAATCTTATACCTTATACTAAAGTTCATTTTATTTTTTTAATTTTATTTTTTCTAAAGTTCATTTTAGATGGATTAAAATCCATGTCAGTATAGAAAAGAAAACATAATAGTACTAGTAAAAATGTAATGTTATAAGGGGAGTGGAGGACTTCCTAAGCATGATCTCAAAGGAGAATTTATAAAAGAAAGAATAGTAACTCCTAATGTGATTAACAGCTTACAATGGCAACAAACTTACTATATTTGATAAAACTAGAATTAACTAAAAGCTTATTATGTACCAGATACTGTTATCAGGACTTGATATGATTTGCCATCTAATCCTGTGAGCAAGGTACTATTGTGTTTCCCTTTTTTAAAATATTTTTTAATGTTTTATTTATTTCTGAGAGAGAGAGAGAGAGCAGGGGAGGGTCAGAGAGAGACGGAGATACAGAATATGAAACAGGCTCCAGGCTCTCAGCTGGCTGTCAGCACAGAGCCCGATGCCGGGCTCAAACCCACGAACTGTGAGATCATGACTTGAGCCGAAGACAGATGCTTAACTGACTGAGCCACCCAGGCACCCCTTGTGTTTCCCATTTTATAGATGAGGAGACTGAGGTCTAGAGAGCCATTTACCTATGTTCACATTTACCTATGTTCACATGAAAAAGCAAAGATCTGAACCCAGCTTGTTCAAACCCACTATTCTTTATATAAATGTGGAACACAGTGACAACTTAGGAAAAGTGTCCCAATGGCAAAAGGTCCCTATCCTCACTTTAAAAAGGTCTGTTACAAACCAATAGTGAATATATGGATACTCGATTAGAACATTCAAGAACCCAATGTAAAGAAGAAAATAATGACCGGTAGATAAATGAGAAGACATTCAACATTACAGTCTCTGAAGGAAAAATGAAGAATTCAAGAAAGGAGAAAACATTTTTTTCTGACTCTTAAGTCAAGAGTAAGAAAAGCTGCTGTCCTAAGTGACAAGAGTATGAGGAAGTGGCTGTTGTCATATAGCTAGTGAGAATATTGAGCAGCACAAATTTTCCAGAGCTACTTTGCAATATTTACCAAAAGCCTTGATCCAACAATGCTACTGACAGCAATTTAGCTTAAGAAAATATGTAAATATATATACGTTAATATATGTTAATAATATAATTAATAATCAATACATTATTCTGATACTGTAATGATAATAAGAGCTGTTTTTAAAAACGGAATATATTTTCACTGTACTATACTGTCATTACTGACATCAATGAATAAATTAAGCTAGAAAATTTATTTTTTTAAATTGCATGAATAAGATATAGAGTCACATTTTGTAAATATAGCCATACATATTATCTGGATGGTTATATCTAGAATTTTAGTGATACTTATCTTTAGATGGTGGGATAATGGACAATTCGTACCTTTTTGTTCATCTTCGTATTCTTATTTTCGACCATAATGTGTGTGTCTTGTGTAATAAAATATACATTTTGCTGTTTGATGTTAAAGTTTCCAGTAGATGTTCTTAAATCTGAAGCCGGTTTGGAAATAAACAGTAGCCACATTTCTAGCTGGGCATTTAAAATTTCTGTACAGAGTGTTTCAACTGGTTTCATGTTTTTGTTTTCAATTCGGGTCAATTTTTGACAATTCAACTTGGATCATTTTTTTGCACTGGGTCCTCTGTGTCTGTTTCCTCATTGCACCTAGAAAACTTGCCTTTACGTTTGGTAAGTAAAGCAGCCAGAACAAAGCCACCAATGTAATTTGAGTAGGTGTGGATCAGAATGAATCAGGCTGCAGGAAATGATTTGGGACTGTTTTTCAAGATCTTTGCTTTTTTTTCAGTCTTTTGTATTCAGGGAAGATTGAAAGCCCAAGTGGGAGAGTAAGGCTTTCAGGTTTTCAGGTTTTTAAAATGCAGGTCTCCAAGGCCTTCGACTGAGCTTCCTAGGCATGACAGGAACAGAATTTGGTGCAAAAAGCAAGCAAATCGCCTTGGTGGAGATATTATCCCTGTGGTCCCTCCCATCTCCCATGTCCTGGGCTTTCTCTGCTCTTTGTCAAACACCCTTCTGCCTTTTCTCTATTCCTCCCCCTCCCAGCTTCCTAAACTGCCACTGTCCTTGCATTTGGACTTCTTCCCAAAGAAAGCAGAATCCCTTAGGGAAGTAAGGAGAGAAAATGAGTTTATTTTCCAGTTCTCAGGGGCTACTTTTAGTGAGACAAATAGCTCAGGGACTGTGCCAACCTGTGTGTGTGTGTGTGTGTGTGTGTGTGTGTGTGTGTGTGTGTGTGTTGTGTTGTGTTGTTTATTTTTGCATACTTGCATTGCCCTAATGCTGTATCCTCACACCTACCCCTTCTCTCAAACTCTACACACTCTTCTCACTCCCACAGGATTCCTAACTGGGGAACAATGTAAGAAAGGGAGGGAGATACAAGCAGTATATTATCGTGGACACTGAGGGGGCAAAGGTGGGTAGGAGAGGATCTGAACAAGATACCTACATATATTCCTGTTTATTTCAGATGCGTTTATTCATTTGTTCATTCTTTCATTTATTCGCCCATCTTCAAACATGTAGTTCCTACACCTCTCAGACACTCTACCAGGCCAGTTGGGCAGACAGATAAACCTACTGCCAGCCTCAAGCAGTTCAGTTAGAGACAAGGTAGCAATTTATGACGCTCTTTAGACTCACTTGTGAGAATACAGATTTCTAGGCCCCATCTCAGATTTTCTGAATCAAATTGCCAAGAAGGAGAGTTTCAGAAACTATAATTTTCATCAGTTTTTCAGATAATTCCTTGCAGTCAGCACTGGTCTGCAGACCAGTGTTAGGAAACCACTGGTAAGAGCTATGTGATGCATGAAGAAAAGCTAGGAACCAAACTGCAGTGTAAATGCCAGGCCAGCTGACTACTCCTCTCTCCTTTCCCTCCTGGGAGCACCCAAGTCAGGGATAGATTTCTAGTTTTCTATTGATGCCTAATAAGCTGCTCCCAAACTTAGTGCCTTATAGCAGCAGACAACAACAATGGATTGTGTTTCACAATTCTGTAGGTTGACTGGGATCAGCTGGGTGGTTCTTCTGTTTCACATGGTCACGCTGAGTGGCTGCATTCAGGTGGGTGCTTTGGTAAGGCTGAAATGTCCAGGATGGTCTCTCTATGAGCACCTGTCCATGAGCTCTCTCATCATTCAGTAATCTGGCCCAATCCTCCTTACCAGCTTTGCAGCCGACTCCCAAGAAAGAAAAAACTGATGCTGACATTTTGTTTAAGGCTTGGTCTCAGAAGTCCCAGAAAAGTACTTCTACAGTATTCCAGGCAAGGCAAGACACAGAGCCAACCCAGATTCAAAGGAAAGGAGAAATAAACTTATCTCTAAGTGAAAAAAGCAGGAAAGAATTTGTGGTCATATTTAATCCACCATACATTTAAAAAAAAATTATGCCGATTTATAAGGTGTACCTGTCCATAGACTTCCCAGATGACTCCAGTGTAGGGGTTTCAGACACGGTTCTAGAAATCAGTCACCTTAGACCAAGGCCTTGGCTAGTTGTACAAGTGGCCAGAAATGAACAATAAAATTTAATAGACACAGGCTGTAAATATAAGATGGGTCACTCCATTGTGACTACATAAAAATGAGCTAAAGATAAATAATGAACAAACAAGGCATGAAAATGTAATCTAGTGTTTTTGCCAAGAAGGGAAGCACAGTATTGGATATATCTAGAAATCCTGAAGCGTGATAAAGCCATGACTAGAATATCATATCCAACTTTGGCCCTTAGCATTAACAGTCAGGCTTGTTCAGGCTAGGAACAGAAATGAGTTTTTTCTTTCTCCCGTTTTCTTTTCTCCTGTTCTTTCTCCTTTCTCCCAGAGTCAATGGGTCAGAAGACCCAGAGGCAAGTCCCAGTTCTGCCCCTAACTTCTTTGTGACTTTGGGCAAGTATTTACCTTTTCTGTATATCGTCCATCAGGCATCACCCCTATAAAACTCAACATTTAAAGGAATCCTAGATGGGAAAGTGTTTTGAAAAGAACATTACCGATGGTCTTGTATTATTCTTTGGGGGTCCTGCCTGCTGCTCAAGGCAGGAAGATTGCAGCCCACTCTTTCAGTTCAAATCTTTGTGTCCTGCTTGTGGGGAGGGATTTCATCAACCCAGCTCATTTTAATGTATAAAGAAGTAAGGGTAATGGAACTTTGGGTTAGGGTGTGGGGGTGCACTGGGCAGGTAGAGATGGCAGCATTCAGGATATTGGGAGACAGGGGTTTTTCACTGTTGCAGTTGGTTAGAATATGTGTCAGGAAAACATGGGCAAGGATTTGTCAGGGTTTTGAATCTCTCTGATAGAAATGGTTATTTTCTAAAATGTTAGTGAAAATAAGAAATAAAATGCTAATGAATATAGCAGGAGCATGGACTTAGATGTCAAATTACCTGGATTTGAATTCCATTTCACCACTTGTTAAGTCTGTGATACCACAGACAAAGTATCTAATACTTTCAAATTTCAGTTTCACCTTCTGTAAAGTGGGGATTTTAGAAACTATCTACCTTGCCGGGCCATTATCAAGATTAGATGAAACATTCCATGCAAAGTGGCTAGAACATACACATGTATGGAATAGTAGTAGAGTAGTAACAGACTCATACCTACCTAAATTAAATCCTCTAAGTTTCATTTTCCATTCAATAGAATGGCATAGTAATCTATATCACAAGGCTGTTCTCCCAATCTTGCTTTGGAAGCCAAATGATGGTGTATGTCGAAGAACTTTGTAACTGTATAAACTTTATCCTGATGTCAGTTATTACTGACTGTGAAGATTCAGCTACTGTCATGGGCTCCAAGGCTCAGCTCCATCTCCCTTTCCCCATGAAACACATGATGGCCCTTCTGCTTTGACTTTGGCCCCCCAATCTCCAGTCCCTCCAGTTGTTGAGTCAGATCATCCTCCAGAACTGAAGGGACCAAGGACCTCAGTTCCAGACGCAAGATATATACAGGCCTTTCTCTTGTCAGGTGACTGCAAAGGACCCTAGAGGCCATGATGGAGGGACATACTCTAAAAACTACCATTAAAGACCTATCTGAGGGTTGTCAAAACTGTCAACAAGGAAGGTTGTCAAGTTTCACTCCTTGAGGTTTGTCAAAACAAGAGCCTTGTCTGAAGATGGAGCCTTAATTATATGACCTCTCAAGATCACATCTCATTAAGATTCCATGTCACTTCCTGAGTTTGTATAGCCTCTCTTTTGAGAGTAAGGCTCTTCAGTAATTAAACATCTGAAGGAACTGGGCATTCATTATCTGAGCATTAATTCTGAAGACAGATCAGGGGATTCTGTAATTTCAAATCATTTTGGTAAATGATCATTGGATTACTATCCAGCTGATGGAATTAGAAACACATCTTTGAACTCCAACCTTGTTCACATCCCTATTCTTAAGGTTTCTCTGTATAAAGGTCTTTGAATAACTTGCTTTCTGGATGCTTGTTGGATTTCCTTTGTAGACATGCCAGTCCCCTCAGTGATAGAGGGAACTCCGTAGGGGCCAGGGCCTGTCTTGTCCTTGTGTGTCTCTTGCTGCCTGTCACTACTCAGGGTACAAATAGTACAAAGTAAATAGTTTGTTTTGTTTTTAATAAACAAATGAGTGAAATTTCAGGGGAACTGTCAATTGATCATGACTAAAATTGGGACTGCTACTAAAGGATGTCAGCCGTACATCTTGGATTTGCTTTGTGGTTGTCTGTTATCTGGAAACAAAATAATTAACAAACATTTTGAAGTAAGCTTTTCTGACAATTCCGTATTAATTTTAGTGAAATTAAGTCCATTTCTGGAGTTTGCAGAAGTTATCCCAGCAAGTGAGTTTTGTCCACAGAGGATAAAATAGGACTTCCTTTCCACACCACTCAGAAAATGGGACAGAGGAAGGTCTCTAGACATAGCAATGAAAGCGGATGTGAAATTCATGTTCTAATCCTGTGTCCTCTGCTTTGTCATCTGGTTAAGATAGAAACATCCAGTGAAATTTGACCTGATTAATATAGATCCATTTTTCTGAGCCAGAGATTTCCTGAAAGAGGGTGGTAGACTGAAGTCCTAAGATTTGAATCCTGATTTTGACTTAATTTAATACCATGGACCTCAGTTTCTGTGTGGCTACAATGGGGGTGGAGTGGAAAGGGGAGGCTCTAATGTTCTATGAGTCAGTGCCTGGTTTCTGGTAACTCACCCACCAGAATGTGGAAATAGCAAGGAACTTTATGGCTCTGACTGAATTCCTCAGGAGCAGAGTCTCTCACAATGCTTAATGCATGAGAAATAGCAAGGAGTGTTTATTGCCTTGTGGGTTTGTGGCTGAGAATCATGCTAGTTTCAGCCTGGCTGAAACTAGCTGAACTAGGTCCTTTTTTTGGACAGTCACTCGTTAGTTTTACCACTTTATGTATGACAACCTTTCTAAGCCATTATAAAGTGATAATGTTTACATTCCATTGAAAAATGTAAATAAAAATAGAGGCCATATCATAAGGTTGGTGAAAGACCGAAAGTGATATGGTCTATATGATGATGTAACACACACCTGCCACACAGAAAAAGCTAAAAAATAATAATTGCTAATGTGGTGGTGATGGATGAAGATGCTGATAATCATGATGATCACCTGAGAGAGACAGGGATGTCAGTTTCCTTACTGGCCTCTTAGATTGTTGAGAAGATTGAAAAGAGTTTAACCAAATGCCTGGCACACAGTAAATGCTATTATTGATTTTTTAAAGAAAAATACGTAAATAAGGTTCCCACACTCTCCTACCTAGATCAGGCTTCTGCTGCATGAAACCAGCAGACAAAGTAGGTGCGTGCTACCACTCAGACATTTTCTGGGCATTGTTGTTCAATTTCATGATCAAGAGGGAACAATTCAGTCCCTCCTGGCTGTGCTGTTGTCTCTAACGACAACAGGTGCTCTGCCACAGTACAACAAACATTTCTTTTCCTTGTTTCCTCATGTTCCTCTTCTTTTGTGTTCTCCCCCCACCCCCTGCCTACCCCGACCGCCTTTTGGTTTGTATTCAAGTTATTTTCCTTCTGCTGTGATCTTCCCCCTCACATCTGCTCTTATCCCTCCTTTGCTGCTAAGCCACATGAGTCATGAGGGCCGCTCTGACAGAGGTGCGACTGTTCTTTGGCAATCAAAGAGCTTCTCAGGCCTGCTCAAAGTCATACGGTAATGCTGCAAAGGCCAGCCCAAATGCCAGCAGAAAGCTGGACCCCCTTTCATCTCTCCCTTTTGAACAACTTCTTTGTGGGGTCTCCACACAAATCGTGTCTTGAGACAGAATGCGTTTTAACCCATTTGTTTTGCTTTTCTTCCTCAATCCTTGCAGAAGGAGTGGAAAGTTGCAACCAGTGAGAAAACTCCTGCTTAACAGAGGGAGCCTTCCATGAAACTGCACTGGTAACTTGGGCTAAAAAACGAGGTAATTTCCCTGAAGTGTGGGTTTGTCACATCTGCTGAATTGTTCAGGGGGCCTCATCTCAGATTGCATCTGTACCTTACTGGTAACTCATGGAGTTACCCAAAAGGCTGTGGACTTGTCTTTAAAAAATCAATGGGTTTTCTCATTTGAAAATTGGAATCCGATTCAAGTTTATCACATCAGATTTTTGTATTTTAAATATCTTAAACTGGGGGTGCCTGGGTGGCTTAGTCGGTTAAGCGTCCGACTTTCGCTTAGGTCATGATCTCGCGGTTCGTGGGTTCGGGCCCCGCGTCGGGCTCTGTGCTGACTGCCAGCACAGAGCCTGGAGCCTGTTTCAGAGTCTGTATCTCCCTCTCTCTCTGACCCTCCCCTGCTCGTGCTGTCTCTCTCTCTCCTAGAAATAAATAAAAATATGAAATAAATAAATAAATAAATATCTTAAACTGGTCTGCAGTGAACCACTATGAACATCCCAGGCTCAAAACTTATTTAGGCAGAATTTTGGATTCTGGAAATAATACCAGAAGCTTATCCTTTTGTCAGACATTTGTAAAGTTTTCCACTTCACATTAGTAAACATCCAAAAATGAGATCAAGATTCCTTCTAAATCCCATTATCTAACTTCTCATGTTTAGTGACTTGTTATTTACATTTAGCCTAAAAGCCCTAACATAGGTGTGGTAATAATGGCAGAAATGAACTGTCTTAATTCCAGAACTCAGCTGATACCTCCTGAAGATTAGACCCTTGTGAGATGTTCCCGGGATAATTAGCAAGAGCCTGAAGGATGTATGGTTTGGCCTTTAGTCTAGTTCTAACAAGCTTTGTTCCTTGTTCGGGTACAGGTGTATCAACAGTTACCAGAGGAGCAAGAGATTATTTCTGCTGTCCCACAATCCATCCCTAACCTGCACTGAAATTGGTATTGAATACCTCCTGTGTGTAAGGATATAGCCTACATTATCCCTAATCTTTATAAGAACTCTGCAAAATGTTATTATCCCAAGTCTTCAGATAAAGAAACCAAGGCTCAAAAGAATTATGTTATTTAACCCAAGTATGGCAGGTTATAGCTTCAAAATATGGTCTTAGTCATGTTTCCTGTTGGATGGCTCATCCAGAGTCTTGGCACTCTCCCACTCAGAGGGGAAGTTCATTTTCTCTCCCCTGTAAACTTGGCAGGTCTTGTGATTGGCTCAACACGTAAAATGTTGTAGAAGTGATGCTGCATGACTTCTCAAGTTGGTTTAATAAAAGGTGACATTGTTCTGTCTAGCTTCTTCCTTTGGGAATACTTATCTTCGGAGCCCAGCCACCATGTTGTGAGGAAGCCGAGGCTACACAGAAAGGTCACATGTGGACGTGCTGTCCATTAGCCCTGGCTACGGTCACAGCCAACAACCAAGTGCTAAGCTTTTCAATAATTCTATAATTCTAGTCCCCAACCTCAAGCCACCCCAGCTGGAGCTTGGTGTAGTAGAGGCAAGCTGATCCTGCTAAGTCTCGACCTGATTGTAGATTCATAAGCAAAGTAAACATTATGGCACTAAATACTAATTTTTAGGATGGTGTGTGACATAACAATAAAACCTGAAAACTAAACTTATATAGCTTCCATGGATGATCCAAGATTCCAACTCAATCTCAAGGCCACCATAGGCTCTATGATTACTGTATGACTTTACACCACTGTAGGCTGTTTCACTGTCCCAAATCCTTATTCTCCCAGGCCTGACTCCTCAAATAACTCTTCTCCGTCATAGTCTTCTTTCAGCCTGGGACCCAGAGCCATTCTGCCTCTGCTTGCTGTACATGTGCTCATTACTATCTAGTGCCTAATTAACAGCTGGCCATCAATATACAGAAACCTGAATATCAGCACACACATTCCATATATAGACATGCTTTATGCACTCCAGGAGAAGCTCCCCACATTATATTCTGGTTTTTATCATTGGTTCCTAAGCGCATAATAGTAAATCTTCACAATAGCTAATATAGTACAGCGGTAATATACAGGTTTTAAAATCTGAATGTCCTGGTTCAAATCTCATCTCTTCCATTTACCTGCTGTTTGACCTCAGGCAATTTGTTAACTTCTCTGTATCCTAGTTTTCCCATTTATAAAATAGGGATAATAACAGTTCCTTCCTCATAGAGTTGCTACTGTGAATTAATGAATTAAATCCTTAGAACAGCAGTTGGCGTATTAGCTCTCAGTAAATATCATTTTTTATGGGTCAGCTATAATTTAGAAACATGTTTCATCACACATTTTTTTCTTTGGTCATTGGATAGGAAAAATGTTAATTTCTCTTGTTGGCTGTTTTTCTCTGTGGTTCTGTGTAACCTGCTTTTGTTTAATGTGGAAGGTAGAGCAAATTCTGCTGGGTGAGCATCTTGGAGTAGGGAGGACCAGAGACTGGCCAGAAACGTTGGTATCCAAGGTTCAGCATTGCCCTTATCTTCACCACGTCACTTGTTCTGACAAATGAGAGCTCCTGGGTTTTGTGCATTGTAGCGTGTGTGAATAGCTGTGTAAATCAAAATTTATTTTGGAAGACACTTGAGAAAATGGGGTATATTTCCATAAGGACTCAGGGGAACCAACAGACAGGCAGCACAAAAGGTTGGGGAAATCTTTCTGCCTTAATACAGATAATAGAGAAACACAAAGGATCGGATAGGACAAGGTAGTGGTTGACAGAGCATCAGTGATTGCATGGGGCAGGACTGCAGAGGATCCTTAGTCCAATCTCCTCTCTTACAGATGAAGTCTCAAGGGCAGAGCAATTGCTCTGAGATGGTACTGCCTGCATGCCCTTTAGGAACCCGTGGCTTGGTTACCTTTGACTTTGGGGTCTATTAATTAATTTAGAGTGTTCTGATGAAATGACTTGGGTTCTCCATCTTCATAATTAACTTTCTGTTCAGCTTCTTTTGCTTGAAGAACAACTGAGGTAGACAGGTAGCTGTGACAAAGCAATATATATTTAGAAGTGCCATTTGCTGAAACTAGCCGAGTGTCAGAAATTGCAGGAAACATGTAATTATCCAGTCTGTCTCATGGCTGTGGAGCCCTATTGGTGTGATGGCTAAATTAGTTTTAGGATATTATTTCTGGCTTCAGTTCAGGTCAATCTAGGGACCCCAGGAGGCACACAAACTCTCTGCCATCTCTCTATTTTCAGGACCTATCCTTGCTACATGGGAACAAATGTGATATCAACACGACATATAAATTGAAAAGCTTCCCTTGGCCCTTTGTGTGCTGCCCAGCTTTTTATGTCAGTGCCTCGATTTCTATCACTTGTCTGCCATGCTTTTGAAATCTTTGCTGTCTCAGTGTGCTGTTTAGATGTTTAATGCCTCCTCTGCTGAAGTCCATTCCCTTGGAGCTGGTGTTAATGAGGTCCCACGAAGGAGAGCTACATTTTGTAGCACAATTTCAGTTGCCTGGAGAGATGGATGGTATGAAACAGGCAAAAGGGCTCCATCAAGTCGGCTTGGAGAAGAGGACCTCCAGGAGCCCTGAATGGAATTCAATCAGGTGGTGCTGTGGACTAGGGGAGGGGGGAGCGACCCCTTTGACGGGAAAACAAATTGAAAGGGAAAGAAAATCAGAAGACAAATGCCAGTTTTCAAAACGGGGGCTGGGAATAGAGGGCCACTGCATTTGACCAACTCGAGGCTTCACACTGCAACGGTTTTCTAATATTCTAGGGGAGATTTCTATCTGACATTGGTCAGGGTCTTGATGAAGGTGTCTCCTGAGGAAAGAAACTTCCCTTTGTAGCTTTTGGGTGCCAGGATTAATCTCAGCTCGGAGGATGGCCCCATTTGAGTGGTTAAAAAATTGTGTAGATAGCTGGTGATTATGCCTCCTTTCCTCTCTTGTCAGCTTGCATTTAATGGCAGCTCTTTGCAGATAAAAAGTTGGGAGTAGTATTGCATCATGTGTATGCATCCCTGCTCACACACACACACACACGTGCACATGTGTGTGCACGTGCACACACACACACTGAAATGTGAGTGCTGGAGGAAGTTTTAGATGAAGGTGTCCTTGTTATTTTCTTGAAAGTAAAAATTGCACTGTCTAAAAGGTACAAAACACCTCTGACAGCTCTGAAACATTTTGCCTTTTGCTTCAATATTCTATGCATTTCTAAGCAGGGAGAATTTAGGCAACTGCAGGGAATAGGAAAACCTACCACACACTTGTAGCTTTTAGCCAGAGAAGTGATATTCTTTTCCTTGGGCAGTTCTGAAGGAGTGATTCCCCATTTGACTCAAGTGTAGCTTTATGCCTGGGAGGCTTAGACAACCTGATGCAAATCCTCCTTCTCCATTTACTGAGCGTGGGATCTTCAGCATTTTAATTAACAGTTTGGAGGTTCAGTGACCTCAAGTTGAAAAATGGAGATATCTAACATTGCTGTGATGTTGTTGTAAGGGTGGAATGTAGTCTACTGCTTACCTAGTAACAAGGGCTCAATGAAGGTTACCAATTTATTACCACGGCAGCCTGAAGTACTGGCCATTGTGCTAGAGCTTTGGACATTAAAGCTGAGATCATGCACTTTTAGCAAGAATAAGACATTAAGGAATGAGCTTCGCCAAAAGCGACGTGATTTGGAATATAAGGCTAAGTTCTTCTGGAATAGTGTCTCATAAGTGGGCTGACATTAACATAGTTACTTTTGCAATGCACAATGTGACCAGTTGTATTAGATAGCTTATCTTTTCAAAATGCCCATAAAGGGAGGGTTTACAGTGGGTGGGGTGGGCATTATTGTTTCTTTAACAACAATGAGGACCTGAGAGAGAGAAGGTGTATCTGCACACGGTTCTCAAACCTGATGTGGAGTAATGTGAACTACAGAGGTTATGGTCTCCTGCTCAAGCTAGAAGATGGGGCTGGGGCTTTTGACAGTGGTATGGCGGGGTGGGGGATGGAGCTCTGATATAATGGGGCCTGGGATTGAGACATAACATTGGTGGTTGGCTATCAATCTATTGATTCTACAAATTGGGTTGTTGCTATTTCATGCCATATGGACACAACACTATAGATGAGCAGTACATTTAACCAAACTGCTGCTCTTTGACATTTCATCCATTCAACATTCACTCATTCATCTAATGAGTACCTCCTAATGCCGGGAACTGGCATCTCCCATCTCTTTACAAAGGCTGCATTCCCTCTGCCCCTGTAGTCCATATCTTAGTGAACAATCCAGCCACATAATGAGCCGCCTGAGCCAGATAACTTGTGCATCCTTAGCCTTGCGCTTTCCCACACTTACCGTTCCCAAGGAGCACATCTTACTCATTCTCCCTTTCTTCAGATCTCTTATCTCACGCCTCTCCTCTCCATCAGCACTGTTGCTGTCTGGTCCCTTATTTGGCTTTCTGAGGTGGCCTCCTAGTGTCCCTTCCCTAGCTCCTGCTTAAACCCTTCAAAGGCTTCTCCCAAAATGATGGCCAACTCCCTTAACATGACTTAAAGGCCTTTGCTTATCTGACCCCTCCCTACCCAGCTTCATCCCCTGCCTCTGCTTTCCCAGCCTCCCTGCTTCAGAAATACTGGTACATTTTCTAGAACTGCATGTGCTTTCTTGCTTTGGAACCTTTTCTGTATCTCATCTGTATTTGTCTTTTCCCTACCATGATGGCCTGGAAAATGCTTGCGTTTCCTTCTAGCTTCCTCTTAAATGTCCCCTCCTCTGGGAAGGCTTTCTTTTCTTTGTCGCTTCTATGCAATGTTGGTTATGTTCTCCATAGTCATCCTTCTCTGAATAATCTTCCAACGTGGAACTAGGCACATCAGATGGTAATTATTTGCATATAAGTCTATCTTAAAAGACAGTCTTCTCCTCCTCAAAGTCAGCAACCTTATGCCCTCAGTGCCTCAATGCTATTTATGGAATTAATTAGGGAAATCAATCTATTTATGTTAGTCATATTTAAAGACAAGTGCAAGGTAGATATTCCTTTGGAAAATTGCTATCCCCTCCTTTGCCCCCAGAATGTTCTCTGATGATTTGTGTGTATGTGTAGTAAGGATGCTGGCTCCAGTGTCATCCCACCCCATCCAAGTCATGGGGTGCCTGCATCCGAGTCAGCAACTGACTAAGCTTCCTAATTATAGTATGGTAAGAGGGGTGCAGAGTCCAGAAATCACACTCTGAAGGGCAGCCAACGAGAAAGGTTGTGGGGATTTGGAATGCAGATGTGTCCTCTCAGCAGGAAACAAGTACAAATCTGAAGATGAAACAAAGAGGGAACAGGCAGGGCCATAAAGCAAGAAGAGAGAAGAAGAAGGAACAATGATGAGATGGGAACATGGGGCCATCCGAAAAAGACAAGGGTTGGGCGGTGGATTTGTATCATGGTGGCTCTGAGGTAGCAACAAGTTGAATTTTAAAATCCACTCCCTTCTCATCTTGCTTTCTCCCTCCCATGGGAGGGGACTTCATCTGAATGTCAGTTTGTCTTCCTTTTTCCTTTTGAATGGAATTCACAGTTTTAGGTTCACAGAAAAATTGAGCAAAAGGTACATAGACTTCCCCATACCTCCTGCCCCAGCGCATGCACAGCCTTCCCTGCTATCGACATCTGGTGCCAGAATGTGGCATTTGTTACACTAGATGCACCGGCATTGGCACGTCATAATCACCCCAAGTCCATAGTTCATCCCACGCTCCACTTGTGGTGTGCATCCTAAGGGTTTGGACACTGTAATGATATGTCTCCAGTTTTACAGAATCATACAGAATAGTTTCATGGCCTTAAAAATCTTCTCTGCCCCCCCTACTCACCCTCCCTTCTCCCTAGCCCTGGAAATCCACGGATCTTTTTATAGTTTCCACAGTTTTGCCTTTTCCACAAAGTCATGCAGTTGGAATCATACAGTGCGTAGCCTTTGCAGCCTTTTCAGATTGGATTCTTTCATGGCTTGATAGCTCATTTCTTTTTAGTGATAAAAAATCCCATTGCCTGCATATACCCCAGTTTATTTATCCATTCACTTACTGAAGGACCTCTGGGTTGCTTCCAAGTTTTGGCAAATATGAGTAAAGCTGCTCTAAACAAGCACATGCAGGGTTTTGTTTTTTTTTTAATGTTTTATTTATTTTTGAGAGAGAGAGTAGGAGGTGAGGGGTAGAGAGAGAGGGGGACAGAGGATCTGAAGCGGGCTCTGTGCTGACAGCAGAAGCCCTATGCAGGGCTTGAACTGAGGAACCGCGATATCATGACCTAAGCTGAAGTCGGACACTCAATCAACTGAGCCACCCAAGCACCTCACGTGCAGGTTTTTGTGTGGACGTAAGTTTTCAACTCACTTAGGTAAATGTTTCATTTTGTAAGAAACAGCCACACTGAGGCCGTACCATTTTGCATTCCCCACCAGCACCTGGTGTAGCTAGTGTTCTGGGTTTTGGGAGGGTGGTGGTAGCTTATTGTTGCTTCATTTGCATTCCTGATGACATATGATGTTGAGCATCTTTTCATATGCTGTTTGCCATCTGTATGCCTTCTTTGGTGAGGTTTCCGTTCAGTGCTTTTGCCTATTTTTAAATTGGGTTGTTTGTTTTCTTTTTGTTGAGCTCCAAGTAGAAATTGGACACTAGGCCTTTATCAGATGTGTCCTTTGCAAATATTTTCTCCCAGTCTGTAGCTGTCCTTCTCATTCTCTTAACAGTGTCTTTTCCAAGGCAGAAGTTTAAAATTTTAATGAAGTCCAGTTCATCAATTATTTCTTTCATGGATTGTGCTTCTGATGTTGTATCGAAAAAGTCGTTGTCATTCCCAAGGTCACCTAGATTTTCTCCTCTATCTTCTAGAACTTTCATAGTTTTGCATTTTATATTTAGGTCCGTGAACTATTTTGAGTTATTTTTTGTGAAGGATGTAAAGTCTGTTCCTAGATTCTTTTTTTTGTTTTTTACATGTAAATATCCACATCTTTCTTATGTTTGGTGTAAATCTTTTATCATTTAAAAAATACAAATGCAGTGGTTTATTTAGGTTCTTTCTTATTTCATTTTTCAGTGTTTACTTTAATGCTTATCAACACCAACCAATACCCACACTTGTCTCAAACTACTGTAAAAATCTGGGGAGGTTTTGTGTTTCTCTGCCTTTCTCTCCGCTCCCTCCCACCACTTTTGACATATTAGATTAAATTTCAGCCCTGGGCCAATCTGTCAAAGAAACAGGAAATGTCTCTTACTATGACATATTTGCCAGAGGCAGAGGTTTGAAACCAGGTGGGTATTAGTTCTTGCACAGAAGCAATTTCTCCCCATCAAAGAGGCAGAATCATGGATCTGCCTAGGTAAAACCTTTGCCTTATATGGATCAGTCTCTCTGATATGAAAAAAGTCTTTTAATAAATATGCTTCACAATTTGCAAAATTCTTGAGAAACGTTAGGAAATAAAGAAGATGACAATTTTTTGCACTGGAAGGAAAATCAACTCTAAATGAAGCATGCTTTCATCCACATTGAAATTGCATGTGGGTGATTATAATATGGTTATCAACACCCTAACCAGACTATATGTGACTAGAGACAGCGTGATAAGAGGCGGGGGACAGGGGGGAGGAAGCATGTTTCTCAGAGCGCTCTATAGCACACTCCTGTCTCATAGCTCTCTCTAACTAGAGGAGACTCCCCAGCTCAATTTCTCTTAGCATGTGGAAGATAAGGAATGGGTCAGAGTTGCTTTGAGTCATCACTACGAGCCCGTGGTGAGGGAAGGGAACCCACCTCTCTCTCCTTCATGCTCTCATGCCTTTGCTTTTCCACTGAAGGAAAAATCAATACCGAACACAGAGAACAAATCTAGCAACACCAGAGAGGCAGCGTTTCCCCTGTGCCTGCCTAAAGAAGATGTCTTTTGCAGGCCCTGGCCAAGCAACGTAATGGCTGCCTCCAGCCAGTAGATTTTCTTTGTAGGGAAAATTATTTTTACAGTGCGGTTCATGCCAGGAACACCCCTTACAGAATTCCTGCCCAGAGATTACCTTAGAGCTCATTTCGAATCAGCCTGCAGATCTAGGTGGAAACCCAGAGTGGAGGGAGGCATCCGAATTCTTAAACGCCGACATTCATGCCTCCCTTTCACATTATGGTGAATCTAGGTCACAGACAACCGAGATAAGTTGTTCAAGGTGTGCTGGAAAGTTGTATATTTTGCCTTGGGGTTTTAAGGCACTTATTTCTAACAGAAGGTAGGAAGCTGCCTGAGCAAAAGGCAGTATGGAACTTAGCAGGAGCTATATCTAGCAATAACCACCAAAAGACTGCCGGCTTCCCAGAGCAACTATTCTTCTCTGTGCTGTTAGTCGATGATACCCTTTGCAACAAAAATATATTTTTTAAAATTACTTTGAGTTTTTTATATTGATTTATATCTAATCCCACATATATACATTAATTTCAAACTTAACCAGGAAGAGAAGCTTCATGGCTTTGCACAGGAGGCAATGAAGAGATCACCTTAAAGGATTTGCCAATGAATATTTAAGCTTCTTTTTCCTTGGGACTAATAACCATAATCACAATCATACTAGTTATAGTAATAAAACAACAGCCACCATGGGCTGAATATGTCCAATCTCCAGGAACAGTGCTTAGCCCTTTATGCTTTTTTTTAAATTTCATTCTTATAATTCCAATTAGGAGGTGACATTCTTTGCAGGTGTCAGAAAACACGAACAAAAAACAAGGCAAAAAGGTCTTTACGTTTACTATCTGCTTTTATTTTGTTTTACAGCCATTTGCTTTATTGGAATGTGCTATCCAGTGTTTTTGGAACCTGGTGTAGGCTCTGTAGTTATGAAATCGACCTGAAGAATGTTTGCCGATTTTATTGTTTTACTTTTTGTTTTAACTCCCGTGTTGTTAATGTATGATGTTATGTCAGTTTCAGGCATTTGCCTATTTTAAAATGGCATTTGAAGTTTCAATATAAAGGGTAATATTAAAAACAACAACATCAACAACAACACTAAAAAAGGAAATGTTCTATTGAGCACCTAAAATTCACCAGGTGCTGTTTTTTTTTAGTTTATTTATTTGTTTATTTTTATTTTTTAAATGTTTATTTATATTTGAAAGAGAGAGACAGAGTGCAAGCAGGGGAGCGGCCGAGAGAGAGGGAAACACAGAATCCAAAGCAGGCTCCAGGCTCTGAGCTGTCAGCACAGAGCCCAACACGGGGCTGGAACTAATGAGCTGTGAGATTGTGACTTGAGCTGAAGTCAGATGTTAATGGACTGAGCTGCCCAGGTGCCCTAATTTGTTTATTTTTAAGAGAGAGAGAGAGAGAGAGAGCACACAGGGGAGGGGCAGAGAGAGAGAATCCCAAGCAGGTTCTGTACTGCCAGCATGGAGCCCGATGCAGGGCTAGATCTCACCATGAGATCATGACCTGAGCTGTGACATCATGACTTGAACTGAAACCATGAGTCCTACCCTCAACTGACTGAACCACCCAGGCACCTCTCATCAGACACTGTTTTAACTGCCTGGCGTAGGGTAGCTCATTTCAACCTTTGAAATGAGCATTGCCCTGTCCATTTGTAGATGACGAAACTGAGGTTCAGAAAGGGTACATAGCTGGCATGAAGGGCCCCCACTGGTAAGTGATGGAACCAATATTAGAAGCAACTTGGCCTGATCCCAGAGCCCCGTGTTGCCCAGTGTACCCACAAGGAGTGTGGTGCAGCAGGCTGCGGAGCCCATTGTGTAATACCTGGCATCTAGGAGTTGGGGGAGAGCTATTAGAATTGGGAAGGGGTGAGGATGCTTTCTGGGAGCCATGCTGGCTGGGCTCTGGGGCTGAAGTCTTTCTCTCCTGGATCAAGCCGGTAGCAATGACCTCTATGCCATGGTATTTATAATGTGAAGACAGAGCTCTGCCTGCAGGGAGGGAGAGCTGAGATACAGAGGCTCCATTGCGCCAACACTGGCAGGCCTATTTTATGCACTTAGGAGCCGTTTGCTCAGTTTCTGCTTTTCCTGAAAACTGTCTCTCTACTCTGCTGACTCCCATGACAGCCATATTATGTGATGTCATCCTGATCTCCCTGCCACAGCTGGTTAGTCCAGGCTCAGCCCCCAAGCCACACTGGGTCAGTCATGGTTCCTCCTTGGGGAATCCAGAATTAGGACTTAGAGGTTCCAGCCTCAGAGGAAACTGGGAGCGGGAGGATGGCTGGGAAGCTGACCTGCAGCCAGAGAGTATTTGAAAGCATGTATGAATTTGAAAGCATGGAGAGGAAAACCGCAGAGAAGCAATCTGAAAGGCATTCTAGTTTTGGTCTGATCCTGAGGCCCCTCAGTGTCCTTGCCCTGGGGCTCAGTGAGATCAGATATTAAAAATTAAATATAATATGGCAAATTTCTCTTTTTTGTTTAAATTAATGTTGTGGATTTCTGTCATTGGCAGACAAAGGGACCTTAATTCTGCAATGTCTAAGGCTCAGTATGTGGTTAGATGATGGCCCCGAATTTGTAGGAGAGGGGATGTGATGGTGAAGGTGACTGTAATAAGCAAGAAGCCAAAGTCTCCATCCCAAGTCTCCCAAGTCAGCATCCCAAGTCTCCATCAGGTCCTGAAAACTGAGGATTTATGGCCAGGGTGTTTACAGTCCAGTAATGGAATTTCCTGTGGTTGAACAGAAGAAAACTCATGCACTGTTCCCTCCCTATATGGAGTAGAATAGACAAGGGGGTAGTGATGGGCAGGAGACCCAGAGTGCAGGAGGTACCAGGGAGCTGATAGCTGGGACCATCAGGGACATGGTGGACTCCGGGGGGAGGGAAGGCCACACCCCATAGGAAAGTGGGGAGCAAGGGGTTTGGAGGGATTTGGGGTTTCTGTGATCCAAAGGGCCTGTTTTTACCACAGTTGAGATGCTCTAGCACCCCTAAGGCTGATGCATCCTGAAGCAATGAACCTCACAGAACTAGAGAAGGGCAGACAGTGAATCTGGCTCAAATGGAGAATACCTAGCAAAGCCATCTTACCTGACTCGAATTTGGCACAGTTTGGGGATGCAAAGCATTGTCATTCTATTTGCAGCTTTTCTCTTCCCCGGGCCCGGGACGTGACACCAGGAGGAAGAGCTCCCCACAGAGAATCAGACATATCTCCGTCCTTCCTTCCAGGGGGATTCACCCCTGATTCTTGGATTCAACCCCTGTGGCCACCTGATTCCGCTCTGCGGCATACATTCTAACTCCGTAATGGAAGTAAAGGGAAAACCAGGAACAGAATCAGATGGAACTCTTATAAGGTCTCACTGTGTTCTACATTACATTTTCTTTCTTAAAAAAAAAAAGAAAAAAGAAAAAAGAAAGAAATGTATTGTCTTTGAAGAAGTGGCGGAGAAATGCTATGCTCTGCCGACAGAAGGAGAATCTAGCTTCTTAGGTGTTTTTCTAAATAAGAGTGCTTAGATGCTTCCTACTCCTTTCTTCTTCCTCGGAAGCTTCTTGAGTCTTCCTGATAAAAAGCCCAGTGATCCGGATATCTCCCACTTTGGTGGTTCTTGGTCATCTCAGTGATATGTTTTTGGTTGTGTTCATGAGAAATTTGTAGTTTCTAACTCACTGCACACATTATGTACTGGAATAAAAGAAATACTTAGAGATGTCATTGTGCTTGATTGATTCTTTGTGCATGATGGTCTGAAAGTGCTCATGTGAGGCATTATGAACAATTAATGATTTACTCATCTCTGACTTACGGTGATGTGTGGTGTATTACCTGGGGCTGATGAAAGGCGTCTTATAGGTGCAAAATGGTATTAGTTTTTAGGGAAGGGATGATAAGATTTGAAGCATAACCTAGTGCCGGCGAAATACTCATTCTCGGGTAAGCTGCTTGTAGTTCAAATTGCAGTAGCAAAGAGGCTTTTGGTCCCCACTCACATTAATCTTTTAAGAAGAAATGAAGCCTAGAAACTCGTACATCTTCAAGTGGAGGGATGTCTGGGACGTATACTGTAGGCATCTGAGGAATCAGAGTGGGAACTGAATCTGGAGATGTACCCACTGGCTTGTCTGGGTGACCTTCAGCCAGCTGCTGAGTGGGCGGGGTGTGGAGGAGGGTGTGGGGCTGGGCAGAAGGCTTTGTTTGGCTCCAGGAGGCACCTCATCAGGAAAGGATGAGACATGCATCTCTGACTGATGGGCTGTTAGAGGTTTAAAATGTTTGCCTTGGGTGACCTTAGGGAAAATCACCATCCTCTCTGGCTTAATGTGAATTAAATTTTTCGATTACTCTAGAGGAAGGAAAGGCAGCGGCTCCAAGCATGCTTATTTGTGGAAAGTAAAATGAAATTAAACACTCCAGCAGAAGGAATCTTAGCAGCTCACTGATTCCAGGGCATCGCCCCTTGCCACTCAACGGCAGCGAAAATTTGATTTGAGGGTAACGGATATTTTAAATGGAGTATCCCGATTCCATCTAAACATGTTTTTATTCTGAGAGACTAACTATACTAATTTATATGTCCTGGGAAAGAAATGAAGCATTTTAATATTTTTTTCTTCCTTTAAGGAGAGTGCTATAGATCTCTTGACTAATGGAAGAAGAATTTAATATAGGAATGTGTGGTCCTTCTGTTGACTGACATTTTGTGGTTTGCCATCTACATGCAGGGAGAAGAGCCCTTCTGGGTCATGGGATGCTCAGATAAAAAACAGAATTTCTGGGAATGGAATAAAGTCTTATTGTTTTCATAAAAGTGAAAATCTGGGTGACCCTTTTCTTCCTTTTGAAAAAGGACAAGAAAAAGTGTGTGTGTGTGTGTGTGTGTGTGTGTGTGTGTGTGTGTGTGTGTGTGGTTTAAGTGTGGGCAAGCAATCTTGATTATATATTAGAGATCCCATGATATATTGTATGTGTGTAAGTGTATTTAAAGTCTGGAAACAAGACCCGTAGAATTATTGTATCATCATCGTTGGGGGATCTTGTGAATATGCCCATTCTCTATGAGTTTGGAGCGGTTTGGACTTCACGATTCTTGGCCAGAGCAGGAAGAATATCGAGTGTGGAGCACAACTTTAGTGGTTCTGAATATTCCTCATAGCCTTTGTTTGGGGATTTCATGAAGAAGCAAACTAAGAAAAGATGAAGGAAGGGAGCAAAAATGAAAAGGTATTCCATTACACATTGATTTTTTGGAAGTGTGCTGATGTTTGAAACAAAAGTTTCCATTTCCGATTAAGGCTTGAGCAGGTGAAAGTGAGCTGTTCGAGTGAGCAAACTGGAATTTTTAGTCAACAATCAAGACTTTTAAAAAGGAAGGGGGGTAAAACGACCCTCCAGCCACCCTCCAGTCCACGTGCCACTGATCCGTTGCCACCGTCTTGTATCTCCTTGACTGCCTCCCAGGCTGCTGGGCCCTACCACTGATAACGGGCACACTTGCTCTGAGAAAAATAAAACTTGGAATGTCGTTATGTTACTATTGGTATGTTTGTAAGATTAGAACTAGATACTGGGGAGGAAGAGAAGAGGAAGGAAAGAAAAGGAAGAGGAAGAGAAGGAAAGAAAGGAGAAGAAAGAACAATAAAAAGGGAGGACGAGAGGAAGAAAGTGATGGTGATGTCATATCTGGGACACATTTACACTAAAAGTTATTCACTGTTAATCCGAAATTCAAGTTTAGCAGGGTATCTTGTATTTATGCCGACATTCCAACTCTGATTCCGGCCAAAGGCTAAGCATTTTCCACATATCATCTCCTTTAAGCTGTACAGAACTGTTGTCAGGTAATGATAACTGTCCTTTGCTTCTAGATGAGGAAGCTGAGACTCAAAGCAGTACAAAGACTGACTCAAGTTCACCTTGCTGGTGAGGGAGAGAGTCAGGCTACGAACCCAGGCAGAGCCTATTCCCAGGAGCCCTAGAGAAAAGAAGAAAAATGAAGCAAGGAGACCAAGTCTACCCTGGGATATTTCGAAACAATTTAGCAGAAGCTTTAGTGCAAGGAAAGCAAAGCCAATTAGCAAGACCCACGGTCTCTGAAGATTGTCAACAGCTACTTCATTGTTGGCAAGTAACTTCCTTTGGGGAGCTCTGTTTAAATTGTAATCCCAGATCTTTGACCAAGGAGACACCCTCTCTATCTCCTGTTGGTGGAGTAAATTAAAAATCTTCCCATATTCTGAGTGAAGAAATGAAACCTTTGTGGTAAATCTCATAAAAATGTGCCCTGGGGATGAAAAGTTGCATTCAAGCCCCAGCCGTCTATATTAATTATGAGAAAGGACAATGAGACTTGGGAAACATATGATTTATGAAATACTTCTAGGTGCTGCATGCTGGGAGAGACACTAACAAACCAGAATGCAGCTGAGGCCATGTGACTGGGCCACTGGCGGTGGCAGGCGGCTGTGCTTAGCAAGGGCGATGAGGTTCCTGAGCACAGTTTGTGAGGAATAAAGGACCAGCAGTGGCTAGGCTGGAAATAGACAGCTAAGGGGAACTACGACAGCTCCTGAATTATACGAAACCTTATCTGTTCTAATTTCTAGCACCTAGAATGCTGTATATACTACAAAGGATAGAATTAGGCTGATGAGTAAGCTTTATAGTGGTAGCTTTCTACTCAGTGCAGCGGATCATATTCTAGGAGCCAGAGTGGTCTAACGGAAGGATGGGTGACGCGCGGGAATAGTTCTATCCACTTTTACTGCAAGCCTTCCTGCTACACCGGGGTGTCAGGCCATCTGGGATCTGCTAGGGAAGATTTCTGAGCTGAGTGAACAGCTTGGCCAGGCACACACATGTGTGTTCACGCACTTCCACCAACATGTACGGATTTAAGAAATTACATTTTGATTACAGACAGAACTTGAAAAAGTAAAGCACCTCTCAAGTCTGTCGGTTTGGGTCCATCCTTACTGCCATCCTTTTCCTGGGCCCTTCCTTTCTTCCCTGGATAACTGCCCAAACCTAATTGTTCTTCCTGCATCCAACCCCTTCTCTCTATAATCAGTTTCCCACAGAACCACAAGTGTGATCTGCTCTCAATTCAAGTATACTAATTGTGTGCCCTTGCTGACAAATCCAGAGGCCCCCAGCAACCAGGGGGAATGCATCTGAGTTGCCTCGGCCTGGTCTACGAGGCTGGGGTAGCGTTGGTTCCTGCCATTCCCACTTCTGCTCCCGCCACATGCTGCGTGAGCTCCTGTAAGAGCCGTGGGGCTGTAGGTTTCCTTCCTTCACATTCATTCTCTCTTTGTGAAGGCCTTTCTTACCCCTAGAACCTAGCTCAGAGTGCACCTTCTCTGGGACATCTTTGCTGGTGATCCCGGGTATTCTGCACCCCTCTCTTGCCGTGTGGTCACTTCTATGACCTGTGTCTCCTGCTACACCTGCCACATTAAAAAAATTTTTTTTTTAATGTTTTATTTATTTCTGAGAGAGAGAGAGAGACAGCGTGAGCAGGGGAGGGTCAGAGAGAGAGGGAGACACAGAATCTGAAACAAGCTCCAGGCTCTGAGCTGTCAGCACAAAGCCCGACGTGGGGCTCGTACCCACGCACCATGAGATCATGACCTGAGCCAAAGTTGGACGCTTAACCGACTGAGCCACCCAGGTGCCCCTACACCTGTCACATTTTAAACCTCACAAAGGCAGGGCCTGGGCACTAGGCATCTGTCTAACCGCATCGAGGACATGGTGCCTGATATAGGAGAGGTGCTCATAAATACAGACACTATCATCAAAGAGAAACCTTTGGGAGGCTATAAAATGCATGCCTGCCCTAATATTTGTGAGGCACGGAGCAACAGTATAAATGAAGGCCCATATATCATATGTCTAAACATTTAAAAATTACAAATCGAGCTAAGAAACTGTTCTGGAAAATAAGTTCTATCTTCCTACCTTGATAAACATATCCTCACTATGGCAATACCAAATATGCACAGAGTTCTGTTCTTAATGACTGAAAATCGGCAAAATACCAAAGATGACTGAATTTAATATTAATGCACATGTCTGAGAACTCTCTTGATGAGTTGGTGACATTTGCATGAGAATAAAATGAAGACATACATAATTCATAAATTACCATATATTTATCCCATTAAATTTGTTCTCTTCACTTAACTTGAGCAAAAATCCCTAATTATGTGATTTTCACATAATTTGAGTTCTATTCATAGAGATCATCTAAAGGATTGAAAACGTAGTTGTATTCAAGATATATTTTAAATATATTTAAATATATTTTCATGAAGATAAGTGAACATCAAAGTCAAAGTGTAAAATTAAAATTATTTGCATGTATATTTTCAAAATGTTTTAATACAATCAGAAATAAAACTAACATTTTCAATTTTGATTTTTGAATAGTTAGCTAAATCGTATTAGATGTTTCATAAGAGAAATTTGTATTTCTAGCATTCAATGCCCATCTAGGCATTAGTATAAAACCTCAGGATCATACTTGAAGCGTGATATATTCATATATACATATCTTTAAAAGCATACATATTTATATATATGATACATATATATTTAAAAGCAATATGCATTATTTAACATTACAAAACATTCCTCAATTGCCACGTGCAACTGTTGTGAAATCCCTTTGTAATTCACGAGTCCATGAGGAGCTACAAACTGAAATGTGAACAGAAGCAGGAAAAAGCACTCTGGGTGCTACTGGGAAATAGTACTTCATTATGTAGAATTCCACTGTTCACGCTTAGAGAAAGGATTTGACAAGTTAATTAGTCTTTTCTCTTAGCTAAGCACAAATCCTTCCCACACCCCGAAGCTGCGTCTGCCTCCAAGTGTTGGACAAGTGGCAAATTCACAGACCTTCATGGCATTCAGGTACACTTGCCATTTGGTTCTTGTTTGTTTTTAATTGAGACATAATTGACATAGCACATATAAGTTTCAGGTGTACAACATAATGATTCGACATTTGTATATACTGCAAAATGAGAACTTATTGCTGGAGATCCACAGTAGCGTCTGCGGAGACCAGAACGGTGTTAGTTTACCAGAGCAGATGTTGAAGGTCTTGGGACCGGCTGTGTCGGTGTTAAGTGCTAGATTTGGAGTGATCACGGTGTCCCTGTGCTCTTGCACATATTTGCTGTTGGCATTTTCTCTAATTCATGCAGGACACAGGCCTTTTTGCCTCATCTTAAGGGGTACCCTGATCAAATCTCTTGTTTATGTGGGTTTATTTAAAATAGTTTGATCTCTTTCATATTTAAGGCGTTAACTGCATTCTTGTCCGTTATTTCAGATTCATAGCTCGAAGGCCTAAAAGCTTGGTAGTCAGAGGCAGAAGTAGGGATAAAGAGGCCTGTCTTGGATTTCTACGCTGGCACTAATTTGCTATAGGAATTTGTGCAAATCGGAGTCTCTATTTTCTCATCTTAAGAAAAGGGGGGGAGGGATGACAGTAATTGTGAGGATTAGACAAAGTAAAGTAAATGGAAGGTTTTTGTAACTAAGAAGCAGTTCGTAAATTAAAGGATTTATTTGGGATAGCCTTGTATTCCTTTTCTAAGCCTATCATAACAAAGTACCACAGACTGGGTGTCTTAACAGAATTTATTTCTCCTGGCAGGCTGGAAGTCCGAGATCATGGTGTCAACAGGAGTGGCTTCTGTGGCCTCTCTCCGTGGCTTGTAGATGGCTGTCTTTGTCCAGTGGTCTTTCCTCTGGACGTGCCTTGTCCCCATGTGCTCTTCTTGTAAGGATATAAATGATACAGGATAAGGGCCCACTCCAATGGCCTCTTGTAACTTTAATTACCTCTTTAATGATCCGATCTCTTGATACAGTCACATTCTGAGATACTGGGGGTTAGGATTTCAGCAATTTCATCCATAACAAGCTTCATTTCCTTTCTTTTAAGTGAATTTCAGATTCTATTTGAACTATCCTAATTCCAATGTCACAACTCCACCTAATGATGAATGATTACCCTTGGGAATAGTTTCTGTTGAGGCTAGCTATGAGAAGTACTGGAAGGAAGTTCCTGCAACATCAATTTATTTGAAACTTCATAAACACCTTCCTGTGGCGAATCAGCTGACTGAACATGGCAGAGGGGTGTCAGACCTGATGGGATTTGCAGCATGCTCCTGTTGCTTCCGAGGGGCTCAGATGTTTTCCTGAAATGTGTAAAAGGAAGGCCTTGACCTCCATATGGTTCAGTGAGGTTGGGGGAAAGGTCTTCCTATTTCGGGAGGTGATAGTGAGTGGAGCATGAGTGGGAGTGGCATGTGGATGGATCTGAGTAAGGGTTCAGGGGCCTCAGAGCCTAGATGTGCCCAGTCTGGGCAAAGCATCCATGTGAGCAGCACACGTGGCCTGTCCCATGGCCTTCTGCATCCAGATCTTCCTGCCATTTTCTAAGAAGGGCAGGAAAGTCTTGTAGTCCCCAGAGAGCTTGGCTATTGGGGAATAATTTTACTTTTCAGTTGATTTTAAATTAGATCTGTGGAAAACCTAGGACTGAACAGAGAGTCACTCTTCAGCTTTTGAGTATCTAGGGACACTTTTCTACTTTTTATGGATGTGAAAGGAAAACAGGAACTATTGTAATGTAATATTTATCAACCTTGTATAAATTTTTGACCCCTTTTAAAAGGAAAAAAAAGTTTTCATTGTTGCTAGTATTATGAACATAAATTATTACGTTTCAACATAAAATTAAGTATAAATCCATATGCTTCCATACCACCTCTCTAGCTATGAAGCCAAAACAAATTCACAAATTGCATACAAACAAATCCGCGAAAGCCATCATATTCAAATTAGCATTTATTTAACATAAAAAATAATCTTTTACTATAAAAAGATGAAACGTGTTTAGTATTTCTTTAAAAAAGTTTTTTAAATGTTTTAATTTATTTTTGAGAGAGAAAGAGAGAGACAAAGCATGAGTTGGGGAGGGGCAGAGACAGAGGAAGACACAGAATCCGAAGCAGGCTCCAGGCTGTGAGCTGTCAGCACAGAGTCCAACATGGGGCTCGAACTCAGGAACCACAAGGTCATGACCTGAGCCAAAGTCGGGTGCTCAACCAACTGAGCTACCCAGGCACCCCTAGTGTTTCTTTTTTTGACAGTATTCTTTTGATTCTTTTTTTTTTTTTAATGTTTTATTTATTTCTGAGAGAGAGAGAGACAGCATGAGCAGAGGAGGGTCAGAGAGAGAGGGAGATACAGAATCTGAAACAGGCTTCAGGCTCTGAGCTGTCAGCACAGAGCCCAATGCGGAGCTCGAACCCATGAACCGTGAGATCATGACCTGAGCTGAAGTCGGACGCTTAACTGACTGAGCCATCCAGGCGCCCCAGTATTCTTTTGATCTTGTGAATGAAGATATTTTCATTTGGGTCAGCATGATAATTTCTAAATTTTATATGTCAGTTTGCTAGAACAATATAATGTGTACCTCAAAATAAAACTTAACAAGAATGCAGTTGAGTGGTTTTCAGTATATTGTGAATATATAATTTCAAAGAATTGTGCAATCATCACCTAAACCTAAGTTTAGAACATTTTTATTATCTCAAGAAGAAATCCTGTACCTGTTAGCTGTCACTATACATTCCTCCACCTTTGCACCCCTTCTGGTCTAATGAAATCCTGCATCTATTTTCTGTCTTTCTGGATTTGCCTGTTACAGACATTTCATGTAATAAAACCCTATCATATGTGGCCCTTTGTGTCTGGGTTCTTCTAATTAGCATAGTGTTTTCAAGATTCATCTGTGTTGAAGAGTGTGTCAGCACTTTATATGGCTGAATAATATTCCATTGTATGGTTATATTCTACATTGATTTTTTCATTTTTCTCTTGATTGACATTTAGTTTGCTTCCAATTTTGGCTGTAATGAATTATACTATTGTGCACGTGCTTTTCTGTGGACGTATGTTTTCCCTTTTTGTGTGTGGAAATACCTAGATGTGGAATTGCTGGCTTACATGGAAACTTGCTGTTTAACATTTTGCGGGACTACCGAACTATTTTAGAAAGCAGCTGCCTCCTTTTACATCCCCACCAGAAATACTGGAGGGCCCTAATTGCTCCCATCTCTTCATCACTTGTTATTGTGTGTCTTTTTTGCTTAGAGCCAATCTGTATTTCACCGTAGTTTGGATTTGCATTTCCCAAATGACTAATGATGCTGGGCATCTTTATGTGTGCTTATTGGCCAGGACATTTGTATATCTTCTTTGGAGAAACATTTATTCAGAGACTTCTGCATTTTAAAATTTGATTATTGAACCTCAAGTGTGTTTCCAAGTGGGCATTTTATGAAAACGAGACAGCGAGATGATAATGTGCTGTGGTTCCTGAGAACTCAGGCTCTGTGAGCTACCTCCTTTGTATCCTAGGTAAGCAGTAAAAATCTCTGAGTTTCAGCCACCTCACCTATAGAGTAGGATTAATATCTGTTAGAGCTGCGGTGAGAATCAACTAAAGTCATCTGCATCAACCCCAGGCAAAGGGGCTGGCATGTGGTAAGGGCTTAATAAACAGGAATCATTATGAACTCCACAGCTTGTTCTGGCACTAAATCTCAAAGGACTCTGCCGTCTTCTTTATATTTTTGGAGTATGAGAGCCAGTTGGGAAATGGTGCCAGGTGCATGAAAACAGACTTGTAAACAACAGGTAGGTTTTGAATATGCAGATATAAAGGAGGCGATACTTGGGGTAGAGAGAATGAATGAGTAAAGGCACAGAAATAGGAATACGTAGGGGCCTCTATACTGACTAGCAATGAGATCAGTTTGAAAGTCCTTTGGAAGACGTGCAAGGGACAGGACTAGATAAGGCTGGAAAGAGAGAGGCTGGAGGCCGCCATGCTAGACTCTCATCCCACCCAACACGGGAGCCATGACGTTGGTCTGGTGCTCAAGGTCAAAGGCAGAGTGGTTGCTGTCGACTCAGGTGTGTGGGCTGGGATGCCAGGCAGTGGGGAAGGAGGGGGGCATGTCGCAAAGCTTGCCTCCTAGCTTCGTGAAGCCATTTTGCTATTCAGGGAGCTGCTGCACAGTCAGAGGCAGGACCTGAGCCTCCCTCTGCAGGACATTAGGGAAAAGTCTTCACAGACTGTCTTAAAGGGATGATGGGGACGCGAAGCAGAAGCCGAAGGAGGAATGCACTGTAGGGCCTGGTCTCTCATTGTCCTCAAAGAGTGTGAGGATGCAGGGTCGTCACTCACTTGGGTCGCTTAGGCCCGTGAATGAGGACAGACACAAAGTTTGTCACTGTTTCTGTTGTTTTCAATATCCAGAGCGTTACCACTCTTCTCTCTGCTTAGTTAGGCCGAGCAGCCGCCAGCCCTGGTGACCGGGTAAATTTACCTGCATGGCTTTACTTCTCTCTCTCTTAAACTTTTACAATCCTCATTCTATTTCTATGAGTTTTATTTTAATTTTTCAAGCAATTTTAATCGAAGTTTGGATGATAACAAGATTATATTAATTTCAGGTGTACTTTCTCTTTGTTGTAGGATTTTGTGATCTTTTGCACCTCAAACCAAGACTTAGAGCAGCCCCCTTACTCATCCAAAACCTCAGAAAGTCATCAGGGACCCTCAGGATTGATTCATTTGTTCTCTAAGCCTGTGCCTTTTTTTTTTTTAAAGACAAATTGACCTCTGTTCTATTGCAAAGAATTAGTTGGCACTAATTTATAGTCACTTTACTCCCCATCAAATGACTATTAGAAGTAATAAAAGGCTGGATAAAGGCCATCCACAAACTTCTAAATTGGAAATATCTGTGGCCAATTGTCTTCACACTTTTAAGGCCCATTTAGCAGCTGGTAACTATTCCCTTGCATGGTATTAGATGCACCCTAATCCTTTTGTGTTTCTTGAGAATTGGGAAAAGAAATATTGTGTGTATGGTTTTCCAACTGAAAAGGGGCTGTGTTCAGCACTTGACCGGAGCATGTGTGAACACACCAGCTGAGCTAGGAGAGGTTTTCCAATACCGCCTTCCAGTCTCTACTCTTCCCCCCACTGTGGGGGTTCATTTCTTAGGGCACAGTGTGTCCTCTGGAAAGTCACGTAGCTGTTGGCAGTGAGAGGTGCTCTCCCCGCAGTGAGGGCTCGTGCTTTGTTCCTATTGGCTGGCTCTCCTCTCTCTCTGAGTCCTTGGACCTTGAGGACAAGGACGAGAAAGCAGTAGTGAGGGAGAACGTGCTAGAGGAAAATCACATTTTCTAGGCCTAGGGGCAATGCCTCCAGCTGACAAGATCACAGGAAACACCTCAGAAACAGCTCCCAAAACCTTCTCCGTGGCTGGAGAAGATAGAGAACATTTGTGTGTTTTGCTCACTATTTCTGTTTTCTCTGGTTTCTCACATTAATGGGTGCTCATGTTCAGGCAAACATCTGGCTGCTTCTGAGTCAGGGGGACCATCGAAGAGGAGGGTTAGTGTTTGGAACCATTTTTTGAGGAGGTAAGGGAGGTCATGTGGAAGGCATGCAACGTAGAAGTAGCTTAGCTTGAGGACTAAAGACAGGGATTTAAAAAATGAAACAAAAACAAAAACAAAAACAAAAAACAATGGGCATAAGTGAAAAATGGAATAGAGCCATGCCAGAGAGAGAGGTAGATCAAGTCAGGCATCCTCCAGATTTGGTCAATGACAGACAGGAGGCTAAGTTTAACCCATGGGCACCTTCAGTCATACTGCTCACAGGGTAGCCTGAAGGTACCCGGGCTCCGGAATCTCCTAGTTGTATACACAGAGGCAAATCGTGCAGTATCCTTGAATGTCAATTATCT
Organism: Proteles cristata cristata; assembly: GCA_017311185.1. NCBI lineage: Eukaryota > Metazoa > Chordata > Mammalia > Carnivora > Hyaenidae > Proteles > Proteles cristata. The sequence goes on along the minus strand of JAESUZ010005330.1, from coordinate 1,347,285 downwards.
CAAGTAAAAACATTCACTGATGTGACCCGTCTATCACAGATCTGCATCATAGATCACTAACTCAGGAAATGAATGGGTGAGCCCTGGCACTGTCCCAGTACCTGCCATCCAGGGAACCCCGAGGGGGCTAGGCAAGTTGAAAGCATGGCTTCTGACCAGGTTTGCCAACACCGTTGCAGAACAAATTCAGACAAACTCATCATAAGCAAAGCCTTATCATAAGCAATCAGGAGGTGGTGGGGGAAGAGTTGGAAAAGAGAAGGGAGGAAATTTATTTTGGGAGCCTGCTGCCAAGGGAGGTGGCACACTCCAGCTTAAAAACCTCCCTCCCCACCACCAAGATGGACACGTAGAGTTTTATAGGAGAGGTCAGGTGCAAGAGGGTGGGCAGAGAGCACATGATCATGGGTGGGGGTTGCTAGGTGTTTAGCCGATTATCAAGGGAAGGAGACGTGTGGGGTGTGGTCTTCTAGGCTGTCAGGGTTTTTTGGGTCTGGTGTCTTGGAATGTTCCTGGTCATCGCAAAACACCCTCATCAATGCCTCAAGAAAGCGCAATAAGAAATAAGCCAATGGGTTTTAGTTAGAACATGAGTTAAGTGGTCTTGTCTATTTCTGGCTTTAACTATAGAGGTCTTTGGTTGAGTAAGAGGCTCGTTGACACTAATAATAATATCCAACAATTGTATTGTCAGAGGGATCAAATAAGATGATGCACGTGAAAGCATTTTATTAACTGTAAGCACTATCTAATGTAAAATATGAGTGCATACTACCTAACATTCATTATTTATGTGAACCAAGACAGAGCTGGTCAGATAATCACAGTGTGCCTTCAAAGAATGCAATGTTATTGTTTCCAACTTCATAGTAATTTGGACTATGTCAATAGACTAGCTTAGTGAAAGACCCCGGAATATTCTTTTGTGGTGTGGTAGTAGATATTGGCAGTCTTAGTTTAAAAAAATGCAAATCTTCCTGCTTTATTTCTTATAATACTTCCTAACCTAGCCCGTGGTTGGCATGGGGCACAGATATGAATATTCTGATAACAGTTCAGGAAGGAACCCCAGTTTCCCATCCCAACAAATCTTTCTAAGATTGGTCACTCTTAGTCTTCCTACTTAGAGGATAGAAGCATTTGGGTGAAAATGCATGTTTGTGCTCTGTGGTTTCAGGGAAGACAAATGAGAGTGCGCAGTGTCGGGGCTTGTGAATTATAAAGTGCTACAGACAAGTGCTGTGCCAGTCACAGAGGCAGCTCGTTGTAATGAAAACAAATGGTATCTCAAGTCAAAAGAGCTGAGTTCAAGTCCTGGCTCTAACAGTGTCTATTTGTATGACCTTGGGCAAATCGGTTAATCTGCCAGTGCCCTAACTGTGTTCTCTGAAAAAGGTAGAAAATGTGGGAAATACCTATCTTAGCAATGCACAAGATGTGGTGAGGACAAATGTGTGACAGCTGTCACTTGTGGGTTTATTTGAATATAAAGCACTTGAGCCTGTTGTCCACCCTCTGTCCTTCTGGGGAGGCCTGCAGGTGCTTTCTGCCCAGGGTCTGCACCTGGATTATGTGTGTCTGAACCTCACTGAATCTTGATTGTTGATTGAAGAGTCATAACCTTGAAAATTCGTACGTGGGGCACCTGGGTGGCTCAGTCAGTTAAGCGTCCAACTTGGGCTCAGGTCATGATCTCACGGTTCATGAGTTCGAGCCCTGCGTCAGGCTTCATGCTGACAGCTCGGACCTTGGAGCCTGCTTCAGATTCTGTATCTCCCTCTCTCTCTGCCCCTCCCCTGCTCACACTGTGTCTCTCTCTCAGAAATAAATAAAAACATTAAAAAAATTAAAAAAAAATAAAATAAAATTAGCACATGACAAGTGGTTGTGAGGGGACAACATGTGTCATACCCCAGGATGGAGCCCGACGTCTGTGCTGCTACTTCTAATGAAGGCAATCTCTGGTAATCTTTGGTTTTGAAGACCTCTTTTGTGCACTTTCCATCATCTTTATGATGAGATAGATGTCCTCTGTGTAGCATCCGCAGAGTCTCAGCTGAGGAGTGAGCTGCTTTAAAACATTTCATTTCAGGTAACTCATAAAGATCTCAGTGGCACTGTTCCTTCATTCCACCTGGTCGTTAATTTTCTTCATGACCACAATAGCATGAGTATCATCTTTGGAGCCTAAATACTGCAGTCTGAAAGTCCCTTGAACCTGAACTAAAATTCTTGTTCTCTTTAAAGTGTGAGCTTTTCTATGGCTTGGTTTCTATTCCTCTTAAATCTGTTTTGAAATGCAGCTTCTATTAGCCAGTCAGGGTTATTTTTCCATGCCCTCTGCTTCTTCTCCAGGACCCAGAGTGGTTGGTCAGTTCAAGTACACAAGGCGGCCGCAGACTTGATTTGACTGACAGCTTAGGGGAGCTCCCAGCCCAGCATGTTAAGTGAGATGGAGGTGGCGTTAGTAGGATGTCTTGCTATCTGGAAAAATCTGTCCTTACAGGACCAGGAGTTTTCATTCACCTGAGGAACGCTGACGTCTTTCAATACTCACGATGCACTGCTAACACGTTTTCTCCTTTTGTGGTCAGTGCCAACGGGAAAGCATTTTTCAACTGGTGGGACATGACTGACATTTTTGCTTTGCAGCAGAATAGGTAATATCTTTAGGACACATCACTATTCCTTTTCCTTTTCTTTTTTTAAATTAAAAAAAAAATGTTTTGATGTTTATTTATTTTTGAGAGAAGGGCAGAGTGCAAGGGGAGAAGGCAGAGGGAGAGAGAAACAGAATCCGAAGCAGGCTCCAGGCTCTGAGCTGTCAGCACAGAGTCCTATGAGGGGCTCAAACTCACGAACTGTGAGATCATGACCTGAGCTGAAGTCAGAGGCTTAACCAACTGAGCCACCCAGGTGCTCTGCTATTATTAACATATTAATATATGTTAATAATAATATTAATATTAATTTTTAGGGCATTGGTTACACATGCATATATGAGGCCTTAATTTAAAAATATTAATGAGATGACCATGATTCTGACCTGTTGGGAAGCAGAGTGTTGTGGAAACAGCCCTGATCCTGAAATCAAAAGATTTGGGCTTGACTCCTGGATATCCTGCTAATTAGCTAGACGACCTTGGGCAAGACATTTAGCCTTTATAAGTCTTAAATTCTTGCTTTGTGAACTGGGGAATGACAAGGACGGTTGGGATTTCAAGTGACTGAAATGGACATGATTTTAATGGACATGATTGTGGGGTGATATGTAAGTGAAAGATTATCATCAAGAACCTTTATTCCTAGTGCTGCTTTGTCAGTGATTTTGAGGATTTGGTCAATAGATTTCCCATGATCCTTGTTCTTCTAATTTCAGAGGATAGTGCAAAAGCTCAGGGCTTCATGTCAGACTTTCCAATGGTGCCATCCTATGATGAGGAGGAGGAGGAGGCGGAGAAGGAGGAGAAGGTGCTCTACGAAATTTTCACTCAGCTGGATGGTGCCTTCCTAAAATTCTTCCAATCCTAGTGTCTTGTTATGATAATATTCGAGCACTAACCTTTGCAACTAATCTAAGGGCCTCATGAAACTTACACATTGTCTTATTCATTCGCACCACAGAGAGAGGGAGAACAGCTAGGGAACAGGTGACACTGTGCCCAGGACCTGACATACAACAGTTGCTTGGTTGTTTTAGCTGACTGAGTATCATTGTAGCTTCTCCTTAGCTCTTTTGAGTCAATCCAGTTTAATAGATACTAAGGTGAGTAGGGACCTAAGTGCTATGCAAGGTACAAAATTATAGAACTCATCAAGAGTTAACAATCGGGTTAATCCCTCCTTCTGCTGTACTGCCTCTCTGTTACCTGTTATCTGTATCCATATCCATATCCATATCTATATAGATAACATATCCATATAGATAACATATCCATATAGATAACATACATACATATGGGTGTATACGTATCCATATAGATAACATCTATATCTCTCCTGGAAGAGGACTGTGTCTTTGAGCTCCTTAAAGAAAGAGTCCCACTGCTTCCATCATCTGGCTCGCCCAGAAGCAGTTCTGGCTGCCTAAAGATTGGGCCTGTGGAGGACTGAGATCTGTAGTTGGCATCTCCAGGACAAACAACAGAATTTACTGGGCACATCTGGCTGAAGGGTAGATTGGTGGAAAGCAGGACAGCTTTGGAAAGCAAGAGCTTTTGCTCTTGTGTGAGGGTCTACATCGTCATAGTCTCCAACCTCAGTAGCTGCTGACTGGCTGGGACCACTCTATCCCCCTCATCACATGGCCTCTGATATCACCTTATAAGGAAAGGTCAGACTCACCTCCTGATGAGGCCACAGTAACAGCTGCTGTTGCCGTGGGCCTATGGATTCTTCCAGCTCGTTCATTCATTCATTCACTCATTCCACAAATGTTTATTGAGGGTCTCCTATGGAACAGTTCAAAATACTCGTGGCAAGATGGTGAGCAAAACCACATAATCTTTACTTTCACGGAGTTTCCAATTTACTGTGAAAGAAACACATGGATGAAAGTTCTCCCTGCAGTGGGCAGATAGCCTGTGACAAGTGCTGGGAGGGAGGGGATTTGGTCTGGAGGGAGAGATCAGGGGAGAGCTGAAAGAGGAGAGGAGGAAAACAAGGGAAATGGGGCCTGGGGCAGCTTTCGAGCAGAGGACACATGGCACACGTAGGCCTGTCACCCCGATGGTCTGAAAGAAGGCAGTGTCTGAAAGATGGAAGGCGAGGAGGAGCAAAGGTGACAGGCGATTGGAGAGGGAGAGGTGATGAAGGTCGGGGTTTTGGACTTTAAGCCTACGGACTATGAGAAGACAAAAAGGGCTTTAAGCACAGGGGCTCTCCCTGCACAATGGAGAAGGATGGAAGGGGCACCTGGCAGGGACAGGGACCCCACATAGGCTATTGTCTTGGTCTAGGAGAGAGCGCAGCAACCGTGCACCAGGGTACTGGCCATGGGGGGCGGGAAGTGGGAAGACTGAGAGACATCCAGCAGGCAAGGCCTTGGAGAAGGATTGATTACAAGGGGAGGGAGAGAAGGAGACAGAGGGATTCCCAGGTGGGCCAGGGAGGCCAGAAATGAAAGCAAGAGCCAGAACTGGAGGAGGCAGACTGGGCAGGGAGCAGGGAGAAAGCCATAGGAAGGCTCTTGTTCAGTTTTTATTCCTTCCACTTATGAACGCCGCTCTCCGCGCGATTTGTCCGATTTGGTTTCAACTCTAAGCAATTGCCTTAGAGCTTAGCTGCCAGGGGTCATTCAGTTCAGCTTTCAGTGTATTTTTCAGGTCTGCAGGCGCATGGCCATGTCTGCAAATGCGGACTCAGGAAAGGGGACATTGGTAGTGGGTCCTTCAGCCCAGAGTTTCCTCCGCTTTTCTGGAATGTGGCTTTCTCGGCAGTCTTCCCCCAGGAGCCCCGTTTCTCCTCACTAACTTTCACTGATGGCCGCAAGTTTAGTTAGTCTGAGGTTGCTAAAAGCCTTTCCAATTTTTGTTTCCAGCTCAGTAGCCATTCTCCCCTCAGGCAATCGGGTGGGCTTGTTCCTGGTTGAATGGCCTCTGGGACCCTGGAGGTGCCTTCAGGATTCTGGAGGGTGGGAGCCGGCTGCAGACAGCTTTCATTTCTTCTCATCCAACCAGCCCTAACAGAATCCTACCACATCCCAGCCCATCGAAGTTTCAGATTGTTATTTAGTGCCAAGTGGCCTACAAAGACAGTGCCTATTACTTTTACTATATTAAAGAGAGGTTGGTATTCGATGAAATCTTTGACGTTTGGTATGAGGAAACTAATTTTTTTTTTTTACATAAACTTCCCTGCTCCTAATGTGCATGGCCACTTTTTCATTCAATTAGTGAATGAATACAAATCTACTGAGGCATTTCTCACGTGCCAGGAATAGTGCTGAAGATGAGGAAGTGGGCAGTTGTGAGGGATGACGGTCATCAGCCCGGGGGGTTTCTCAAAGCCCTCCTTCAAGTACTCCCACGGTCCAGGAGACCCAGGGAGAATGCAGACGGGAGTGCTGGCTGCTGGTTGTGGCCAAATAACTTGCCATAAACTCCCTTGATATTTGTTTGAGGTCCTCTGTCTCAGTTTAAAATTTCATGTACCCTTTGCACACGGCTCTCTAATGTATTTAATGTTTAAATATTAAAAATGTCCCGCACTGTGAAAAGAAAATTGTTGCCCCAGTTAAGCGTATCCTGCTTTTTCTGAGTCCCTTTGCATATGCCTGTGCACCCCCAGACATGAGTATCGCAAGAAAGACACGAAGAGAACTCAACGTCTGGGAAGATGCACAGCCAGATGACCACGACAACAACGCTAAGGAGAAGATAAGCAATCATGGAAACAGATGCTAGAACTGGGTCTTGAAGAAAGGACTCTGGATTTTGAGGGGCAGGGGTGGGGTGAGGAAGCATTTGGGGAAATGAGGATTGCTTATGTAAGTGCGTGGAGGTCTGAAATAAAATGACTCGTGTCAGAAATGAGTTGCAAGAGCACAGTTGGTGGCGAAGGAATGAGTCAGGAGAGTAGATGGCAGCCCCAGGCGCAAAGGGCGGTGAATGTCACCTGAGAGTCGGAACCAGATCCAGAGCTGCTGCTTCCGTAAGCACTGAGAAGCATTTGAAGTTTTTCCCAAGTGGGTTTGTGAGCTAGAAATGTCACGGAGGAGGACTCTGCCACAGAGAGGAGGGCAGTTCAGAGTTCACTGCCAGGATTCCCTTCACTCTCGGACCATCTGGAATGTGGAATGTGGGCAAAAAGCAGGGCCACCCACCCCCTTCGGGTGCTGATTAAGTCAGAGGCGGGGGTCTGGCCATCTGTTTGTTCAAATATCGCATTTCAAATTTGAACGCAAATAGCCAGGTTGGGGACCCGCTGCTCTTCCACGACCCTTTCCTAATGCACAAGAGCAGAGATGGAAGCCTAGAGAGGCAAAGCCACCTGCCAGGGTCACCTCGCTCATTATCGGGACTCAGACTCTGCTCCCCAGTCACGAGTTGCCCCCAGGTACCTAGGCTGGGAGTCTTTCTGTTCACCTGCTCCCTTGTGTACTTCTCCGTAACCGAAGGCATATGAGAGGACAGAGTTGTTTTGCAGGACACTGGAAGTTTTGTGTCCCAGCCAAGGTCAGTTTAGCATTCTTATTAACATACTGTAGATAATGGATGTCTAAAAGTCTGAGGGCATAAATATTTTAATGTAGCCATACCGTGTCGCTGTTTCTTTCAGACCTGCGCTTCAATTTTTATTTACTTTTATATGTTGCTGGCATAGGGCCACAAGGTTTTCCATCAACAGAAATGGCTGCTGATGGAGGCGATTTGCTTTCTCCCCAGCACTGAAGAGAGACCCATTCTCCAAAGCAGGTGTTTTTAGATCAAGATGGGCTGTTGGATGATACAGTGGGGAATACACTTAGTAAAGCAATGTCATAAATTGGGCTAGTGTCGGCTTCCTGATTTAATGCTTTGCTCTATTTGGTCATGAATTATATATTCTTTTCCAGATTGATCATTTCTCCCACTGATAAGGGGACAGTATTCTACCCAGTGGGTTTGGCCCCTGACCTAAGAAATATACCAATGCATCAAAATTCCTTGAGCTGACAACTTGGATGAACTCTGGAGACTGTAAATCTGCAAAGGAAGAGCATGGGCAGGCAGGCCCGTGTGCTGGAACTCTCCCCCTTCCTCACTTAGTATGCATCGCTACCATGATGGTCGAGCAATTCCTCGTCTGCTTTTTACCCAATGTAATTTGCAAATTGATTATTCTTCCTTGGAAGTCTTTCTTAATTAAATAGTAACTGCAGTTATTACCCTCAGACAAAGGGGATATTTTAGTGTCTTGGCAGAGGATAGCCTTAGCTCAGTGGATTTTCATTTGTTGAAGTGCCACCACAGACTACTATGTGCAGAGCCCTGCTTGATGGCTCCTTCTAGAGGAATGAGAGTACTCCTTGTCCACAAGGAGCTAGAAGCAGGTGAGTTCATAATAATGCCTTATAACAAATTATGTATTTGCCTTTGCTTTTCAATGCACTTATTTCGAACACTATCCCATTCCATTTTCATACCATGTATGGCAAATGACTGTAGTCTCCATTTGTCAGATGAGGAAAGTAAAGGAGAAAGAATTTAGGGATTTGTCCATATTGAAAAATGAGAAGCAGGACTCGAATACAGATGACCTGTCTCCTTGTCCCCTGATGTTGAATTAGGCCCCCATATGTTCATTCAACACCATTAAATTTGTTTTATGTTTATTTATTTTGGAGACAGAGACAGAACATGAGTGGTGGAGGGGCAGAGGGCTAGGGAGACACAGAATCCGAAGCAGGTTCCAGGCTCTCAGCTGTCAGTACAGAGCCAGGCACAGGGCTCAAACTCATAAACTATGAGATCATGACCTGTGCCAAAGTCAGATGCTTAGCCGACTGAGCCACCCAGGCACCTTCACACCATTTTTAACATGCCAAATGTGATTGGGGCCCCATGGACATGGGTAGAACTGTCATGAGTGAATAAGCATATTCACTGGACACCAGTCTTCCAATCAGACCAGTGGTTCTGAATCCTTGATAGACATCAGAAAAATCTGGAAAGCTTGTTAAAACATTCAGTTACCTGGACCATAGCCTAGCATGTTAATAAGTCTGGGTTAGGCTCTAGCATATACATTTCAAAAGTTCTTGAGGTGAACCATATGGCCAGTGGGCCAGTTAGGGTGGAGACCACAGAACTAGGCTTCTATTGTAACTAGGATTGCACAGGGAAGGTGAAATGAAACCCGACATATCATCTCAATCAGACAGGAGATTTGTGGGTGAACAGGTTTCACCACCAGGAAGGTGTCAGAGCCCGTATGGAGATAGTACCAGAAAAGGAAAGCCTACTCCCTTTATCCACACTGGATCTTTCTCTCCTATTTGTCTCCCCTTCCTTGTTTCCTCCCTTCCACATATAAAATTCCATTCCTCCATCAAAATTCTTTTCATCCTCCAAGGCCCAGTTCACATGCTACCTTTTCCATGACGTCTTTGATTTCCTTTCTCTGATTCTCTCTTTCCTCTATGATTCTTAGCACTTTGTACCTGTATGGTCTTACTTAGCCATCCTACATGAGGGAATATTCTGCCTTGGGGGATCCATTTTCTGTTCATCTTTGTCCTTCCCAGTAACTAACACAGAGCTTGACACATTGGAAATGATCAGTATTTGTTTGTTGAGTTAAACTGACTTATTGAACTGAGCCTACTCCAAACTAATTAAAGAATGTATCAGTTCAAATGTAGAACACATATCCCTTACCAATAATTTCTATTACTTGACAGCTTAAAAAAATAATAATAAAAAGCACAACACATTTAACTCAAAATACTTGAAGAAAGAATAATTGCTGGTTTCAGTGATGAAATATTACATTGGCCATTGGTAAGTTAACTTACATCACAGATGTAATTACATGTTAGACCCATCTGTGTGAACAGAGGTTGTCCCACACGGCCAGGGGTAACTGGCTTATGACTCGAAGTCTTGGGTACTTTTCACAAGCAGCCTTGCATACTACTTGCCGTGTGCCCCAGGGCTGCCCTTAGCCTAGCCTCCTCCACCTCAGGAGGAGAAACCTATTCCTGATACTCGCCCCCCTCCCTACTTCTGTAAACCAAACTGACTCCTATATCCTGCCCTAAGCTGCCTCACTCTGAGTCTATGAAGGCTGGCTCTGGTCAGGAAAGGGGCTGACAAAGCATTTGACAGAAGTGTGTGGCCTGGAGGTAGTTGCTTCAGGTGAGTGTGAATTCTTGGTTGGAAAGGCTGAAGGTCGGGCCTGGTGTAAGGAGAAAGCCCTCCCTTCTCTCCATTGTCTCTTCCCCTTCCTTCCTGACCCTAAAGCTGGGTTTGAACCTGGACGGCTCACTCTGCATGCACAGATATCTAGCCAAGTTTTTCAGGTTGGGGCCAGGAACACTCAAGGTCAACCATAGCCAGGGTTCATTTTCCATACACGCGTGACAAACGTGATATGCCTACAGGGTTGATTCCTTCTACCCAGAAAAAAAACATCTGTAGGGAAATAGCCTCATGATCCTGTCTGTACCTCTGGAAATGATGATGGGCTCATAGGTTTCCATGTCCATCATCTCACACCTGGTGGGACACCTTGGCTATCAGCATGACCTTGAATCAGGAGAGACAAACAAAAATGTAACTAGTATTGGGAGAGTCACAAAACTCTCTACTGGAGAAATATCAAAGGGTTTCGAGAAGAGAATATCAACAAGGCCAGCATGGCTGTCCTCAGATACTCAGATACCTCTTCCTAAGGAAGGAGGACTGAACTTGCCCTGTGGGATCCTGATGGGTAGAACTTGGCTGAGTCATAAATCCAATTCCCAAATTACCTTCCATCTCCAGTTTCTGGCTATGCTGAATGGCCTCTGTGTTCCCTTTGCTGGAACACTCTCCCTGGATAACCTTGACTCCTCCTTTGGGTAAAGGCTTATACTTCACTTCCCCAGAATGGGAGCCATTCCTTAAATCCTCCAGATCAGGTTTCTTTAAGTGCCACTATTTTGGGCAGGATAATTCTTTGTTGTGGGGCGCTGTGCATTGTATGATGCTTAGTAGCATCCCTAGCCTCTACCCACTACATGCTGGAGCATTCCTTCAGTTGTGACAATAACAAATGTCTCCAGATATTGCTAATTGTCCCTTGGGGGTTAAATTATTCTCTCTTTCCTTAATGTAGTTGAGAACCAACGCCCTAGACTAGTGTTCCCAGAGCACCCAGTTTTTACTTCTGTAGCATTCATTATATCTTTCCCATTTCTAGAGTTTTCCATGCTTGTTTAGTGTTCATCTCCTCCCTCGTCAGGTCCCAGATAGCAGCGGTGGACTCCAGTGTTCTTTGCTGGTCATAACCTTTTGAAATGTTTTTAAACAATCAGTGAAAAGATAAACTGATCTATATAGAAGCTTCACAGCTCTTAGAGCTGTCCACAGACAGCACACTTCCCCCTCAAAGTTAATAAATGTCTTATCACTTAGTATGGCTCCAGACAAGGCAAACAATCACTTGATGATGTTGTAGAAGAGACCTAAACCCTGAATGGGTGATCCTGAAGGTTCCTTCCAGTTATGAAATTGTATGGAATGTGGGCTTCCAGCCAACCACCCTGTGGGCAACTAATTAAATCACAAGGAAGAGGCCAATCACCCCGTCAAGAGTCAGGTGCTAAGTGTTCCCAGGAAGGGGTGATGTAGCTTGGGGAGTGACCTTTAAGTGGGTCAAGAGTCACATGAATATGGAATGCATTTTCCTTCCCTTTCTCCTCCCCTCAGAGGTCATTTGACCCATATCCTCAGGGGTAGGATCATGCTTGAAGGGTTTAGAAAACATCTAACTGAGTCCCACTAAGTCTCACTCTCCACTTATAGTGAGCAGGGCCAGGCAGTCTTCTGGTGTGTGCAACGGATGAGAAAGCGACCCAGCACACTTCACTGGACAGTGCCGGAGTCGCCTGGGGCAGTGTTCTTCAGACTCTGAAGGTTACAGCATGTGTGATTTATTGTTCTATTTTTCTTTCCCTATAACCCCTTTTCTACTGGGGCAAAGAGCAGGAAGCAGAGACAAATGGATGCCCGCTAGACCCACCTTTGGTTCCCAGGGCCGTGAAAGAAGCAGCCTGTGTGCCCGGCACTGTGCTGGGCACTTCCACAGGCATGATCTCATTTAATTTTCACAGCCCAGTGAAGGAGATGCAATTAATTCTATTTCCCAAAGAAGCAGCTGAAGGAGTCAGCAACTCACCCAATATCACACAGCCGGTAAGAAGCCTGGGCCTGGGTCTGAATCCACTCACATGTGTGAAGCCCCCTACATGTCCTGCCACAAGCAAAATGTGAAACCTTTTACCTCAAGCCTTGGTCTCAGAGAGCTCCTGTAAGTTGGCATAATCAGGATGAAAACTATCCTTGAACTCAAAGCTGCGTTTGGTGCTGCTGCTTGCGATCTTGCCAGACGGACTTGATTATGCCTTTGCAAATCTCTCTTTACATAACTGCAACTGAGCCTTTTTAAATTATTGTGTTTCTAATTTAACATGGTGAATTGTACACGTATATATATTTCTGTCTAGAAACAAAAGCAGAGGAATAAAGAAGGATAAACCTACAAGGAGAAAGAAAAGGAGAGTGGGGATCTCAAGCCAAATGTGGAAGATGAAAACTGATTGGATGAACAATACATGACTGGGCATTGCACAGAAATCTGAAAGCCAAATGTCTAGGGGTGGGGACAGGTGTGGTGGGAATAGAGTGGGATGTAAGGATGTCAGTGGGAAGTAAATAAGATGCAAGACAGGTCCCATTGCAGGATCTCAGAAAGAATAAAGATGGAAGTGCTGGGTCCTACTGAGTTCAGGAGAAAGAAGTGAGGCCACCTCCCTGCTCAGCCGCATGACCCCTTCTCTCTGACCTAAGCAAACTGTGTGAGTAAAGTATACTCTGCAGAATGTAAACCAGAAAATCTCTGGATCCAGCCATGCCAGCTGTAGCCAACACCTGGGAAGAGGCACTGGTGGAAGCAGAGGTTTAAATTAAAGTTTGCATAGTGCCTGCTAGGATTTCACAACCCCCTTTCTCCTGATTGTCTCCCAGCTGGAAGTTAGGCTTCTACCCAATACCCCAGGTCGGAGACTGGAAAATTCTTCTCAAGGGAAACTGACCTAAGAGAAAAGACCTGAAGATTTGGACATTTGGGGTATCCCCCGATAGACGATCAGATCCACTTCATCCTTTAGGGTGGCCCATGGTGGGCAAACCCCATCCGTGCCATACCGACCATCTAGTCAGTGGTTAAGCGCCTCATGCTGGAAAGCCCTAAATGATGATATTGCTGAAATTGGACCTTTCTTTGTCACCAACAAGCAACTTTGTTGTTATTGAGGCACGTTTGCAAACTTCATATTTGAATTTCTTGACCTTCTAATTGCAAGCGCCTTAGCTCTTATTTCCTTAAACATTTTGGCTCTCTCCTTTACAAAGCTGGCCCTCTACTCCCTCTGTTATCTCCATACCTCCACTTCCCTCCCAATCTCCCAAATGTCAGGTTGGTTTGTTTGATTTTGTTCTGACAGAGATGAAAACTTGGAGACCCTTCGTGGAGGCTGACAGACCCAATTCCCATTGTATGTCGTTTGACGCTACTTTAGATGTTTCATTGGTTATTATTGTGTTGGTGTTTTTGTGTTACTTGTGTTTTATGTCATTTTTCCCCACCTTACTCTTCAAATGCTCTGAACCTGATCCTGGTTTCCTGGGAATAAGTAACAAGTGCTTTAAAGCTTTTTGTGCTCTTGCCAGATACCATTATCTAGAAATATGTTGGCATCTCATATAAACATATGTTTAGATTTCTGTAACTAAATGTATCCTTATGTATGACTTATTATTATAACCGAATTCATCTATAAGGATATAACTTTATTTACAGGTGCGATCTACTTTATGCTTCCACATTTCTATTCAATTGGTACATGTGCCCCAGAAAGAATGTGTCACTTTTCCTTAGGAAGAAAATCACATTATTTGTGAAGACTTAGTAGAGCTTAAATGAACACAAGCAGTATTTACCTTATTAAGTAGTGTTTTCAACATTTATCATTTAAAAAGCCCCATGCTAAAGGATGATGTTCTGAGACATTTCAAGGTGACCTCTAGCTCTAGAGCTAAAACAAATGAGAAAATATGGTAAAGGCAGATACCGGTGGATGTTTTGCAGAGTAAAGCAACATGGTGGAGTGGAAGTATGAGGGAATTGGAGCCAGAGATGTAGAAAGCTCAAGCCCTTCATTGATTGACTGATCTTGTGTGAGCCCTAGCTGCGGGACCTAAAAAAAAAATGCAGATCATATTCATGATCTCCCAGTTTTATTATGCATTGAGTTAATGTGTATGAAAGCATAACAGTAAATTGTGAGGCCTATTTAAAGTGTTGTATATCCAAGCCTGCTCTATCACTTTGTTGCTTACAGTGCCCTGGGCACAGTACTCATTCAATAAATATTTGTTACATAATAAACTAATAAATGAATTTGTGAGTCTGAGTTTTCCAAGTATTTTTGTACCCCCTCCGAGTCATAGATAGACATTTGTAAAACTGAAAATTTATAAGTTGTTGCTAGATAATCATATCTCTTGATTCAGAGGTAAAAGACAACTATTCAGGTTTTCAAGCCTTTCCTGCAGATGGGACACTAAACGGCGGGGCCGATTGTGAAAAATTGTCATCATCCTGCTCAAATATAAGATCATAGATGGGGGAGCTTTAGAGATAATCACTTCCTCAAATATGAGAAATCTGAAGCCCAGAGGCTCTTGGAAGTCGGTAGCTTCATATAATTTTTATCTTCTATAGCTCTAAGGCTATTGTAGATAGTTGTACAACATATACATTAAAAAAAATTGGTTTTCAAGGATCGTGCTAAGCACTGGGGAAATAAGCATCAACAAGACAAACCCCTCCCCTCTGAGAAACTCACCATCTAGACAGGCATGGAAAGCAGTAAGTATGCTATTGTTTCACTAATGTGGTGGTGGAATTATAGGGGCAAAAGGGAACTGTCAAGGGAAGCTTTGAAGGGAGATCATGTTCACCCTGTGTCTTAGCTTAGGTTCCTTGAAAGGAGGTGAGTAGGCAAGTGATTTCTTAAGGAAATGTTCCTGGGAAGACCTAAAAATGAAGTATAGAGAGAGGAAGAGAAGGTCAGGAGAAGACCCAAGTAAGGATGAGGTTTCTGGCCCACTCCCGTGGAGAGTAGGTCAGCCTGATGCTGTGGGGGAACTCTAGGGAATAATTTATACCTCGGAGTTTGCCCCTGGCTTCCAGGCAAAGGAACTGGGATTTCATAGTCTCACATTAGTTGGTCATTGGCTAAAAGCCATGATGGACAGGGTTGGGAAGAACTTACGGACAGATTTGCTCCAGTAGCCAAAGGGTAGGTCTCTGAAGGTTGTTGCAGGTGTTGACCATTAGAAACAAAAGCATACAGAAATTTGGAGCCAGGTGTGCAGAAACAATAATGGGCATCTGGGTGAAGCACTAGCAGTGTCCATTCCATGTGAGGTAACGTGACGATGATGTGAGGTGGACAGGAAGGGCTTCCAGGCTGAGTCGTAGCACGAGCAAAGGCTCTCAAGGTGAAGGAGGAGCAGAAAGGTGGGCTGGAGTCGGATTATGCATTTCTGTTGTTGTTGTTTTGTTTGCTTGAAATGTTTGTTTATTTTTGACAGAGAGGGAGAGAAACAGAGAATACGAAGCAAGCTCTGTCAGCACAGAGCTCAACAAGGTGCTTGAACCCACAAACCATGAGATCATGACCTGAGCTGTCAGTGTAGAGCTTGTCGAGGAGCTCAAACTCACAGACCATGAGTGAGATCATGACCTGAGCTGAAGCTGGATGCTCAACCGACTGAGCCACCCCGGTGCCCCAGGTTTGTTTCTGTGTGTGTTTGTTTTGCTTTTATAATTTGGGTGCAAGGAAAGGAGATCTACTGGAAGTATTTCAAATAACAGATGGCTTATTGTAACGGTACATGGGCTCAGGGATCTTAGGAAAGGCCTTGCCCCAGGAAGAGCAGGCCTCAAGAAACTACAACTCCAGGAGTACCTGGGTGGCTCAGTCAGTTAAGCATCTGACATTGGCTCAGGTCATGATCTCGTGGTTTAGTTTGTGAGTTCTAGCCCTGCATCGGGCTGGTGGTATGGAGCCTGCTTTGGATTCCCTCTCTCTCCCTCTTTTTGTCTGCCCCTCCCCCACTTGCGCACACAATCTCTCTCAAAATTAATACATAAACTTAAAACAAACAAACAAACAAAAAACCCCTACAATTCCAGAACAAGCAGACTCAGGGGTCTTCACCCTGGTGCTCAGCTGCTGCTTCTATCTTTACTTTCCACGTCTGCTTCCATTTCTACCCACCTCCTTCTCTCAGCAGGTTTCTGATTTTGGATTTCCAGGGTAAGCTGTGTGGACAAGAAGATGCCACTGCTGGGCCATAGCATTAGTCGTTGTGCAATAGATGAGTTCAGTTTGCTGTTCTAGGTTCAAGTGCCTAGGAATGGTCTAGCAGGTTATGCCTGGGGAGCGGGGGGGAGTCACAGAATGATGAGATATAGTAAGAGTAACTAAGATTTACTGAGCACTCTTCTGAGCATTTTATGTGTATTATTTTATTTTATCATCACATTCACTTACAGTATTCATTTAATTCACTTTCACATTCACTTAATCAACTCATGAGGTTGTTCTATGATTATTTCCAGTTTACAGGTGAGGAAATGAAGTCTTAGAGGTCTGCATAACTGGCATATGGTGAACTTCCTTGAAAGGAGCTGTAGATAAGGCAGGAGGCAGGGTTAGCACGTCCAGTCAACAGCTTTACTTCTTCAGGAAGGAATATGGAATGCATCTGATGGTAGTCATTAAGCCACTTCTCTGTAAAGAGGGGATAAAATCTTAGGTGTGATCTGGTATCAGGCTTGGGGTGAAGAGTTGATGAAATATCCTAGTGCTGAAAATATCCCAAGAATATTATGTTTGCTTCATTCTTGCATACTTTGCTCTTGCAGCATTGTTTTCAACATATTAAACTCTTCTGGGTGAGAAGCAAGGGTCTCTAGCAGCTGAACAGAAAACTTAGGGAGTCCACAAACAAGAACAATGGTCTCCATGAACAAAGCCTGTGTTTTCAGAGAAGTTTCTGTGTGTTTCCAGAGTGGTTGGTGTGTGGTCTGCCCTGGTTATGAGAGACCTGGTGGGATGGATGCATGAAGCCGAAGGTACCCGGGACTCCCCTCTTTGGTGAAATAAGAGGTTTAATGGACCCTGTGGGCACGGTAAACCTGCTTCATCTTGGCAACCTGCAAACAGAGAGGTGAGTGATTATCTGTCTTAGGGTTCTCCCTAAAAGAAGGGAATTAGCCATATTATTTCCCATTAAGAGGAGGAACCACAGGGAGATGAGGTCGTTTTGGCCTAACTTTCCCCACGTATTCAGCCTTAAGCTGACTGGCACAGCATTAGAAGTACCAGAAAAACATTTTTAGGGAGGAAATGAGAAGGTAAGTGTGGACCCTATGCCTGGCCTCTCATTGCATTTTCTTGTCAGTGACTCAGTGCAGATCACTTCACTGCCAGAAACCAAAAGACCTCCTGAGTCTGGGGCCTGACTGAGGCTGAAATGTGACCAGTTTAATTGCAGATCATTAGGCTTTATTTTTAACTCCATTACAGAGAAAAGGGTAAGATACACTGTGTGGAGAGAGGAACACTTATAGAAACCCACGTTGAGAACAGAGGGCAGAGACTATCAAAGTGTCCCAATGTTTCACTGTCTCCTTGGGACTGGGTGGCAGTGGGCTGTTGGGAAAGAACCCTGGGCTGATCTCAGACTACCACAGACTATTCTGTGACTCAGTTTCCTTGTCCATAAAATGAGGTTTCTGGACTCAGTCTTTAAGGTATCCTTCAGCTCTCTTAT
Source organism: Proteles cristata cristata (assembly GCA_017311185.1). Lineage (NCBI taxonomy): Eukaryota > Metazoa > Chordata > Mammalia > Carnivora > Hyaenidae > Proteles > Proteles cristata. The sequence continues at coordinate 1,329,691 of JAESUZ010005330.1, read as the reverse complement.
CTAACAAATGGAGAGGGTGTAGGCTACACTATCTCCTAAAAGAAAAAATAGAGGTGCATCAATTTCAACTTTGCCTTTGGGTGGTTATTGCACAAAATTTTTTAAATAAAAAGAATTATATTACTTTGTAACTTCCTATTGGAGCTTCCACTGAACCCTTTCTTAGGTTACATCTGGGCTCCCTTTTCAGGCCAGACTGGTTCCAGGACCCTCCATCCTTCTTCATAGAACTTTCTAGCACGTATACATATACATTGAACACACATAGTATGTGCAAGTCTGGTTGAAGCATGGGATGCTGTTTCTTATCTGAGGAGAAAAAAAAAGATAACAAACTTATAGAGCTGGCAAAAGTCCTTTCAAGGTTCTTGTAGAGAACATTGTTCTAGAATCTCTGGCTTCCTCCCGAGACATAATTGGAAACACAGTTGGCCTCTGTCTTCTGTTCACTGATCCTTTCCTCCATCCAGCCTCTGCCCAGCCGAGGGGCATGTGGTCCCTTCCTCCTGGCAGAAAGAGAGGACAATTCGGGTAGATTAACATATGCCTTTATGTGACCTCCATTTTACCAGACTTTTCCCTAAGATAGGCATTTTCTTACACTTCCTGTTTTCATTATTATGTTGATCTGTGGCTATTTCTCTTTTGTAACCTGCAAACCAGAGGGCTTGTGTACTTTCTTAGAGGGGAGAGAAAAGGGGAAACTAGATTTGTCTGCTCCATAATAAACCAAAGAGGAGGGACACTCTGGGGTGGGGAAAGGAGCAAAGGCTGTGAATGGCAGTCCAACCCAGAGTCTTTCAAGGGAGCCATCCTTGAGTCACCTTCAGGGTCTAGGAGTTGTCCAGGGAAGAATGCAATGCAATTCTGGGGGTCTGAAATGCTCCTGGAATGTACTTGGAAGATGCAAATACTAACATATACGCTTCTCACCTGTCACTCTAGGATTTCATAAACTAGAGAACAAATTAGGGCTTTCTCGAGGGGTGGGATGTGTTCATGGAGACTTAAACACCATCTTATCTAAGGTATATTTTACTGGTAATCACTAGTATTTTCAGTTCTCTTTTTTCTAAAGATTGTGAATGTGGAATATTGTTTTACATTCCCTCTATAGGCAAATTCCCTTCTTCTCACACTATGAACGATGTAGGAGACTCAAGATCACTGAGTTAGCACATAGAGGACAACTCCATGGAGAATTACTCATATCCATAGCAGACCTGTGTGAGTGACATATTAACTTTTTCTTGCCTTAAGCCACTGAGATTTTGAGGTTATTTGTTACTGAAGCATAACAAGCCTATCCTGACCAATACACAGATGCCCTTTCAGACCATTTCTCAAACTTATATCTTCATCAAAACCACCCTAAGTGCTTTAAAGCTCACCCCAAAGCTTCTGATCAGGTAGATCTGAGGTGGGGCCCAGGAATCTGCATTTTAATTGTATGTTAAATTGCCCACAGAAATTCTGGTTCAATGTGTGAATCTGTCATTTCCTGAGGTCCACACATGGAGAAACACTTGAAGCAGGTTGAAGACATTAATTCACATTGCTTGCTGTTGAAGTTGCTCTTTCTCTTACTTTGAAGACCTCAATTACTTTTTTAGCCACTGGAAAAACAGAAGAAAGATGAAGAGATAGGTTTACCAGTAAAGGAATGCTCACCATAGTCATGATCCCTGACACAAAAGTCATGCATACCTATTAAGTGTGTTCTAGGGATTTGGGAAGATGATTCAACTGGATGTATCATTCATTTAGCCTCTTGTCTGGAGCAAGGGAGGTGGTTAATAAATGTAGTCTCTTTTAAAAAGGAGAAGGAAAGCTAGGTTTCAGGAATGGTTGATTTCAGTAAAAAGGAACAATTATGATTACCTTGGCAGCAGCAGGCGCACTCAGGGACAAGGTGCTCTCCTGACCTGGTTGCTGCAGTGGGAAGTCGGGTGGCGGCTGGGCCCAGTGCAGACAGAGATGGCCAAGGCACAAGGCTCTGTTGATAAGCGCTGTGGGAATTGTAAACCCAAAGCACTATGGGAGTTCAGACAAGGGGGAGATTTTGGTTTTCTTTGAGTATTGACTTGCTACAGCATAGTAGCAGTAATATCTTCTAAGAATGACAGTCAGGCGTTTCTCACAAGGGCTAATGAATCACTCCATTTAGCTGTGACAACAGCGAGGCAAAGAAATATCTTCAAGGGTCCAGACGTTATTTTTCCAGCCCTGTCCCGGGGGCATAATGTGCTTAGAAGTTATGACAAATTAGCTGCTTGGAGCACATCTACACGAGCCCTTTTATAAAGATGGAAGTTGGGCCTGAGTTAATGGGTTATTATTGGCAAGGGAAATAAAGTTGGATAAGGAGGGCGGCCCCGGCTAGGAAGGGCTTTGAGAAGCAGCCCAAGAGCTCAGCCCTAGCTCAGGAAGCAGGGGACGAGCAACCGGTCCAGAGGCAGGGACCCAGCCTCTATGCAATCGCAGGCCATTGCTGTGCGTTAGTGTCCCAACACTCATTCTGCACGTGGAGGCTGAGGGCAAAGTCACTGGGATCACTGTACCGAGAAATAGAAAGGAAATAAAACAGAAGTAATTAAGGAAACCAAATGAAATTCTAGATGTGAGGAGAATGTGATGCTATGGTGTTTGTTTTTAACCATGCTAATTTAGTTTCTCATCAGCATTGTTTTCCTAGGAGGAAGCATCCCTTAATTTCACACTGCCTGTGTTTCTGCTTCTATGTGCCCCACTGACATTTGGAGTGGCCAGCCTCTGTGCCCTTTCTGTGCCGTGGGAGGAAGAAGCCATCCCTGAAGTCAGGGTGCTTAGGAAGCAGAGCCTTGTTTTGGCAGAGATGTGTGTCCCCGTATTCATATATGTTCCATTACAGTGTATGTAGAAACAGTAACCTGTGGATTATGCTTTTCCATAACCTTAACACACACACACACACACACACACACACACACACACACACACACACACCTTAAATAAATGCAGCATGCATAAATATTTTTTAAACACAACAGTGAACTGTTTGCACCTTTTGCGAATGCCTCTCTTTACCTGCATTGACATAAAGACTGAACCAATAAACCTCTGTGTCCTGTGGAAAACATATAAATGTTATCTGATCTTGCTCTTAGATGTCATGGTAATTAATGTTAAATCACAAACTGTGTTTTAAAAGAAAAACAAAACAAAACAAAAAAAGCCAGAAGAACATAGCTGGCCTCAAGTGACCTCAAGCCCTGGGCATTGGGGCACTGTGTGGTCAGGACACCTATGCATGGACGCTTCAGGAAAGCAGAGGGGCAGGGTGGGACAGTCTTCCAGACCTAAGGTGGCCATTAGCCTTACTGAGGTTCGGAGGTGTTCCCCCCCACCCCATTACTTCCCCAGTGCTCACGCTCCTCTTCCTCCCTCACACTTCCTTGGCCTCACTGCGCTGCTCACTCGGGTGTCTCTCTCCTCATTACTCGGCTTCTTCATAGCCCACAACAGCCCCTGCTCTTGTCTTTCGACCCGGCCTTTAAGCTTTGTTTCTTGTTGCAAATTGCCTGCTCATATCTGTTTCATTTATTTATTCTTTCCCAATTTCGGCTCCCCACAGAGAGAATCTGAAAGGACTGGCTCATTTTATTTTGTGCCAAGCCATTTTACTTCTTCTTTTTTTTTTTTTTTAAACAACAGCTTTATGGAGATATAATTAAGATACAGAGAACTGCGAATATTTAATGCGTACAACTTGATGAGTTTGGACATAAGCAAACACCCATAAAACTATCACCACAATCAACGTATGGGTCACTGGTGAGACAGTGGACTGGCCTCCATGGGGTATGTGCAGCCAATCCCAGCTGCGGTCCCTGGGGGAGACCTGAGGGGTCAGGCCCATGTGGATAGCCCAGGGGTGTCTCACAGCAGGAGCCGGGGCAGGGCAGGCGCTGTGAGTGGTGCATTTTGCCATGCTTTTGCGCTTATTAGCTCCCCTGGCCTCTCTGCTGGGTGGTAGATTGGGGTTCTGAGGCTCCAGCTCCTGGGGTGATGGGCATGGAAGACCCTGGCCTTCTTTTTGCCTGTCCTGCCACGGTCACAGTGTATGTCTGTGCCAGAGTCCACAGTGATCGCCCCTATCCTATCTCAGGGCACGACAGGTCAGTGTTAGTAAGACTCTCACCGAAAATGCTAAAATGAAAGAGAAGTCAAGATTTGTCTCTTGTGGGGCTGCCTCTGTGGCTCCACTTGTACATGGCGGGTAGGAGGGGCTACCCTCTCCCTGATGAGCTAAGGGGGTTGTAGCAGGCAGCGTGCTTAGCAGCAGGGTCAAAGCCCAAATCCAGTTGATTTCATTCAGGAGAGGTATGATCAGACAACAGCAGGGAGCTCTGAGGTTCTCTGGAAGGGTTTGGAAGCTGTATTACCAGGTATAACCTACTTGGTCATTGAAGATACATCTCTAAGTTTTTAAAAAACATTTATTCATTTTTGAGACACAGAGAGAGACAGAGTGTGAGTAGGGGAGGGGCAAAGAGAGAAAGACACAATCCAAAGCAGGCTTCAGGCTCTGAGCTGTCAGCACAGAGCCCTATGCAGGGCTCGAACTCATAAACCATGAGATCCTGACCTGAGCCGAAATCAGACGCTTAACCAACTAAGCCACACAAACACTCTCATATAGATTCTTTCTAAGCAGTCTCAATGTTGAGGGGCATAAGCTGAGACAGACAGACCCATAAGCACATAGACAGATACACAGACAGGCAGACACATCCAAAATGCAGGAGGTAGTTGGCTAGTCGTGGAAGAGTGCTTCAGCCCCAGAGCCCGAACTGGAGACTCCATTCCACTGCTGGATCCCTTGCGAGCTATGGAAACTGAGGTAAATTCATTCACTGTAAGCCTCAGACTTGCCACCTGTAAGAAGCGGACACTGACAGCACCGACAGCGTGCAGTGAGAACCAGAAGAGCTTGCGCATGAAGCACTGGCAGAGTGGCTGGTCCAAACCAGATTGCCAATACATGCTATGTACTAATAATGCGATCCTGACGTGAGGTCGTGAGGCTGGCCCGTTTGGTAGGCATGGAAGTGAGGCAAGGAAGGCGAACATGGGGAGGGGGGGGGCGTGAAAGGCAGCACAGACGGGGCATTGTGACAGATGGGGACAAGGGAGCAGGGGAGAATGAAGGGTCAGAGAAGACTCCATAAATTATTGATAAATCATCTTTCTCATTTGGTTCTTGGCATTGGGTTATTTTGATTTGGGCTGGCATTTTTTCAGACAAAATAACAGGAAGAGAACACTGAGAATTTGATCTGATAGAATGTATTACCCGAGAAGTAAAAGAATGTCTGAATGCGAACCCATAGGAAAGTGGGGGAAAGGGCAGCGTCCCCTCCCCGTCTCCCCCTTCCTCCTTCTCCATCAAAAGAGAATGCTTGAGAACATAGGGGAAGGTTTTACACCTGACCGTACCAGTCAGATAAACTGATCCTTAATTGGAACTCTTTGCTTTAAATCCATGTGAGAAGGAGACAGGATATAAATTGCAAATAAATACATGATCAGGTCAACTCATCAACCTTAGGAATTAGTTCCTTCCTGAACAGATGGAAGTCAGACCCATACAAGGGGAATAAGAACTGGCCTCACTGAAAGACTGACCTCACTGAAAGGTCAGTGCCTGTACTGTGTCATTCCTCGTGGGGACCCCCGAAAGCCCACACATTCTAGCCTCTTCTCTCCAGAAGAGGTAACGGTTGCCAAGCTTACATCTCACAGAAGTAGATGTGATTTTGCCATTAGCATCCAGTCTCACCTGACAGAAGGGTGACTGGGGAATGAAAGATAGGATTATGGGTAATCTTAAGAAGCTCCCATTTATTTGATCCCTTGCTGCCAAAAGTGTATTCCAGAAACCAGAAGCATTGACATCCCTTGGGAGCTCGGTAGACACGCAGGACTTCGGGCCTCACCGAATCAGACCAGCTAAACCAAAATCTGCATTTCAGCAAGATCCCCAGGTAATCTGGGGGATCACTGCTCTTTGAAAAGCACTGGCTGAAGGCAAGAGGGAGGGGGTGGTTGGGTAGGGAGAGATCAGTGTTACAGAAGACAGAAGCATGAGGCATCGGGAAGGTGAAAGCAAAATGCAGGTCTCACTCATAACTTTGCCTGGAGCTTCTGGGCTTTGGAGGGGTGTCTAGAATGATGACTCAGGACAAAGCCTCCTACAAGGTAGAAGAGGTGGCAGTAACAGCCTTCACGATGTTCTCTGAAAGCCAGAAGCATCGCGTCAGCTTGGCTCCAGGTGTAAGGCTGCCTGTCGACGACAGGTTTATTGAGCTCAGTGTGTGCAGAACTCTTGCCCTCTTCCTTTAAGTTGGAAACAGATTGCAGCGCCGTGGGCAGTGTCATTGAGAAGGTGGCGACTGCTTTGTTCCCATCTCCAAAGTCACCCAGAGTAAAAGCAGATTCTAACATCCCCGGGCTGGACTTTGGGTCCTCATGGAGTAACTTTCTAAATGCAGCCTCTTCTTCAGTTTGTATCTTAATTCTCTATTTAAGGGGGTTCTGGAAGCATGACCCTCAGACCAGTAACCTCCACATCACCTAAGAACATCAGAAATGTAGAATTCTTGGCTCCCACCCCAGAACTATTGGATCAGAAACTCTGGGGTTGGGGTCCAGCAATCAGAAACAAATCCCCAGGAGTTTCTGATGCCAGCTAAAGTTGGCGAACCAATTCCCTACATTAAAATTTTTTTGGTTTTTTTCTTTGATGTTAGTTTATTTTTGAGAGAGAAAAAGAGAAGGAGGTGAGAGGCAGAGAGAGAAGGAGACACAGAATCCAAAGCAGGATCCAGACTCTGAGCTGTCAGCACTCACAAACCATGCGATCATGTCCTGAGCTGAAGTCGGATGCTTAACTGACTGAGCCACCCAGGTGCCCCACGTTCTTGGTATTTTAAAGAGAACTTTTGCACGTAGTGTTCCCTGTGTTATCACACACACACACACACACACACACACACACACACACACACACACCCTTTGTGAAGTGGACAGAGCAGGTGTCCAATCATATTCTCCATTTTAATGGGTAAGGAAACTGTCCCCAACCACACAGCTGTTTGATCCCCAGGAGTCACGGTGATTTTGGGGTTGAATTTTCAGGAAACATTCGATGCAGAAATTCTGTGAGGTCTCATTCAGGAAGGGACATGTCTCCATTGATGAGGCTATTTCCTCTCATGCATTCTGAAGTTCTGTAAGTCTTTTTGGAGGCCTCTTGGAAAGACTGGAGATGTGGAAAATCTTGGAGTACTTTTTGCTTTATTGGCAAAGTTCCTTTTTGTTCTGCTCACTAGAGCTAGTGCCTTTCCATTCCCTTCCATAGAAGGGGTTCAACAACCTGAGTCTGATTTCCTGTTTGCCTTTGGTTATAATCTGAGAGCCTCCACAAGGCCCTTATGTTGGGGTTAGGGACTGGGAACTCTACTTTAAAAGGCAGGACTGCTGGCCCTTTGGGGACATTAGTGTGGTTTTGCTACTGCCAAGGTAGTCACATGTCCTTTTCACTTCCCAGCATCCCCATGGGTGTACTGTGATCAGTGCATACTGGACCAGGAGTGGAAAGCACGGGGCGGGGGTGGGGGGAGGAGAGTGGGCAGGAAGGTAGGACCCATCATAAGGTACCCCTCCACAGACAGTGGGGTCATGTGGCTTCTGGCTCCAGGCTATGCCTGAAAATCAGTCTCTGGGAAGCTGCGTGGTGGTGCAAGGTGAACGTGTAACCGAGATGGGAAGACATAGGTTCTGGTCCCAGTTCTCCTGACTCATTTGCTCTGTAAGTTTGGGCAAATCACTTAAGCTCTTGGATCCCACTTTCCTCACCTATTAAATGGAAGGATCAATACCTGCCCTGCATGTTTCCCAGAGGTGTTACAGAGCTTACTGAGGTCTGCCTCTGAGCAAACCCACAGGCTGGACAGTGCTATGCAAAGTGAAGGGCTGGCCATTCTGCATGCTTCCTCCTGCTGTGTGGTCCCCACGGCTCTGCCCTGCAGGGAGACCTCTGCCTTTCTTCTCCCGTGGGAGCACAGAAGATGCCTTTCAGGAGGACCACAGAAGCTTCTTGCAACAGGGCAGCGATTCTTCAGCAGTGCTTTTGTACGCCTGGACTCAGGGCCACCCAGAGGAGCCCCAGGAGGGTCCCTCACCCCTCTTTGCCCACGAGGCTCCGCTGCCAGTGCCCTCTTCCACCCAAAGCACAGAATCCGACCCTATGAAGACAGTCTCTGTTCTGCCCTCCACGAAGCTGAATAGAATCCATTCTCCTTCTTCTGCACCTTTTATCTCAAAGGATTCCTGAGCACACAATACACTTTATAGCCTGGTCCTCTGCCACCAGACAATAAAGAGTCTTTCATTTACCAGTGCTGTTGAAATGCCACCACCTCCGCTGGGCAGCTGCCAGACAGCTGTTCTGAGCTGTGCAGAAAACATCTCTCAATTCTAGGTCATTTAGAATGCCATATTCTGATGAGGGTTCAGGACAGCACCAAGGCCTGCAGGTTATAGGAAAACCTAGAGCTTCGTAACATACACACACACACAAACTTAAAGCAATGTTCCAAATGATTCTAAGAGAGCCGGACTGAATTCAATAATATGATGTTGGTTTGTTTTGGAATGAGGATCCAAGCTTCGACCCTGTTCATTTTTGTCTTATTGAAAGTGGTCTCCGCTAAACGATTGGGACTCTTAAAATGGGAGTTGTATAAATAAAATGTGAGAGTGTGGTAATCAGCTTTTCTCGGGCCTGTCTCTGAAGAGCTATGGACATCAGTGTGCTTTGCCTAATGCATTTCCACAGAGGGTTTGCCATGTGCCAGAGCTGGGCTGGGAGCTGAGAGGCTGACAGGAAGCAGACAGCATCTAACCTCAAAGTCAAGCACATTCAGATGTTCACCTTCCTAATGTAAAAGAAAAGGGTTTGGGGGTAATTTCAGACCTCTGACTCTTGTTCGCAACAGATGGGCCTCTCCTGGCCAAACACTCAACTAGAACAGTGCCGGCAGCCAAAGGCACCTCAGCTTGCCCTCAGTTTCCCTCTTACTATTCAGAGGAAATCCAGAGCAAGTTTAGGGAGCTTTTCAATAATTTTTGCATAAACAGCCCTATAATTATGATACCAGAAATGACTGCTGGTGTTTGAGTTTCTTTTCTAGTGCTAACTACAGCCAAGCATAATTTTTATTAAGTTTTCTTCAAAGGGATGATTCAGATTTTTATTGTGTTGTTTAGATTTTATTTCTTTAACTGCCCAAATAAATGTCCCATAACAAAGGAAGTTTGCATTGTGACTATTCCAGGGATCTGTGCATGTGGGTCTAATGTAGTGTTTAGAACACCCACCCCTTCAGCTCTTTAATTTCTGCTGCCTTTTGTGGGTGGTGGCTACTTTTAAAGTCAACAGAATCCCTTCACAGAACCCTTCAGGAGCACAGTGGGGAAAGGAGGAGGAACATTGTGATGACTTAAAATCTGTTCAGAGACTTAAATTTGGGGGTGCTTGGGTGGCTCAGTTGGTTAAGCATCTGACTTTAGCTCAGGTCGTGATCTCACAGTTCGTGGGTTTGAGCCCCACATCAGACTCTGTGCTGACAGTTTGGAGTCTGGAGCCTACTTCTGATTCTGTGTGTGTGTGTTTCTTTCTCTGCCCCTCTCCTCTCTCTCTCTCTCTCTCTCTCTCTCTCTCTCTCTCTGTGTGTCTCTCAAAAATAACCAACCATTTAAAAAAAGACGTAGAGGTGCCAGGGTGGTTCAGTTGGTTGAGCATCCAACTTCAGCTCAGGTCATGATCTCCCGGTTTGTGAGTTCAAGCCCCACGTTGGGCTCTGTGCTGACAGCTCAGAGCCTGGAGCCTTCTTTGGATTCTGTGTCTCTGTGTCTCTCTGCTCCTTCCCGGCTCACACTCAGTCTCTCTCTCTCTCAAGAATAAATAAACATTTAAAGAACTTTTTAAAAAAGACTCAAATTTGTGTTTTCCACAGAGCCATCTAAAGACAATCATCAACAATTTGTTAAACACCAATTTGTGCCAAAGATTTGGTAGGACTTGCCAGAAGTCTAGGAGTGAGTATATGAGATATAAGCAAAATTCTTAGGGAGATCTGGGGAGCAAGATGAGATGAACATGGGAAACAATGTGAGAATACTCCATGATGATATGTCATTAAGTACTAAAATTTCTGTGGACTTCAGGGGTCCGTTGGAGTTGGTAGTTGGAGCTCAGCTCAGAGGAGGCATTCACTGACACAAAGGTAGACAAATCAAGTGATGGCCAGGTACAAGTATGTATTGATGAGCTGGGGTGAAACACTTTTTGTTGAAACAATAGTTTTTAAACAGTAAGTTGACCATCGAGATGATCCATCAGGGACCACCTGGCCACTCCACAGAGTCGTCAGTTTGCTTCTGCAGCTCCAGCATTTCCCTTCTCTTCCCCCAAGGACAGTCTTCTCAGGGAGACAGCTCCGCCATAGACGGGCTGTTGAACTGCAGGTAACATCAATCTAGTGGTGGGAAATTGCACCACCCATATTTCTAGATCATCTAATCCAGTGATTCTCCTCCCACTTGTGTGCACATCATGATTACCCAGAGGTCTTGTTAAGTCAGATTGCTGGATCTGACCCACAGAGTATCCAATTCAGTAGGTCTGGGACTTCAGACAGAACAGAGAGACTTGCATATTTAAGAAGTCCCAGGTGATGCTGATGATACGGGTCCAGGGGCCACACTTGGAGAACGACCAATCAAATCCATTATCTCAGTCTACAAATGAGGAAGAGGCCCAGAGAGGTCTGAGTTTTAAAGGTGTTTTAGAAGCCACTAGCCCACCGCCCCTTCACTCTTCACCCGGTTTCAAGTCCAGTATGAGATTTTAATTGTCGAGAGCTGCGCAACTCTAATCTCAGCAAAAGTTCTTGCATATTTGGGGAGAGATCTGCTCCCCGTTCGGAGGACAAACCAGCTAACTTTGAGGGTTTAAGACTATGAAAAGTTTAGAATAATAAAATAGTTTCTTCAAATTAATTTCTTCCGTCCCTGCTTTTACAGCCTGCAGGTGGCAGTGCCTTCCTTCTGTACGTGCAGCCAGCGGCCAGTTTCATTTCCGAGGCTGTAGGAAGCCCGCACCGCCTCCAGCGAGGGAGAGGAGGCCGCCTACCCCAGCCCGGGACAGCCCCTCCAGGGACAGCGGAATCACATAACAGGATTTAATATTCTGAGAACTGCATTGTTCTCGATTCCACGTGAGGGTTTTTTTTTTTTAATTTTTTAATTTTAATGTTTTTATTTTCTGATTTTCTTGTCTAACAACTAGTTCCATTCTTATTCTTTGCACCAGGTTCTACAACTTGAGCTCTGCGAAGAGCCTGAAACCAGAGACATAGCGACGTGGAACTACTACTGAGATGCTGCAAATCTCCTGTAAGAGAGCTTTCTTCACGAGGTTTCTGTCCACTAAAGCACTCTTTTATTGGTGCGAGTCGGGGGCGGGGAGGGAGAAGAAGGAAAGTATGATTCTAGAAGCCACATTGCAGAAATGCCGAAGGGAGGTCCTAACAAGTGAGGGATTGTTCATTAGGTACAGTCCATGATTAAACATGAATTCCCCATTTCCATATGACCCTGGGACCTGCCGATGACCTGCTGGTATGCGATTTCCATTTCGTCAGCAGTCACTGACATGAAATACAACATTATCTGGATATTAAAATTTAAAATGAAGTTACATTGTAAGCATCTGAGGTGTGTGTTTGCAAACACCCAGTGCTGCATACTTGTCCGCTCTGCCTCTCAAAGACCCCAAGGTCAGTCCCTTTCCCTGCTTCACTTGAAAGTCAACAAACTGTCTCTGCTGCTGCCATGCCAGAGAATCACTCTGATCTGATGCCTTTTGACCTTTCCCTCCTTTCCTCCACCTCAAAGAGAACCATGATTCCCTAGTACTGATCACTCTCTTTCAGGCCAAGCAAAGATCAGTGAATTCCATCTCCGTTAATTTCCTAGTATGTTACTATTACTAACTACTAACATAATGTTACATACTAACATACTATTACAAACTGAAGCGGTCATCCCCAGGTTACCCGCAAGGTTGACCTTATCACCTCTCATGTGGCATTCAAGGATGCACAGTTAGTTTCCACCTTATGTCTTCAGCCTCATCTCCTTCTATTTCCTACCCTCCTTCTCTGCACTCATCTGAACCTCACATCATTTCCAAAATGATTTCATGCCTGTGGTTTTGTACATTTTGTTCCTTCTGAAAAAGTCCTGTTCATTTTTGAGGATTAACTGTCATTTGGGGGAATCATTTCCAGACTCCCCCAGACAGCACCATGCTCTTCCTTTAACACCGCTTCTAGCACTTTGTAGGTAATGCAGCTGTTGGTGTGTCTTTCTCACGGCACCTTGCTTGTTTTGTTCCTCTCCCCCTGCATCCCCTTCCAAATAGGTCGTTGCTGTGATAGTAGTGACTGTCTTATTTGTCTTCATATGCCTAGGGCCTAGCCTAGTGCTGGGCAGATAGTAGATACTGAGTAAAAATGTGTGGGTTTTTAATCAACGAGTACTATTCAGGATGCTTCTTTCAGGGCGCCTGGGTGGCTCAGTTGGTTGAGCGTCTGACTCTCGATTTCGGCTCTAGTCGTGATCCCAGGGTTGTGGGACTGAGCCTCACATCTGGCTCTGCATTGAGCATGGAGCCTGCTTAGGATTCTCTCTCTCTCTCTCTCTCTCTCTCTCTCTCCCTCAATCTCTCTTTCTCTCCCTCTGCCCTTCCCCTGCTTATGTGCTCTCTCTCTCTTACCCTCTCTCTCTCTCTCTAAAATGAAAAAATAGAAAAGATGCTTCTTCTGTTTCTTCTGGGAAGCCCCTCCTTTTAATCTTCAACCCCCCTCCATTATTTATTCTGAACCAACAAAAATAACTTGAGTTCTACAAGTAGTGGGTTTGTATCAATCACAAGACAAAAATGTTGAAGTGAAGAGCTTGAGTGGTGATTCTCCTCCTACCATCACAAAACCAGCATCTTCAGTGTCTCCAAATTCTGGAAAGTTGTCTGAATTCCCTTTCAGAATATTCACAGACACTTCATCCACCCCTTTAGCTGTGCTAGATGAACTGACCTTTCCTCAAGCTCCAGAATTCAAGTAAGTAAAAATGATTCGTTTGTGACTGTGATATGTTTTATTATCAGCTTTGAAACAATGCCGCGTTCTACTTATTTTCATTAAAATTGTGTGCTATTTCTGATACTTTGTGGGTTAGAGAGGGTATTGCAGCCAAATATGCGGTCAGCTCCACACTACAAAAACTGTTTTTAGAAGAAAACGAGTTTCACATTTCAGCAACTGACCTAAAGGTGAACTTTTTGAACACGTCCTATATTTTAATGTGAGAAACTTGGCCCTGTGTACATTTGACATCAATTTGCAAGAGTGGTCAATTCTTCCACTATGTCACCAAGCAGACCATGGGGCCAAAGACACATGTACCTGACAACGTGCAGGGAAATCTCTTATGATTCCTAGGAACATGTATCCTTAATAACCCTCAGTGACGCATCTTTCTGTTTCCTGTAATAACAGGGGTAAAAATGGGATAAAATTGGGGTAAACAGGAGGCGACTTCTTAAGAAAGGCCTGTCCAGCCCCAGGGGAAGGATGTCGGAAAGGGGTCATAGCAGGGTGAGGCTTGGTAATTCAACTTGGGCATCAGTGACGACGACGGACAGAGCTGCCTCACTGAGGTCGGTCAATGCAGTTAACCATGGGAATAAGTGATGTACAAGTGAAAAATCAAAGCTGTAAAGAAAGACCCCACTGCTTTGTTATTTAGCAGGCAAGCAGAAGCTGCTTATTGGGGATGCCAGGGGATTAATTTGTCCTCACATTTCCAGACGGAGACTATGACGAAGCAGTGAATAAATACCATGAGGCGGCGGCAGGACTTGGTCAGGCTGGAAGAGGAGCGTTCAGGTGGGAGGGAGACACCGGGAGAGGAGATCTCAACAACAACTCAGGGAGAGACCCTGGACCCGTGGACACGACTTCTCCTGGTAAGATCCATGTGGAGTAGGAATTAAAATATTAAAAAAGCACAAACCCCAGGAGAATGCAAGTGGGTAGGTTTTGTCCACGGCTGCTTCGGCCAGGTGGTGTGTTTGATAGTGTGACACAAGAAATCACCATAAAGAACTTCAGAGTGTGCAGGAAGAGCTTTCCAGAAAGCACTCGTGTTAGAAATTATTTTCTTTTCATCCAAAATTTAAGATAATTTATAACACCTTCCCACCGCAGCAATGCAGAGGAGAAGGCATTTTATAGCAATTATTTTGCAGAAACATTTTCGTATGGGAGTAGAATAGACCTTGAGAGTTTCAGCTTTGCATATGTATGAAATAGGAAACTAGTAACCAAAATGCCTAGAGCAAGAGAAATACATTAAAAGCAACCACAAACAAATAAACCCCACATTGTTTGAAGGCTGACCTCTAAGCATTAGTAACTGCATTGACAAATTATATATATATATATACACACATACATACACATGCATATATGTATACATATATATACACATGCATACATATCCATCAACATGTATTTTTATTAAATATAATATATAAATGATATATATGTAAAGCTTAAAGGCTAACAACAAAATGAACACTAACGGATTAATCAATAAGCTTAAAAAATGCAACATCTGATGCCCCTATGTGTACATCCTGCTCTGATCCTTCTATCTGCCTTCTAGAGCTAACCACTGTCTTGAATTGTTACCACATCTATATCCCTAATAGTTTAGTTTTAAACTTTAGACAAGTGGAAGATACTACTGTGTATATGTTCTCCTGGAACCTTTCTCCTCTCATGTTTGTGCTTTGAGAATTCCGTCTTTTATTGCCATGTGGTATTTCATTTTAAGAACACCACAGTTTACTTGTCCAGACTCTTGTTAAAGGACACTTAGGCTCTTTCCAGATATTACGATTCCACAAGCTGATATGAACATTCTTGCCCATGTTTACTGGAGCACATGTGCAAGTATCTCCCAAGATCGGAACAGTTATGTAGCAGGAAATGCACATCTTGCGTTTGATTAGGTAGCAACAAAGGGTTTCCTAACAGAGTGGTTTCCGCCAGCCAGCAGTACAGAGCCATTCTCACTGCTCTACAATCTCTTCGACCCCTGCTATTGCCAGGCTTCTGCATTTTTGCCATCTGGTGGAGGCAAAATAGTTGTGGTTTTAATGTAAATTCTCTTTTTTGATGAGGTTGAACATATTTTCATATGGTTATTGGCCATAAGTATTTCTTCGTCCATGAACTGTCTGTTTTTTTCATGGGACTGGTTATTAATTTTAGAGATTATTTAAGTAGGCTGTATATTAAGCCTTTGCCATTAGTGTGGCAAATGTGTGAGTCGAATTTTAATCTCTTTATAAAACTATGCTAATATTTTTACCGTTTGTCACATATGTATACATAGATAGCTCTGTCTGCATGGGAAAAGTGAATTCTCGTTGCAGTAGAACAAAACTATTTTCTCTCCTTGTGTCTGGCTGGTAGTAGCAGTGTTTTATATAATTGGCTACCTTAGAATCTAAATAGCTAAGGCTTTGTCTTCATCATACACCTCCTACCTAAAGGAAGCCCTTGACCAGTACCATTTGGTTGTTCTGAAAGAGGAGAAAACCAAGCAAGTCACTGGGCATTCTCATTATGAAATTAAGTAGTGGCCTTTCTCAACTCACAACTCTTTCTTTTTGTCTGCACTTCACACATCCTTACATTCCCCCAAAGACAGAGAAAATAAAAGATAGAGACCTAAGAGCTACAAGGTTGAAACAAATGAGGGTGATTAATATGTTCATATCCACCCCATCTACCCTTCCTTAACAGCCTGAAATTCTTCCTCAGGTCACTCGCTGCATAAGGTACATCACTTACCAGCGAGTATTCTAATGTAGAGAGTGTTTGTTTAATGTCTGTTTGTCCCACTTCACCCCAGGCTATAGATCTTTCTGACTGCAGGGCTTTGTCTTTCATTTGTCATAGTGCCCTCAGCACCTAGTACAGTGCTGGCACTCAGTGGTTCTCAAAAACACACAATATGTGAGAAAGATTTGAGGTCTTAGTTGACAGTAAGTTCAATATAAGTCATTGGCATAACATGGCTATTGCTTTGGTTCTTTGGATATTAAGTTCTTTGGTTATTTGGATCTACTTAGCTTAGAATCACTATTCCAAACCACTGGTCAACTTTTCTTATTTTTAACCCAACAACTAATTATTTTGATAATAGTTGCTATAAATCATGTATTAAAATCTGGTATAGCAAGCCATTATAATTATCTTGGTTAAAAGAACACTTCAATATTCTTGATAGTTTATTCTTCTAAATGAATTACACTGTGAGTTTGTCAGAGTCTATAATGTATTCATTTGGGATCTTGGTTTTGCATAAAATCTATAAATATTTGCTTAGGAATTATTGTCCTTGCTACTGTATTTGGTTTTTCCAATAAGAAGCAATATATATCTTTCCAATTATTCTTCTCATCTTTTATTTCTCCCATTAGGAGTTTTAAATTTTATTTGAATAATTAAATCATTTATGTCTTGAATTAAATAGATATGCATTTAATGATTTCAATTGTAATAGAATCTTTTTTATTGTGTTTCTAGCTATTTGTCATGGATCTAAAAGAATGCAATTGAGTGTTATATTTGTTTTTTTTTTTCCCTAAAAAGTTATTACCAACCTTTCAGGAAAATTTACTGTATTTTTCTGCAGTGCATACCACTAGCATTTCTAGTGCTATGTTTTTAAAATGTGGGTTTAAAAAAAATCCAACTAGATATTTTTGGTTTGAAAATAGTCTGCATTCATCCTGGAGAAAATCCAAATAAGAAAAATTTTAGGTCCTTCTTTTCCCTCCTCAAAGATATCTTGAGTAAAGGATGCTTCACTTTTTAGATGAGGTATTTGGGGATGAGGCAGTTAGAAATATCAACACAAGTTATAAATCTTTCTGGTCAATACTTGACCAAAGATAATTTAGTACTGCCATGGGTTCAATCAATGTCTGCATGTGTAGTCCAGGGCCCAGGAGTATATTTACTCAAAGATACTATTTGGAAATTCTACACTCTTTCTTCAGCATTTTTTTTTTTTTGAGTGTGTGCAGCATGTAAAGGAGATCAAAAGTCTGAAATTAAGATTAAAAGATAAACCAGAGTAAAATTTCTCTTAAATGTTAATATGTTTTCGATTCATTTCCAAATTTTCCTTACTTCATTTTTTGCTAGTCACCATCTGTCTTTAATTATAGCTTAACTCAATTTCCTTTAAAAGTCCTTTTTCCAAATTAAAAAAATTTTTCTCTAAGTATTTTCTAAATTTCAGTTGTTTGAACTTAAGAAATTATGAAGCCCTTCTGAGTCTCCATTTCAGTATTTGTAAAATGAGAACGAAAAAGTGTTTTGCATGTGTCCCTAGGTGGTTGTTTGAATCATATAAAATGGTTAGGGCATCTTTTCCTTTGTAAGCATGGTTGGCCATTGAGGACCAAGTCAGCTAAACTCAATAAGAATATGTTAAATGTACTTCATGGCTATCATGGTTCCATTTAATTACAAGAAAATGCAAATATAAGTGAAATACAAAATAAAGTTCCCATCTTCCCTAGAAAATGCTTCTAAATATTAGCAGGCACACAAATCTCCCAGGTCTTGACAAGTGGCAGATTCTTATTCAGTTAGTCTAGGGTGAAGCCTGAGAGTCTGCGTTTCTAACAACCTCTAAGAGATGCTGATACTACAGATGGCAAGATCCCTATAGTGTAAATCATACACAACAGAGGCAGAGACCAGGAAAACTAGATAACCTTGAATATCCAAATAAATCACTGTGGGCCAGAAAATGGAAGATGGGACGGGATTCAGTCTGAGATTCTTTCCACTGTTGGTAAGACGTACCACAATCTTAACAGGGGGGGACAAAATAGTACGTCTTTTATCAGGTTCTGCGGATTCATGCATTTAAAGTTGCTCAAAATGGCTTCTGACAAAAAGGTATGGGGGTGCCTAGCCAAGAAACGATGGTATTAAGTTGCTGCTGGAGCTCAATATTACATATGCACATACATACGGAAAGTTAAGATAGCTTAGACATACATGCAATACTTATGTTCACATATGACCTTATTATCAATCAGGATAGTTTTGGGGTGTGTGATATTATTAAAGGCAGCATTTAGCCTTCACTAAGCACCATTTAAACTCCCTGGACAGGCAGAAGCAATTCCTTCCTACATGCCAAACAGCTGCCTCTGGAAAGAATGTTACTGGCTTCTCATCTCCAGCACTGGTCTGCAGAATAGCTATAAAACTGGGTAAATTAACAGCTCACTGACTCATTTGGTGTCCCATCCCTTGAGGACTCAGTGCCTGATGGTCCTGATCACCCCCATTCTCATTCTCTTGCTCACCCTCTTTCTGGCTATCAAATCTGGGTCATTCTTTGCCTTTACCCTGAGACCGGAGTCACTGCAATAAGCTCACATAGCCCCATGTGAACCCTTGACTTCAGCCAGAGAGGTCAGCTCACTGTTTCCTGAGCAGGCCTTCTGCTTTCTGCTCCTGGACTGGCCCTTCTCTTGCATTCTTTCCAGCCAGTCAGGTCTTTCCCATCCTGAACTCACCTCAAAGCCTGCCTCCTTTGTGAAGCCTTCCAAGATTTATACTTCCAATACATATGAATCCTTCAGTAAGTTATTGGCTCTACTATCCACTGACAATTAATCATTTGCTGCTGTGATATCGCTTTTCTGTTGCTGCTTTCCATTGTCATTTAAAATGTATATTCAGCTCTTTAAGACTTGATATGTTGGTTTTCCTGTTACAAAGTTTCCTTGAAGTTATTTGGTTCTTATATGTTCTTGCATATTATACTCTTGCATATTATACAGAGTCCCAAACAACATAAATGTAAAAAGTTGCTTTGACTTGATGAACTAATTCTACAGATTTTCTGGATGATCTTGGTGAATGTAGAAGGCCATTCCATTAAACTGTTCACTCGGGCATCCACCAGCTTAACTGAAGTGAAACAACTTTAGACACGTGGATAGGATCCATAGAAGTCTTTCTGGTTCCCTCTTAAACGTACCCCAAAGCTGACGGTCCCTGAAGCCCGACCCTCCCCTTGGGCTGGCCCTGTTGCCACGGAACCACGTCCTCTGGCTGCAGGCAGCTCGTAAGCTGCCACCTAAGAGAAGATGGGTATTACCTAGGTCTACTTGTCCTCTTTCCCCTCATAGTCCCCTCCCAGGGGGGAGTGTGGCATCTCTCTAAAGAGGTATATGCACTGAAGCTGGGAAACCACGTGTAACTGAAGGCACAGGCAAAGGCCTGAGTGGGGGCTGGAAGAGGTGCCCCTCATGTGCGGAGTCATGTCTATGACACATTCTTCACACACACCCCTGCCTCCATCCTCAGAACCCTCTCTCTTGTGATAAAACACGGTGTCTGGCTCTGTCTTTCCATCCTCGTTGGGGGTCCAGGGTTCTAGGCTGGATGGCAACTCTAGTCAACCAGGCCTGGTTCTCTGTTCCCACTCTGTGTGGGTGGGGTAGGGCGGGGCAGGCCCCGGCCCAGAGAGGCAGTCCAGCCCCGATACACACAGGCTCCCTTGTAGGCACCAAGTAAGGATCTTAGCTTCATGGGTCCAGCACTGGCTTCAGGCCATCCCTTCTCCCTTGCCCCCAAGTTCCAACCCTTTTAGATCACTAAATTATGTGACTAAGAAAGGCAGAGATTTAAATTGTTACTTCTGATCATTGATGTCTGACATGTGTTCAGCTCTGAGAAATCATAGCTGCCACCCAGCAAAATGACTGGGGAGAAGCGAGCTTTTGCCTCTGTTTTGGTCTCTGCTGGCAGCTATAAGACTGCAGTGGTCATCTTGCCCTGATGAGGTCAGAATTGGACTTTCACAGGGCGCCCGAGTGGCTCAGTGGGTTGAGATTCCATCTTCGGCTCTGGTCACGATCTCAGGGTTCATGGGTTCAAGCCGTGAGTCAGGCTCTGTGCTGACAGCTCAGAGCCTGGGGCCTGCTTCAGATTCTGTGTTTTTTTTCTCTCTCTGCCCCTCCCCTGCTCCCACTCTGCCTTTCTCTCTCTTTCAGAAATAAATAAACATTAAAAAAAAAAAAAAAGAATAGGGCTTTCATCTTGCAGCCACACCCTAGCTACTTGACCCATAGGTTTAGCTATTCTTTCCTCTGCCTACTCCTTCATCTGAGCCTGAGAGGCTCTTCCTAGAAAAAGAAATGAAAACAAATGGGCCTTCTTCTTCTAGGTGGAGGCAGAGCATCAGGGACTGGAACCAAGGGAAGAAAGAAAGAGTAAGACGTTGAGAGAAGAGATTGAGGCAAGTTGTATCTGGGGCCCAGGAATAGTGTTCAGATTTGGTCGCCAGTTCCTGACTCCTTACCTGGTTAAGAGGGCAGGTTTGCCGGGCAGGGAATTATGTAAGAGGAGCTGGAGGGTAGATATAGAACAAGGAGTCTCTGGGGAGCTTATACTCCTGTGGGCACAGAATTGCGTGATTGATAGACTGAGTGATTATTTATTGAGGACGCACGTATGCTTTCCTGAACTATACCAACATGCTCCGGACCTTATTCTATGTAGAGGCTGTACTTTAAAATATCACAATTCACCTGACCTACTGTCTTTTATGATGGTTGATCTTAAATGCAAGAATAATGATAGAGTGAGTGTCCCACCTAGGGAAGCTTATTTAGAGCTTGCTTGGGATGATCTGAGAGTTGCTGTGCAATCTTTCCTACTTATCTCCCCTTACTTCCTTCAAAAAATGAAATCTAACTCATCACTAACCAAAGAACCTGAAGTTGCATGTTAGGATTTTTTGAGTATCAACATATCTTAACTCCTAAAGTCTTTAGTTAAAAAACAGTGTCTTATACTTCTCCAAAGAGGACATCCAGATGGCCAACAGACACATGAAACGATGCTCAGCATCGCTCCTCATCAGGGAAATACAAATCAAAACCACACTGAGATACCACCTCACGCCAGTCAGAGTGGCTAAAATGAGCCAATCAGAGAACTCTAGATGCTGGCGAGGATGTGGAGAAACGGGCACCCTCCTACACTGTTGGTGGGAATGTAAACTGGTACAGCCCCTCTGGAAAACAGTGTGGAGGTTCCTAAGGAAACTAACAATAGAACTCCCCTATGACCCAGCAATAGCACTGCTAGGAATTTACCCAAGGGATACAGAAATGCTGATGCATAGGAGCACATGTACCCCAATGTTCATAGCAGCACTCTCCACAATAGCTAAAACATGGAAAGAGCCTAAGTGTCCATCAACAGATGAATGGATCAAGAAGATGTGGTTTATCTATACCATGGAATACTACATGGCAATGAGAAACAATGAAATCTGGCCATGTGTAGCAACATGGATGGACCTTGAGGGTGTTATGCTGAGCGAAATAAGTCAGGCAGAGAAGGACAAATATCATATGTGTGCACGTATAGGAGGATTAGGAGGAGCTTAACAGAGGACCAAGGGGGAGAAGAAGGGCGGAAATGGTGGGGGAAAGGGGGAGAGGCAAACCATGAGAGACTCTTGAATGCTGACAAAAACTGAGGACTGGTGGATGTGGGGGGGAGGAGGGGTGGGCATGGAGGAGGGCACTGGTGGGGATGAGCACTGGGTGTTATGTGGAAACTAATTTGACAATAAACTATTTGTAAAAAAAAAAAAAAAAACAGTGTCTTATAGACAAGAGAAAATAAAGCTTATTCAGAATTATTTCCATATTTGGAAAATAATGTAATTCTCCCTTAGTAACTCCATAAACGAAAAAAAATACAGTCTAATGTAATACTTAAATGTAAAAGCAAAAAAACCCCCTAAATCCTCAAAATATGAGAAGAATATAGAAAAATGTTTACTTATTCCATGCCAGAAGAGCGTTTCTAAAGCAATGGGGGAAAATATGAAGGAAAAAAGTAGATTTGACTACATAATAATTCAAGAATTCAGTTTGTTGGAATTGACTATAAACACTATTAAATAGTAAATGTCAAATTGGGGGAACTTGCGATAAATATGGCATGGGACTGATATCATAAATGTATAAAGAGCTTTTCCAAATCATTATAAAACCTATAAGATCTCTATTGGAAAATTGGTTAAAAAAACATGAAGAAAACAATCCATATGGCCATATGAATTAAATATTTAATTTTACTAGCAATCAAAGAAACACAAAATAAAATGATAAAGAAATGTTACCTTTTTGGTAAGAAATTGCCATTAAAAACAGCCAAATGGAACTCAGGTGACAGTGAAGATCTTCAACTCGATATCCCCTCCTTCCCAACAGAGCCTTTCTCTGTCCCTCTTTCCACTCCATCAGGGACTGAACTTGTCTTTCAGCATTTCTGTATCTTTCATTCCCCTGAAATAATTCTTTCTCTTTTGATTTCTTGAGCATCCAATGGTCTTCACTTGCTTTGGGTCTTTGGGTATCTGGGGTAGTGTTGAAAAGGAAAGAACAGAGCATGGATGGGAAGGAACTCTGGAATAATTATATCATATTTCTAGACCCATTCCTTTACTTAGAAGAATATCTTATTTTATTATTATTATTATTATTATTATCTTATTATGACTCTAGGCCAAATAACCTCTGGTTCTCCCTGCCAAACCTAATAGACACTTCCAGTAGAGAATGATTATAATGCAACTCAGAAGCCAGTAACTCTAGCCTTAATAAATGATAAGGGTTACTCTCTTGGCCCATACTTGGCCCACGAGCCCAGGCCAAGCTTATCTTGACTCCTTGCCTGGCTAGGACTCTGTATTTGGCAACTTTAGTGTTGCTTTCATCACTATTTCAGAATTTTGTCATCTTAATTTTGTGTTCTGTCACATTGCTTTGCCCCCAACCCCTGGGGTAAATTCCCATGTTCTCTGCTCCCTGTCTCTATTCTCTGCTTCCCCAAAAAAAGACACGGGGTCACACTGGCTATGCCCACTGCAGTTCATGTGCTGTACAATATCAATTTCCTATTGATTTTCCTGGGCACGTCCCATAATGTCTGGTCTAAACATGGTCTAAACATGTCCACAAGTCTCCTCTGGTAATTGCAATAGTAATAACAACAACAAATTGAATTTTACATTTTATGATTCCCACAGTGC
The DNA here is from genome assembly GCA_017311185.1 of Proteles cristata cristata. Taxonomy (NCBI): domain Eukaryota; kingdom Metazoa; phylum Chordata; class Mammalia; order Carnivora; family Hyaenidae; genus Proteles; species Proteles cristata. The sequence goes on along the minus strand of JAESUZ010005330.1, from coordinate 1,306,357 downwards.
CTAGCAAAGCGGTAACATTTACGAGTTGTCCAAATAATCTTTCTCAAGCTCAAACTACTTTACAAATATATGGAATGTGAGTCACAAGTTCCAGAACTTGTGCCTACGGGTTTCTGATGAGCTCACTGTTTCAGCAGCCAGAGTATTTTAGCACCTTTATGGACCTATTATTACGTAGTTTCGGAGCCTTCCATCTTTTCAGAGAACAATTCTATCATTTCTTGTCTAGTTTGAGTTTTGTCCTCCCCGCACAAAGAAACAATGAGGTAATCCAAATAACTGCTTGTTCTGTTTGGAAATGAGGCCAGAGATAGCAACATCTGAAATAATTCTTTCTTTTTTGATTTCTGGAGCATCCAAAAGAGTGTGTACTGTAATGGCTTTGAAGATCTAAATAGTAGTCTTCCTGGGTGGGGAATGGGCAGCATGAAACCAGGGTCCCTGCCCTGACCTGAGTAGCCCATGTCACTCATTGAACAGTGGACTTGGCGGCTTTGGCAGGTGCATTCTGGGCTATGGAGCCCTTCAGGCTGCGGAGAAAAAGAAGGGCTCGGCGCTCCAGGGGTTGCTGCTCGTCTATACCTTCCTTGGAAGTGGTGATTTACCCAGTCCCATTTCTGTCCTCAGCATACAAGCCGTGGAAAACTACTGCCTTTCTTCACCCTGAATTGGTCATCAGTGTGAATATCAGCCAGATCTTTCCAAAGCATGTTCCACATAATACTCATTCCACAGGAGATCAGTTGAATCAGGTTTGGTGTCACAGAGTCTTTAATATGCTTAGCTGTTTCCTAAATATCCATGAAGAGTGGCATTTTAAATATTCCTGTGACTATAGAAGACTTTTCTACATGGCCCAAAAGTAGAGTTTAAGCATTCCATGCAAAAGGTTTTGGGAAGTATTGCTTAATGCTAGTATAAACATACAGTAGCATGGTACTTATTTACTTAGTATGTAAGAGAATGAGCTATTGTGCAGAATGAATTTTCTGGATGCCTAAAAACTAACTCTCTTTTGAATACCATTTGGCCAACAATGTTTCTGAAATATATCACATACGTGATGGGATACCATTCTGAGGTATTTACGATGTTTCTTCTCTGCATTTATCCTTTTTCCTTTCCTTTATCCAAACAGAGTCAGCCTTCTTTGGCTCACTGCTCAGACAGAGAATAGAGCAGGGTGGAAGGCAGGAGCAGCCTGTACATCTGTCTGACTTTCGTGTGCCAAAGGGTCTAGCTCTTAGAACAACTTAAAGGATTTGCAGAGGGGGTGAGAGAGAGAGGGTTCAGGACATAGAAACGTGAGAGGAGAAAGATTATCCCCCAGACTAAGAATAAATGTACCCCCGAGCAGAGGGAATAAAAAGGAGAAGAGCAGAGAAGAGGCAGAGGGAAGGAGAGAAGGGGGAGGCTTGGGAAGAGCAGAGAGAGGTGGAGACAGAGCACAGAGATCTGGGCCTAGAAAGGAATGCTTGAGTGGTACATCCAGGGAGAAGCACCGGAAAGATCTTTGTTCTCCAAGACTGGATCAAAAGAAGCAGTGAACTGAGGCTAGGGTGGGGAACAGATGTGCTGACAGGAAGGAGACCTCACCTGTGTGTGCAGGTGACTCAGGGACCACTTGATCAATGTTTTGATATTACTGACATCTCGTGGGGTCTTTGACATACCCTCAGAATGGGGTGGAGGGGTGCCATGAAAGCTTGAGGTTTGCATTCCCAGTCTCATCAGTAAGATAGAGGCCCGGGATAGAAATGATTGCAAACCAAAAAAGTTCAAGTTCTTGCAAATTTTGCTTGTGTGAAGCATCATGCAATCTATTCCACGGCTGGAACTGGCTCAGGGTCAGGTCCAGAAGGTCTGTTGAGGAGGAAGCACCTTCACCCCACCCCACACCCTGCAGTGTTATAGGTTTTGGTGATTTTTCCATTTTTGTGTCTGCTGTTTATATAGTTTTCCTGTCCTCAGTGGAGCTCTCACATCTCAATACTTATCATGGGCATACATAGTTCTAGCGCTCTCTTTTCCTGTCCAAATTTGCTCTCCTTTATGTTTTTTGGCCAGGGAGCCAGATAACGAAGCTTCTTAGAATTATACATAAAGGGAAAGGAAATCAGTTTTGAGAGTCGGCTCCTTTTCCTCACCTACAGAGTAAGGGAGGTGTAATAGATCATTGCTAAGGTCCGGTCCAGCTCTAACATTTTATGATTCCTCTGAATAAAGTGTGTGAGCTTTTATGTGCCGTTTTGGAACATCTACTTTCCCCATTTCCTGATTCCTAGCCACGTTCTCAAGGGATGAAGTTGCTCAGCCATGACCTCTTGAAAAGTAACATTATTTAACTTGGTGTTTTTTGCTGAATTCACAATTCATCCATTCATTAAAAAAATTATCAAGCATCTACTGTGTGCTCAGTGCTGTACTGTATGATTAGAATACAAAAATTATTACAAGGTCTCTCCCTGAAGGAGTTCACAGACTAGAGTACGGGTTCCCAATCTTGTCTGCAATCATGGAACCCTTTAGGAATTGGATGAAAATCCGCTATATTATAGTCCAGTATTTACTGAGCACTAAATATGTACGAGGTTCTGTTCCAAATATTACAAATATCTATGAGGGAGTGTTATTACCTGCATATACAGATGGAGAGATAAAGAACCATGCATGAGGACACATGGCCAATTAAGTGGTGGGACCCACAGTTCACTCCAAGGCAGTACAAACCTGAAGCCCACATTTTTCAGCTGGGATAATGGTGTTTCTGAAATCAACAACAAAAGCAACATGGTAACAACGACAATGGTTTTTGAGAATCGATGTCATGTGCTAAGCTCTGTATGTTAATTTTCTCTTTTACTAACAACATCATCAGTGAGAACTTTCATTATATGCACATTTCAGTAGAAATCCCCTTGGCTTAAAAGGGTTAAATAACGTGTTCCAAGGTACACATCTAATATGAGGGGAGAGGGGATACAAAGTGCGATTTTGGTACAGTTTTTGATGGTTCATGAACTTCTTGTCGTCTGGCCAAGAGGAAGAGATAGATGAGAAATATATTGATTTGTGGTAGTGTAATGGGAAGGTCGATGGGACTAGCATAAATCACTCTGCAGGATCAGGAAAAGTTTCCCGGCAGAAGGCATACCTTAGCTGAGTTTAAAGGATAACTAGGAACATACATCGGACATCAAGGCGGGAGAAGGGCATTGCGGTCAGAGGAAAGAGTGCATGCAAAAGGCAGGAACAGAAGACAATAATGTGACCTGGGAGACTGCAGACTTTGAGTGTTGCTGGTGTCTGCTGTGCTTGCGGGCAGGGCAGGAATGAGTGGGTCTGAGAAGGCAGACGGGAGTGAGGTCACATGGCCGAGGCGTCAAGCAAAGGCTTTTGAACTTTACCTGCCTTTTGGGGAGCCACTGTAGGCTTTATGTGTGGGGGTGCCTTGTTTGTGAATCCTAGCAGCAGGGTGCATGGAGGCTGGCAGGAAGACCACTGGACCGGAAATAGAAAAAAAGTGAGTTAGGTTATTGTGATCAGTGCTAGATGGGATGAGAGTCCGAGTTAAGACACTGGTAGTAAAGAATTTTTTAAAATGTTTATTTATTTATTAAGAAGGAAAGGGGGAACGGAGGGGCAGAGAGAGAGAGAGAAGTAAAGAGAATCCCAAGCAGGCTCCTCACTGTCAGCACAGAGCCTGTCATGAGGCTGGATTCTATAAACTGTGAGATCAGGACCTCAGCTGAAATCAGGAGTTGGATGTTTAACCAGCTGAGCCACCCATGGGCCCCTGGTGGTAAAGATTAGATTGAGAGATATTTAGAGATAAAACCAAAGAGTAGTAGTAGCAAGTGATGGGGAGTCTCGGAGACTCCCAGGCAAAGCCTGGGGCCTGTTTGTCAGCTGCCTGGAAGCCAATCTAGAAAGATTGGTAAAACGACACAGAAAATGAATGAAATGGTGAAAATCATATTGTCCAGTTTCATTGAGGGATATTTCTAACTATAGTTGAGGGTACATAGCCTCCATGATGATGAAATGGTGTTGGGAGGCTTAGAGGCCCAAGTAACCAACATCAGGTGTTATGGGTTGAATTATGCCCTCCATTCATATGTAGAAATCTTAATTCCCTCTCAGAATGTGAACTTACTTGGAAATAGGATCATTGCTGATGTAACTCGTTAGGCCTAAATGAGGTCATACTGGAGACGGTGGTCCCCTAACACAATATGACTGGTATTCTTTCGTAAAGGGGAAATTTGGACCCAGACAAATGCACAGGGACAACGTCATGTGAAGATAAAGACAGAGATCATGGTTATGTCTCTACAAGCCAAAGAATGCCAAAGACTGCCAGGAAACCACTGGAAGCTAAGAGAGAGGCCTAGGACAGTTTTCCTCACTGCTCCCTGAAGGTATCAAGCCTGCTGAAATCTTGATTTTGGACTTACAGACTCCAGGACTATGAGAATAATTATGTGTTTTCTTCAGCCCCTCGGTCGGTGGTATTTGCTACAGCAGGCCCTAGGAAGCTAACACACCACATATGCACAGATGGTCTCCAAACTGCTTCCTAAGGGAAGTCAGAGTGACCAGAGTGACCGACTGGGACAAGTTGGTCCCCCTAAGAGAGAGGGTCTGCTTCACTGTGGCTTGAAGGTGTGAGGCCAGAGCTGAACTGCTCGGGACATTGGGGCGTGGGGAACACAGCCACAAGTGGCCCTCCTGCTCTCTTCCCACAGACAGGTGGGAAGGGTCTGAAGGTCTCCTCCCAAATGTCAGATAGTCATTGAACAAATGCTACTTTGAAGGGTTGCCAAGCTGAGTGGCTGCTGGTCCCAGTCTCCGAGCAAGGGACAGATAGGAGTGGAGAAAGCCTGGCAGGAAACATGGTGTCTGTTTAGGGCACGCCAAGTTTAAGGTAACTGTGATACATCTGAGAGGGAGTGCTGGTCGTAACCACCAGAGGGAAATGAACAGGAAGTGTATTTGGAATATGGATCTTGAAAGGAAAGAAAGCTGGAAGAAGCTGCTGATATTCCAGAATATCAGCAGGGTGCATGGGAGACATGGCCCCGGATCACTGCAAGTCGTTGACAATGAGGAAACTGTAGTGAGAAGGAAAGTCAAGGTAGGGGAAGAATGCCAAGCAGGCAGAAAGCAAGAGGTTGCCTGACTTATTCAAGAAGGTGAGAGAGCTGGACATATGGAATGTCTGTGTATGTTCAGACAAACACATGGATGCTATTATGCTATCCTGCTGGGAAGACATCCATTCCCAGTGCCTCTCTCAGTCCATGAAATAGCTCCCCCGGCCATATTAAATTGTACTTGACTACCCTGAACTTCAGGAAGTGGGAGTTGCCATGTGATACTAGCATTCGGTGTGTACATCCATCGTCACATTTTCCTCTTTCCTCCATTTCCTGGCCCAGGAGAGAATCTCAGTTTATTGACTTATAATTCAAGGATGAATGAATGAGAAAAATAAAAAAGCCCTTTTCAGATGGAGTGGATTTGGGGTATAGTTAAAGCCTGTCTATCATTTCTTGGTGATCCCGTGGTTGTTCATTTCTGGTAGAAACATATGCCCTGAATCATAACCACAACAGGATTATACCTTACATTTGCAGCAGCTTTGTACTTTAGCAAGTGCTTTCACATGCATTATCTCACATGGTCCTTGCATACTACTGATGTGAATTCTGGTGTGAGGTTATATGATCTCATCATTATTACAGGTAAGATATTAATTTGTTGACCTAGTAATAACTGAAGATTCCACCCTGTGATCCTCATAGACACTTTTTATAAACCCAGTGAGAACTTATAGTCTCACACAATAGGAATAAAGACTTAAAGGAATTAAGAGACAAATAATTATTTAACCCATTGTTTAAGTAAAACACTGGCCTATACATTGAAGGAAGATGTAAAATGACATTAGAGCCTCTGTCTTCATAGAGCTGGGGATTTGGTTGGGAAGACAAGATGAACAAACAAGAAGATGATTCAGTAAAAGGAACTTAGAGATCAAATGTGTAAAGCTGATACAAGTTAAAAGGGGAATGAGTGATTGCTGTGGCATGTTCAAATGAGAGGTTCATTGAGAAGATGGGGCTGAAAGGCTCTCATCCTGTAGGAGGAGAAGGGGGAAGCTTCTAGAAGGGGATGCACTGCTCATCCAGAGACTTTAAAAATGAAACTTGTTAAGCTTTGGCTTGCTTTTTGGAAAGAGAAGAAGGACTGCCACCAGCTGGCACACCTGTGCCCAAAAGCACAGGAATGGACCTTCCTTGTTGAGCTTTGGAAGGTGGTTTTTGCAGAGTTTACATGTGTCCTGAAGCAGGTGGAATATTCGGTGTGGGCAGTGGCTTATTGCACTGGAAAATTTTGCAAACAGAAGGCTAGAACCTGTTTAAGGGTTAGCCCATTAAAAACAAAAACAAAAAAACCCACTCCAGCCTAATTAGCCTTTCCAATTTAGAGTGAGTGCTCTATTCATGTATTGGATTTGATGCAAAGTTTTGCTACATAAAGTGTAGGCCATGGACCGGCAGCATCAGCAACACCTGGAAGCTTGTAAAAATGCAGAATTTCTGAACTCCCTGCAGATCTACTGAATCTGAATCTGCCTTTTGATAACATCTCTATAGGCACATCAAAGGAAATCAGTTATCAGGAACTCAGAGTATGTCTTTGCACTCAAAGAAGGTTGATAAGGTTATTTATTTAACACATGATGGTCCTAGTCACCACAGTGGAAACTTACACATCAATTTATATTATTTCTACTCATTAACATATTCTTAGATGCAACTTGCAGCCTAGGGATAGCATCCTGCCCCTTCAGCACCTTCCGCAGGGCAGCAGCAGCCCAGCTCTCTGCCCTTGCATTTGCTTTTGGGGACGAGGTCGTTAGATTCTGCTGAGTTGGGCATGGGCATCTGGTGTGCACAGAGGGAAAAACAAGGGCTTCATAGACAGATGCGGATTCAAATTTAACTTACCTTTCAGAACCTGTATCCTTCTTCATAGAACAGGGCCATAAAAATGATGAGATTACCTACCATACCGGTTTGTGAAGTTTAAAAAGATAAATTATGCAAAGCACCTAGGAAAGTGTCTGGCATATTGAGAGTACTTCCCTCCAAAAGCAAAAGCAAAGTTAATTCTATCCTTATGCCTCACAAGTAGCTTGTTGTCTAACCTTTAGTATGTCATTCAGCCTCTTTGGGATTCAGCTTTTACTGCTCTATAATGAGAGCCCGGGATGAGATGATCCCTAAAATCTTCCCAGGGCATACCAGTAAAATGCTCCTGTGTGCAAGGAGAGCACACACTGGGGTGGCTACTGTCTCACTCGCCTGCCCCCATCCCCCCCCTTGGGCTTCCCAGGCTTCTGCGTTCCCCTTCGCAGCCCTCTGCCACCTGTTTCTGGAAGCCAGGCCTGGCAGGACTATTCCTTGAAGGACCAGTTACTGCCAGGCAAGCTGACAACCCGGGTGAAATCCATAGCACCCAGGAATACGAACACCCCCCAGGATGCCAGCTTTGAGAACACAGGTCCACTGGACGTGGTTGGCTGTTGACACAGAGACCCCAGATGGGCCACATCCCTCTCCCCAGACACTGTAATCCTACTTAAAGGCAGTGTAAGGAGCTCAGGGCGATGTTGCACAAATAGGTGCCACCCATAAGTTTCTTCATATCACACCTGAAACGAAGTCATGGGGCTCAATTTTAAGGGAGGAGTTGTGGTAACATGCAAATTATTGAATTATGAGGTTTAAAACAATCATGTGAACTCCAGTTCCACGTGGCAAATTTGGCTAAGCAATTTTGCGTTTGGCTGGGATTTCTTGAAACACGAGAGGGTGCCTGCTGTATGGTTGGGAGGTGCTGACGGAAGCACTGCCAAGGTGGTGAATTTGGGTTTTGTCTTTCCTGCTGACATAAAGTTTTCACCTGAGCCGGTGTGTGTTTCTGGTCCTTTCTGAGGCACAAAAGCAAAACAAAAACAAAGCCCGAAGACAACAAAAACCAATTGTTTCTTTCTTGAGGATTTGAGTTTGGAGGGCAAACAAGACTTGCTTGTTCCTTTGCTTGACGGTGTTTGCTTTTTCTGAGGCTGGCCTCTCTGAGCTGTGCTCCCTTCTGTCATACGTGCCTCATCATTCCTCCCATTTCAACTCTCCAAGATTCCTTCTCCCCGGGAACCGTGTCCACATTCTTAAAACCATCTCACTGATGGGAGAGCCATCACATGGTAGCCAAACAGAACATTTCTCTCACAGGATGCTTCTCCAGTGCCAGAGAGGCCATTATGACTCTTTCCGCCTTCAACTAAAAGATTTGACTTCAACTCTCTGTAGCTGCTCTGAATTTTGAAAAACAAATGAATCAATATGTCAATAAATACGTACCAAGCCCCTGTTCTGTACCCTCTTGTCAGAGGAGTGGAAGAGCAGAGCTTCACAAATATGAATATCAGCATCACCAAGAGCAGAGTAGTGTGGACTCCGTGGAGAGCGTGGTGCAGCCAGGAGGCAGGGGTGTTGGGATAAGCTAAGAGGCCTTTGGCAAATACACAGTTTCAGCCAAGCCAAGTTTTACTTTAGGAAATAGTGTGAATATTCTACTTTTAAAAATTATATTAATAGTGCTTAGATCATTTACCATAGAATAAAAGCAATTCTCTTGGAACGTGTTCTTTTTCTGCTTATTAATTTAAAAGATTTTTTAATTTAAAAAGATGTTTAATGTTTATACATTTTTGAGAGAGAGAGGGAGAGGTTGAGAGAGAGAGAGCAGGGGAAGGCCAGAGAGAGAGGGAGACGCAGAATCCAAAGCAGGCTCTAGGCTCTGAGTTATCAGCACAGAGCCCAACGCAGGGCTGGAACTCAAGAACTGTGAGATCGTGACCTGTGCCAAAGTCAAACACTTAACCAGATAAGCCACCCAGGTGACCCTAAAAGTCTTTTTTTTTTTTTTAAAGTAACTTCAGATTCACAGTATAATTAAGAGGAAAGTAAGGAGATAAGGAGATTTCCTATATGCCTGTCTCTGCACATGCAGAGCCTTCCCTGTTAGCAACATCTCCAACCAAGGCCGTACATTTGTCATAACTGACAGATTTACACGGACACACCATTTACACCTGAAATTCATCGTTACCCTAGGGTTCACTCTCTAGGTGTCATAGATCCTATGGGTTTGGACAAATTGTTATGATAGGTATTTATCATTATGGTATCATACAGAATAGTCTTACTGCCCTAAATGTCATTTCTGTTCTGCCTATTCATCCCTCCCCACCTCAGAAACCACTGATCTTTTAATTGTCTCCATAGTTTTGCCTTCTCCAGAATGTGGAATCATATAGAATGTAACCTTTTCCGATTGACTTCTTTCCATTAGTAACAAGCATTTAAGTTTGCTCCATGTCTTTTCATGGCTTGATAGCTCATTTCTTTTTAGTGTCGAATAGTATTCCATTGTTGGGATGTACCCGTCACTCATTCACCTCCTGGAAGATATCTTGGTTGTTTCCAAGTTTGGCAATTATGAATAAAGTTGCTATAAACATTTGTTTGCAAGGTTTTTTGTGGACTCAAGTTTTCAACTCCTTAAGGTAAATACCAAGAAGTATGATTGCTGCATGGTATAATAAAAGTATATCTAGTTTGGCCCATTTTTAAATTGAGTTGCTTCTTTTCTTATTGTTGAGTTTTAAGAGTTCTTTGTAGTTTTGGACAACCATGGTACCGTCGGTGTTGTATTTAAAAAGTCATTGCCAAGGCTATTTAGGTTTTCTCCTGTGTTATTTTCTTTTAGGAGTCTGTGGTTTTGCATTTTACATCTAAGTCTATGATCATTTGTGTTAATTTTTGTGAAGAGCTAATTCTGTCTGTGTCTAGATTAATTTTTTTTGGCATGTGGATGAACAGTTGTTCCCTTCCCATTTGTTGAAAAGATTATCTCTTCTCTTTATGATGTTGCCTTTGTTCCTTGTCCAAGATCAATTGACCACATTTCTGTAGGTCTGTTTCTTAACTTTCTATTGCTCTGTTGATATGCTTGTGCACCCTTTTGCCAATATCACACTGTCTTGATTACTGTTGCTTTGTAGTAAGACTTCAAGTTGAGTAGTGTCAGTCCTCCAAATTTTAATGTTCACAAAATCTGTAGTGATGTCTTTTTCTGATATTAGTCATTAGCGTTTTCTCTCTTTTGTTCCTAGTTACTCTCTTCTATTGTCTGAATGTTTGTATCCCTTCCAAATCCATGTATTGAAATTCTAACTCCCAAAGATGATGGTTTTGCAGGTGGGATATATGGACGGTGCTTAGGTCATGAGGGCGGAAGCTTCATGAGTGGGATTAGTGTTCTTAAAAGAGAAACCCACAGAGATTCCTTGCCTTTTCCCCACGTGTGGACATAGTGAGAAGACATTGGCTATGAAATAGGGACAGCACTCTCATCAGAATGTGACCATGTTGATGCCTTTATCTTAGACTTTCCAGCTTCCAGGATTGTTCTGTTTTTGTTTTGTTTTGTTTTCAGTCTTTGTTCTCTTTGCTTTTCAGTTTTGGGATTTTATTGATAAACCCTTGAGCTCAGAGATTCTTTCCTTAGCCATGTCTATTTTACTAATAAGCTCATCAAAGATATTCTTCCTTTCTATTACAATGTTTTTGATCTCTAACATTTCTTTCTGGTTCTTTCTTAGAATTCCTATCTCTCTACTTACATTGCCTATCTGTTCTTGCATGCTTTTAAATTCCCAGTTGTTGTTTTAAATTCCCAGTGAGCGAATTTCAACTTTCTTGCCATGTCTGGTTCCAATGTTTGCTCTGTCTCTTCAAATTGTGGGATTTTTTTTCCTTTTAGTATGACTTATAATTTTTTCTTGATAGTCAAGTATTATGTACCAGGTAAAAGGAACTTCTGTAAATAGACATTTAGTAATGTGGTTGTCAGGTGTGGGGAGAGAAGAAGTGGTCCTATGATCAGGTTTAATTTTTTCAGTGAGCCCTTGGATTGTGAATTTCACAACTGTTTCCTAGTTTTCCCCCCTCTCTCTTGAGGTGGGACAGGATGCCTAGTAGACCATAGTTGATTATTTCCCTTCTCCCACAGGAAAGGCTAAAGTGAGACAGAGTTGGGTATTTTCCTTCCCCCAGATAAGTTAAGCTCTGATAATATCCCAGCAGGTTCAGTTCTAGTTAGTTTCTCCTGAGGGCAGACCTTGTTAAGAACAGACTGTTATGGCATATTTTAAAATGGTTCCTTTTCCCCTGGCCCTGCCAGAAGCAAGCGGGGAATTTTCTCTGTAATTACTGAGAACCTGATTAGGTTTCTGGAGGTAAAACTCACAAAATACTTGGTTTCTTTAAAATGTTTAACTTTCAGGCTTGCCTATACTCTACCCTCAGCAATTCATCAATTACATTTCAGATTTTTCTAGTCTGGTTCAGGTTTCCCCAAGCAGTCTCCACTCATGGGTCTGCTCTGGTAAACTATGACTCCTGTATTCACCTGTCTCTCCGATCTTGGGCAGTGTTTTGTCCTGTGTCCTCCCTTCTCTTATGGATCCAAGAAAAGTTGTTATTTATTGCTAGGATGGAGTGTGACTTCTAAGCTCCTTACTGTGGAACTTGAAAATAGAAGTTCTATGTTGGATATTTTTTTAGATGGTTTGCGCCCCCAGTGGACCATTGTAGGCCCCAGCAATGTGCTGGCTCCAGTGTAAGAATATGACCCCAGGAAACATGAGCATAGTAACCACATGGGCTTTCAGAGACATTTCAAATTTAGAATAGCATGTCCAAAAAAAAAAAAAAAAAAAGAATATTCTGTCCAAACTTTTCTCATACATGAACTGGTACTTATAGACCCATAATGAGCTAAATTTTAATTTAGAAAATAAAATTCCCACCAGCTTTTGAGATTTGCAAAGTATTTGTTCTGCCTTCGAAGAGTTACTAATCTGGAGAAAGAAGATTAGCACATATGAAACAACAGACAACATGAAACATGAAACAATACTTTGACTTATTCTCAAAAAAGAATTTGAGACGAAGAATAAGGCTATTTTTAATTGTGTATTGGTGAGTGGTAAATTATGAGGTCTGAAGTTCAGGAAAATGAACGATCAGTGAGGATGGAGGGGTCAGACGGGGACCCCTGTGCTTGAGGCTGGGGAGGAAGAGCTATTTTGGCTTTGAGAGTTACTGAGCATGGTCATTGCCAAGAAGAAGCTGAAGATTTGGGGGCAAAGGACTTCTTACCTTTTCCCAGAGGTCTTGGCCCCTGGGGCGGAGAGGAGCTGGGCTTACAACCTGCAGTCAGTAGATCCTTCCCGTGGTTTGTTACACATGCAAGTGTTCTCTGAGTGGGCCACTCACCAGAGAGAAAGAAGGCTTTTCAAATTATTTGTGAAGTAGCTTTTTCCATACTATTCCACCTCCATTTAGTCTCACAAAGGTCTCTTATTCCTGCATTGTTAGCATCTTTTTGACTTTTCTGAAATGGTGCCTGCACTTATCTTGAAGAACACCCTGAAGGGGGCTCATTCATCCTTCATTTCTTTTATGGGACAGCTTTGTGAGGGGCCTGGAAAACTTTGTATTCATCGCTACTCCGACAAGAACTAGCAGAGCCATAATTTGGGCCCCTAAGAAAGGAACAGGTATTACTATCTTCTGTCTCCTAAACCATAATTTGCTCTGTGGAAGAAGTCACTTTATGGGAGTGGAGTCACTCTCAAGTAACAGCTGGCCACTTAGATGACTCTGAACCAAAGGGCAAATGTGAAGAAGAAAGGACCAGCAAGTAACAAATGGAATATGTACAGTAATATTGGGAAATCACTTAGACTATCTACCTCTCAGTGGGTTTTATAAGTAGGGATGTTTCCAAGGAAAATAGTGAAGTAAGTGGCATATGTTTCTGTATTATCAATAATGCCCAACACCTTGTCTTGTACATAAAAGGGTCACAATAAATATCTGTTGGATAAATGAATAGAACATCTAATTTTAGAGCCATTATATTTTAATGAAAGAGCAACATTTTTTTTAAATAATCTATTGTCAAGTTGGTTTCCATATACCACCCAGTGCTCATCCCCACAAGTGCTCTCCTCCATGCCCATCTCCCCCCTTCCCCTCTCTTCCACCCCCAGCAGCCCTCAGTTTGTTCTCAGCATTCAAGAGTGTCTCATGGTTTGCCTCCCTCCCTCTCCCCAACTATTTTCCCCTTCTCCTCCCCCATGGTCCTCCATTAAGTTCCTCCTAATCCTCCTATACGTGCAAACATATGGTATCTTTCCTTCTCTGCCTGACTTATTTCACTCAGCATAACACCCTCAAGTTCCACCCATGTTGCTACACATGGCCAGATTTCATTGTTTCTCATTGCCATGTAGTATTCCATGGTATAGATAAACCACACCTTCTTGATCCATTCATCTGTTGATGGACACTCAGGCTCTTTCCATGTTTTGGCTACTGTTGAGAGTGCTGCTGTAACATTGGGATCAATGTGACCCTATGCATCAGCACTCCTGTATCCCCTTGGGTAAATTCTTAGCAGTGCTATTGCTGGGTCATAGGAGAGTTCTACTGTTAATTTTTGAGGAACCTCCACACTATTTTCCAGAGGGGCTGTACCAGTTTACATTCCCACCAACAGTGTAGGAGGGTGCCCGTTTCTCCACATCCTCACCAGCGTCTAGAGTCCTCTGATTCACTCATTTTAACCACTCTGACTGGTATGAGGTGGTATCTCAGTGTGATTTTGATTTGTATTTCCCTGATGATGACGGATGCTGAGCATCATTTCATGTGTCTATTGACTATCTGGATGTCCTCTTTGGAGAAGTGTCTGTTCATTTCTTCTGCCCGTTTCTTCACTGTATTATTTGTTTTTTGGGTGTGGAGTTTGGTGAGTTCCTTACAGATTTTGAATCCTAGCCCTTTATCTGATATGTCATTTGCAACTATCTTTTCCCATTCCATCGGTTGTTTTTTTGTTTTATGGATTGTTTCCTTAGAGCAATATTTTTTATAGAGAACAAACTGGTGGCTACCAGAGGAAAGGTGGGTGGGGGGAATGGATGAATAGATAAAAAGCATTAAGAATACATTTCTCTTGATGAGCACTGAGTAGTGTATAGAATTGTTGAATCACTATATTGTACATCTGAAGCTGATATAAAAGACTGTTAATTATACTGGAATTAAAACTAAATGAATACATTTTTAAAAAAAGAGTAATATTTTTTAAAAATGCAATTCTTTTATGAAATAACAGAATCCCAGAACAAGGTATGGCCAGGTATTACTGAAGGTTGTGAAAGAAAAGTCTGCACAGAGTTACATAAAATTTGTTCTACCCTATGAGATACTGTGGATTTTCTTGTTTGAGAAGAAGAAAAAAGATACTCCCCACATTAGACTTCTTGCCAATATTAACATCTTTGATTTTAAGTGATAATATCTGTGAGAACATTACAGTGGTTTAATGTTCTGGGTTGGAATGAGTGTTGTTGACAATAATCGTGGACCCTATTCTGAAATATATACTATGAACTTTAAGGGAGAAGAACTGAGGTCTGGAGAGGGCCTTTGGTTGACCCAAAAGCCATGTGAATGCCTAAGCAGTCATGGGTCACAATTCCTGCTACCCACACATATCTATACACGTGAACTGGTCCCTTACCCCTACTTGCTACTTACTGGGGCCTGATTAAAAAAGAATAGTGCAATCATAAAAAAAAATGAGAAAAATAGAAAAAAGAAAGAAGATTGGAGTACAACACGTGGAACATAAGAGTTGCAAATACAACAAGCCCTTAATAGATGCTTGCTGAATTAAAACAAGAGAGAACAGAGGGTAACAGCTAACTGGGACGTGACCATGAAAGATGGGATGCAAGTAGACAAATGAAAAAAAAATGTAGGAGAAAATGGAATGGCAAAGAGGCCTGTACAGGTTTGCAAGAAACAGAGAACACCCAGGAAGTATGCCACAGGCAAGCCAGACAGCAGAGAGCTAGAAATGAATCCTGTTACCAGTGATAGATGGGAACCACTGAAAAATGTAGAGGGAGCTCCCATCTCCCAATAATGTAAGTACAGGTTTAATCAGCACAGAACAACAGTGTGAAATGGGGGCATTGAGGTGGAAGTCCAAGATTAAGGCAAATCACATGGGGTGTGTCCTAACTAGCCATTCTAAGAGCAGAAGACTATATAAATAATACTACAAAGCAAGGAATTACATAAAGGGCACTTTAAAATAATGCTTAAAAATTTTATCCCACAAATATATTTTCCCATTCCATTATGAAACATAAGTCCTATTATAATCTTTATTCACTTCTTATTGTAATTTAAGAAGAGTAAACATATCTTTAAGAATTAGAAATGAGGAGGGGCGCCTGGGTGGCTTAGTCGGTTAAGCATCTGACTTTCGCTTGGGTCATGATCTCGTGGTTCGTGGGTTCGGGCCCCGTGTCGGGCTCTGTGCTGACTGCCAGCTCAGAGCCTGGAGCCTGTTTCAGAGTCTGTGACTCCCTCTCTCTCTGACCCTCCCCTGCTCATGCTGTCTCTCTCTCTCCTAGAAATAAATAAAACATTAAAAAAATTTTTTTAAAAAAAAGAATTAGAAATGAGGTTATGAATCTGGGTTTTGTGGTCACTTAGCTCTACAATGTTAAATTTCTAGGGGCGCCTGTGTGGCTCAGTCAGTGAGGCTTCTGACTCTTGATTTAGGCTCAAATCATGATCTCACAGTCATGAAATCAAGCCCCGCATTGGGCTCAACCATGTGTGTGGAGTCTGCTTAAGATTCTCTCTTTCTCTCTCTGCTCCTCCATCTTCCAATCTCTCTCTTTCTAAAAAAAAAAAAAAAAAATTAAGTTTCTAATCTGCTACCTTTCAATGGTATGACAGCAAATTACTCTTTCTAAGCTCTAGTTTCTTTATCTATAAAATGGGACAGTAATACATACCTCCTTGAGTGTAGGGAATTCAATGAAAATGTACTCAAGGTATCATAGAAGCCTGGGTCTCCAGAAAGGGCTCAAGCCAAACCAATAGCAGCTCTTAGTACCTACAATCAATATCACTGTTGGGAGGTGGATGTTGATCAACACACTGGCTGGGGACTGAGGAAGGCAGGTACAGGAATATGTAACTTGCAATTAACTTTGTCACCTATTGTTGGGTAACTTTGGGCCAGCTGCAGTTCTTTAATGGATTGGGGTGCAAAACGTATTAAGATTAATGACTGTCACAGCTTGTAGCCAGATGTTTACATAATTCCCTCTGTTTTAGAGCAAACATATCAGAGGAGAGGGGTTGAATGATAGAATTACACAAATAAGTACAGTATTTGTGGTATGTATTTTGATTAGGCTAATATTAAAAATTAACATCCATAAGCCAATTTTCTAAATGAGGTGGTTTGGGACTTAAATGACTAGTGAAGAAAACAAGCTTGGGAGTGCATGCTTCCAGCAAAATCTCCATTGGTCAAATTGTCCCCTGCAGAACACAGAGAGTTAAAGATGTCCTTAATAGCCTCTAGTATGAAAGGGCAAATCATTTCTTTTAATTGAGGAAGGATAAAATGTTTTTGCTCTACACATGTATTTATGTTCTATTTTAGCATCATAATTATTTTTGCAGCTGTCAGAATTTCATACAACCTAATAGGAAAATAAATCTGAATCCAGAATAGCTCAATACTTTCCAGAGGAGTTCAGTAAATAAAAAGTCTACAGTGACCTACCAACCTCATTCAAGTCACTACTCCTAAGTCCAAATGCTGGGATGAATGGGAAAGAGGTTAATTAGTTAGAATAAATTCATGGGATTCTTTTTTTAAAGAAACACCCTGAATCAAGGTGATTAAAACCACTCAAACGGATAAAGGGTAGAGCTGTGGGTGGACAAGGTTTGCATAATTGAGTCTTGATTATGTGGGGAAGCTGGGAGAGCCATCTTGCCCATTCGGGTTGCAAACTACTAAATCCGGAAAAGGCCAGGAGGCAGAGTCACAAAGGTCTGAAGTGAAGCTGGAGTCATGGCTAAGCCGTCCACAGGATGGGGCACATGGTCTCTAGAGGGTTTTGTCAGTGGTGTGGGTGAGAATCCAGAGGCTCTAGTAATTACATTTATTCTCAGGATTTATAAAGCTAGGTCAGGAAGCTGAATATTAACACTTCACTTCCTCACCCACTGCTTCATTCATTCATTTAGCGTATATTTATTTATAGACAGCTACTGGCATTGCACATGCCTTCAGTCAGCTGCCAACCCAAAACTGCGAAGGGGAGTTCACACAGGGGAGCTGTGGTTAACAGAATAATGGCCCCTCCAAAGATGTCTACATTTTAAAACACAAATAAGCGTAAATATACATAAATAAATTGTAGATATAGATGTAGATATAGATATACATGGTAGGGGGAGGAATTAAGGTCTGCAGATGGAGTTTATGTTTCTGATCAGCTGACCTTAAAATAGCAATGTTATCTTGGATTATTTGTGTGGGCTCAATGTAATCACCAAGGTTCTTAAAAAATGAAAGGAGGCAAAGGAGTCAATGTCAAAGAGATGGCAGGTGAGAAAAACTCATCTGGCCACTGCTAGCTTTGAAGATGGAAAGGGGCATTAGGTAAGCATGCAGGTGACCTCTGGAACCTTGAAAAGACAAGGGGACAGGCTCTCCTATAGATCTTCCAGAGGGAATGCAGTTCTGTTGACACCTTGATTTTAGCTCAGAGAGACCCATGCTGGACTTCTCACCTCCAGAACTGCAAGATAATAAATTGGTGTTATTTTAAGCCACTAAGTTTGTAGTAATCTGTTATGGCAGCAGCCATAGGAAGCTAATACAAATGTCAAGCCAGTGGACCAGAAAGCATCCCGAAATCACAGCAATGAGAGGAGCAGAAGATGTCCTAGGAGAAGTCAATGTTTCTTTTGTAAAGGAAAAGTCACTGACAACTTTTTTAAAAAGAACTTTAATGTTTATTCATTTTTGAGAGATTGAGAGACAGACAGAAAGACAGAGTGCAAGTAGGGAAGGGGCAGAGAGAAAAGGAGAACCAGAATCTGAAGCAAGATCCAGGCTCTGAGCTGTAAGCACAGAGCCTGATGTGGGGCTGGAACTCACAGACCGCAATCTCATGACCTGAGCCGAAGGTGGACGCTTAACCGACTGAGCCACCCAGGTGCTACCTCAGTCTGAACTTCTTAAGAAACTCTCCCTTACCCATAGTTACCAATCCCAAAGTGACAGATTCTAGAGGTATATAGCTTCTATAGTCTTTTCAGACTATTCTAGCCAGCTTTCAAGGAAGGTAGGGTCATTATCCTGACACAGCATTAAGGGGTAAGATTGGTGGGAAGGGGACAGTGCAAAGTGGGAAGGACATTTTTTCCTTCATAATCCCATCACCTTGCCTCCAGACTTGTTTTATGTGTCTGCTCTTTCCAAACCGTAGTTCCAGAGCTTTTCTACCTACAGACTTCCCAGGGGTCCGACTAGAACTGGATTACACTACAGCCTACTGTTCCCATTATTTTGTGTCCTGTTGAGCCCTACCTGTGCCCTACCTGCTTGGCTACTCCAGGACCACCCACTGGGCAGATACTAGGTGACCCATCAGGAAATTCCCAATGCCCACCTTAGAGGCCAAGTGCTGTCAGCACCGATTGCTTCTGGGAAGAGCCATTTCTTCTCTGCCCTTTTAATATTCTTGTTACCTTATTCCTGCCATCACTGCTAATCTGTAGAAAATTACAGCATGAATTTTTGTGAAGGACTGAATTTACATAGTTGTTTTTTGTTCATTAGCATTGAGGAGGAGGGAGGATTCTGTCTTTTGCACACAGTTTGTGTGCATTTTATTGGAGGTTACAGGATTAATTCATCCCAATCATTCACTATCCTGACATTGCTGTGCATGCGCTGCTGGGGCTTAACATTAAATGATTTTCTTTGTTCACATTTAGATTGCGGTCTCTGCTTGCAAATTCTTTTTTCACAATTACTTCTCTTCTCTCTCTCTCTCTCTCTCACACACACACACACACACACGCACACACACGAGATTCAATACATTTTTCTGTTGCCAAGTTCAGGACCATTGATACCGTTTCCAAGTTCATGGCTGGGATAAGTCTTCTTCATTTTGGTTGCTGATCATCACACAGCCATTGTGTTCTGTTAAACACAGTAAATTACAGAAAGACACAGAGCCCATGTTTGTGTTTTAAGAGAACACCGTCTCTCCACTTCGGCTCTGTTGACATTTTGAGCTGAGTAATTATTTGTTATGTGGGGATGGTCCTAAGCGTTGTAAGATGTTTAGCAGCATCCCTGGCCTCTGCCCTATAGATGCCAGTAGCGACATCTCCTCTAGTCACGGCAATAAAATAGGTCTTCAGCTATTGCCAAATGTTCCCTGAGGGGCTAGGTAAGACCCACTGCAGTAGAGAGATCAGACACACCCAACTTTGAGCAACTTGTTAAGACAGCCTCAGAAATAGTGAACGGGTTCAGCTGTTCACCCAACTGTGTGCACCACCTGTGGCCAATTACTTTGACACGATTACTGAGTTACAGGCTGGGGCATGTGGTCTCAGCTATAGGCAACTGTATGTGCTCTGTGGGTTGGATCCACTGGTACGATTGGGTTACGCACATTCCTCTTCACTCTGCTCTTCAACCGCTTGTAGGCAGCTCACGTACGTGCTAACTGAGTGATGACAGTTCAAGCTCAAACAGACCGTGTGATCCCAAAGTAGTTGAATGTGCTAAGTAGAGATAACCATGGTCACTTTTTGCCCCAATTATTATTTTTGTGGTTGCTTCCATAATTATTATTATTATCATCACCACCATTGTCATCATTCTAAAAAGGAAAAGTTCCCAAACTTGGGGATGAATAGATTTTATTGACTTCGTTAACAACTACAGTTATGCTTTTCACCGGCTTACATGTCCTGATGGCATCTTAAGTCGAACACATTTGAGTCCAAGTTTATCACCATTCACTTTCCAAACAACAGTTTTAAAAACTGTCCAATTTCAGTTAGTTCCTTCTGTTACCTAGCTTTGCAACAGCCAGACATGATGCCTAATCCAGTTACCTTCCTTCACACCTTCCAGCACACAATTACCAGATTATCTTTCCAAGAATCAAAGGTTGGATTAAAAGCTCTATTTAAAAACATGAAATGGCTCCATGAACTATTGAGTCCAATTTTGTAGCTCAGCATTTAGAGCTTTCCAATACTACCTTTAGTCTGTATTTTCTCCCTTGTTTTCTGTGCTTCCTTCCTTTCATCCATTACTCCAATGTTATCTCCTAACTAAGTGTTTGTCAAAATATGGTCCATGGTTCACCTAAAGAAGAATCAACAAAGATTCTGGTTTTTTTAATGTTTATTTGTTTTTGAGGAGAAAGAGAGAACAAGAGAGAGAGAGAGAGAGAGAGAGAGAACAAGTGGTGGGGAGAGGCTGCATTGATAGAGGGAGACACAAAATCCAAAGCAGGCTCCAGGCTTTGAGCTGTCAGCACAGAGTCTGATGCAGGGTTCAAACTCACATACCATGCGAGACATGACCTGAGCTGAAGTCGGACGCTTAACCAACTGAGCCACCCAGATGCCCCAACAAAGATCCTGTTTTAAATGCAGATTTTTAGGACCAACTCCCTAGAAACAGGATAAGACCTGATTATCTAAAAAACCAGACATACAATTATTCTTAATATTTACCTCAAACTATCTTCTCTGTTTATAACACTGAGTGCTTTTTAGAACTCAGAGGTAAGTTAGAACTTATTACGTTCTAACATGCGTGAAGAGGAGGTGTTGAAGGTGGAGGGTGGCCACAATTTTTGTTTCAAGGATTGTGCCAGACACTTTACATTTCTTACTTCATTCAATCTTTGCAATATCATTCTTCGCTTTATAGATTGGAAATGGGGGCTTAGAAAGGTTGATTTACCTGCCCATGATTCCACTTAGTAAGTAGGGAAGCTTCTCATTGCAAAGTTCACAAGGTCATTAGTGAGCTGTGACCATGCTCCAATTTCACTCTGATGACTCTTTCTACACTTGTCTTAGGTCTTTTACTAAATAAACTTTTGTGTACAGACCTTGAGAAGACAGCTCTGTGGAAAGAGCATTGGTCTCAATCACTGCTTGAATTCTGGCCTTGGTATTTTTGGCTTCTTCTAGCTGGCCCTAGGGTATGGCCATCTGCCTCTTTTCCAGAACACAGCCAGACAATAAAGGAAGAGGGATGAGGATGAAAGGTGTAAAGGGCAAGCACCTGCTGTCTTTTAAGGAAGATGCCTGGAAACTTCCACCTACCCTTCTGCTAACACCCCATAACTTAGCCCTATCGCCAACCTATCCTCAAGGGAACTTGGAGCTTATTTCTTTTAGTCTATGTGGCCTTGAGCCCAACTAAAAATTTGAGGAGAATGGGTTTGGAGAGCTTTCCCTGCCAGCGAATCACAATGGACATCTATTGTTCTTTCCCCTGCATTTCCCTTTTCCTAGTTATAATATCTCTTTCTTCCTCTGGGCACCTTCCTTCTCCATATCAATCTGTGAGCTTCAGGTGAATCTTATTCTAGACTCCAGGGGAGGACAAATGCATCAGGTCTCACAAGCCAGAGATGAGTGTGAGATCCTTGTCAGGCCAAACAGCCCTATTCAGAATGAATCCCGAAACTTTGCTGGAGTAAGTGACAAAGAGGTGTGTCCTCCCTACCACCGCCACAGCCTTGAAGCTATGATGGGGTAAACTGGAGGGCATAGAGTCCAGAGCCATTTTGGAGGGAAGGAGGAAAGCCTCACTTGAGGCCCCAGATCAAGCTCTGCTTAAGGCTAGGATCTTCCCCTAGATGTTTTATTTACCTGTTCCCATAAATTTCTTTTTTTTAATTGTTAATAACTTTTTTAAGTTTATTTATTTATTTTGAGAGATAGAGAGAGAAGGGGAGGGGCAGAGAAAGAGGCAGAGAGAGAGAATCTGAAACAGGCTCCGCACTGCCAGTGCACAGCCTGACGTATGGCTCGATCTCACAGACCATGAAATCATGACCCGAGCTATAATCAAGAGTCAGATGCTTAACAGAGTGAGCCATCCAGGGACCATGCACCCCCCTCCCCCATAAATTTCTTATTTTGCCTAAGCTAGTTTGAGTAGGGCTTTCTATTCCTCAGTGTGCTAAATAAACAGAGATCAATACATGGTCACTAGCAAGTGGTTGATCTTTGAATTTCCCACACCCTCATATTTCTTTGTACATCATAGATGCTTCAGAATGGCTGGTTGGGAGCATAAAGGGAAAACATGAGTGAATCGGCGGCTGAAACTCAGACCAACCTCACAAAGTTATAAGAATTTCATTAGTTTCTCTTATCCTGAATATCTTATCTGACCACATTTACTTTTAGGAGTCACAATTACAAAAAAAACAGGCCAGATGGCCTGAGATATTTTTCAGAGCTCCTCTCAAGACCTTGAAAAGAAACCAAAAAGAGAAGATGTCCCTAGCTCCAGTCAGGCTGTAGCCATATGTGAAAAAAGAACCCTTCCCGAATAGTTTCCAACTAAAATTTTATTTTCATTCATCATCTGTTGTCCACCTTCCCGGTGATGGGATGTAGTGAGGGCCCTGTTTCAGTTTCACTAGATGGTGTCCTCATGTAGAAGGACGGTCCCTGCTTAGGTCCCCTGGAAGAGGACAGGGGAAAGATGTTTACAACAGCCCCTTCAGTGGAACAAAATTTGAGATTAATTCATGCATTTGTTACTTATACCCATTTTGCTTCCAAAACAGACTTGAGTAAGCTTTCAACAAAAGACACATGTACAATAGATCTGTTAGAACCAGGATAAAGCAACAAATACCATACATTGAAGGGTGATTGGTTATATCTATTAATTATAAGCTTTTTGAATAATATATACACTATAGGAGCATATCATGCACATGGTTAAGCGCACTGTTCTAAGCACTTAACGGGTATCATTTCATGTGACTCTTGCAACTCTATGCTGGCAGCTCCTATTGTTATTTGCATTTCACAACAAAGAGATTTAGTGATCAGCTCATGGTCATACATCAGTAACACATGCACACAGCAGAGCTGAGCCAGTATTTGAATTCAGACACTCCGGTCCAAACATGGGTCAGGCAGAGGAGAAGTCCTTGTTTTAGAGTCCATCAGCCAGAGTTTGAACCCCTGCTCTTCCACTGATTAGCCAATGACCTTGGCAAATCACTTTTTAAGCTTCAGTTTATTCATCTGTAAAATGGAGACAATGATCCTCGCCTCTCATGTTTGTAATGAAGACTAAAAGAGATAATGTGTAGAGCTGTGTAGATAGTGATTGGCACCATATAAGAGTGAGAGAAAATAAAGCTATTCCTTGCATGTAACATCCCCGCCCCTTTTTTTGAGAGAGAGAGAGCACAGGCAGGGAAGGGACAGAAAGAGGGTGACAGAGAATCCAAAGCAGGCTCCACAGGGACAGCAGTGAGCTCCACTTGGGGCTTGAACTCACAAACCCTAAAATCATGACCTGAGCTGAAGTCAGACACTCAACCGAGCCAGCCAGGAGCCCCTGCATAATAACAGCCTAATAATGTTCTAGAAATCTAATAATAAGTACTTTAATATGAAAGAAATGTTAGATTTTTAGAAAATCGATACATTTTTTTCTCTTTTCCAATGTCACTTGTAAAGGACATTTTCTATCCCCCACCGTTTCATTTTGATGATATTGCTAAGGTTGTATCCCTATGGGAATGGCAAAACTTTAAAAATTAAGAGGAATCTTCTAGAAGTTCAAACTGGGCAGTGATAGGATATGAAATAACAACATGAAGCAGAGTGAGTGTCTCTCAATTTTCCTTTTTGAGTATGCAAATCCTCAACAAGACTTGTGAAATACAAAAGTAGGATTTAGCTAGTACAGCCCAGCTCCCCTTCACCGTGCGCTTTTGAAATGAGCTTTTCTTTGTGTTAAGCAAATAAATAACAGACTCCCTAGCTGCGTGTCCTCAGAACCATAAGAAAGAGTGACATTGTCATTCAGGGCTGCTGACACAAGAGAAGATGGGGCACCAAAGTCAACTAGACGGTGATTATGTGCAGGGATGGTCCTGTTTACAGAAATCATTGAGGGGACATCACCATTGACCTGAAAACACTGGTATGTTATTGTGCTGTGGAAAGACACAACGATGTATAATACGCCTCTGCTTAATTACTCGAAAACCCTTAATTTCAAGCACTGTGCATGTGTGTGTGTGCACATGTGCATGTGTCTATGCTAAATAAACAAAACTCGGTGAGGGGAAAAACCCATACCTTCCAGATTAAATTCTGTTCTTACGAACCTCAGTTGTGAGTGGTCTACTTTGTGCTACCCTGAGCATTGCTGAGCAGGTCAGACGGCCAAGCAGGGGCATGTGGGCTCAAAATACAGTGCACCTTGGCCTTACTTGCTGGGAACCAGATCTTAATTAGACAAGCCCAGGCAGGCTCCAAGCTCAAATTACTTGTTAATCTAATAGAGAGCTTTCTCTTAGGGAAAAAAAACAAGTAAAAATACTTTGCAGTGAAACCTTTGATGTCATGCTTCTGCCAAAGGGGAGGAGGCAGGGCCCCGGGAAGCCCTCTGGAGCCTTTCGGGGAACTTGCTCCATTCAAGGTGTTAACTGGGTGATTCACCCCTGACTTGTCCTGTCCCATTTCTTTCAGCTGCTTTTTCTCCCTCCTTCATGGTCTCCTTCACTCACCTGACCTTGGTCTTCTCTTTCTCTCCATCTTTCTTCTTTCTCCTTCCTCCCCTTTTATGATCAGACATCAGTAACACATACATCCAGCACATGAACATATGCATTCTTTCCTTTCCACCTTTTCTTTCTTCCTTTTCTTATGTTTCAAATATTCCCTAATTTGTACTACGCATCCAGGGGACCCAATCAGAGGTTAGGGGAGTAACCCAGGGGCTATGGGCTGAATATTTGTGTCCCCCTGAAGTTTGTGTGTTGAAAACCTAATGTCCCAGGTGAGGGTGTAAGAAAGTGGGGCAGCTGGGGAGGTGATTTGGTCAGAGTGGAGCCCTTATGAGTGGGATGAGTGTTCTCATCAAAGAGCCTCTGGAAAGCTAGCTTTCCCCTCTTCCAAAGTGTGAGGATTCAGCAAGTGAGACGTCTGCCACCCAGAGGAGGGCCTTCACTCAACCATGCCAGCGTCCCGATCTTGGGCTGCCAGCCTTCAGAACTGAGAAATAAATGTACGCTGCTCACAAGCTCCCCAGTCTGTGGAATTTTGTTATAGCAGCCCAAACAGCCCGGGCCATCGACACAACTGGAGACCCGAGCCATGCTGACCATTCACCAGGTTGCCAGTAAGTACAGATTCCACTGAAGCTAGTCCCAGTACGTAAGCACATCATGGCATGTCCCTCAACGTCGTGTTCACTGTGACAAAAGAAAACACCATGCAGTATAGTTTTATTATATCTGGTGACATACTTGACTGATTAGGAGAAAACCCAAGGAACTCTTCTTTCTTTAATAGCTTCTCAGTTCTTAGAGTTCATACACATTTATGACATCCGATGGGCAGTATTCCTAGGTTTTCCAGTTCCTATGATTTAAAACATTTAAAGTTAAGTGTATTTGTGAGCAGAGGTAGACTTACTGTGAACCAAAGGCAGACACACCACGTGGAAGATTATATTTTAGCCAAAGATCTAAATGTAACTTGTTCTACCACGTGGTCTCAATTCACAAGAAAACAAGTTATAGAAAGAACATGGTGACTTCACAAGCTGTCACCACCCTAAAAATCTAGCCAGTTCTCCTGACTTTCACTGGACTCTGCTTTGGGACTGATGTGCTAGTAAGAGATTGTCACCTGGGACTCTCCACAAAGTGAGTGATGTGTTTTTACCTCCAGCCCGGCCAGCTACTGGGAAGGCATGCCCAGCCACTGCCAAGGTTTGGAGAGTAGCTTGGGAGAAAGCAACGTTTTAAAAGGGTCGGATACTCTCCTGGGGTTGTACTGGCTTTGCCAGAATGCTACTCCATTTCATCTTAAAAATAATATTTTGATCCCAGACCATACCATGTTTCCAGCAAAATGTTACACTTGACAAGCTTTACGTAAATTACCATACACAGTCACATACTGTTTGCAGCTGATTCCATTTTTAGCAACAGTCAAGGGGAAAAAAAGAATCTCAGAATGGTGAGTGCATTTGATACGCCTGATACTGGTGAGAAGGTCAACTCCACACATGCCTTCTCCACAGCCAACATTCCCAAGGCCCCTTCAAACAGCTCCCTCCCGCAGGAAAACCCCCAAGGCTCTGCCAAGTTTCCCTTCCCAGTGCCCAAGCCTCTCCTCCTTCAGGTCTAGAAGGAAATCTAGATGATCCGACATTTAGGCCAGCTTTGTTCTTCCATCCACGATGGAGGCCTGGTAATTTGCTAGTCTTGGCTGTGGAGCTAGAGATGGGAAAGACAGTTAGGACCGTTGTAGCTGTGCTGTGTGCGTGTGTGTGTGTGTGTGTGTGTGTAGGTGTGTGTCTTTCTGGACCCATATAAACATGTATATTCCCAGCCACTGGCCTTTTGGAATTTTAGCATAAAGCCACAGGGAAAGGTGACTTTTAGGCTCAATGAGGAAATGGAGCCTGAGCATCGGCTGTCATCACTTATATTGGAAACCTTTTATATGCTAGAAGGAACCTTCACTTTTTTCTTTCTTTCTTTGTAGTTTTACTATGATATAGTACATACATACTACACAGTGAATATAATGAATATAAATATGTGAATGAACATAACATATTTATACATACATTCTGTATGTCTATATATGTATATAACACATAGCAAAAAATTAACACCCATTTATGTCGCATCAAAATATGCCACTTAAGATACAAAAGAAAAAAATAGAAGTTTCTCTATATTTTTGATGTATCTCAGTTGAATTCTTATCCATTCTTTCCAATGTTTATAACTCCCTTTCATTTCATTGTACTTTGTTACATATACAGGTATCCCTAAGCAAGCATTGTTACATGCATGTGTTTTAAGAATTTATATAAATAGATACTTATGTGGTTGCCTGCACCTTGCTTTTTCCACTCAATAATACTCTGAGATTCATTCATGCCAATCTAGATAGCATATATTATGAATGTAGTTGAATGTGTAGGAATGAATGAATGTATTTCATTCATTCCCACCATTTTATGTTATGACTGCATCCCAATATATTGCCCATTCTACCATTTATGAACATTGTACTCTGATTTCCCGGCTCACAGGAGCTCTGCTTCTGTGAACATTCTCTTTCCTGACTCCTGGTGCACACATGTGTTCGCTTCTCTAGGACACACAGTATGTGTGAAGGAGCAGGGTTATGGGGGTAGGCCCACCATCAATTTTACCACCTAATACAAAATTACTTTCCAAAGGGATTGTGCAAAAATGTACATTCCCACCAGCAATATATGAAAGTTCAGGCTGTTCTACATCCTTACCAACATTTGGTGCTGCCAGACTTTAGAATGCGTGCCAATTTGATGTGTATGAAATAGTACATTGTTAGGATTTTCATCTGTGCTTCTCTGAATACTAACTAATGAGCCTCAACACCTTTCCATATGTTTATTGGCCATTCATACCCTCTTTTTTGAAATGATGTCTTTTGGCTATTTTGGTCTAGGATTTTTTCGTTCTTTAGTTATTGATATATAATACTTAAAAAACTGTACTCAAGATACTAACAGTTTGTTGTTTTTACATGTGATAAATGTTTTTTTATAAAGCCCTTTGATAAACAGATGTTTCTAATTTTAATGCAGTCAAAATTACCAATTTTTTAAGTTATAGTTATCTTGTTCATCTTGTTTGACGAATCATGTCCACATCAAGAGCATAAAGATACTCTATTTTGTCTCCTAAAATTTTTCAAGTTTTGTTTTCACACTTAAACCTTTACTTCATTTGTAACTGTTTTTTACGTGTTTCATAGGAAGGAATCCATTTGTTAAAATATGGATAACCAAGTGTCTCACCACATTACTGTTTACTGCATAGTGCATATACCCTCCCTCCTCTGTTATAGCTCAGCTTTCCGTATATGGTGGGTTCTATACTATATTCCACTTTGGGTTCTATATTATATTCCACAGGTCTGTTTGCTACAAGTGCCAAGATCATGTTCTTAACTATTAAAGCTTCACAGTAAGTCTTGATTTTTGTCATCTCCTTGCCTTATTATTCTTCCCTGGGAATATAGTGACTCTTCTTAACCTTTTGTTCTTCAATATAAATTTTAGAATCAGCTTGTCATGTTTCACTAGAAACCCTGTAGGAATTTCTATTAGAATTTTATCCAATCTATAACTCAATTTGGAAAGGGTCTAAGTATTACAATATTGGTTGAATCCTTGAACATGCTTTCTTCATTCCTCTGTCCCTCCCTCCCTCTCTCTTTTCCTTCCTTTCCCTTCCTCCTTTCCTTCTTCCCTTCCTCCCTCTCTCCCTCCCACCTTCCCTTTCTCCCCCTTTCCCCATTTCCCCCATCATAAGCAAACATTCTAATTTGTTTGTTGTGGATTTTTTGGCACGCATATATTTTGATAGCATATGCTTTTGCATGTATTCTAGTTTCTGTAAATGATATTGTATAATATCATTTATAACTTTTTTCTTCTTAGTCCTGTTTTTCAGATACACTTAAGTGCTTATATGCATGTCTACGCAGTTCCTACTAACTGCTGCATAGAATCCAACACTTGAAACTACCTTATTTTACCCGTTCACTCCCCAAGTTATCAGTATCCAGGTTAACTTCAACTCTCTTCAACTCACACAAATAATAGTACCATGAACAACTTCATGCAGGTGGGTGTAGGTGAATTTCTTTGGGGGTGCTATTCACTGAGAGGCAGAAATGCTGTGTCACAGAGTATGCATATAGTTAACATTTATTAACTTAAAATTAACTTAAAATTCCATACAAATTTTAGGATTGTTTATTCTGTTTTTATGAAAAATCCTATTGGAATTTTCTTAGGAATTGCTTTGAATCTGTAGATCACTATGGGTAGAATGGACATTTCAACAATATTAATTCTTCCAGTCCATGAGCATGGAGTAAGTTTCCATTTACTCATATCTTCAATTTCTTTCGGAAGTTCTTTATTGTGATACAATCAAATCAATCCTATTTTTCCTTATGGTTTGACTTTTTGAAATTAAGCCAGGAAGTCCTTTCCTATTCTTAAGTGTGGTGGACAGAATAATGGTCCCAAAGATGTCTCTACCTTAATCCCCAGAGTGTATGAATAGATTACCTTACATGGAAAAAGAGACTTTGAAGATGTGATCAAGTTAAAAATCTTGGGATAGGAAGAAGATACTTGATTATATGGGTGGGCCCAGTGTAATCACAGCGTCCTTGTAAGGAGAGAGGGAAGCAGGAGATTGAGAGTTAAATAAGGAGATATAATGACAGAAGCAGAGGTCCGGGAGAGGGAGAAATTTTAAGGCACTATGCTGTTGGCTTTGTTGATGAAACAAAGGGCCACAAACCAAGGAATTCATGTTGCCTCTAGAAACTGGAAGAGGCAAGAAACAGAGTTCTTTTCTAGATCTTCAGAAGGAACCCAGTCCTGCCGGCACTTAATTTTTAAAACTCTTGACAATAAATTTGAGTTATTTCAGCCACTAAGTTTGTGGTAATTTGTTATAACAGCAATAGAAAGCCAATGTGCTTAGTCACAAAGTTATTTTCCTGTGTTTCTATTTAGGAATTTAATAGTGAAATTTTCAGCTAGAGTTTTAATCCATCTATAGTTCACCTTCATAACTGTTATACAGGGGTCCACATTCATTGTTTTCCTATAGTAAGTTCAGTTTTTCCAGCACTATCTACTAAATAATACACTCTTTCCCCATCGATTTATGGTGCCACTTTGTCATATATGGAAGTTCTTCTGTGTCCTGGGCTCTCTAGTCTATGTAGCTTGTCCCTTTGTCTTCTCTCCCTTTATTTAAGTCTTCTTTAATGTTATTTAAAAAAGTTTTCCAGTTTGCTCTATGAATTCGTACCCATACTTTCTAAGATTTATTCTTAGGTATTCTATGGGGTATTTTTTATTGCTATTATAAGTTCTGTATTTCAAAATATTTATAGTTGGTTTGTTTCTGGTGGAAGAAAATGTGAACAATTTTTGTATATTAATCTCATTTTAGTCATGTTGCCATTCACACTTATTAGCAGTATCTGTCTGTAGGTCCACCAAAATGGATCTCTCATCTGCAGACATTTTTGCATTTTTTTATTATGGACTAAATTGTTGTCTCCCATCACCAATTCATATGTTGAAACCCTAAGCCCCAGCGTGATAGTATTTGGGGATGGGGTCTTTGGGAGATAATTGGGTTCAGATGAGGTCATGAGGGTGGGGTCCTCACAATGGGATTAGTACCCATCTAAGGACTGACCAGAGAGCCTGCTTTCTCTCTGCCATGTGAGGACATAGCAAGAAGAGGGCTGTTTGCAAGCTGGGAAATGAGACCTCACCAGGAACCGAATAGGCCAGCACATTGGTCTGTTGTTGAAGCCACCTGGTTTATGACATTTTGTTAGAGCAGCCTGAGCAGACTAATACACTTCCTTTCCATACAATTACATCTTTTCTCCTTCCATGGTGTTCGGCTAGATCTCTAGGACATTGTTGATGAAAAGTAGTAATAGTAGGTACCTTCACTTTATTCCTGAATTTGAAAGAAACACTTTATTTATTTATTTATTTATTTTTACCATTACCACGATGCTTTCTGTATGTTTCTATCAGGCACACTGTATTAAGTTAAGGAAGATTTCTTCAATTCTTGTTTTGCTAAGGTTGCAACATTTTCTCAACTGCTTTATCTGCATCTATTAAAACAACCATATGATTTTTCTTAAAATATACTGAATTGTTCAAGTATAGCAATAGACTTAAAATGTAGCAATCCTTTATCTCTTGGATAAACATATTTTATTCATATTTTTCTGTTTTGATGGACTTGGTTTCTACTTTTTGGTCCAGGTAAGATCATTGAATCTATACTTATTAATGAGATTATTCTGCAATTTATTTTTTCATCTTCTTGCTGGTTCTGATCTCAGTTATCTTATAAAAAGGGTTGGGGAAGTATTACCTCTTTCTCTATTCTCTAGGTTGAATAATACAGATATTATTTGTACCCTAAAACTTTGGTATAACTCATTTATAAAATTAAGTGGACCTGTTATGAGAAGATTTGAAACTACTGATTCAGTTTCTTTAATAGTTAGAGGATTCTTCTAACTTTCAGTTTCTTCTCAAGTTTGGTAATTTAGAATTTTTCTAGAAATGTATCTATTTTGTCTCAGTTTTCAAATTTAGTGGCATTAAGTATTAACAATATTTTCTTATTAAATTTTAATCTATGCTGTATCTGCAGTTATATCCCTCTTTAATTTCTAGCATTTATTGTGTGTTCTTCCTCTAGTTTTTCTTGATCAATTTCCCCCTAGGTTTGGTTATTTTATTAATCTTTTTCCAAGAAAAATCTTTGGATTTGTTGATTCTCTGTATGACATCTTTGATTTTTATTTCATCTATCATCATCACTGTTATTAGAGCTTTTATAACTTAAAAAATAGCTGCAATTTATTGACAAATTGGCATTAACCGGGGTGCCATACTGAAATGCTTATATACATACCTTATACACAATCTCATTTTGTCCTTATGATGACTTCAGGAGGAATACATTATTATTATATATATGCATTCATTCATACAAATATATACATACATACATATATATATATTTTACAAGTTAGGAAATTCTGTGAAAGTCATAGAGCCAGTAAACCACAAAACTGGGACTCAAATGCAAGCCACATATAATGTTATTCCTCTGTTTTCTTTGAACTATCAGTCAAAGAATAAAGACAATGTTTAACTCCGGGGAATAAATTAGTAAGTGCTGAGATTTCAGGTATGATGTGAAGTCACAGGAAATTTTTGTTGAATTTGGAATCGAAAGCTACAGTTTGTTCATGGCTGCTTCCTGCTGGAGTACTTCTATGCTAACAGCAGCAGAATGAGAGAGCCTACTTATTATCTGAACCCTATCCAGGCATTTTATTTCCAGTTATGTCTGAGCCAAAAAATAGTCGGACATATAATGGAGTGCTTCCTGCAAATTATCAAAGTGTCTTGTAATGAATGATAATATTGTTTTAAATGTCAGTTTTGAAATCACTTGTTTAGAAGCAGTTCTCAAAGCATTTTCACACGCTGCATCTAGTTCTCACACTTCTTAGATCTTCAGCAGCCTGTAGGTGGACAGGACCGTTATTATCCCTCCCCCCCCAATAGATGCAAATATGAGAAGTTAAATAACTTGCTCGAGGTTACATACAGAGTGAGAGGCAGAATGATTCTCTAATGCAGGCTTTCTGATTCCCAGCTTGTTCATTACTCTTTATTCATGCCTCCCACACATGTTTATTTAAGACCCACTATATGTAAGGTACAGTGTTGGGCACTGTAGTATAATAGAACACTGTATAGATCATAAATATGAGACATTAATAAAATAATTATGATAAAATGTCAAAAGGGAGATTCAAGTAAAGAGTTTTGAGAAATTTAGAAGAGGGAGAGAAGTCATTTTTGGTGGAAGGAAGATGAGGACACAATATTATTCTACTAAGCTCCAAATCAATCTTAAGACTTAAACGACATCAAAAACCAAGGTGGAGTTTTGGGGAAATTTGCAATATAATATTACATTAAACGCAATACAGTAAACATACCACAATATCAAAGAAAATTCTGGAAAGAAATGAGCAAAGTAGGTAGTGCAATATACTGTAATACTCCCCTCAGCGGGACTTATGGAACTTTCCAGATTTTCATGGTTCCATGATAAGACCACCACTTGCTTCATCAGATGCCACTCACTTCTATCCTATTAAAACCCAAGAAAAAAGATGTAAGTAGAATCGATGACCCACTTTCCCCTGAGAAACCACTGGAACTCGTGCCAATGTGCTTCATTTACCTTAATCTCTTCCAGATGTCCAAGAATCCAGGTCATGAAAGAACACAAAGGAATATCTCCATATATAAGGATTCGCGTCTCCTTATGATCTAAATCCTTCCACTCACTTGTGTTCTGTCTCTGGCAGAATCTGCAACATCCTTAGTCTGCCTTCTGAATACTCACCCTATTGTCTTATGACTTATCTAAAACCTGGTTCTGCCTTTTATATTATGATCTTTAAAAAAGTCAAGGACAGTAGATTCCAACTATTTTCCTTCAAGCCCTCTGAAGTTGTACCTACTTTTACTTAAACAGTGCCCATGATAGACCCAAGAGATCATGGTTGGTGCCCTTCTTATTCATCATTGTTTTTTCAGAACTTTTCTTTTTGATCTTCTTTCAAACCTCAAATATTTTGAAGCATATGCCATTAAACAGAACTACCTTCTTCTCTTCCTCCTTGTAGTCTTTTCACGATATTTCAGTCATACAGCTCATTGATGCTTTTCGGACTTGGCTTACAGTCTGTCTCTGTAACTATTGCTGTTATTGTTCTTGGTGATTTCAGTAATTATATAGACATGATCCATTCAACAACCCGATCTCTTTACTTGAAACGATATCTTCCACCAATCCACTTTGGCTACTTACTCTCATAATTAAACTCATTACCTTTAACATCTCCAAATCTTAATTTCAAGCATTTTCTTCTGTAACAATCACTCCTAGCTTTCCAACATGTTTAATTCCAGTGCTCTAATCACATTTCTTTGACCCCATTGGGAACCTTAGTTCATTGTCCACACCTTTCTTTCCTTTCTATTGTACTTTTTCTTATTCCTATCCATATTCCATCACTCCCTCGCATACACCCTAACCATCCTTTTACTCTTTCTGTAAGAATCACCTGGCATAATCACAGCCCTGGTTAAATGAAACTTTCTGTGTCCTCTTTTCTTGCATCCGAGCAAAGTGGCCAGGGGGGAACATCTATTACCGTCCTGCATGGAGTCACTCTAAATTTACAACCTGAAATTTACAGCCTGAATTTACAAAGTTGAAGTAGATCCTCTGCTCTGCTCAGCCAATCTTCTTCCTATCTCTAATCGATTTCTTTTCTCACTCTTCGAGAAGATTATTTCTCACCTTCTGTCTCTTTAGTCCCGTTCTTCCCTTCTCACCCATAACTGATGATCTCACTGTTTCTTTCACTGAGGAATAAGAACAATCAGAAGAAAAAACGGTATCTTCCAATACCCATGTATCTTCTGCCTTCTCTCCTGGTAAATGGGATGGACTTAACTTGTTTCTATCGAATGCTGATGTACTGGGTCTCATCTCTTGTAACCTGCTCAAGAAGTCTGGTCTTCCTCTTCTCTCCTGAACCGTCAGTTTGATCCTTTCTACTGGGTCATTTCTATCAGTAGGCAGATACGGTGATGGTGGGATATCTCTGGTTAGGGAGAAGACCTCATTTATCCTCCAGGGAAGGAAGAGAATGGATCTGCTTGGTGAATAGAGGAGCTCAGCTGAGTCCCTTCTTCCTCTTTCCTCTTTAAGCTCCACCTGCCGCATTTAATCCATTCCTATAAAATTATAAGATCCCCAGTAAGGCAGGTCTACCAGTTGTTCAGTGCTACCAAGACCTGGGCAGCTAAGTCTGCTTAATTCTCTGTAAAATATTATCAGTCATATTTGGCTAATTGATTAAAACCCACCTACTCCAATAGTTTTGTCAGGAAAGAAGTAATATTTTGATGCTTGCCTGATTCCTATCTCTCACAGATTCAGAATTTGGGCAGATATGAAGGGAATGCTTTTCCTTGGGTTCTCTCAAACCCCACCATCTCCAATCCTAAAACACATTCCTGATATTCCCTAGAACTTGTCTTTCTCCATCTCCCACTTGCTTATTAGAAATGTCCGCCATTAAAGTCAAGCACCCCGAGGAACTTGTTTTAATTCACTCTCAACTTGTCTTTTCCTCCTCTTACCTCTTCAGACTCTCAGTCCCAAGACATCACTAAAATTCCGTCAAGACTGCTAGCAACTTACATCCTGCCAAGTCTGATGGACAATTCTCAACACTTGACGTACTCAGCCTCTCAATCTCATTTGCCACAGCTGATTGCTCTATCTTCCATGAAGTGATTTTTAAAATTTTTCCTCTTGGCTTTTTGTTTTTTCCTCAGAAATCACTGAGGCAGGTTTTTATACTACTTAATTGGGTAGCTCACCGGCCAGTTCATTTCCATTCTTTATTTTCCTTCTTCCACCATCCCATGGGAACTTTCAAGCTATCATTCGGCCATTGTTCTTAGCCCTCCTGCACACCATTTCCCACACCGTCAGCACACAAACTGGCATAAGCACTCTGTGACATGTGTAATGACTTTTCTTTTCCTATTTTTCAGAAACTCCTCTTCGTTCTCAATGTTGTCACAGAACACTCTTTTTTTTTTTTTCCCCAGCCCCAACTGAAATCTGGTTTCCCTTTGAAGATGCCACTTTATCTATAGCTCTTTTGCACACCCTGTGTGTACTTCAGGATGGAGAGGGAATAATAGCATTTTTTTAGTTTGTCATTGCTACTTTCAGACTGCTGCTTTCCCACACCATGTAAAATATCCTCCACTGAAGCTCACTCTTCAGTGGTGAATTTTACTCTCAGTTTTACTCCATCATCGTCCCGGTGTCTCTCCCTCCTTCATCGGCACCAAGCTCTCTGTAACTTGTCTTCTTGCTACCTTTCCAATTCACAGCAAACTGCTTCAGGGCCTTTGCGAATGAGGTTCCCTTTTCCAAAATTACCATCCACCTAGATTTCTACATGGTCTTCAGTTAATTTCCATCTTCTCAGTGAGGCTTCCTCTGACATTCATTTTTAAATTAGAAGCTTCCCAATTTAACATTCTCTCCCCTCTAAGCTTTGTTTTTTTCAAAGCTCTTCTTCCATCTGACATAATAAATCTTTTGTCTTATTTATTTGCCTATTGTCTGTGAGAACACAGACTCCACAGAGACAGTAATTTTGTTTGTATTCTTTCTTTAACACAGTCCTACTTCATGGTAAGCCCTACAATGTTTGTTTGACACATATCTAAATGAGCAAATGATTGAATCCTCCTGGGTGAATTCAACATACATCTAACTGGCCCATTCCTTGCTCTGCCTGGGTCTCTTCATCTCCATGGCCATCACCCGACTCAGCTTCAGTCACCACTTGCCAACTTGCTCCATCTTAGAGTCCATCACCTCATATTCTCACAGTTCTCTCTGTCTTTAAACCTTCATCTCTTACCAGGTGCATAATCTTTTTGGAGAGCATTTTGGTACCACATATAGAGAAATCTAAAAAAAATTGACCCCCCAAATATTCTTTTTAAAAGTATATTTTAAGAAAAGAATCTGAGAAAAAAATATGCAAATCTGTTCATCTCAAAATTAATTTTAATTTGGGGGCGCCTGCGTGGCTTAGTCGGTTAAGCGTCTGACTTTCGCTTAGGTCATGATCTCATGGTTCGTGGGTTTGAGCCCCGCGTCGGGCTCTGTGCTGACTGCCAGCTCAGAGCCTGGAGCCTGTTTCAGTCTGTGACTCCTCTCTCTCTGACCCTCCCCTTCTCACGCTGTCTCTCTCTCTCTCTCTCTCTCTCTCCTAGAAATAAGTAAAACATTAAAAAAATTTTTTTAAATTTAATTTTAATTTGAAACAAATATATATGTATTTATTAATTGAAGGGTATTACATATAGTAATAACAAACATGATTAGATATGTAGCTATTAATGTTTATTTTGGAGAAAGAGACAGAGCGTGAGCAGGGGGAGACACAGAATCGGAAGCAGACTCCAGGCTCTGAGCTGTTAGCACAGAGCCCGATGTGGGGCTGGAACTCATGAACTGTGAGATCATGACCTAAGCCAAAGTCAGACACTTAACCGACCAAGCTACCCAGGTACCCCTAGATATGTAGTTATTGACATGGAAAGTATTTATTATTTTAAGAAAGGTAAAACAAAAAAAAATCCCAGGTTAAAAGATAGTAAGTATGTTATTATCTCATTTTTGTCTATGAAATTATACATATTAAGTGGCATATACATGTAAATCAGTTTACATAGAGGTAGGGTCTTAAAATGTGATATCTTTCCCATCCTTCTTCTCTCTGGGATTCAGGTTGGCAGATGGAATGAAAGTAGAGGTACTGGGTGAGAACTAAGTTTGGAAATAAGAACACAAATAAGAAAGGAAAAGATTGATAGGGCTGATCATATATTAACTTCTCTATGCTCATCTAGATAGCAGTTTCATATGTATGTACAAGAAAGTGGGAGACATTTTTAGTAAATATGACATGATTATATAAATATATCATTCAAATTAGATAAGAAAAGCACTAAGCCAAAAGTAAGTAACACATATGAATAGCCAGTTTTTTAAGAGGAAACGTAACTGGCAAAAATCATGAAAGAATATTCAAGATTACTAGAAATCAAATGTCAGTTAAAATTACAATAATGTTACTTCCTTATTAAATTAGTAGATTGGGAGAATATAAGTGTGATTATGTAACATGTGCATATGTGTGTGTAAGTATAAGTGTGTATATACATGTATACCTGAATACACATACACACACGTACTCTACTAGGTTATAAAAGTTTCATAAGGGATAAAACAACTTCTGTGTGATTGAATGCTTTTATCCTGAGCACTCAGCTCAGTGATTATAACTTAGTGTTTATATAATAACTATTATAACTACTATAATAATTATTATATAATAATAACACTTATTACTAAGTGTTTAATAAATATCTGTTGAATGTATAAATCCCAATGTTGTCATGGCAAAACTGATGTACATTTTCTGCTATTATGTCTTGGCAGTTTATAAAGCCATTTTGGAATTATTAGTGTTTTACATCTTTTTAACTTTGCCGGTTTCTAAGCATAATCAAATGTGTATATGATGCTTCTTAAAAATGTATAATCATTTTCTTTCTGTTCTTTAGCAATGGAATCTACTTATTTTACATCATGTTTTAGTGCAACTTACAGGAAAAATCACATGCCAGAGAAAATTGCATTGTAAATGTAAAAATTTAAATCAAATAAATACCCATCGCAAGTCTCTGGTGAAGCCATCTCTAACATCGATTAAAGGACAAAATATAGCCAAAACAATCACTGTCTTATTATGCAGACTATAAAATGCACTTTTAAGAAACTGCAAAAGGTCAAGGTCTTTCTCTTTTTTCCAATCAACTTGAGTAAACAATAGTGGATTAGAATGAAAAACTATCAAGATTAGTCTCCTTACTCTGGGATTAAAAACCCTTGAACATTTCCAGCACACATAACTCTAAAAATAGTAGTTTTTGTTTTAGCGTTGATATTTGGGTGATTTGGGTTGAAAATATGCATAGATATATTGCAGTTCATTTGTGAATTGAAAGGGCGGATCTTGGAGAGAAAGCTACAGAGTGAGCAATCGGGTGTTGTGATCTTGGAGCCTTGTTGGGTGTCACAACCCAACAATAGAAATGCAAACCTCTGGGCCAATAAGCATCCACCTTTAAAATTCTGTATATATGGAGAAATACTTCCAAAGTGTGACTTCCTGAGCATTTTTTGCCATTGTGAACTTTCCACTGACCTCCCCTTCCTCCTTCACAATAAAGAAGAAAGGTGCTTCCTAATTCCTAACAGGCTTCAAGAACTCTAGCCTTTCTACCTATGGTTTTTGAAGAGCAGACTAGCGTGAGGGAGAAAAATACAGTAATAGGATTTAGGAAAACAGAGTTCAAATCCCAATTTTGTCATATGTAACATCAGACTAGTCATTAAGTTATTCTAAAACTTAGACTGTCATTGAAATATTGAATCTCAGATCACTTATCTATGGAATACAACTAGAAGTATTAGTTCCAGCTGCCTCCTGAAGGTATTATAAAATTACATGATGGTGATGTTAGTTCAAGTAGGATGTACACTGTACTATTCTTCTTTCTATACCTTTATTTACTCTTGTCTATTGGATTTTAGATTTGACTTCAAAGGCAAATTCTCCTTAACAAACTAGCAATCTTTTACCCTTTAGTTAGAAATAACACAGACATCCACTTTCTTCTTAAGAGTATGTTGAGATCATATCATGGAAGGACTGAAAGTTTTAATTCTAAGGACAGATAGAGAGAAGTCATTTTGAAATAGAAAGCATTGTTCAAAGTAAGACATAAAGGCCTTCCCTGGTTGATTTCCTCTGTTCTTTACATGCACCTCTCAACAATGTGCTCGGTGAATCTCTAACTAATGTCTACAGTCTGGCCCTCCCCTCAGCTTTGGATCTCAACACACTTGGCCATCTTGTAGATACCTGCAACTCGACAGCTCTCCATCTGAGTTCATCAGTTCCTGTGTACATTTTCTCGAAACCTCAGCCTCAGTCCCTGGAAAAACCACTCTAGCCACTGCTCGTGCCAGAAACCAACAGAACCATTTATCGCAATCCTTCTCAACACTCATAGTTCATGATCGACCAGTGCTGTTAATATTTTCTTAACTGTCTTTCCAAACAGCCCCTAACCCCTCTTCTCTTCACTGCTACTTCCCTATTTTAGGTTCTCATCATTCCTGTCTATTGAATTAACCACCTAACCAGATTTCTCCTCCTACTATTCATTTTCCATCTTGCCCTCACTGTGTTCTTTCTAAAAAATACCATTATTCTACTTTAAGCATTCAAGGATGCATCACTATCTAGAAAGTCCAAACTTTTTAATATGGCTCAAACCTTCCAGTTAAGCTTCCTTCTGGCCACTCTGCCCCTCCTCCCAGCCTCGGTTACGCCGTGATTTATCCTCCCTGGCTGCCCCCGCCTTCTGTCTTCCTGGAGTGCCTCCTACATTAACCCCAGGCCTTTGCTCATTGCTGTTCTCTGGGTCCGTTTCTTCCCTGACTGGAATGTCAGGGAAGACTCATCTGCACTCTTTACTCCCCAACCCTAGGCTCTGTTTCTTGGATATGCAAACTTTGGCTCCCTTCCCTGTGGTCCTGTAATATATCTATTACCTTTAGCCTAGGATTTAAGGATTGACACACTTGCTTATCTCTGTTTATCTCAATACAGGACTCTGGGCTCCTAATGGCATGGGTTGCTTCATATTCATCTCCATATATGTAGCAATTGGCTAAAATGGTTGGATTGTATTAGGTGTTTTATACATGTCTGAATGACAAAGGAGAGGGAAATGCATGAAGAGACCCTGGGAAGCCATCCCAGCCTGGAAGTCCTGAGTGACACAGACAGTACGGAATAGGGGGACAAGAAGGAGAATGGGAAACTACTGATAATGAACTTGACTGACTTCACACGTCTGTCTTGAAATTCATAGAAGAAGCCAAGCCGAGATTCTGAGAGAAAGTATCAATACAACCTTCCCCCTTTCTTGACTCACACCAAAGCCCCCATGCACAATGGGTCTTCTCAGCAAGGCACCCCCAACATTTGCCCCTCTAACAGATGACAATACCAGGAAGCTACAAACACTCCCAGGGAGATGCTGGCTCTCTTCCTGCCTGGGAGCTTGCCTCAGGATGAGCCTCCTGACTGCCAGATAAAAATAGAGGAATCTCAACTTCTGTGTGTTCTCACTGTATTCACAGATCTCCTAGGTGGGGCCTGTATCTTTTCATCTCCCTGCAGATCCACACCTCCATCTGGCACTGACACGCCAGCCACCTGGGGTGAGCTGTCAGCCTCACGCTCCAAGGAGTCACACCTTAGTTGCAAAAGCTTGAATGAATTTCTGCCCAAGCGCTGTCCCTAGGGCAAATGTTCTTAATTCCGTCTGATTGATACAGGGAGATTATTGAGGGACCTGCTAGAGGAGATGGAGCGCCAGTAGTAATTCTCCTTTAAATAGACTGACAACAAAGTCAGGTTCAAGTTGAAGGTGGGTGCATCTCTGCTTACAGCTCTAACTTCTGCGGCCTTCCTTTTAGGGTGGAGGACTCTGAAAGGAGAGTAAGTAAGGCACTCGCAAACAGGGATAACTCAAGGCATAGGGAATTGTCTTTTCTCATTGTCAACAGACGAAGAAAAAGTCTTGGCTTCAGTGTTTCCGTCAGGAAAGAATGGCTTCCAGCTGATAGATAAGGCCTTTGGAGCAGCCCAGGAAAGGCAGCCAGTGCAGCCCTGGGCATCATCACACACCCAGTTTGCTCAGGGCCTGTCCTGCCCACTCACACACCACAGGCTGCAGGCGATAATTTATACGACTTCTGGGCATCTTCCCAGGGTGTTGCACAGGAGAGCTCATCACTCTCTCTGTGATGCTGGGCTTCAGAGTTCCAGAAAACACTCTAGTCACTTCTCCTTTTCATCGTGCATCACCTATTGTTCTGAGATGCCCCCAAAGCAAAGGAGGCCAAAGAAATATTGGCCACCAAAGGCTCCTAGAGAAAAAGCAAAGCACATGGACTCAGGCTGCTTGCTTAGACTGATTGAGATTAGACTCACAAGGAGCCTCTCTGTCTCTGTCATTCTCTCTTCTCTCTGTCTCTCTCCTGCTCTCTCTCTCTCTCTCTCTCTCTCTGTCTCTCTCTCTCTCCTCTCTCCCCTCTGGGTCAGACAATTGAATCTTAGCAGTGGCCTTTACTGGGATTATTTGTTCTTTTCTATAGGGTTCCAAGCCCAACCCTCAAGTCTGAGCCAAATCCACGCTCTTAGCAACCACTGGGGCCTTGTTAAACTGGTGCATGGTTCCTTGGATTACTTCCCAGGACCTTTTGAACACACTTCTCTCCCTGGGCCCCCTCAATCTCTCAAGTCCCTCTTCAGTACTCTCTCTCCTCCTCTCTCTCTTGGCCACTCTTAAACGCCAGCTGCTGACTTCCTGGCCACCCACCACAGCCCATTTTCCTGGCTTTATCTCATCCTTTTCCTCGATCCGCTTTCTTTTAAGCATCTCTCCCCCTTTAGGGACTCACTACCCAAGTATATCCGATTGCCATTTCCTTGCTTTTTGTTCTCTGGCTTCAACCACTGATGACACATCGCATCTATTATCATGTCTAAAGACTTTAAAGTCAGTTCTTGTCTACCAAGAGAATCAGAGTATATTTCCAATGAATATAGGATTGGAAAAGATTACAATTTTTATTGTAATCTTTTGTTGTTGTTTTTTAAAGTTTGCCTTGTACTATTTGATCCTTTCCTGAGGTAGTTTAGTAGGACATGGGAATTACAATACAGAAAAGTCTGTTTTCCATTATATACAGATACAATTTAATTTATGATGACTAAGTGTTAAATAGGAAAAAACCATAGATTTCCTTAAAGTGCTCATACTCCATAAGAACATTTGATAAACCACATAATGGAATAAGTTTCTGATATTATTTTGCATATATTATTTTTTCCATATTTGTTGTTTTATTACTTTTTTTTTTTTAAACTCAGTCTTTGTGTTTCCTGGCTCCTTCTCTTGTCTTTGTCATTTCCTCCTTGGCAGAGGGCTGAGAAGCCATTATCAGTGGATTGCATGACTTCCATAACACCTCGTATGGTTTTTGTGACAGGAGAGGCACTAAAATGGAGGCAAACTCTTAAAATTCCACAAACTTCCCCTTATATAAATGTATACTGAAGGAAGAGCAAGAGAGCCTCTTATACAAAAAGAGTTGTGTGCCCAGAGTTGCATCTAAGATGTTTCCTTTGAGTTTAATATAGACTATCACCTGCCTTTCGATGAATTGTTTACAAGAAAGCTTCCTCTTGAAGTAAACCTTAAAAGTGGTATTATGGAGATAAAGAAAAAATAGGAACTCAAGCATGGTTCAAGTTCAAGAGTATGTGTCCTGGAGCCATTAAGCAGATGAAAACCTTGTGAGGAGTTAAAGCATGTATTTTTAAATAGACAACTAATCTATGCCTATTACAGAAAATATTGAGAGTAAAGAAGTAAAGAAAAATAATCATCCAGAATCTACAACTTGCTCTAAAAGTAGGCAAAAAATACATTCTATTTTCATTTTAGATTTTGCTGTATTTTTTTCCGATCTTTTTTTCCTACGGATAAATTTTTCTGTAGTTAAAATACTGTTTCTGGATGGTTTATGCAGCTCATTAATCCATTAAATTTTTCAATGTTTATTTATTTTTGAGAGAGAGACAGAGAAAGAGAGAGAGAGAGAGAGAGAGAGATAAAGCATGAGCAGGGGAGGGGCAGAAAGAGAGTGAGATACAGAATCCAAAGCAAGCTCCAGGCTCTGAGCTGTCAACACAGAGCCCCACACAGGGCTCAAACACATGAACTGTGAGATCATGAGCTGAGTGAAGTTGGGCGCTTAACCGACTGAGCCACCCAGGTACCCTTCATTAATCCAGTTTTAAAAACCTATCCTATTATTAAACATTTCTCATATCTATAACAGCTGCATAAAATTCTTCCATCAAATAACTATTCCTTCATTTACTCAATGGAACTATACTCTTTGGAACACTTATTTCCAATGCAGTATGATAAGCATCTTTGTGCATAAATCTTCACATAAAATTTCAAATTATTTTCCTTAGGATAGATTCCTAAAGGTGTGTAAACTGAGCCAAAGGGCTGGAACATTTATAAGACTCCTGACATATTTTGACAAATTGCTTTTCCACAGGGTGGTACCAATTTACACTCCCATCAGTGGTGTCTGAATGTATCGCACCTCACCAGGGTTGAATAAGCTAATTTTCAAAATCTTTGCTAATTGGATCAGTAACAAATGGCTTTTTTTTTTTTACTTGTATTGCTTCATTTCTGGAGAAATTGAAGGTTTTTTCCATCTTTATTACCTAGATAGCAAACAAGATTTTTTTTTCTTAGAAAATTACGTGCAAATTGAGAATCTTGTTAGCCTCTCTTAATGTTCCGCAAGTGTTGATAATGGTTTCAATGGATGATAAAAAGGTCCTCCAAACAGAAAAGGTAACTGTTAAGTAACTGGCTGATAGAAGTAGAGGCATTAGCAGGAAGCTTTATGCTTGAGAAATGCCCTGCTTTGGATGGAACTGAAGAATGGGTTCAGTCTCTCCATGTGTCTTAAGTCGGTTCCCCAGAATCAACCCCAGAGGATGAATGTGAAAGCGATTTATTAGGAAATGTTTCCAAGAAAATGCGGGGCAGCGGCAGGGAGGGGAGCTTGGGACAGGAAAGAGGCGGAGCCAGTGTGAGATACGAACTAGATCACATGGAAGGAAGCCATGCCAAGGGCTTTCAGGATTGCCCTAGAGTCATGCCTCAGAGTCACTGAGCCAGGGACCTAGGGAACTGAGACCTTCATTTATTCCTCCCCATCGGCAGTCATCGTTTAAGGCACTCATGAAGAGCACAAGGACTCTTCCACGTGCTGCTTACTTTTCAACTCCCATATGTGCGGCAAAGTGGGTTCCAGCAGCTGGAGGGCAGCCTGGCGACAAAGAGATGCAGGTTCTGGCCGCTGGAGTTGTCAAGGCCGTTGTGTGCAGAGGGTTAGAAGGACTTGAGGGTATGTGGGGAGCCCCAGCAGCATCCCCACCCCAGGC
Organism: Proteles cristata cristata; assembly: GCA_017311185.1. Classification (NCBI taxonomy): domain Eukaryota; kingdom Metazoa; phylum Chordata; class Mammalia; order Carnivora; family Hyaenidae; genus Proteles; species Proteles cristata. The sequence goes on along the minus strand of JAESUZ010005330.1, from coordinate 1,261,601 downwards.
ATCCTGGGGCTAAATGTTACGGATGACAAATACCATGACCACCTTAGGCAAAGTCCATCACGGCTTGTGAGAGACAAATGGACGTATGTTTTCGTGGAATAGTGACTCCTAAAAAGTGGACAAGAAGCAATGAGGGAAAATCTTGTTCATATCTTTGTGTGTGTGTGTGTGTGTGTGTGTGTGTGTGTGTGTGTGTGTGTGTTGGGGGTGGGTGGTAACTTGAAAATGTAAAAAAAAAAAAAAGTGGAAGCCTCTAAGGGAGGTGGAAGGAAAACTGAAAGGGGGGGAAAACTATTTAAAAAAAAAAGAAGCAGGATCTGAAGGGGATTGACTGGGGGATGGATCCGGACGCTGCATGGTGGAGAACATGGGTCCAGGTGGCGTCAGGGTTTGGAGATCTCTGTAGGTGATACTGTCTGTTCAACTTTGAAAGAAAAACATAGACATTGACTTAAGACACCAGATAATGTGTATTGGAACATCTACGAAAAGATTTGAATATTTTGAGTATTCAAATGCTAATATTTTTTTTAGGTTTACTTTAAAACATAGATCCACTAACATGATAAATAATGGATGCCAGAGTGGGGAGGGAAAGCAAGGGTCAGGGGAGTTCTTGGCATCGGCCACTCAAACTCCACTTCAGCCTCCTTCTGTTTGAATGGATTGGAAATCTAAAAAAACAAAAACAAAAACAAAACAAGGTCTACGGAACAAACAAAACAAAATGCATCTACCAGAACCAAAAAGCATCTACTGGGATCTTTTGAGCCGAAGCCCTAGATGAATACATGTGCTCTGAGGAGATGCCGTTGTGTGACTTAGAACCACCCAACTGCCTTCAGTTGTTGTCCCTGGTTAGGAAGACTGTAGTTTTTCTGTAGCAGTTTCTGGAATTTACTTTCCAGCTTCCAGGGTGTCAATCAACTTGGTGTTAGCAGTGGCTCTCTTGCTTCGACTCTCTGACAGGTGGGTAGCATTTTTAGGTGTCCTCTCCAGGTGTCTAGGTGTCTAGAAGCTGCTGTGGAAGGAGCTGCAGCTCTGAGCTCCAGCTGGCATGGTTCCAACAGCAGTCTCAGTCCTGGATTTTTTTCAAAAACCCAGGCTCAGCCTGGAACCTGCTTCTTCTTCCTCCAGTGAACATGTAAGCATCCAATCACCTCAAGCAGATACCTACTGACAAAACACCTGGAGTGGTTTGCTTTTTACACTGAACATCAACTGACCCAGGAGTGCATACAAATCCCTTTTTAAAAAAATAATAATGAGAGCAGTGGTTCTCTTCCTCTTCTCCTCCCTTGTTCTCTTTCCCCTCTGTCTTTTCCCTTCAAATCCCTTCCCTTCCCAGACAATTCAATCCAAAATCCATTATGTGGACAGAGCAAGATAAGCATCCAAGGGGCAGGAGGTATCCCAGAGTGGCATTAGGGCTCATGTGGGGTGAGGAGGGTGATGGCATTGGTAGTTGGATGCAAGCCATCAGAGCCACAGCAAAATGAGGAGTGTGTCTGAGCAGGGAGATGCTCTCAGAGCTTCAATGCGGTGAGGAAGGCATGCACCCTGAGAAGGGTGGATATATTGTCCCTGTGTGTGCATGGGTGGGGTGGGAGGAGCCAGGGCAAGGTGTTGGAGCCCAGAGTGAGGAGAGCATCCATGCAGGCCAGCAGCATTGGCAGTGGCCTGATGTAGGGTGACTGGAGCATGAGAAAGATGAGAAGGGCATCTGTGTGAGTGTATGTGCATGTATGTGTGGGGGGAGGGCGGGGGGTGGCCACATATGCCGTTTCAGAGCTTGAATGGGACAAAGAGGGTGTCTGTGAAGCGGGAGGGAATAAATCCAGCAGTGACAGGATGTTAGATACCTGCAGGGATATGAAGCAAAGAAGTAAATATTTTTAAAAGTGATGGAAGCAAGATTTCTCACTGTCAGAGAGGGAGTTAAAATCTGAAAAGAAAGAAAACTAGAATGAACCCTATGGTAATAAGTTGGAATTGGAGATATTGATGTGAAGTCATAGTTTTTAATAGACTGATCAATCAATTGATAGATATGGATGGCAAGCATATATTCTCTAGTTCAATTCCTGGAGAAAGTCCAGGAGCAGGGACACTCCAATAGCAATAAACACATCAAACACCTTGATCTTAGTAACTAAATGCCATTCTCCACTCCAAAGGGTCCCCGAAGAATCCCAAGAGATGGGGGAAAGAAAGCACAAGTCATCCTGGAACATTGCATAGTGCCAGAAAGTAATGCTGTGGCCATTGAATGATGAGGGCATGTCAGAGAAAACAGCTCGAGGAACTCCCACTGATCAAAACTGGGACAATTTGAGCATCAAAACAAATAATGACTGTAATGGATTACAAACCATTGAATAGAATCGGCATCTATTACTCCATGCCGGTACCAATAGGCAAATAAATAGGTTGAAAATTTGATGAGAAATGGAACATTTTATCAAGTTTCAAACTACTGCTCTACAAAACACTTAGTAATACAAAGAAGAACCTGCACAGTGGAGAAGCTGGTAGATGCCACCTTAATCAACCGGTCAAAGTCAGCATCATCAGTGATGGGACAAATTGAAATTGTGTGCCACCTAATAGGACACAGCATCTCTTCAGTGGCATTCCTGCCAAAGATGCATAAGCTAAAAATAATCATGAGGAATCATCTGACAACTCCACATTGAGGGACAATCTATAAAATAACTGGTCTGTAATTTAAAAAAATGTCCAGGTTATAAAGGACTGAGAGCCTCTTTCATGTTAAAGAACACTAACGAGACATGATAACTAAATGCAACTTGTGATTTCAGAGACTGCTTTACTTTGCTAGAAAGGACATTATTGTCACAGCAGGTGAGGCTTGAATGGGCCTCAGAATTAAATGTGCATCGATGTTACTTTCCCTGTTTTGATGGTTGTAGCGACTTATGCAGGAGAATCGGTCCTTGTTTGTAGGAATAATACACCAAAGCATTCAGGAGTGATGGGGCATCATGTTAACAAGTTACTCTTCAGTGGTTCAGAAAAAATGTCCTTGTACTGTTCTTACAATTTTTTTGTCCATGTGAGATTGTTTCACACAGACACACAAACAGACAAAAACCCCCAGCTGTCTAGACTCTCAAAAAAAGGAGAGGTGCTGAGGAAAACACACAGGTGGGGAACTAAAGAGAAGCATCTCTTCATCTTTGGGTAGTAGCAGTGAAGCAGCCAGAGCCAGCATGGAGGTCTCATTTGTTAGGGGGTCTCTGGAATGATTAGACAGCACAGGACAGGGCAGTGGGCGGGGCCTGGGTCCCAGCTGATGAGGCCCACTGGGTCAGACTGGTGGAGTTGTCTGTGATGGTTTTGATCACTAAACCAATGACCTGTCATTGTCAGTCATCTTGTCCCAACCTGTGGGGTGTCGGGGAGCAGGCTCCCTCACCCTGAGCGCCTTGGGCCTTCCCAAGTGCAGTGCAGACTACACTGAGTCCACTTAACAATCTTGACAGATGTCCAGCCGTGCAGGTGTCTGACACCCGAGAATTTTCCTCCACCATTCCTGTTCCACTCATTCTTTCTTTGCGCATGACCTGCACTGCGATTTTTTGTCTTATTCTAGTTCACCTTCTCTTCCTTCCCATGGTGATCTCTTGCCTCCCCTCCTGCCTGCAGCCTGAGTCTCCCCCTACCCCCTTGGTGTACTTCTGTTCCTCCTTGCTCTAGAAACACATCTGGTCATCAGCTGGGTGCTAGGCAAAGAGATCAGCCTTCCTGTTGGGAGTGCCTCTTCCTGCCGAGAAAACCACAGCAAACGGCTCTTCTGGAAGAGGTCTATGGGAGCATGTAGCCCAATTCCATCATTTCACAGATGAGGAAACTGCGGCTTGGAGAGGTTTTGTGATGTCCGTGTCATTACGGAGCCCATTGATTATAGAGCCAGGAGCAAAGCCCAGGTTTCGGTCTCTCGGTTCAGGGTAACAATACAGGCTATCTTGGGTTACAGATGGTGGTGGCAGGATTGAAAATACAAAAATGGAAAAATAGAAAAGGGTACCTAATGGAAGGCAGAGAATTCACCTGCAAAGCTTATCGATTTGATTTGGAAAGGAATGAGGAGTCACAAAAAAGAGACGATGTGTTTGAGGTGGACTATTTGGTATTGATTTAACACAGGTTTTCTCCACTGCAATGCTATTGATATTTGGAGCTGGACAGTTCTTTCTTGTGGGGGCTGCCCTGTGCGCTGTGGGATGTTTAACAAATCCCTGGCCTCTACCACTAGATGTGATAGCACCTCCCCAATTAGGACTATTAAAATGTCTCCACCAGGGTGCCTGGTTGGTTCACTCGGTAGAGTGTATGACTCTTGATCTTAAGGTCATGAGTTTGAGCCCCACATTGGGGACAGAGCTTACTTACACTTGCCAAGTGTCCACTGGAGGAAAAAATGGCCTCTCATTGAGAAACAGGTTTAATGGGTGGATTAGAACCAAGATCTTGGAGAAAGGAAGCCAACAAGAGGTCAAGAACATTTCAAGTCACTGAGGCAGTGCAACTAGTGGTTATGTTGTATAGACTCCTTGTCTTAAATCAAGACCAAACCATGTACCTGCTGTGTGGCTTCCCTTGGGTTTTCAAAAATGAGGGGTAATGTAAATACTTATCTTCTAGGGTTGCCATCAAATGATGTCTATAAAACACCAGTAGCAGGGCTTGGCAAATGGGTAGATGTTTGGTGTGTGAAGAGAAAAGGGGCAATGTGCCTTGTATTAGATGCCCTGAGCAAAACATTTAGACCATATGCTAAATGGTCTGTTGACAAATGTATTTGTTCTTTAAAGACTTGGTGACTGATTGGTAAATTAGCCGTGTGGCATTTTAGAGCTTTTATTGAAGAGCTGAGACAGATCCCCTTTTACTAAACTTCACGTAATGTGGAAATATAAAAACCAAAGGAAAGAAATCAAGTCAGATGCCTCATTTCTGTTTCAAATACAAAAACAGGTATGACTGTAAATATTTGCTTAGAATGAGAAACGAAATCATAGCACATGCCTGCAGCTCTGGCAATGAGGGACCCTTTCTCCTGTGATCTCGTCAGAGAGTTTACTAGAAATGCTTACACAGAAATGGTATCTAGTGCCTTCTGTCTGCCTTCCTCTTGCCACCTAGAACACTCTACAACTCCCAGCGTCCTGGGGGGCCCATGCAAATGAGGAGCCTTCAAGCGTCAACTTTATTAACCCTGTGCTCACTCTGCCACCAATCACAGTATGAAAACCCCGGAGGACTGCACAATTGTATTACTGCAGCGCTCTGTGTCTTTGTTCCTGGGTCCTCCGGAAATACTTTGTGGGAATGAAAAATCGCCTGGCGATCGCCCTAGCAGAGCCGAGCTCCGGTGGCCTACAGCATTCAACTGGTGCTCGTGAAAATACTCCAGCCATGGGTATGTGAACGGGTGTTACTTGGCTGCTGTTTGCTTTTCATGTTTTGTATTGTTTCCTGTGCCAGAAGTACGCACTTACTTTATTTTCCCAGCCTGGAGATTTGTGATTCTCCCACCAAGACACTTATTTCCCTCTCACAGTGTTCCTTCAAGTAATAATAGTGATGATCCTCTCCACTTATAATACTGTATACCTTTCAAAGCAGTTTTCATATACATTCACTCGCTTGTACTCTTATTTTTGCCTCAGAAATAGCTATCAGCTCTGTATAGAATTTCTAATTTCATCCTAAAGCCCCGTGATCCTTCCAGTTTGCTCTTTGAACAATGCTATATGTTGTTCAGTTCACAAGGTTCAATCTTAATTAAACCAGGTTCAGGATACGAGCGGAAATGACTAGCAGCGAGGGGCAGATTACTAACACTCTACGGCACATTCGTTCTAAATTTAGACAATATCCTTAGAGGCTTCGGAATTGATTCAGAACCTTATAATTAATATTTTCTGTCCTTCCTCCCTGTGTGAAATTGTCAGTCCTAGTGGTACTTCACAGTATTTGCAACTGTTTATTCTTTACAGATTGTATGTTGCTGTATGTGAGCTGAAAAGAGCAAGACAGTGTTTTTTGTTTTTCCCTGAAGAGACCATGAAAAAATAAAATCCAAACAGTAACTGCATGATTGCATGTAAATATACTATACCTCCCCTTGAAGTCTCTAGGTTAAAAAATCTTATTTTTAAAGTTAAAATATTTTGATGTGTGTGAATCCAAATTCTTTTACAGCAATATGCATGTATATGAAGACACATATGTTTGTATAGAATTAAGAATTTTTATTTATTTTTTAAAGTTTATTTTAATCCTCCTATACGTGCAAACATATGGTAGCTGTCCTTCTCTGCCTGACTTATTTCATTCAACATAACACCTTCAAGTTCCATCCATGTTGCTACACACGGCCAGATTTTATTCTTTCTCATTGCCATGTAGTATTTCATTGTATAGATAAAACATATCTTCTTGATCCATTCGTCAGTTGATGGACACTTAGGCTCTTTCCATGATTTGGCTATTGTGGAGATAGCTGCTATGAACATTGGGGTACATGGGCCCCTATGCATCAGCACTCCTGTATCCCTTGGGTTAATTCCTAGCAGTGCTATTGCTGGGTCCTAGGGGAGTTCTATTGTTCATTTTTTGAGGAACCTCCACACTGGGGGAGAGGGAGGGAGACAAACCATGAGAGACCCTTGAATGCTGAGAACAACCTGCGGGCTGATGGGGGTAGGGAAGAGGGGAAGGGGGGTGATGGGCATGGAGAAGGGCACTTGTGGGAATGAGCACTGGGTGTTATATGGAAACCAACTTGACAATAAACTACTTTTAAAAATGCAGAAATGTACCCTACACTGAGATAGTACTGACCCCCCAATAAATAATTTACAGAGGCAAAAAAAGTTTATTTTATTTATTTTGAGAGAGAGAGAGCAAGTTAGGGAGGGTCAGAGAGAGAAGGAGAGAAATCCCAAGCAGACTTCGAGCTGTCAGCACAGAGTCCAATGTGGGGCTCAAACTCACAAGCTGTGAGATCATGACCTGAGCTGAAATCAATAGTTGAATGCTTAATTGAATGAGCCACACAGACACCCCTAGAATTAAGAAATTTTTATGGATGCCTGGGTGGCTCAGTCGGTTAAGCGTCCAATTTTGGCTCAGGTCACGATCTCACAGACTGTGAGTTCGAACCCTGTGTCTGGCTCTGTGCTGACAACCCACGGCCTGGAGCCTGCCTCAGATGCTGTGTTTCCCTCTCTATCTGCCCATTCCCCACTCACACTCTGGCTGGCTGGCTGTGTCTCTCTCTCAAATGCAAATCAACATTAAAAAATTAAAAAATATAATGTTGCATTATAGTAACCGAGAGTATTCGGCTAGCAGTGTTTTGGTTTTGTTTTTTCTTTTTTTCATTTTGGGTGAACTAACAACAGCTGAAACTGTGATAAATCCAGGGCTCTCCCAGAAGCCAAAAGCTGACTCAATCCATTTGTAGTTAAATCATCTAATCCCTGGTCAATAGTGGACAATGTGAAGCCATAGTTAAACAAAAAACATAGCAGAATATCATCCTCAGGGAGGTTTATGGTCATTTGAGATGAGACAGCTATCTCTTTGACTGGTATGTCTCCAACCCTCTATGCATCAAAGACCTGTGCAAATCTATCCCGGTCATTTGGTATCAGAGAGGGTGGTTATGCCTTACAGAATTATGAACATTTGTAGTCCTCTCTGTGTGAGTTATGTACAAATCACCTGCTGGTTAACACCTTCCCAAAGAGACTTTCCATGTCCTTGTAGACCAGCAGTGGTACCATCACCGGGAGGCTTGCTAGAAATGCAGAATCTTGAACCTGGACCTCCTGCATCAGAATGTGTAGTTTGACATGATTCCCAGGTGATTCAAATATACTTTAACATTTAGGGATTGTTGCTTTAGGTGGTCTGTTACACCTTCCTTTGGGCTCTACCTTGTAAATCTGTGTCACTGCAAAAGCCTCTGAACTAATTGCTCCTCCTGCCACCACTCTTACTCCACTTCATTTATGTCTTCATTCGGCTGCCATGTGCATTTCTGAGGCAAAACTCAGACGGTACAGGAAAGGCAATTCCAATCCTCTAAGGACTGGAGAACTGAGTCTTCAGAAATGAGTCGTGACATCTCATCCCTTTCTGGTCTACTCCTCATCTGTAATTCCAGATATACTTCTTAACGTCCCCATGGGATGTGAGAGTGATTTAGGCAGTGATAGGAATAACTACTCGAAATTAGAAGGTCAGAGAAGAAAGACTTCTAGAGGAAGTGATGGTTCAGCTGAGGCCTAAGTGACAAAAGCCCACTGACCCAACCCATGCCTCCTTGTACCATTTCCTATATACCCAGAAGAATGTGGTTACCTCACTCTGTTCCCTGCCTCAGTGTTGTATTTATTCTTCCAGATTCAACTCAAATATTGTTCCTTCCTGGAGAGCTTTTTCTAAGCTGTGCTGGTTCATATTTTCTTGCTTTGGACTTACATGCCCCTTACATGTCAGCCTGAAATGACATTGGGCAGGTTCAATTCTCTGGGAACGGACACTGATACAGAGCTCAGGGTACAACATATTTATTCAAGGTCAACATTTGTGGGAAGACGGAGGAAGCAGATGGGGTAGAGAAAGACATCAAGCTATGACTCAGATCTGATAAAGCTTCGGCCAACCCAGTGGGAACTCTGAAAAGGGCATTGACCATCAGAGTGTCTATTTGGGGGGCCAAAATGGCCAGGATTCTAGAACCCTGTCTGATGCAGTCACTGGATGTTAGTGCCCCAGGAAGGGTGTAACTTTGGGCAGGCAGCTCTTAGCAGCTGGGGCTGGACCCTGTAGAAGCTGACAGCTGGAAGCTGTCTGAGACCACATCACCTGCATCTGGGCTACAAGGCTCTCCTTGAAGGGGGATCAAGATACTGCATCACCGTGTGTACCTTATGCACTTATATCGTGTTGTTTTCTCTCTAAGTGGACCTTGAGCTCCTTGAAGGGAAAAAAAGCCCTTATTATTTTCCCTTTTGTTTTTTAAAAAAGAACATAGTGTGGAGAATGTTCCATAACAGCTACTTAATATGCACTTGTTTCCTAAATGATTAACTTGCTTTTTGAGTCCTGTCCCTTTTTATGGAGACCTACCCTCACACTCTATGTCTGACAGGGGGGATAATACTTGGGTTCCATGGACATCGTCAGAGATTTACTGAATTTCCCAAGCACTATGGACCAATATTATTGTAACATGCACTAAACATGAATTGCCAAAAAAAAAAAAATGAATTGAATGATATGCAGACCATAAGACCCAAATTTAAAAAAAAATTTTAATGTTATTTTTGAGAGAGAGACAGACCATGAGCAAGGGAGGGGCAGAAATAGAGAGGGAGACATAGAATCTGAAGCAGGCTCCGGGCTCTCAGCTGTCAACACAGAGCACAAAGCGGGGCTTGAACTGGGGAACTGTGAGATCATGACTCGAGCAGAAGTCAGATGCTTAACCAACAGCCACCCAGGTGCCCCAAGACCCAAATTTTTATTATTATATTCAGCAAACATAAAATTGCTTTTCAACAAATATAAATAGAACAAGCATAACCTATAGGGAAAAAGAATTATGATAATTGTGCTCATGATTCATTAGAAATACACATACATGCAATTAATATAGACAGTCATTGTTACACTTGTAAATTCTAGGTGTTTCAGAATCTTAGCTAAACAAAAAGTTATGATTTTAATAACTTAAAGTTATTAACATAACAAATGAGCCTAGCGTATCAACACTTAAAGTTTTTAATATAACAAATGAGCCTTCTTCTTGCCTGTTAACTAATCTAATCTGGGTTGCATTGATGATGACACTATTTACAAAAGATAACGTGTCTCAACTGCTTCCATGTTCTATTTTAATAGCACTTATAGTAGAGAAATCAGCCTTACAAAAGTAGGTAGATGGAAATGGAAGAAGATATTTTAAAGTAATTTCCACAAGCTCAAGATAGTAACTTTTATCCCAAGTGAAGGAAATGGCAACGTGGTTTTAAATTTTGCCTTCGATTTGATTCAGTAGCCAGTTTCCCACATCTTAAACCTATGATGTTACAATTAAGTATAAAATTCCTTTTTATGAGTAAAAGGAATTTGGGATTTTGTACATTTGAGGTTACAGTTGACAAAATAACCTTACACTGTCACATGTTGTTACATGGGTCTGCTTCATATGATGTGTGAATCTGACTACAAACAACTTCAATTTAATAACATCCCACTAATCTCTATCTTACTCAAAAAGGCAGGTCCATGCTTCATGCCCTAGATTGGATGGGGGGCCAAGATCAAATTGCTATGAAAGTTTCTTAACATTTATTCTCAATTTCTGTCCTCTTTCTTTTCTTTTACGGAATGGTAAAAATCTTTCACAGATGGTCTGTGGACACAATTTGAGGGGGCCAGAATTATGTAATGGAGGAAATACGGACTGAAGTCATGTCGATTTGGGGCCAACCAAAATTTTATGCAAGCTGAAACTTCAGGGAAACAGAAGCTTCTCAATCTGCAAAAAGAAGAGTAGAGAAGCAGTCAAAATCCGTGGGGTTCGTTTAGAGACAAGCGGACAACAGCCTCAGTTCTTGCCCCTCACTATATTGTCCTAGGAGAGGCTGCTATCAGTGAATTTGACTACTTGGCCTAACCTATTTTGTGTGGAGTTCTATTTTGTGCAACAAGGGAGCCTAGGCTAAGATATTAGATAATAATCGGTTCTCTCAAGAAAGCAGAGTTGGAGTGAATTTCTAAGCCTCTTCTATTTGCAGCTGGCTCCCCAGGTCCAGCTACAAGGGATCCAAATGTAGACTGTCTCCCACGGACACGGAGCCTGTGAGCCTGGAAATTTACTTGGGTCCTTTTCTTTTCTGTAACACTACCAGGGGACTGTGGGACTCTAAGCCTTAGTGTATATTTGCATTTGGGAATGTCCTGATTAATTCTGAATGTTTTGGAGATAGAAGCAAGGAGCTGTAATGTTGATGGGTAAGTAGAGATCTATGGTCTTCCTCAGATTATGTTACAAGTTTGTGAGTGCTTGCTGTGTATTATATAAGAGAGGAATTTCCATGCCAGTAGCTCCGGCCAAGCCTGATGTCATTGGCTAACAACCATGACCAATGGCCGCTGCAAAAAGAGGTGATGAAAATATAACTGCTGGAATTAGCTGGAGTTTTCCCAGTGAAGGTCAAGCAAACTGAATCCACCTGGAATTGCCTGGATCGGGGAAATTGGGCTATTCCTTGGCATAGCGACTCTATTCCTACAAACAGTCTCTATAGAATTTTTGTTGTTGATGTGTCTGCTCACAGACATAACTCTATTCACCTTGCTTTCACATATGTGGGAGTTTGGCTTTGCTGATGAGCATTTAAGATGATGTTTATATATTCTGGTTTTGCACAGATGTGTCTAGGGATTTAAAGCATGGGAATTTCATTATGCCTCTCTTAATGACTCGATATTTACTGACTAGATTAATTAATACATTATATATTCTTAGGCACAAATATCTCCATTGTCAATGATTTCGTAAATTTATGGGACACATTGGAGTCATTCATTAGGGTACATCATTTTTCTTCTGGAACACAAAAATGATTCTAAACTGCTGCTCTACATTAGAGACTTCAGGAGAAATCTTGAATAGTTGATTTCTGTGTCACTCCTAAAATCTCAGCAGCATGCATGGAGGGCGATGATACCGGCTAGCTCAAAAGCCTTCCCCTCTAAATGTAACAGAACGTGCCAATGTTTCTCTGCTTTAGGAGATGACAGGAAAACAGAAACCATTAGGACCATAATTATGGGAATCAGCAAAAGAGAGTCCAGCTGAATTTACACAGCTGATCTCAAAGCCTGGTGCAATTCCCGTCTGAATTCATTACGCACCAGATAGAGTCTCTGCATCTCATCAAAGTCTCAAATCTTTTCCTTGGCGAGCAGGAGCCAATATCACTTCTGACCTATTGACTGACAGAAGCTCATCCCAGGCTGATCATAGTTCGTTGAAAACAGGACGTGTGTTTTTCCTTCTGTCATCGTTTTATTGAACCCCAAATGTTCATTGCAAGTACCTAGGCTAGGAGGTTAAATTGCTGATATTGCAGAAGTTCCCCAACTTGTCTGAAAGTTCTTCGTGACCTCAGGTCTGGCTCTTGGAGGCACACCTCAGGCATGGGCATTTTTAGCACATTCTGCTTGTGAGGAGCAGCCTGCTAAAACTGTTGCTCACGAAACATCACACTCGGATTGCTTCCTGCCACCCCCACTGCCGTTGTTGCCAGCAGACAGGTTTTAATGTGTCAGTTCACAAAGTTCTCAGGACGCTGCTGTCACTTTTCATCTTTGTCACTGTGAGGTTAGTGGAGGTGCTCAAGATCATCTGCCCTTTGCGGTGTGGGGCGTGCGCTTCACATAAGCTGGCGTGAGCCGTGTGGGCACACTGTCGAAGCAATTTGGGGAATGAAAACCATACGTTTATATATATCAGATGTGCTTTACCCAAGGGCTCCCGTTCTCCTGATTGCATCCCAGATGGGGGCCTCGAATCTCTCCTCCCGCTGCCTTTCCCTTTAGACTTAATGTTGAGCTGGGGGCACGATGACACAGCATCTATGAATAAGGTGATTTCGGCTCGAAGATGTACTAAGCATTTTTTAAACCTCATTATGTAAATACATTACCCTAATACACTGATTCTTCTCTTGTTCAACAGAGCCCTTAGACATTAGACAGCCTACTACGAACCCAGAATATTAATAAGAATTCTTTTCTCCATGTACTTATTAAGAAGCATTTTGGAGTTCCTACTATGTGCCTGAGATACAAAGATCTGGCTTAGGCCATTTCAGAGGTTCAGGTCCAAAGCAAATTACATTGTTTCCTTCCAACTGTACCCTCCCCTCTCCGATATTTTTATTTAGGCAACAGTAAGCTGTCTTAACTTTCAATGTGAGATATAAAAATAGTAGCATAAAGACAGTTTACAGACTGCAAAGCAAACGTAAAGTTGAGGAGGACTGACTCACATTACCCATGTGTGCTTTGGATTTTATGAGGAACAGAGGGAAGGGGTTTCTACGATGACGGACGGGACTCAGGAGTGATTGGCACCCACATCTTTCCTCACCGGCATCCTTTCTTTCTTTCTTTCTTTCTTTTTTTAAAAATATTTTTATTTATTTCTAGCAGAGAGAAAGAGACAGAGTGAGCAGGGGAGGGTCAGAGAGAGGGGGAGACACAGAATCTGAAACAGGCTCCAGGCTCTGAGCTGGCAGTCAGCACAGAGCGCCACGCGGGGCTCAAACCCACAAACCACGAGATCATGACCTAAGCGAAAGTCGGACGCTTAACCGACTAAGCCACCCAGGCGCCCCCATCTGCATCCTTTCTAAGTCGGGTACTCAGCAGAGCCTCCCCAACGAAAAGGCAAAGCAGGGAAGGTCAACACATAATGTGTGTGGAGTCTCAGGCTGGCCTTGAAAGTAAGTATTGTTCTTCGTAGAGAAGAATAGAGAGGTTGTTCTTGTACAGAGGGATCGCAACACACAGGGTCATAGGGTCGCAAGGATCTGAATGGAGACTAGAGGTCACATAGGCACAGGTAACAGGAAAGGGTGGGCTGGTAGTACTGCCTCCAGCTTGTTTCCTCTGCCTCTGGCTCCCCATTTTGACATAACTAGGCCACTGATTTCCGGTCTTGTGGTTTCCATCTTGGTCCCAACTTTGCCAGTCCTGATGGAGACTGAAAGTATGTCCATATCCAAGCCGTCTCTCTCCACCAGTTGTCCGCCCAGATTTATATCACCATTACAGACCTGGCCCAGACACGCCCAAAGGATCCTAACATTGTACTTTATCCACCAACCAGTTCCAGACCAACTGGTGTGGAGCGATGCGTGGAATCACAGCTTCCGAGTTATAACCTACTTCCTGCTCAGTTCCCGGCTCCTCTAGGTCTAGAGACTTGCTATTTTCAGGACCCAGAACTCAGGGTTTACAGCTGTGCCTCACTCATGATGATCACTATCTGTGGAATGGGAAGTTTGACCCCTGACCCCTGCCCAGTTGCTGGGATTTTATTTCCCAGAGAGAGCTTTGCAAGATGGTTCTCTGTCTCACTAATGCTCTGCTGTCTGGATTTTGGGCCACTGTCTCTTGTTGATTAGAGAAGAATCAGTAGATTGGGAGCCCCAGTTTGTAACCAACTGTCATTGGAACCGTGATCGAGATTGGTGCTGCTTTAAACACTGTTTTCAAAGGCTTGGTACTGTTCTTTATGCGCTCTTCCTAGTCCAGCACTCAGCCTCTGGAGTCCCATTATTCTCCCACCACTCATTTTGCCCTGGCAGTTGGTTATCTTGCTTCTTGGGGAATCATCATACATTTCACTTAAATACAATTTATTAATTATCAAGACATACTTTGTACATAAGAACAACACTGGTAGACAATCTCACCTGATAACCTGTGATGTTAAGATCTGATTTTCTATGTCATAATTATTACAGCAGCAGCAACAACAGTTAACGCTGATATACTATTGTACTATTGTAATTCTTATAAGGAGGCAAACCACATCACAGAGAGGGTAACTGGTGTGCTCAGGGTCACACAGCTCATGAGCCTATGGCTGAGTTTGAAACCCAGGTATTCTGACTCCTGAGTCCACATTCCTCACCACCATGCTATGCTGCCTCTCTGACGCAGGAGGCCATGTTCGGTCCACAACATAATCAGTGGTCGACTTTTAGGATATTTTTGGAACTGTTTCCATAAAATATTTCTGTTAGAATTATTTCTAACTAAAGCTAATTTAGGCTTGCTTCCTGCCAGCACATAACACACATGCAAACCCACATACAACTTAACACAGACAAGTAATTAACCTCTCAGTTCACAAATGATCGATTTGGGCAAGAGTTTCAAATTGAAAAACAAACACTATAAAATATATAAAGGGATTAATACAGTGCATGATAAACATTTGGTAACCTGTTATTAATTAATTAATTAATTAATATTAATACATTACACGTCAGTATTACAAATTAATCTGGAGTATCACTGTACTACTATCATAGATAGAGTAACTATCTTCCTCTATGTCCCCCTGGCCTTTGGATATGCCCCTAAAATACTTTCCATAATAATTTCTCTATACGTAAAATGGATGCTGAAATTTTGCCTCCTTCAACCTCATAATACCATTAGGAGGTAAAATAAAATAATTTGCAGATTATTTTCGAAATAGTCTATTTTAATAAAATACTGGAAGAGTTCCTTAAAAAGCAGATTATATTTCATCCTATTACCTCCAGGCACTCCCTAGAAATATACCATTTTGAAGTAACTTTTATTAACAAGAAATAGCATGTCCAATAAAGGACATGGAATTATTCTCAAGTACATAAGAACAGGAACTCTGTCTCTCTGTGTCTCTCATCCATATATCTATCCAGGGCCAGCTTCATGGTGGATTTGCACAATCGTATACCCGAAGGTCTCTCTGCTTGCTCTGCTGTCACTGTTTTGAAATTATTAATTTATGAACAAGGGAACCTGCATTTTCATTTTTCACGAGGAGCCACAAATTATGCTGTGCCCATCTTCATTCTGTGATGGGGCCTGCCTCACAATGCAGAGTTGATTCCTTTGGGGAGTGGCTTCTCCACAGGATCTAATAACTCCCCATGGTGGCGCTTAAGCTACACTTAGAAGAGAGTTAATAGCACATTTCCAGTGAAGATTATCTTCTTCACTATTACCGCATCAGACACCTACATCCTGGCAAAGTGACTTAGTGGAAAACTAAGTGAGGTTCAATTTTGTGGAAAAAAAAGGGATCAGTGTCAGAAACACCTGCCTCCATCAGGGAGGAAGGTGTTACACTGAGAATGCCCCCATCTCGGAGATCTTGGGTGCTAAGAAGCATCTCCCATGTTCAGTGGCCTGTGCCGGGGCCTGTAGGATACAAGCTGATGGCCTCGTGGGCTGCCCCTCTCCTCCTCCCTTGTACTGGGTGGAGCCTGTACACCCTCCTCCAGCCGATTTCCCTCCGATGGGGGGTGGCTCTTGTTTCATTGCTAGTCATTTCTTAAAACAACTTAATTATACTGCAATTCACATACTATAAAATTCAAAGCATACAAGTTGGTGCCTCTTTAATATAGTCATAGCGTTGCACAATCATCACTGTGGTCATGTTTTCAGTGCTCCCATACCTATTAGCAGCCATTCTCTGGTCCTCCACCCCCAGCCCCCCACCTCCAGCCTCCACGCCCCCCCCATCTACTAATCTACTTTCTGTCTTTATGGGTGTGTCTATTCTAGAGATTTCAAATAAATGGAATCATACAATATTTGTCCCTTAGTGTCTGGCTTATTTTACTTAGCATAATGTATTTAAGGTTCATCCATTTCGTGTCATCCATTAGTACTTCATTCCTTTTTATGGCTGAATAACCTTCCATTGAATGGATATACTGCATTTAATTTATCCATTCATCAGCTGATGGATACTTGAGTTGTTCCCATTTGGGGGCTATTATGAATAATGCCGCTAAGAACATTCATGCACCAAGTTTTGTGAGGTTCTACATTTTCATTTTTCTTGGGCATATACTTAGATGTAGAATCGCTGGGTCATATGGTAAAGCCAGTGATTTGTCTACATTTCTACAAAAAGAAGACCATGTATAAACATCACTCAAACTAAAACAGACATTGAATATGAAAATCCCTAAGGCTCCAAGTTAGATAGCAGTGAAATCTTTTATATTTAGATTCAGAACTTAGAGTCAGATTTGCTGGAAGAGCCACAGCATAAATGGCTTTATAATTAAGTAAACAAAACCCAGGAACGGTAACATCCCTTTGCCCTCCAGCACAAAGTAGATAATCCAGGATTTTTGCTCTACCTCTGCCAAAAATTGCATTTGGCATCTGTTCAGAACCATATTGTCTCCTGAGGCACTTTGAGAGATCTGGCCTCAGAGATAATTATAGAAAATTTGTAGAAATAGTTGTAGAAAAAAATTGCCCATGTTCCCATGTGTGTGCCTAGGATGGGTTTGGGAGAGAGAGCTTTGGGAGGTGCTATGGTGTAAATGTACCTCCCCACCCAATCCATATATTGACATCTGCTGCAAGGAGATGGTACCAGGAGGTGGAGCCCCATAGGAGGTGATTAGGTCTTGAGGGCAGCGCCCTCGTAGCGGGATTAGTGTTCCGGTAAAAAGTGTTCCAGAGAGTGAGCTTGCCCCTCCTCCACCAGGTGAGGCTACAAGGAGATGTCTGAGACAGAAGACGACGCTCACCCATCGTGCTGCACCCTGACCCTAGACTGCCAGCCTCCAGAACTGACAGAAGTAAATATCTGTTGTTTAGCAGCCACTCAGTCTATGGTGTTTTGGTATAGCAGCCTGTACTAAGAATGGGAAGAGGGTTTAATCTAAGGGAAGACAGAAAAATAATACCAATACTTAACAGAAAAATAATACCGATACTGCTAGGGCAGGGATGTCAGGCTGACATGCCCATGGATTACCTGGATGTATGTTGGTAAAATGGGTATTTTGACTCAGTAGGTTTAAGGAAGAGGCTTAGATGCTGCGTTCCTAACAGGCGATGCCAGTGCTGCTTGTCCATGGACTCACACAGGACTCTGTGGGGTCCCAGGGCAGCCAGAGGACAGGCTAAGTGACATGGCTCTGGGCAGTTCATGGATGCCAGTTTGCTGCCCCAAACTTGACTCCTCTGTGGTTTTCTAGGTAAAATCAAGTTTAAAGGGCCAAATGTCCCACGTCTAATAAACTGAGGGAAGAGAGGGAGGACATGGGCGTCATAAGCCTCTTTGTCCTCTTGCAGAATCAGAAAATATCATTGGATCTTCTTTTCTTCCTCCTTTCCTTCCTTTCGTTCCTTCTTGACTTCCTGCCTTCCTTCCTCTCTTTCAAGTTTTAGTTATTTCTTCTCTACACCCAACATGGGGCTCGAACTCATCACCGCAAGATCAAGAGTTGCACTCTCTTTGGAGGGAGCCAGCCAGGTGCTCTCATCTGGTCTTTCAGTTCCAGTCAGCTCAACAAGCTTGGTTAAGTGACAACCTATTGGAAAGTCAGTCAGCTTCCTGGTGCAGTAAAAGGCCAGGGTCAGACCAGAAATGAAGAATAATTAAAAATAAAATTCAGAGTTGTACTATTTTCTTCAGCAAAACATGAAAAGGGAATCTAATTTAAATGGCACAGAAAAAAATATTAAAATGCTACTTTCCCAACCACCTTCTCAGTCTTCTAGACACAACACAACAACCTTCAAGATCTTTGTTCTGACATTTCTCACAACTCCAGGTCTTGTCCACAGAGACTTCTTTTTCCTCTCTCCACCCTTCCCTCTGGGTCAGTTTTAGTTGGGCAGACACCGCTTCTTGGACCTTAAAGGCATGTGAGTCACCTGGGATCTTGTTAAAACAGACTCTGACACAGTGGATGAGGAGTAGCCCAAGAATCTGCATTTCTTTTGATTTTGTTTTTTTAAGTAGGTTTCATGCCTAGCACAGAGCCCGACATGGCACTTGAACTAATGACTCTGAGATCAAGACCTGAGCTAAGATCAAGGGTTGGACACCTAACCGACTGAGCCACCCAGGCACCCCTGAATCTGCATTTCTTTTTTGGTAAGTTTACTCATTTTGAGAGAGAGCACACAAGTGAGTGAGCATGCGTGCATGCGCACAAGGTGGGGGAGGGGCAGAGAGAGAGAGAGAGAGAGGGAGAGAGAAAATCCCAAGCAAGCTCCGCACTATCAGCTCAGAGCCCACTGTAGGGCTCGAACTCACCAACCATGAGATCATGACTTGTGCTAAAATCAAGAGTCAGACGCTTAACCTACTGAGCCACCCAGGTGCCCAAGTATCTGCATTTCGGACAAGTGTCTAGGTGACCCAAGTGTCTAGTGTGCTACACTCTGGGAAACAAGAATGTGAATTACCTTGACCTCTAGGCTTCTTTAAATTTCCCTCTTATTTCTCCTCCTCCTTCAAATTAGTAGGTAACAAATGCGGATTGAATAAATGATGCTTTATGATTCTTAGTTTTATCATGTATTGTAGTGATGACAATGAAGTTTCCTTTTCCAATGTTGGATTAAAAATTAACTTTTATTTATTTATTTATTTATTTTTAAATTTTTTTAAATGTTTTTTTTAATTTATTTCTAGGAGAGAGAGAGTCAGTGTGAGCAGGGGAGGGTCAGAGAGAGAGGGATTCACAGATTGAAACAGGCTCCAGGCTCTGAGCTGGCAGTCAGCACAGAGCCCGATGCGGGGCTCGAACCCACGAACCGCGAGATCATGACCTAAGCGAAAGTCGGACGCTTAACCGACTAAGCCACCCAGGCGCCCCCAAAAATTAACTTTTAAAAATATGTTTTATTTATTTCTGAGAGAAAGACAGAGAGAGGCAACATGAGCAGGGGAGGGTCAGAGAAAGAGGGAGACAAAGAATCCGAGGCAGGCTCCGGACTCTGAGCTAACTGTCAGCACAGAGCCTGACCTGGGGCTCGAACCCACGAACCGTGAGATTATGACCTGAGCTGAAGTAGGATGCTTAGCAGACTGAGCCACCCAGGTGCCCCCAAAATTAACTTTTTCGAGAAAAATTTTCAATGTTTTATTCATTTAATTTTGAGAGAGAGAGAGAAAGAGAGAGATCGAGCAGGGGAAAGGCAGAAAAAGAGGGAGACACAGAATTCGAAGCAGGCTCCAGGCTCTGAGCTGTCAGTACAGAGCCTGACGCAGGGCTCGAGTCCACGAGCCGTGAGATCATGACCTGAGCCGAAGTCAGATACTTAACCGACAGAGTCACCCAGGTGCCCCCAAAATTAACTTTAATAGTGTTATGTGGAAGGCCTAGCAGATGTGCTTGACACTCAGTAGCTGCTAAATAAATACGAGTTTCCTTTATTCCACCTTCCTAGATTCCTTATGGAGTTCTAGGCAGGTAATTTTTGTAAATGCAAGGGGTAAACAGCCATTAATAATTGATATGAACAGATATTCACGAGCCAGACTTTTCCCATTAAAATATGCACTATTTATTAAAACAGAAGCATGAACTATATAAACTAATCACTGTGGAAAAAATGTGATCATGCAGACCTAGAAACTGCATGAATCAGGGGAGACATCCTTTTGAATCCAGGCTCTCTAAAATGAGATCAAGATTTCAAAGAAACCCAAAGGCAAAGGGCCTCACCAATCTTTATTCCTCATCAAAGGTTAAGCTATCAAAGATGAAGGTATGAACAGTCAGATGTTACCCACACAGCTTCTAGCCCTCTGCCCGAAGGTTGGTTCTTCAATTATCTGAGTAATTCTGAGCCCCAGTCCACTTGGCTGTCTCTGCAGGGAGCAGACAGAGTGACATTTGGGGTACCTGGCTCTATAGTGGGGTGAAGGTGGTCTGCAGGCCTGAAGAGCTTCTTTTCCAGGGAGGAGATGTTCTGACCCCCATTTTATGCTTCCTCGAGGCCGAAAAATATGAGACTTTGGTGACACCGAATCATGAGTCTAATTTCATCAGGGACATTGAGGATTGCGATTCTTGTTTTATCTGATAGAACACAGAAAGTCAAACTAGTGTAATTTCCAAACAAAGAGGGACTATTAACAAGAAAATTGCAGACGTGACACACTCTCATTCCTTGTTGCATTTCGCCGTCCATCTTCTGGGAAAGAGGCATACAGATCATGGCGTAACTTGCTTAGAACAATAGACAATTGTCACAGTCTGTTAATTCCATCTGCTTCTGACGGGAAGGAAAAATGGTTACATGGTGAAGTCAGAGGGTCTCAGGCACAGAAGGGGACTTTCCTGAGGGTCTCCCACAATACTGATGTATAAATGGAAGCATGATGTAAGAAAGAGAACCAGAGCCATGCTCGGCCTCTGGGTTATCAAGGTCTCAGTAACATCACTGTTTCTGTGATCTGAGGCTGCTCGTTTACTTAAAAAATTTTTTTCAGTTGAGAACTGTGCTTGGATCTGCAGTATTCATATGGATGATGAGAAAGTAGAGGAAAGCAGGGAGGGAGACTTGCTTCAGACTGAGATGGTATTATCTGCTGTATACTGTAGGATCTCTACTCCATTTGTCTTACCTATTATCAAGCTAATCCTAAACCAGACAGGATAATACTTAAATATTCTTAGGTTTCTTGATAACTCCTATACCACTCTGATTTGTTGTTATTCAAAAAGTTCCTATAATTTAGGAGTATCATTTAGATAACCTTGGGGCGCCTGGGTGGCTTAGTCGGTTAAATGTCCAACTTTCGCTTAGGTCATGATCTCGCGGTTTGTAGGTTCGAGCCCCGCGTCGGGCTCTGTGCTGACTGCCAGCCCAGAGCCTGGAGCCTGTTTCAGAGTCTGTGACTCCCTCTCTCTCTGACCCTCCCCTGCTCACGCTGTCTCTCTCTCTCTCTCCTAGAAATAAATAAAACATTAAAAAATTTTTTTAAAATAACCTTACCTTACCTGGATCATCCAAGGAAGTAGCCTGATTGGGAGCCAGGGACTCCTGACTCAACAGAGTGCTCATGGTCTTGGGTAAGTAGTTTAAACTTCTTAGGCCTTTATCTCTAAGAGACAGATTGGCCTATATTGATATTTTCCAATGTGTGCTGCATGGAATAAGTGTTAGGGAAAATCAGGTTTCATTGATCAAGAAAATATGGATAATGCTGAGATACGGTTACTTTTTTTGTTACAGGACTTCTCAGAGTCCTTGATATCCTAATATATACTGGAACTCTACAAAAAAAAAGGCCGAAATATGCTGTTTCCTGACAAAATTGGATCACAGAGCCCCTCTTCCTTGACCCTCTTCTCACTTAGTAGAATCTCCTGGGGATTTCATGATATTGATCACGTTTTGAGAAAAGATAATCCAAATAATTTCTGAAATTTAACTAATAGTTATTTTGAAAGGATATTGGATTCTACTCTCAATGCCCACCTAGAGAACATTTTCAGAAACTTCCCACGTGCATTAAGAAATTGCATTCTTCTCTGCTTTTTTCATTGATATAATATGAATTTGATGTCAATCACGAAAGCACGAATGAATCCAATACCTTCATGTACTGTATCTGAAGCGAATCATTCACGCTCTTGGGAATGCTCTATTAATTCACTGATCAGGGGAATGTTTACGTGATTTAAATGTTAGATCTAAATATACTTGATCCAGTGTTTTAAGCTGCCTTAAGAACACATCATATTGATTTTAAGGCTGATTGCTCAAAAACTTCTTTTGAAAACGGTCCAGTGAAAAAGAATAGACTTCATGCTTGTTGATTCAAGGGGCATATAGAGTCTGCTGAAGTTCATTATAAACCAACATCTTGGTGGATTATAGAGGTGCAAAAGGGTCTACCAAGGGTAATTTCCAGAAAGAAATTATGAGCTATCAATGATCGTTAGGACTTCGGTATTTGTCCTAAGAGGGGATTTCACTGTCTATGCAGAAAGAAGTCCTAGTCACAAACAGGCTATTATAGTAATCCAAGCAGTGATGACTAACCATCTATTCATTTTAATTTCTTGGGTAATTGGTTCCATCTATTAGCAGTCAGCCACATATTTAAAAGACTTCTCTCCATAAAAATCTTTCCCGTTGAGTGTGATGGTCAGCTAAGCCAGTAAGCATAGTGGATTTTGCCAGCATCTTATACCAGTGAATTTAGAGGCTTTAGGGACTGGCCATAAATACTTCTGCCAACAAGATCTACCCAGTGACTCTTTTCTAAAAAAAATAATTTGGAATGGTGTACATTTTGCAATTAGTTTTCTTTTATTGTACAGCACAGATTTGTATAATTTACTTTGCTGTATTCATGATATCTTCACAACAGTGCAGAGATCAGTTTAAGATGCCATTTCAGAAGGACTAGAGTAGCTGAAACTGTTTTACAGTTTGCAATAAAAGAAGTCCTTTCTGAGAAGAGAGCATGATACTGATTTTTATGTGCCTTTCACATTTCAAACTTGGATTTAGTTGGACTACAAAATATTTACATTTTTCACAACCAACAAGTTCCCATTTTGAACAGATTGAATGCAGAGAGACTCCCAACTCTTCTTCCATTTTCAAAAACATCCACATGCCTGACTTCTTATCACTACCATCTAATAATCTACATTTTGCAAAAACAATCCAATGTGATCCCTTTCCAAGATGAGGCTAAAGTGTACTATCATATTATCATGAGAAAGAATGATTTAATTAATATTGTTCCTGAAGGGATAACAAAAATCGGTTCCAAATGGACAAAAAGCATCCTTCTGTAGTTTTCTATTACTGGAATTACACCACATTCACCTAAAAGGTGTGTGATACATGTAAAATTCACTCTATGGACTGAAATGTCTATCACCTGAGATCACCCTCTAAAATGATAAAATATAGGGGCACCTGGGTGACTAAGTTGGTTAAGCATCCAACTCTTGGTTTTGGCTTGGGTCATGATCTCACGATTTATGGGATGGAGCCCTGTGTCAAGCTCTGTGCTGACAGCATGGTGCCTGCTTGGGATTCTCTCTCTCTCTCTCTCTCTCTCTCTCTCTTTCTCTCTCATTATGTGCCCATTCCCAAAGTGCATATGCTCTTTCTCTCTCTCAAAATAAATAAACTTTTTTAAAAAATAAATAAAATTTTAAAACATAGTCAAAGGGAGAAAGAGAAGATGGATTAATTGTCTACAAGATTACAGCAAGGAAATAAAATACTGTGTTTCATTCTCACAGGTTCAAGTTTGATTTCAATGAATTTAGTAAGTTAGAAGAAACTGTTTTTGGTTTTAATTTATAAAAATTAATTATGAAAGATTTCCAACCCAGGGAATAACATAATACCACCTATGTATGAATAATCAAGAATAAACTGTATTACATTTTTCTATCTTTTTTCTGGTATATATATTTTAAGTTTATTTCTTTATTTTGAGAGATAGGGTGTGGAGGGGCTGAGAGATAGGGAGCTAGAATCCCAAGCAGTTTCTGTGCTGTCAGCTCTGAACCTGACTCAGAGCTTGATCCCATGAATCCTGAGATCATTATATGAGCCAAAACCAATAATCAGATGCTTAACTGACTGAGCCACCAGGTGCCTCTCTTCTGGTAAACCTTTTTATAAGAAATACTATGCTATAGATAACTTCATGTCTCCTCCCATTTGTCCCTTCCTGCCCTCTACAGTAGCAGCTTCTGTCTTGAATTTGATGTGCATCACTGCAATTGTGTTGTGAAGTTTTATAATGTCTACTTTTGTTTTCTGACCTAAATGTTGTATTGGTCTACATCTCTTTTTAAAACAGCTTTATTGAGAGATAATTCATGTAACATAATTCATTCATTTAAAGTCACTTTTTAGTGGCTTTTGACATATTTACAGATATTTGCAACTGTCATCACAGTCAACCTCTAGTACTTTATTTTTTTATTTTTTTTCTTAAATAATTTATTGTCATGTTGGTTTCCATACAACACCCAGTGTTCATCCCAACCAGTGCCCTCCTCCATGCCCATCATCCCCCTTCCCATCTGCCCCACACCCATAAGCCCTCAGTTTGTTCTCAGCATTCAAGAGTCTCTCATGGTTTGCCTCCCTCCCTCTCCCCAGCTATTTTTCCCTTCTTCTCCCCCATGGTTCTCCATTAAGTTCCTCCTAATCCACCTACACGTGCAAACATATGGTATCTGTTCTTCTCTGCCTGACTTATTTTGCTCAGCATAACACCCTCGAGTTCCATCCATGTTGCTACACATGGTCAGATTCCATTCTTTCTCATTGCCGTGTAGTATTCCATTGTATAGATAAATCGCATCTTCTTGATCCATTCATCAGTTGATGGACACTTAGGCTCTTTCCATGTTTTGGCTATTGTTGTGAGTGCTGCTATGAATGTTGGGGTACATGTGCCCCTACGCATCAGCACTCCTGTATCCCTTAGGTAAATTTCTAGCAGTGCTATTGCTGGGTTCTAGGGGAGTTCTATTGTGAATTTTTTGAGGAACCTCCACACTGTTTTCCAGAGGGGCTGTACCAGTTTACATTCCCACCAACAGTGTAGGGGGGTGCCCTTTCCCCATACCCTTGCCAGCATCTCCTGATTTGTTCATTTTAGCCACTCTGCCCGGCATGAGGTGGTATCTCAGTGTGGTTTTGACTTGTATTTCCCTGATGATGAGTGACGCTGAGCATCATTTCATGTACCTGTTGGCCATCTGGATGTCCTCTCTGGAGAAGTGTCTGTTCATGTCTTCTGCCCATTTCTTCACTGGATTATTTGTTTTTCGGGTGTGGAGTTCAGTGAGTTCCTTATAGATTTTTGATACTAGCCTTTTATCTGATATGTCATTTGCAGCTATCTTTTCCCATTCTGACAGTTGTCTATTAGTTTTATTGATTGTTTCTTTTGCTATGCAGAAGCTTTTTATCTTGATGAGGTCCTAATAATTTTACAGTATTTCAATCACTTCAAAGAGAAGTCCTGTACCTTTTGCTATCAGTCCTATTCTTTTGTCAATTTTCCCCCGTCCCCGGTTGTAAGCAGTCACTAAGCTAGTTTCTGTCTCTATAGACTTGCCTGTCCTAGTCATTTCATATCAATGGAACCATAGAACACATGTTTTTTTGTAATGGGCCACTTTTACTTAGAATAACACTTTCATGGTTTTCCATGTTGTAAAATCTTCTTATATGGGCACATCACAATTATCCATTCATGAGTTGATGGACAGATAGGTTGTTTCCATCTCTTGGCTATTATGAACAATGCTGCTATCAACATTCACATACATACTTTTGTTGGCAGCTGTTCTCATTTCTCTTGAGTATATTCCTAGGACACAGCACTGGGTTTTGACACACGTAGGTCCAGTTGATTGTAACTGCCTCATGGTGCTACATCACATGAATAGGCCTTGTTTTATTTCCCTCTTCTCCTACTAATGGACAGTTTGGTGGTTTGTTCTCTTAACTGAAGTGTAATTGACAAAACACTGTATAAATGTAAGGTATAGAATGTGATAACTTGATACATTTACATAGTGCAAAATAATCACCACAGTGGAGTTAGTTCATACACCCATCCCCTCTCATCATTTCCACTTTCTTTTTGTGGTGAGAACATTTAAGACCTACTCTTTTGGCACCTTTCAAGTACATCATACAATATTATTAACTATAGTCACCATGCTCTGCCTTAGCTCCCCAGAACCTGTTCCTCTTCCAACTGAAAAGTTGTACCTTTGACCGGCATCTCCCCATTTCCCTAACCTCATAGCTCCTGACAGCCATCATTCTACTCTGTTTCTGAGCTCAACTTTTTTAGGCTTCACAGATTAGTGAAAGCATACATATTTGTCTTTCAGTGTTAGACACATTTCAGTTAGTGTAACGCCCTTAGGGGGCCATCCATGTTGTCGCAAATGCTTCTCAAGTTTTAAAATGTTTTTTGTGACACATTGGTTTTAGTTTTTAACATCAAATTTATCAGTTTTTCCTCATAACTTATATATTTTGTATCTTAGTTTAAAATTTGTTTCCTTTCACAATCTTAATATTGGTCTCCTATACTATTTTCTGAAATGCTAAGTTTTGCTCTTTTTTTTCATATTTAAGTCTGTAATTCATTTGCAGTTGTGTGTGTGTGTGTGTGTGTGTGTGTGTGTGTGTGTGTGTGTGTGTGTGCTGTTATGGAATGAGTTAAAAATACAATTTCACTGGGGTGCCTGGGTGGCTCAGTCGGTTAAGTGTCCGACTTTGGCTCAGGCCATGATCTCATAGTTTGTGGGTTCAAGCCCTGCATCAGGCTCTGTGCTGACAGCTTGGAGACTGAAGCCTGCTTCAGATTCTATGTCCCTCCTCCCTGTTCACATTCTGTCTGTCTGTCTCTTTCTCAAAAATAACTAAACATTAAAAAAATTAAATCCCACCTTTTTCTATAAAGATATCTATTTAGACATCTAATTGTCTTAACATAATGTATTAAATAGACTGTTTTTTCCTCATTGTCTTGAAATACCGTTTTTATCATACCCCAATATTGTACATGTATGTGTGCCTGTGTATGTGTATATTGTTTGCAAGCATGTGCATGTGTGTGTGTGTGCGCACACGCATGTGCATGCATGTGTGTGTATGTGTGGTGTGAGAAGGGAGAGGGGAGTAAGGGAGAGACCTTTTCTGGACTCTCTATCCTCTGTTTGTGTATCACTGTGGTAATACCACTTTATTTTAGTTCTATAGAAAGTCTTATCTGAGAAGGTGAATCCTTCCTCTCTCCTCTCCTCCTCTGCTTTATCTTTAAAATTATCTAGGCTATTCATGATCTTTTAATTATTCCATATGTATTTTAGAATCATGTCACAATTGTTAATGCACACTTGCTAAGTCCCATAAAAAGCCTGCTGGTGTTTTCCTCATAATTGTACTGAATTAAGATTAATTTGGAGAAAATTGATTAACTTTAGACTTTGTCAAGATAAGAATACAATCTAAAATTCTAAAAGTAACTGTTAAAAACTAGAAATGGAACATGTCACTTCTAAACCAGTCCAAAGCAAAAAGCAAATAAAGAAAACACAGTGTACTAAATTGACATCTTCACAATCATACACTGTCTTTTTACATGTTATTATGTTTACTATTTTACTTTTTTAATTTTTTCAAAAAGTTTATTTATTTATTTTGAGAGAGACAGAGAGAGTGTGCAAGTGAGGGAGGGGCAGAGAGAGAGGGAGACAGAGGACCCAAAGCAGGCTCTGCTGACAGCAGAGAGCCCTATGTGGAGCTCCAGCTCACAAACTGTAAGATCGTGACCTGAGCCAGTCAGACGTTTAATCAACTGAGCCACCCAGGCACCCTTATGTTTATTATTTTATTAGTATCTTTATTTTATAGGCCCCTACAAATCATTAGAAGCAGTTAGGAAGGAAAAAGAGGCAAATAAAAAATACAGTAAATTTAAAGAACAAATATAGAAGAAGCACAGTCCATTATATCAGCAATGATGATTATTATAAATGAACTAACCTCACTAGTTGTAAGCTAGAGACTTTCAGACTGGAAATTTAAAAGTCCAGCTATAAACCGTTTACAATGGACACATTCTAAATGCTGTGAAAAGTGAAATTAAAGGGATGATAGACACAAAAATCTTAGTGCAATACTGACTTTGGCAGACGTGAGAGTGCACCTGTCAGATCTCTCGCTGTAGGGGGCGTAGTTGACCAAGGGCAAGGGCAGCTGTGCTCCGGATCCAAGCATCCCAAAGCCTACTCCCAGCCACTCCATGAGGCAGGTGTACATCAGCAGGCCAATTCCCGGAGACATGGGTCTCCTCTGACAGGTGACTCGCTGGAGGACTCTCTGACGGCCTTGTCGAAACTTTCTTAGGCTGGACCACCATCTAAGATGCTTTCACCCCCTTCCTTCCTCCTCCTCCACTCAGGGCCAGGGTTGCATTGTAGGCTTGCAGCTTCTCCCAGTTCTCTCAACATTTTCTCTGGCTTGTATGTCTAATGCCATCTTGGAGGCCTGGAGGGCCTGGGCTTGTCTGCTACACCTCCCCAAAAAGCAAACATTCAACATTTCCAAATGACAAGAAACTAGACCCATTATATTGTATTAATGCTAGCAAAACACTGCAAGGCACATACCATTCCTAAAGAAAACCTTAATTTTATGATGAAAGGAAATATTTATGAGGAGTAATATATATATATATATATATAAATAATATATATGTACATATATAAAATATGTGTTACTGATGTGTAATCCCAACATGTTGTCAAAATATACAAAAGAAAACTGACAAAATTACAAGGTGAAAATAACACATAGACAACCATA
Organism: Proteles cristata cristata; assembly: GCA_017311185.1. Classification (NCBI taxonomy): domain Eukaryota; kingdom Metazoa; phylum Chordata; class Mammalia; order Carnivora; family Hyaenidae; genus Proteles; species Proteles cristata. Next base: position 1,232,603 of record JAESUZ010005330.1, on the reverse strand, counting down.
TTGTTTCCTTTTCAAATCTGCACCGTTACTTAGCGCCTAGTGATCTTCTTAGGGTATGTGCACACACACGTACACACATACACATATATCTTTAGCGGTTTTTGAACATTCTTGCCTATGTTCTCTTCCACGTTCTTGTCCTGTTACTCTAGTTTCTGGGGCCCTAGTCCTGTTTTATCTGCTGACCCTTGCATGTGGTGAATTGACTCCATGAGTATTTATAATAATTTTCATTGTAGGCTCATTTTTAATAGACCCTGTCCCCTCCCCAAGAATCCCCATGACTTGGGCCGTGAGATCTGAGAGGTGCATTTGCTTCTGCCAAGTACCTCAGAACTATCACCAGCTATGGGACTATGCTACGTAAATTTACAAAATGCCAAGGAGCTCGTGGAAATGGACTAGTGTGACTTTGGATGCCTGAACAGCACAAAGTACAGGGAGGGTGACCAACAGTCCTGGTTGGCCTAGAATCAAGGAAGTTTCAAGGGTCCAGGGCTTTCAAATGCAGAACTTGGACAGTCCCAGGCAATCTGTGACGCCTGGTTATCCTATGTAAAAGGCTGCTTTCAATTTTTCTGTCCCAGGGAAGAACTGCTTGCCCACCTAAACCTCAGGCGGAGACAGATAAGCTTCTGTTACGCCCCTGACAAGGATATCAATCTTGGATGGACATCCATGGATGTCCTTACAAGGATATCATCTTCAAGGCCACTCTTCCAATGAAGCTGCCACCCTTGGGAGCTCCCAGCTCTTTTCTGGAGTCTTGGTCCCTGATCCCTTCTCACCTGGTTCCAAAGCTCTGTCTCCTGTCCCTGCACAGGTGGACACCCCTGATCGTTTAGCTTGGGTGCTTCCGAATGTTTTTTGGCTCCACCTCTATTTCAAGCAACTTGTGTGTTCTGACATATGAGTTCACTGTGCATTTAAACATTTTGTGTTGTTATATTTTTGCAGCATTTTCTGTTTTTACAGCTGGGGGGTGGGTCATATTATCTTCATCTACCATCTTGCCAAGACCAGAACTCCTCCCATAACAAGTTTTTACCAGCCTGCCTCACCCTGTAGCAACGTAGCCTGTAAAGTCCATAAGCACAGAGAGTTCTTAATGATTCTGGTGGATGGGTTTGCCAAACAACAGACACTGGATAATATGTATCTGTTAGCGAGGGTTCTCCAGAAAAACAGCCAGCAGGACGTGTAGAGATACATAGGTAAGAAGGCATTTAGGGATGCCAGGGTGGCTCAGCTGGTTGACCAGCCAACTTCAGCTGAGGTCATGATCTCATGGTTTGTGGGTTTGAGCCCCATGTTGTGCTCTGTGCTGACAGCTCAGAGACTGGAGCCTGATTCGGATTCTGTGTCTTCCTCTCTCTCTGCCCCTCCCCTATTCTGTGTGTGTGTGTGTGTGTGTGTGTCTCCCTCTCTCTCTGCCCCTCCCTTGCTCTCTCTCTCTGAAAAATAAGTAGACCTTTAAAATTTTTTCTAAAGGGAATTTTAAAATAGGAATTGGCTCACACAATTACGGAGGCCAGGACGTCCCACATCTGCTCTCTGTAAGCTAGAGAACAAAGAAAAGCAGTGGTGTGATTCAGTCTAAGTCCAAAAGCCTGAGAACAGGGCACCAGTGGTATATGTCCGGGTCAGAATTTAAAGGCCCAAGAAACCTCCCCAGAGCAGAGTAAGATGGATGTCCCGGCTCAACTGAGAGCAAATTCCCCCTTCCTCTGCCTTCTGGTTCTTTTCAGGGCCTCAACAGATTGGATGACGCCTACTCACATTGATAAGGGCAATCTTCTTAACTCTGTGTACCAATTCACATGCTAATTTCTTCTGGAAACACCCTCACATACAAACCCAGAAAAATATTCTACCTGCTATCTGGGCATCCCTTAGCTCAGTCAGGCTGACATACAAAATTAACCATCACAGCATGATTCACCATTTCTAGAAATTATTTCTAAAATGATGCTGTGCAGTAGAAAATATAATTATTGTTTAGTAAAACAGACAAGAGACATTCTTTTTTATGGCCATGGTGGTTAAGAAACATCATCCAGTTTGGCATGGGATATATAAGCTATGGGACTTATTAAAAATGTCAATATCGATCCATTCACCAGCTCCGTGTGTGTTGTGACTGCTGTCACTGTGACAATGCCCTGTGGCTGAGTCAAAACTGTGCCCCATTCTGAATTGTGAGAAAAAAGATGGATGCGAAGTGTGTGGACCTTAATAGTACAGAAAAGTTCCTTCTACCGGGCAAGATCCACACATCCTAGTTGAAAATAACAGAGGCTCCCATCTATGCATGTATTCAGTAGACAGAAAGAACAGTTTGCTTTTCCAGAAACTTGAAGAAAGGGAAAAAATATTGAAAATAAGATGTCATCAAAAGCATATCTCTGATACTGAAAAGGTTTCAATGTGAAAAAAGATAAGCCTTTAGAGAAAGAAATAATAATATACCAACATGTTTCCGTTCTAGTCTTAATCATTCTGCGTATTCTTACACCTTGAAATTTTGAGCACTGGAGCCAGGTCCCATGAAGAGGTTAGCATTTTTTACTTTTATCCTTATCCTTGGCAGAGAGGGCTTTCGTCCTAAAGGACTTACTGGAATAGTGGTTAAATGACAGTCGGGAGGTTATTTGGCTCTTGAGGTATGCTGGTTATACAACCAACAGCCATTTACTCTTCTTTGTTCACAAATCTCTGATTTCATTCAGGTTCCTCCCTTTTCTGCATGTGGCTCTGGTAAAAATCCTGCCTTATCTTAGTCACACACTGCAGTCCCATTATCCTCGCCAGTAATTGGGTAAGGACAGGGAATGTGACTCAGCCAGTGAGAATTAAAAGGAAATCTGGTGGGCATTTTCTAGCAAAGGAATCTTTCTTTAAAAAGGGCAAATGATACGATGCAATGCTCTCCTTTGACTGGACATCATTGTTTGCCGATAATGTTTGTAGTTTCAGAAGTCATCTTGCAAGTTTGAGGAGGAGTTTGTCAAAGACAAATTGAAGTTGGGATAGTAGAAAGTAGAACGCACCAGGGACTTGATGTCCTTGAGCCACCATAGAGCCAACTGATGCTAGGACTTCTTGCTAGATAAGGTTGTAGTTGTCCTTAAAATTTAAGCCAGATGAGGTAGGATTTTCTGTTATTTATAGCCCAAGTCATCCTAATTGAGACAATAGCAATCTTTAAAGGTCTTGGCTTAATCACCACTCAACTAGCCCTGGTAAGATTTGGAGGACAGGGGCAGAAAGGCATTGAGAGATCTTCTTCCTTCCCAGACAGCCTAGTGTGGGAAGGGATGATGGATGTGAAATGAGGAGGCTATAGGGTGTGACATCAAGGCTATTTCTAGAATTCTATCTGAGGCGTGAAAACTCCGTTAGCCATTTCAGCAGAACCTTCTAACTCTGCTGGGGGTACCCACTAGCCGATCATTCCACGTTCAGGCTCCTGTGGTTTAATTAGTAATGGGGCTCTTGTCTGCCTCAAAAGTACAAAGTTCTCCATTTCTTTCTTTTCTCCTGTGGTACAGACATTGTCCAAGACGCTTGATGCTGCAGGGAGGAAAGATGGATGCAGAAAATCTGTTTCTCTGGCACCCGCACACTGGGGCGATGTTGGAGTCTAAGAGGCTGAGGCCCTTGTCTTATAGTTGGAAAAGAGCAGGCAACTTTCTCCAACTTTTCCTGAGTGAAGACAACAGTTTTAAGCAGCTGATGACTGCCACATAAGAACATTACCTTTTGTTCTTGTTTTGTTGGCTTGATATTTTCTCTTAAAATTGGAAACAGCTGATGGCCTGTGATCTCAGGCTTCCAACTGTGAAGCCATCCCAGCCTCACGGAGGCCAGTCTGGGGGGGCTGCCTGAAATCCAGTGCAGCCAGGGAGGTGTCTACACGAGAATGAAGGGTTTGCTCCAGAATTTCCTTCCCAGGGAGGCCATGCCCTAAAAATGCATGCCAAAGTGGAAAAATGCCCGAGGAGTGACCAATGGAGCCATCCTTCCTTCCTGTTACTCCCTCTGATCAGTTGTAACAACCACAGACGCCCGGGTGCAGGTAGGAGCCTGGTGTACCCCGTTATCACAACTCTGCTGCATCTAGGTTTTCAGACATAAGACACGTCTTATGTTTTGGGTAGGGAGGTGGTGAGGGGAAGGGTCAGGAGTAGGAGGTAGGGGAAGTAGGGAAGGAATATTCTAGAACTGAGCAATATGTATCAGATTGTGCCCAGGAATTATTTATGGAGATTCAGAAAATGCTCCCTTAGGACACTGCTGTCCCTAACTTGCCACTAGAGTTCCAAATCCTCCATTGGGCTGCTGAATCGGAGACTCGCAGGGTCCCTGGACCAGAGCAGGGAGGGTGGGAAGGAGGCACGTCTCTCGCTTGTTATGATTTTCTTCTGTTGATAATTGGGATGGGCTCTTGTAGGGAAGGAAAGTATGAAAAAGGCCCTAAGAGTCTCAGACACCCTCCATTTTCAACTTTCTTTTGTGTCGACGGTAATCAGCTGGCCTTTGCTTTAGTTACAACTTGCTGGAGTCCAACCAAATAGTTGGGATTTAAAAATCAAACACAAAGATAATCACCCAGAAATCAGATTTAAATCTGCAGTGAATAAAGTTGCTTTGTTAGAGAAATGAAAGTGTTGAGAAGCTCTTTCTTCTGAGGCTACTAAACCATTGTAGTTGGCACTAACGGGTTTGGGGCCGTTTGCACTGAGTGATGTAAAACCCACTTCGCATGTGGAAACAAGCTATATTTACTTTGATTTCAAAGCTCTTGCAGTCGTGCTGAAAACCGGAGACAGTGCCTCTCTCCAATTTGGAAGAATCGATGCTTTCCTTACTAATTGTCAAGGCCCAGAATAACGCACACTTGCTTTTTGGTTGGATCCCAAGTACCACCCCCACATCAGGAAAATGAGAAGACAAATTTGACACGGGTGCCCCGTGCAGGCAAAAATTACAATGCATGTCACACAGTCATTTTACAAAGTGACTTTTTAAAATAGAAAATAAATAAATGAAGCTAGAAAAACCCCATGGAGACACGTTAATGCCTCAACCTGGAACAATAAAGCTCCGTTAAAAACACTTGCCATTAGCCACCATCTGCTGTCAGCAATTGGGGGTAATCTTTATGTCCTCCTGACAGCTTTGCTTCATTCCTTAGCCCCTTGATGAAACAAAGACTCCAACATGGACAAGACATTTAGGGATAAGGATCCTGACCCTGCCTAAGGATCAGTTCTGCTGCTTTTCAGAGTTCTGAGGTTGGTAACCAGCATTAAATCATCTGTTCAGGGTTTTTAAGACTATGTCGTGAATTAGAGAATATTTGCTAACTGTACTCCCTTCGCCATGCATAATGCTCTGTGGCCTCACTACCCTTGACATATTTTGGGATCTGGGAAAATAAGAAAACTACGTTCTTACTCTGCTCTGATACATGAGGAGGGCTGTGTGCAGCACAACATGAGTCTCTTGATCAGAATCTTCCAGCGCACTTGCATTTTTCTCCCATTTGAACTTGCATTGTTAGACTATTTAGTAAATAGAATTCATATTCACACCAAAAGTAAACTTATTCTCTCTTTGTTGGTCAAGTCTTTAGAAATATAAGCAACATCAGTGGCAGAGCCACATGCTCCCTGACCATTTGGCAAAGGACTCTTGCACAGACGGAGGTACAGAGCAAAGGAAAAAATATGATTAATATTTTGAGTGTATTCACACCACTGTTTTTCATCTTCCAGATGTAATCACACTGCGTATGAGGAATATGACCAGAGCAGGGAATACAGTATAGGTGGAACATCTGAATGGCATGCGCTGTTGTTCTTTACCCCCTGTGGGCATTTTTCCTATCTAGGTCTATGGTACTGAGCCATAAAATACACTTTGATATTTCAAGAAGAGTCCTTCTTCAGTTTTTGGACTACATGGACCTCTCTGAGACAAAGTTCCTGTATTCTTTTGTGAATCTGCTTATTACTGTAGAGGAAATAGACTGAGGGCATAGAAACAGCCATGGGGCGGATGATTTCTTCAATAGTCCCAGTCCCAAGGGCAGTGAGCCCTGATCCACTCCAACCATGCGTATTGGGATCATGCTCTGTTACTTCATTTTTGGCTTGTGTCTACTGGTGGAGCACTGAAAAGGAAAAGAGGGTGCAGGGGAGGGGAATAGTGGAGAATCGAAATGAAATATAAACTGGGCTTAGGCCAGACCATCGGATGTCCTTTCTTTCACCCATACTTACTCCTAATCTCTGGGTAGTATTCCTTGCCTTAGTCTCAAAGGACCTTATGGTGTACGAAGCAGTAATAATAGCGACATCACTGTGAATCTATCCAGAGCACTCTCCATCTATTGGGAACAAGTTGCTATAAACACACAAGTTACACAATCACTTCCTTTTCTTTCTTTCCTTTTCTCCCCTTCTTCTTTCTTCTTCTTTTTTAAAACTTAGACTGGCCATGGATTTCACCCAGACCAAAGATGTCACCCTATACTTGTCTACAGGTAGTCTGGAGGACTCTACAAAGCCAGCAGACATTCTATTTGTTTTTTTAATTTTTAATGTTTTATTTATTTCTGAGAGAGAGAGAGAGATAGAGAGAGCATGAGATAGAGAGCATGAGATAGAGACAGCATGAACAGGGGAGGGTCAGAGAGAGAGGGAGACACAGAATCCAGAACAGACTCCAGGCTCCAAGCTGGCTGTCAGCAGACAGCCCAACATGGGGCTCAAACCCATGAACCATGAGAGCATGACCTGAGCCGAAGTCGGACACTTAACTGACTGAGCCACCCAGGCACCCCAAAACCAGCAGACATGCTAAAGAGTGAGACCACTGCTCTAGGAATTTCTGTTATCTTGAAAGATTCCAGTAATAAGCATTTTGCATAGGTATATTATTTATCAATTAGAACTTTCCTTCATCTACTTGTACCATGTTTGTTCTTTTAAGGCAGCCTGGGGACAGTTTCAGAATCTTTTGATAATGGGGGTTTCTTGCAATCCCTGTGGTATAACCACGCAGCCTCATGGAGAATACAAATGGTAGCTCCCTACTGTTTGGAATATTGCTAAAACTCAAAGAATGCTTAGGCTCAGTGCAAATGGGTAAATCATAACTCTCAAGAGAAATGATATGATTGAGTTAGGTTTCACCATTTGGTGTCAAACACATCACTAAATCAGAGATTGCCTCATGCATGGTCAGGTGTCTTTATTTATGTCCAGACCAGTCACCATGTTCATTAACTTTATCAGAATAATCATCCCAGCACTTAATATAGACCCTGTTGTAAGCATTTTACCTGCATAAACTCAGATTAATTGTATCAACAACTCCACAAGGTAGACGCTATTAATATCCTCATTTTATAGGTAAGGAAACTGAGGAACAAAAAGGTTAAGTTACTTGCCCAAGGTCACTCAGCTACTAACTTGAGGAGCCAGAATGCTGGCTCAGGGCCCGTGCTATGAATTGGTAGCATATCCATACATTCTTGCTGGTCATGGCTTATCAGCTATCCCTAATTCAATCAGCTAAGGTGATAATGCTCCACTGTGCCCTGTAAGCTTCTTGTTGTGCCAGTAAGCCCCTTTAATTGCTAGATCATGGAAAAGTTCTGGGCTCCTTAGAGAAGAGCTGGGACAGCCCCCTTAGTGCTATGGGGAGAGGCTGTTTTTCAATTGGTAAGGAGGAAGTATTTCAATACTTTAATAATGGGTAGTCTCCCGTGACACGTTGCAGCCCTCTGAATATGTATGTATACTCACAGGACTCAAATTCTGTTTACTTTTCCTTAATTGAAAGTCCTGTCTCCTCTAACCACTAATAAAGACTCCGGTGATAACACCTCTCCTCCAATACGTACAACACCATTTCAGTAATGTGCCATTTGTAGTATTCGTACTATTTACTTTAGAAGCAAATGATACCTACACGGGGTATCTTTGGCACCTATATCTGAAATTAGTTCGGATGTTAGTTCAGATGAAATTAGATCAGATGAGATTAGTTCAGACAGTGAAGTTTACACATAATAGCTCATTTTCAAGGATTATTATTAAAAAGGAAGAATGTGTGCTGGGTGCCATACAGCATCTCATTTTGCATTTAAAAAGTGTAGGTCTGTTTAACAATCTGGTAGCGTCCAGCTATACTCTGAGTAGAGTCTAAGTGAAATAATGTGGGAATCAAATGTAGAAGCTGTTTACAAAAAGAGTTCATTTAATGAGATCAGAATGAAAGAATGAATAGGGCGTATACAGATGTAAAGTTGAAATTACAACCCAACATTTTAAACACATGCACTGACTTAAATACGTTACTGAATGCAAATAATCCACCCTAAGAGGGAAACGAACTGCTTTAGGAGCAACTGAAACAAGACAATACAAATTGGGATCTCAAGCCCAGTGTTGTCATCGTCTTTTGCGTACAAGATCCACATTATACAAGTGGCAGAACTGACTTAACTTCGCCTCAATATAAACCAATAACAGCCCTTCCTCTCCCCCAAACGGAATGAGCCATTATAACTTGGACAAAGTAAAACACCTACTTTTTAGGCCTTGCAAGTATCTTTGGTAGGGAGTTCAAAATCCTAACCTGACAAGAGTTTTGAAAAAACAGCCATGACTAGGGGCGCCTGGGTGGCTTAGTCGGTTAAGCGTCCGACTTTCGCTTGGGTCATGATCTCGCGGTTCGTGGGTTCGAGCCCCACGTCGGGCTCTGTGCTGACTGCCAGCTCAGAGCCTGGAGCCTGTTTCAGTCTGTGACCCCCTCTCTCTCTGACCCTCCCCTGTTCACGCTGTCTCTCTCTCTCCTAGAAATAAAAACATTAAAAAAAATAAAAAATAAAAAAAAAAAAAACAGCCATGACTATCCAGGGCCTATTTTCAGTTGTGTTCTCTTAACCTATCAGGAAAGATGCATTATGGAGGTTCTGTGAGGTCCCGCAGCAGACAGGATTCTGGGATAATTCCAAGCATCACACAGGCAATTCTTCTGGAGATATTTTTAATTCTAGGAAGAAAACTTTAAGGAAGTAAGGAGGCTACTCTCCTTGACGTGCCACCACCTTGAGAAAAATTGGAGCTTGTCACCTTCACTTTTTTTAAACTGTAGTACACAAGCTGAATGTGATACCTTGAAATTGCCTCCATGTATTAAACTGCAGGGTGATGAGAGGTAGCTTTCTCGTTAAAATGTCCTCAAGAAAGTCTGCTCTTTGTTTGTTTCCGGCTTTCCATGAATAAGTGATGAGCAGCAGCCAATTGTCAATGTTGCCAAACGGAAATAGGTCTGAACCAATTAGACATGGCAGCTCTTCTCACAACCGAGACTTGACATTTTTCATGTTGTGCCTGAATTATAAGCCCAGAAGGACTTAGGTCCTCTCCTCTGATAGCCTTGTTCCTTACATCAACTCTAAGTCTTAGAAGAAATACGGAAAATTTACAGTGTTGAAAATGGCTCCTTTGTGACAATGGTATTGTTCAGTTCAATATCTACTTGAGCCGAGAGCATTCCCTTAACCTCAATCCTGCCAGGCCATCACAAACCAGTTCTCCTCTAGGGGATGAGAATATGGCCCAACCCAATACTATAATCCTGGTTACATGCTGGTGGGGTGGATTTACTATAATTATAAGGTACTCGAGCTTCAGGTTAAGACTTACTTCCTTGACTTTGAAGGACAAAGGGCATTCTGATTTGACATATTCCATTCTTGGGGGCTATTTTCTTCTCTCTTTATTAGAACTGCAGTGTCTTAAGTGAGGACCACAATGAATAATGGCCAGGGATAAAGATAGAATTGAGGTACAAGAAAAATCTAGTCATCACTTCTGAACCTTCCGCTGCCACCCTGAGACAATTTAAAATAATTTCTATTGTAAGATAGGCAAGAAAACTCTGTCATAATCTAATCAGTCTTAGGGTCTTACTTCCCCTTACCTCCCAGAAATCATCCAGGAAAAGAATTTGAGAAATCCTTTCATTACTGCAGTATATTTTTACTGCATTATACCTATATTTGTCAAACTTTTGTCTATGTATTTGTACTGATTAGTGAATCTTTAAGAGGTTGTTCAGTTTGGGGTGCCTGGGTTGCTCAGTCCGTTAAATATCCAACTTAGGTTCAGGTCATAATCTCGTGGTTCATGGGTTTGAGCCCTGCATTGGGCTCTGTGCTGACAGCTCAAAATCTGGAGATTGCTTCGGATTCTGTGTCTCCCTCTCTCTCTTCTCCTCCTTGCTCGCTCTCTCTCTCTCAAAGACAAAAAATCATTAAAAAAATTTTTTTTAAAAAGGAAGAGGTTTTTCAATTCAACTAGCCCATTCTACAGATGGAGAAACTGAGGTGTCTGAGAGAGGAAGTGGTTTACTAAAATTCCAGTGGGAGAATATGGAAAAGCTGGGATTGAACATCAATTCTCAATACCTGTCTGAGTCCATTATGGCCCCATCTCTGTGATGCAATTCACCATTTAATAAAACTCAAGTTATAGTAGCAATTTCCAATCCACAGAATGGGAAAAAGATTAGGTAGATATTCGTGAAATAGGAAGTAGAAGAATCCAGAAGGGGAAAAAAGGCTCAATTTGACTTTGTTCTCCAAGTTCATATATACATATTTTTTCAAATAATTTACTTTTATATGTCAGGCACAAATTTACATTTAACATGAGACAGAAGTAGAGTGCATTTCCAACTTAAGGTTAACTCAAGATAGGTCATGGTTAGAATTTTGTTGGTAAGGGGATTGAAAACATATGTTTGAAGTTAACTATAAGATACTTGTTGCTTATTTCAGATGCCCCATGACTCAAGTCCGTTCATGATCCAGGGCTCTCTGAGACATAGACCCAGCCATCACACACCAAGAATAAAATCTGAGGGCTGATTTATTTTGCCAAGCAGTTCAATAGATTGTTATCCAATTAATATATATATCTATATGTAGATATAAATTAGATTTTATTTATCAGAACATCGTATGTAAAAGGAAAATACCATGTTTTAATTTTGAATTAAGGTATAATATACATATCAGAAAGTGCATATAAGGTTTTGGTTTGATGAATCATCAAAAACTGAATGCATTTATATAAGCAACACCCAGGTGAAGAAGCAACACATTATTAGCGTCTCCTGAAGCCCCCCTTTCAGTGCCTAGCCACCCCACTCCTGTCCCCAGAGTACCTGCCCTCCTTTCTTCTAACTACTTACACTACTGTTTCCTGTTCTGTACATAGTGGAATGATGCAGTATGTATTTTGGAGGGTCTGAATTCTTTTGCTCAATCACAATTGTGCTTGTGGGGATCACCCACGGTGTTGCATTGGTTTGTAGTTCGTCCATGGTACAAATATATCACATGCATTTAGTGTTCTACTCTTCTTGGGTGTTTGGATAGCTGCCCTAATGATTTTTGATTGTGTTGAATTGTTTGCAGAAAACATTAACTCAAAGGTAATGAATTCACCTTTGAAAAGGGTGGGAGCTTCAGAAGCTCACACTATGGAATTATTTTCCAAAATCTAGTTTACATTTTTCTTTCTCTCTCTCTGTGTGTGTGTGTGTGTGTGTGTGTGTGTGTGTGTGTGTGTGTGTGTCTGTCTCTCTGTCTGGATGTCTGGATGTACTGTCCTCCTGACCAACAGTTTCTGTTGATCAGTGGTTGGAACCTGAGCATGACAGTAAGAAGCCTTAACCCTGCAAGCTCCAGTCAAAATGAATGGCTGAATTATTGTGATGTTAGTTAGTAAGCAGGTAATTCATTTCCCATGTCATTGCTTTTTACCTCGAGTTGGTTAGCCAAGTCTTTTCAAAAATCCCAACTTGTTTGACCTGCTCCTGGTTACAGTCCATTGTAAGCTCTTCTGTATAAAATGCAATCTTGTCAAAGGGAAGACACCTGCTCCCAGCAGGAGGGAGACTCACCAACTGCCAAGTTCTTTGTTACAGTGTCTAGAAATGAAATGATCTTTCCATCTGGAATGTGTCTGCCGCCATGACTGCTGGCCTTGGGTTGGCTGTCAACCTCTGGTGCAAGAAAGAGACAGAGAGATACATGAGAGGAGGGTGCTGGGGATGAATGTTGATGAGTTCCTGATATTGTGAGATTAAAGCGAATTTTCTCTGAGGGAGGAGTATTTACTTTCTGGGCTTCCTCAACTAAATACATGTATTTCTAGGTCTGGGTTCCCCTTTCTAGCTTGCTTACATCTTGTTGCCTACTTTATAATTTTACTGATTTTTTATTATTTTTTTTAATTTGAGAGAGAAAGAGCACACAAGTTGGGGAGGGGGCAGAGGGAGAGACAGAGAGAATTCTAAACAGACTCCATACTCAGTGTGGAGCTTGATGCAGGGCTCAATCCCACAACTCTGGGATCATGACCCAAACAGAAATCAAGAGTCAGACACTCAATTGACTGAGACATGCAGGTGCCCCTGTTTTACAATTTTAAAAAGCCTTCATTAATTCTTATTTTTCTCTAAAATGTTTTTCACGCAGAAGAAATTCCTAATTGGGCTCCCAGCCTTTCTTCAAGGCAGGAGAATCCAGTGAGCTGGACAGCCTCTGTCCAGTGGCACCTATCTCTCTCTCTCTCTCTCTCTCTCTCTCTCTCTCTCACACACACACACACACACACACACACACACACACACACATACACACGGGACAGTCCCTTTGCATCTGGGCCCATTGAGGAAGGCTCCTCTTTCCAGCCGTTATTTAACGTTGTGGGCTGAATTCGTTTGATGATTATTTGAATGCATTATTTTCATAGCAATCCTCTTTTTCCTGAAAATTACCAGTGTCTCCCCAATTTCAGACTGCCTGCCCTTCAAAGTCATGAAGAAGCAGAGGGCTTCTGAGAAGGTTGTTTTTATTTCTATCTCCACTGAGTTGTGCCCAGAACATAGACAGGTACAGTTTTCAGGTGGTAGATTATTATTTAAAAAATGTTTTCTAACATTTATTTAATTTTGAGAGAGACAGAGTGTGAACAGAGGAGGGGCAGAGAGAGAGGGAGACACAGAATCCAAAGCAGGCTCCAGGCTCTGAGCTGTCAGCACAGAGCCCGACGTGGGGCTGGAACTCCCAAACTGTGAGATCATGACCTGAGCTGAAGTCCAATGCTTAACTGACTGAGCCACCCAGGTGCCCCTCAGGTGGTAGCTTATTTTTAAGTCACACAATGGAAAAATATGCACCAACCTAAGGAGAGCATTTTAACTAAAAATTAAAAAATATTTTTTTCAAGATTACTACTCTCCATTGAAACTCATTTAAAAGAACTTTAAGATTTAAACCAGGGACTATTATTTAATGTAATTGCTCTGGATGGTATAAAGGTCACCCAGTTTGATGCTTTAAGATAGGGTATTGAGAAAGAAAAACTCATCTATTTAAAAGGCATACTATTAATTGTAAAACATGGCACAAATGTAAAGAATTATTATTTTAATTGACCTCCAGGAGTTAAATGTTTAAAAATTACCTAAAAGTTCTTGGTCTCCAGATCCAGTGTAATCCTAAAAACCAGGGACCACCAAACTAGAAAACAAAAACTCTTCTGTAGAAGCTCCGTAAAGATCTCTCACACCGAATTTATTTTCTCAGAAGGTAAATAACCTCCCATGGGCTCTGTCTTTGGATCCTATTTAATTAAAACAACACTAATCACCTACTAATCTAGCTCACTCTTAACAAAAAGTATTGTATTCTAACAAGTCTGGCTTTTTTATCTACCTCCCCCCCACCCCGTTTTCCTCCTCTAGGGTGGGGGGAAAAAACAGATGAGAAAAGGTAAGTATTGGTTTGAGGTCAGCAAGGAGATTTATGTAAGAAAACTAAACTAGCAGGAGAATCAACTCCATTTAGCCATAAAGCATTTCCCCCTGCAAGCTCAGGAAGGATTTCCAAATATTTACAAACAGATAACATTGTGTAGCTCCCTCAATATTATAGATAAGTCACCAGAAAACAACCAGTTTTTTGCCCAGCAGCTCATTACCTGTACTGCTCTGCTAAATATCCACCAGGGGCGTCTCTTTGGGAATGTGTTAAGGACACTGAGATTGGAATGAGTTCCCCACCAAAATTCTGGAAGTCATAAAATAAGAAGCGGGAAATGGCTTATACCATTGACGCACCAGTTCTATCAATTGAAGTCCTTCTTTTCACGTTTGGGTGTGGAGTATGCGTGTGTGTGTGATTGAGAAAGAGAGAGACAGAGAGAGACAGACATACACAAAGAGTGGACGAGAGAGCACAAGGCCATATATAGATGGTAAACACACAGTCAGAGTAGGCAAATGTTCTGGAGCTTCTAATTGTGAATGAATATTTCACTACAATGTGTCCAGGGATAGGTCAGCTCAGTAATCACTAGGGAAAGGTTTCTTATGGTTCAGTTTTTGAGAATGAAAAGCTGTTTTCTTCATCCTACTGTAGATACATTCCTATTGTACAATTGGAAAGGAATTCAGCCATGCTAATGCTGAAACTTCGAGACAAAATAAATGACAAGAGTTTAGTGGTACATGTTTAAAATCCTACCAAGCAGTATTTTTAAATGCTTATCTTTTATTTTCTGCTCTCCTAAGATGCCTTCTGTACAGACACTGAGAGACATTGGGTCATTTCTACATTTTGGGCAGAAGTGAGGGGAGGCTCTTGGTGAATTATAAAATTAAAAAAAAATGCCAAAATAAAAATTACAAAGGCTGATAGAATTTAAATGTTTGCATTTAAGGTGTTAGCACTTTGAACACAGAAAATACAGCTTAGTATAATTGTGCTATTTCAAACACAATTAGAGGATTTATTTTAAAACCTATTGTCACCTATAAGTAGTATAATCTGGTAATGGAACAAAAGTTTAAAATTATTCGGTGAATGTCATCTTCTTCCAATCCTGTTAGTTCATCTCTGTAATTACATATATAAATAACTTCATTTGGAGATACTGTCAGAAATCCAAATTTCAGGCAGCCATGGATTGGGAGGCCTGGCCATAAGGACCTCTGTTCCTTGCGTGCTCCTGATAGGCTATCACTTGACTTCATTTTTACCTGTTGATGATGCTGAGTAAGGGCTGAGAGCAGGAAGAGACTGGAAAGAATAGGCAATTCTTACCAGTGGTTCTAAAAGGCAAGTCCCTGACTGTCACTTGCTTCAGAATAAACTGAAATTCCTATTAGAAATTCAGGTTCTTAGGCTCCAGTTAAAACCTCTGAGTCAACATTCCTGGGGCGAGTCTCCAGACTTTGCATTTATTACAAAGGCCTATGTGATTTTGGGAGCACAGCAATGTTTGAGAACCACGATCCTATGGCTTGGGACTGAGGATGATGAAGGCTGATTTCAGATGTGACTGAAGTTATCACGCATGTTCTCCATGGAAATACTACCTTATAATGGCCATATTTTTATTACTTACCTTCTATCCTTGGGACCATCTGAATCGTTCACTGGACTGGGAATCACTGGAACATTTTGACCAGGCCAGTCTTAAATAATTCAAAAAAATTTTAAACCAACCTAGTCTTGCTTTTATGATGAAACACATGAAACAGACACTCTGGGCCCAAGAAGCTCCTGCAGTTTCCTTGCTGGTGGGGTCTTGAGCCACTACTTTGAAGCAAATAAGCCTCTCTCTTCCAGAAGAGGCTCCAGAGAACTCTGACAAATACTTGCATACTGCCAACCTGACAGGAGTTTACCCCGGGGCTAGGGCCCACCAGCGAAATGAAGGCAGGGTAGCAGGGCAGGACGATGCCATCCCAGACTGGCCCCAGTCTACACACTCTGTCTCAGGCTCGACTCAGAGAATTCATAGGCTAAGCTTCTTTCCCAGGAGTGAGACGGAAGTCCAGAGATTCACGACCAATGAGAATATGATGTTCCTAAGAGCCTGAACATAGGTCAGCCACACTGTATTGGGCTTGGATAAAGAATTTGTTCAGTACATGAAAAAAAATGCCTGGCTCCTCCCACGGAAAAGGACTTGGAAAGGGTACACGGAACAGAACTGGCCAAGCCCTGGGAACTGTTTACCAGGAGGTGAGCTCCTGCGTGGCATTGCAAGTCACACTGTTGCATTAACGTAACCAAAGGGCAGGGTGTGCTGGCCACAAACAATTAAGATAAGTTGGGTGCTGAGGTAGCCATCCTGGCTCGGGACAGTCTTGGCTAAATTGCATCTCTGAATGAGGAAAAGGAGGTGGAAGCTGTAGATAAATTACAAAGCAGTACATGTGTTAGTTGCTACTCTTATCATTAACAGCAGTCAGCAAATTACTAGGTGATGTCACTTGCTAATTAACCATCTCTTTTGATGGAAGGATTCTACCTGCTTTGACATTGTTACCATGTCAAAACAAAGCTTTTTTGAAATTTTTAAAATTATACATTGTGCTGGCACTTGTTTTGATTCTGAAGGTTACATTTCGTACTATAAAGGGAGATTTGGGGTACTGCTGAGAAGTTTTATTTATTCCTCCCATGCCCTTCCTCCCCACTGAAATCCTTCAAAGCCCAGCGCAAATGTCACCTTCATGGAGTCTTCTGACAGCCCTCTCTCCATCCAAAATTAACAGCTCAATTTTCTGAATTCTGGAAACTTGTAATTTGTACCTCCTTCTAGCATTTCTGTCCCTCTGCCTTACATGATAGCTGTTCCGTGGCATCCTTTCCCTGGATAATGGTCTCCGGGAAGACAGGGGTCACAGCATCTCTTGCACCAGGGTTTGCAAATAGCAGGTACTCTTGAAACGTCCACGAAATTCAAGTTTATAGTCCTACAACAGAAGTTACAAACTGGCCAACCGCAGGCCGGAAATACCTAAATTTTTGACACAATTGCCTATAAGCCAACTCGAAAAGAATGGTAGCTCCCCTTTAGTTTAGTTTTCCCCTTCCGGTTCCCCACAGTTGCTCTTCTATCATTTGTATTACCTGCGTGTCCTCCGTGGACACCTTTCTCACGGAGATACCATTTCTTTACCTTTTTCCATGTTCGTCAGGACCGAATGCCTCCATGAACGGATGTGTAACTGTGCTTCTGGTAGACACAGCTCAGAACCAAAGACTATGTTTGCCTAGTTACATCATTTAGAGGTCAACCGGTAATCAACTGGTTTCCTGTGCTCAATGATCTAATTTAGCTTTTAAGGTGGCAAAATGTGATCTGATCATATTTTGGTTAGTTGCTTAAGGATTAGTGGCTTTGTGGAATACTAATAAAGCTTCAGCCTGAAATCTGTACAAATAAATTGATGTAGACATTAACACCTAGTTCTTATTGGTTTTTATTTCCAGTAGGGTGACATGCTGTTACCGTTCTCCTCCTTATATACTCCTAGGAATCCACACAGAGGCTTATAAGGTGACAAGGTGTTTCTTTTTTTTTTTTTATCTGAGGTCTCTGTTTCCCCACTTTTTCCTTAACCTGCTCCCACCTGGTCTCTGATCCCATCCTGCTAGGTGCTAGGGGCGATTCTGATAATAGCTTCCATGTCCCCATGGAAAATATTTCAGTGCCCTTTATATCCAGTCGCTTGGCAATTCTTCTACAATTGACCATGATTCCTTTCTTGTGAAAGTATTTTATCCTTTGGTCACTGTGGTACCACAGTTTCATATATTCCTGGTGGCTCTCTGGCTTCTCTTTGCCCAGAGCCTCTTCTTAATATCTCCCTTCACTTGATGATTAATACTTGGGTTCTTCAAGGTTGAATGCTGCTCTTCTTGTCTTCTCATTCTATATATTCCTCCTAAGAAACATACTCATATCCTTTAATTACTAGTCATATGCCAGTGATAGAAAATATATTTATCTCTCATATCATTTCTTTGGGCCCTAGGCTACGTAGTCCACTGTCTACATGATGTCTTCACTTGGATGTCTTAGATATCTCAAGGGCATCTCAAGTTTAATTTATCTAAAAACAAATTCACCTCTCTAATTGGCCCTCTTTGAGGGTTATCTAGCTAGCAAATATTACATCCATCTAGTTAGTTATGCAAGTGACAAAACTGGAAATCACGTGCCTCACCTGCCTCCCCACCATACGATCTTCTCACCAAGCCTGATATTCTGTCTCCTAAGTGTCTGGAAGCTGTCAACTTGTCTCCATCTATGTCATCCTATGCTGGTCCCAGCTACATTGTCTTTCACCTAAACAACTTACTATGTTAACTGGCTTTCTCCACCTCACTCCTACACTGAGCCAGAATAATCTAAATGCAAATGTGACAACGCTTAAAGGGTCTTTTTAGTGGCTTTCCCTTGTTCTTTAAGACCAGAATCCCTGAAAAGGCAGTACATAATCCGGCCTCTACCTACCTCCTTAGCCTCACTCATCAATGCCCTCCCGGCCCTCTCTGTGAGCCAACCAGACTAGACTTCTCCACATTTCTAGATGCTGCATACTCCTTCCCATAAGGGAAGGAGCCTTTGCTCACATAGTTTTTGCTGTCCACATATCTCTGTTTCCAAACTGCCCCTCTTCAACTGTTTCTATTTCTTTTTTAGATGTGAACAGAAACATCACTTCTCCAGAGTCTTTCTTGACCTCCTTCAGTGTGTTCTCACTGTAAGGGCACTAATTATAGTTTGTAATTATAAATTCATTTTGTGACCCTGATTAATGTGTCTTTCCCACATTATGTTTTTGCTCATTGTCCCCCCCTCCTGCCCCAGGACTATTTCTAGTCCCTACTAGAGATAAATATGTGTATTTTAGGGGGTAAAATGTGTTACTGACCAAATTAGTGATCAGAAATATCTGACCCTTAAGTCCAGTCCAGCCAAATACCCTGTTATACTTCATCAAGTCACTTCCTATTTCAAAGCAATGCCATATGGAAATTGTCTATAGAACAAAGTTAATAGAAATGCTTTAAATG
Source organism: Proteles cristata cristata (assembly GCA_017311185.1). Classification (NCBI taxonomy): domain Eukaryota; kingdom Metazoa; phylum Chordata; class Mammalia; order Carnivora; family Hyaenidae; genus Proteles; species Proteles cristata. The sequence goes on along the minus strand of JAESUZ010005330.1, from coordinate 1,213,630 downwards.
GAAATAAGAACAGATTTCTGTGTATGGAGCTGCATAGATCTCTACCCACACCCTAAATTTAAAATTCTTTGGTAACTTCAAAAATTAAAGTGTCAAAGAGGAGTAGCTAATGGTAGAATATTTTAAATTACTTCAGTAAGACCATTTAAAGAGAAACTGGGAACAATATTTTGATTGATGCGGCACAACAAACAAATTGCACTGATATGCTTCTAAATTGCTACTATCATGATCCTTAGCGATTGTATAGTGTAAATCATTAGTCAATCAAGCACTCAATATACCGTGTGAGCTCTGACAAAAATAGGCTAGATATGATAATTAGGCAAAAGTGTGATCGTTACATGAAGATGAACATGAGGCTTATATCAATTTTGTGGCTATGTATAGTCATCTTGGTTCTCATATACTGGAACCATTATCCCATTACTTTAAGATTCCCTGTAGGGACGCCTGGGTGGCTCAGTTGATTAAGCATCTAACATCAGCTCAGGTCGTGATCTCAAGGTTCATGGATTCGAGTCCTGTGTGGGGCTGTGCTCCGACAGCTAGCTCAGAGCCTGGAGCCTGCTTCGGATTCTGTCTCCCTCTCTCTCTGCCCCTCCCCTGCTTGTGCTGTCTCTCTCTGTCTCTCAAAAATAAATCAACGTTAAAAAAAGATTAAAGATTCCCTATAAAAGCATTAATACATACTTGAACTCAGGTTAAATTTCTGCATCTGAGACATAAAGAATATTATGACTTAGGCTTATATATATATTTTTAAAAATCCACAGATTTACTGATTTCAATTTCCAATCACCATTTTCCCAATTGAAAATTCCTGAAATGGTTGCCAGGGAATAGTGGAATTATCTTTACAGGATCCTTCTGAGGGTACAGTCAGAGACTTCAGGAAAAGACAGACGTAACTGCGAAGCCAGAGATCATAGAGCATATTTAAAAGTCAAAGAGCTGAATTCTGTAGGCTCAGAAATAGTTTTTAAGGCAAACATAGTAACAATCAAAGACAAGTGTCATTTAAGCAGTTTGACTGCCCGTTTCTCCAGGCTTTTCTGTTTGTCTGAAATATCATTTTTCAATGACACCGATTTATCTGAATGTAAAGTGGAAAATGTCCTATATTCTGTAGACTTGGTGCTCGGCATTTGGATAGTTCTCAAAGCAGAACAGACTCTCTGTGAACACTGAAGTCAGAGATGGCCTTTGGTAAAAGCAGAACGCAATTTGAGTCACCTTTTCAGCAGGCATTCGACTCAATTCTGGGATTGGTTTCTGTCTGAAAGCTGATCAATCGCTGACCTGCAATGTGACGTCAGCCGGCGTTAGTGCCGTGCTGCACTTCTGAGCATTGGGGATCATTCAGAAATCGAATCTTCTAACACAACCAGTGACCGCCATTTATCTTCCAAAGGCACATTTGACTAATCAGATTCTCTTATTTTCCTGTATTCTGACTTTCAGCCCTGCTTCGTATTAGATAGAGGAGAAACACAGAACTCTCCTTTCAACTGCTTTCCATACAATTAACATCAAAGAGAAATAAGTGACTCACAGTCACAGATAAAAAATTAGCCAATTATATACTGAAACTGGGACAAACAATTATGTCAATAAAATCGACTGGCACAAGAAACCAGACCCATAAAACCAGGGAATTTGGCAGCACCTCACTCTCCTTCCAGTCTGTCACCCACTAGCACAACTGGACAAATGGACAGTGGATACTGGAGACTGAAAAAAGGAAAGGGCCATGGCTCTGGTGGGGGCCATTTAGTGCCAATTCATCCAGCAGGACTGGATGGGTCTGTGGAAGGGACAGAAAGTTCTTTCCCTTTCCCCTAAGCAAACCTTCAGAGAAAGACATTAACTTAGCAGCCCTTAGGATAGATGAATGTTATTTCCCAGACATAATTATTTTTTTCCTGGCATATAATTTGGAGGGGAGAAGAGCCATCAGTTTAAAATTTTAAATACTGAAATCTTTGAACACTGTTTGCCAGACAGTTAGAAAGAATGGCTTGATTCAAGGTCATGCCTCTGGGCAGTGAAAAAGCAGCTGGAAGCATCACCGAGCCAGCCACTGCACCATCTCAACAGGGCATCACTCTCCGCATGGTTGGGGCACATGAGGCACATCCATCTGGATTGAGTAGACAGGCCATCGTGATCCAAAGTGACGGGTTCTATTGCTCTATAGTCTTTTCGTTCCAGTTGATTAGACACAGCTTCAATTTTGACTAGTGCACAGACAGAGATGCTCAATGCATTCCAGTTTGCAGCGATATTATTAAGGGGCTAGAACCCGAGCTCTTATTGGTCATCTGAAGCCTCTGCGGTACAGAGAGTAAGCTATAAGTACAGCCATCCCCCTATGTCTGAATCCCTCCCCAGGAGAAAGTTAGGTGCTTAAAGAGGCCTATTAACTATTTAAGGCCATTCAGAGCACCATTTAATGCATTATTGCTACAGTAATGCACCCTTCCCCTTGCAAGGGAGCAGAATAGTCATTTCTGTGGGAGGTGGAGAAATGTCCGTTAAGCTTGGCCTCTGGCATCCTCCTAACCATCTCCAGTCATGCCAATCCCAAGGAGAGTAGCCCCATATATTTTATCAACTGTGGGGCAGGGGAGGCAGCGTGTACTTAACTAAGACATAAATTTGGGCTCTTACAATTCCAGTATTTTTTTTTTACAGTCCCAAATACTGACAGTAAACTTCTAATAATTAGAAACCAGTTTGGACACAGTATCTGAAGGCATCGCTTGCTCTTTTTGCTTGTCATCCGGTGTATTTCTTTCCCTTCAAGGCCAGAATTGCACTGGCAATCAAATGCCCTCATCTGTCTGAGGAAGAGAGATTCGCAAGTGGGACCATGCACCTGTCCTGTGTCCTTTCAGATCAGAGTAAGTATTTTTCCACGCAGTGTTCAGAGGGCCAGCCATGGAACATGGGAATGGGATAAAGAGCCAGCCAGGGTCAGCCCGGTGCCCGCTGCTGCCAGAAGGACGTGAGGAAATGAGCCATGCCTTAAGATGTCCATGTGAAGGTCTGATGACCGGGCAGCACGGTGGTCTGGATAGAAAAGTCTTTGACATTTTAATTTTCATGTTATGTAACAGATTTCTGACCCCGTTTATAAACCATCAAGCTTAAGATGCAGATTTCACTATTCGTAAAAAACAACAGGCTTCTATTATATGGGTTGAAAAAGAAAATCCCAAGATTGACTAACTCGAAATCCTTAGCAATCTCCTTTTCAGATTTTTTCCTCCTCACCACTGACCTCCAAGCTGAACTCCACTGTGATTTGACAGAACTCTCCTGCCTGTAAGCGATTTCAAGAAAACCAAAAGGCGGCCGTAGGGAGGAGGGGTTATCCTTTTCAGTATGTTTCCTGGGCTGACTTACCACCCCAAAGACACCAAGGGTCTCATGGAGTCTTTTTGTCACCCCCATACTGAACTTGGAGAACGAAGTAGACAAGTGAGTGTATACAGGGCCAGACTGAATAAAGAAGAGGTACCTGGACAGGTAAGCTGGGCCAGGGTCTCAGGTGTGAAGATCCTCAGGTTGTAAGCTTCTCACTTAACACTGAACACTGAATGAGCATATACATGTGCACATGCAGGGTTCGAGAAAGGGTCCAGAGAGGAATACCTTGTGACAGTCTGTTTTCTCCCCTTTTAAAAATAAACTAATAGACTCATTTTGGGGGGGCAGGGTAGTTTTCCAGAAAAATAAGTGGAAAGTATAGAGAGTTGCCATGTACTTCCTCACCTTCCCCCACATCATTCCTTATTATGACCATCTTGCATTAGTGTGGTGTATCTGGCCATACCAGTGAGCCAATACTGATATTCCAGTATGAATTCATGCTCCTAGTTAACAGGGGAGTTCACTCCTGGGGTCGTACGTTCTGTGGGTTTGGACAAATGTATCATGACATGGATCCTCCACTGCAATATCATACAGAATTGTTTCATTTCACTAAAACTCTCCTGTGCTCTGCCTATTCATCCCTCCCTCCCCTATCCCCCTGGCAACCACTGATCTCTTTAGTGTCTCCATAGGTTTTCCTTTCCAGCACATGATATAATTGGAATCATACAGAATGCAGCCTTTTAAGATTAGCTTCTTTCACTTAGTAATATCCAGTTAGGTCTCCTTTACATATTTTCATGGTTTGATAGCTCATTTCTCTCTATTGCCCAATAATATTCCATTGTCTGGATGTGCCACAGTTCATTTATCCATTCACTTAGTGAAGGACATCTTGGTGGCTTCCAAGTTTTATCAACTACGAATAAAACTGCTATAAACATCCATGTGCAGGTTTTTGTGTCAACTCTAGTTTTTAGCAGGGACTTGGCAAATTGGGGTTAGGTAAACTCCGCCGGAGTTCAGACACCTCACAGACCAAGGGCGAAAGACAAGAGTATTAGCACACACCCCAGATGTAGGACACTGCTGGGCAATTATTGCTGGTTGGTAAAGAGTGGTGAAAGAACTACTGAATGGCCTAATAATGAGGTTCCCTTGGGGTGTTAGAGACTGAATTTTGTCCCTCGGAAATTCATATATTAAAGCTTTAGTTAAAGCTTAACTAAAGTCAATAGAAGTCATAAAGATGGGTCCCTAAGCTGATAGGACTGGTGTCCTTACAGAAAGGGGGAAAGACCCCAGTCTTGTCTTTCTCTTTTCATGTGCACACACAGAGGAAAGGCCTTGTGAAGGCAGACATAGTGAGAAGGTTACCATCTATGCCATAGGAAGAGCGCTCTCACCAGAAACCAACCCACAACCTCAGTCTTAGACTTCTAGCTTCTTTAAGCACATGAATAGACTGGTCTCTCTCCCACGGCATTGTTGGGGAGGTTATGATAAGGGGATGGAGAGGACGCTTTGTCTATTCTGGGAACCCCTGTGGGTTTGCATCGGTCAGAGCTCATTTACCCTTAGGCTGAGATGTGACCCTCTCCTGCAGTAGGTGCGGAAAGGGGCTCTAGTAATGCATCTCTGATCATGTCCTTGGAATTAACTCCTTGGTGTAGAAGTACAGAATCCTCGAGGTAGAATTTCTGGGTTAAATGGTATATTCAATTTTAAAGAGTGTAGTATGTGTAGTAAACCAACTATGCCCATGTACACTTCCACTAAGAGTTTTTAAAGTATTCATTTTACCACATTTAACAATGTTGGCTACTATTGCTATAAAAGATGAAAGCAAAGTAAGCCTTGTTAACTTCATAAGCAAAGCACACCTGACAGCTTTTAAAATTTCTACTTATTTGGAAATTATTGGGGTGGAGTATTTTTATATTTTCATGATCATCTACATATCTTCCATGGCTTGCAATTCATACCTTTTGCTCCTTTTACTATGTGCTATGTTTTTCTTATTAAGTTATAAGAAATATTTATATACTGAGAAGACTGACATGATCAGCCAAATTGCACATTTCCCCCATAACTTTCTTTTCACATTTAATTGTGTGTAGGTGTTTTGATGTTCAGTTCTTTTTCATTTTTACATTACTACAGTATACGGTTTCTGCCTTTAGTATCATGTTCAGAAATCTTCACCCATATAGCAAGGTTAAATATATTTTGTTCTGTATTTTCATCTGTATTTTGTTGTTTGAGTTTTGCAATTAGATGTTTAGTCATCCTGGAAATTCTCTGTGTATAAAGTGTGCAATCTAAATCTTTTGATTTTTTTTTAAAGAGTGTGAACCAACTTTCTTCTCTCTCTGTTGCTTTACTCTATTTCTCACTGACTTCTTGAGAAAATCTGAACTGAGTGTGAACATCTTCCATCAACAGGGGTCAAGAAAAGAGAGCTAGGGAGACAGGGAAGAGAGAAAAAGGGAGATCAAGGGGAAACTTTTGGTTTAAAAAGCTAAGTAGAAAAGTCACTTTGGTTTCTCCATCTTCTAAATGAGCAGGCTGGACAGGCTAATCTGTAGAGCTCCATTCCAGCTCAGTTTTATAGGATTTGAGGATTTGGAGGGCAAACCACATCTCTCATCCCGTCTTTCTGAAAAAGACGAGTGCACACTAAACAACTCTAAGCTGAAATGACTTTTAAGCTTAAGAAATACTGGGACCCGAAAGGATCCTTGAGAACTTTTAACCTCAGTTGAATCACTTTGCTGATAAGGACAGAATTCCGGGGAGGTTAATGGATCTGCTCAAGGTCCCACAAACGGTCAGTTGCAGGGGGTCCGGGGCTCAGGGCCCCGGATCTGCATCTTGCCATACTCCTTCCCACTTCTCCAGCCATCTCTTCCTTTCCTCCTGCCTTCTTTTTCTTTCAGTATGAAATTTATTTCACTCTGATCATGATTGCTCCCATCCACCGGACGTGACACTGTTTGACAGTGAACGCTGAGAAAGAGGGTAACTTGCAGCATGAAAAATGTAATGGAGAGAGTCTCTTTCTTAGGAAATTTACCTCTTTCTTAGGAAATTTACCACTTAAGGCCACTGTGTGCTTTAGGCCCCCTCTCAGGCACTTTAAAATATTTTCCCTTGGGAGCCGTGAGATCTTTTCAGTTCTCTCCTGAGAATCTGAGCGCAACCAAAGCCACAGACTCTTCCATTTTTGCCTAAAAGCAAGGAAATGATTACCTATATCCTTAATTTAAATTCCCACTGACAGCTCAGACACTGCTGCAGCTGGAGGGGCAAGCTGACCTTCACATCTATTGTCCGCGTAGAGACAGAGGGGAATTTTATTGACCAGAGAGGATAATATGCATTAGGGAAGCCAAGCAAGGATGTTCTGACCTATTGGAATATAGTGCAGGGTCAAAGGGCACAGGATTAGAGCTGTGTGGCATCGTTAGCGTAAATGCCAGTTGTGTCTTTTTGTGTGCTCTGCTGCGTCACTAGCCTGTCTGTACCTTGGGGACTGGCAAGAGAGCCTCTTTCAGCTGCTCTTTGCTTATCTATGGTATCGAGAAGAGCTTGCTCCCAGCTCCCCTGGGGCTGCCTCTTGAAAAAAGGGAAAACAACGATTGCAACATTGCAAATCTCAGAAATTCCATCTGCATATTTTCTGAGCCTCTGGTATACTGGGTCACTCCTTAGGGGGACAGTTTACTGTATTTGCCTTTAGAAATGAACCCTCAGAAATCACTCAAGGGAATGCCCGATGAACAATTCCTCTTTCTTTCCCCGCCTCCCTCGCCCGCTAAGTGTCTCTGAAAAGCGCCTCTCTAGGGACACTTGTTCCTGGTATTATCAAACCCCAGTAATGCAGGAGACTCCTGGATATTTTTGTTGTTTACTTCTTTCCTCCCTTTCCATGTATAGGAAGAAAAGGGGAGGCTTGGGGGCCCATTAGGAGCTCATCAGATGTTCTGGGAACTGGCCATTTTAGAGGTTGCCTTGCCCCAGTGCAGGGACACAGCACTGCTATGTGTAGTGAGCACAGACCTTTGTGTTTGATTTACATTTTCTCATTATATAGGGGCCACTAGTATTCCTGTTTGGTGAATGAGGAAACTACGGCACAAAAAGTTAAGTCGTTTCCTAAGGTGATACAGAGAGCAAGGGTAGGAGATGTGATGCGAATCCAGGCCTTTGGGCCCTAAAGTTCATGCCCTCCATGCACTCCCACTTTCTCTGTCTCTCTCTGTCTCTCCCTCTCTGTAGCAGCCACTCTTGGTGCCCCATGCAGAATCCCTTTAGCAGGCAGCGCACCACCCACTAACTACTATCAGTATCAACTGAACAGTTCATGGCCTTCTCAATGCCCAGAAGGTGAGCACCCCCTCCTCACATCTTCAATTCCAGGAGTAGCTCATAGCACTAACTGCCAGCTTGGGAGTACAAAAGCCCCCCTTGTCCCAAGTTCTGACCACCCGTCTCATGCAATTCCTGCTCCAGAGCTGTTTGTAGAACCTGATCTCAGTTGAGATAGCATCTTTGCTTACCTTTATTTCCTTGTCCTAGTCTCCTTCCTCACTACCTACCCTCCTTTTCTGAGAGCAGTTCCTTAATAACTAACATGGCTAAGGACCCTCTTCTCAGGCTCTTCTTCTAGCCAATCCAATCTCAGGCCCTTCCCATCATGCTTCTCCATGCTCCTCTGTCTTGGGTTCATCTTCAGACTGATTCTTTCCATGTGGCATCAAAACGAACCCCAGTAGCTCCAGTTGCATGTGGTCTCCCTACATGGGGAGAGCCCCACCCCCCTTAAGCATTTTAACAGTCTCTTAAGATAGGTTCTCTTTGACCACTCTGACTCACAAGCCAGCGCATTGGGGTGAAGTGGTGTCATGTGCCTGACAGCTAAACACGGAGAGGAGCAATCCCTGTGAAGCAGAAGGGTCAAAAATGCCAGGAGGGGATACTTCAGTGGGCCACAGAGAATGACAAAATGATCTGAGATTGCTTATAACACTTGCTGGCATGTTACAGTCATCATAGGACAGAAGGAACTTGCATTCACACATCCTACCTGGCTAGAGTTAGGAAAATGGTCTCAATGGTGTGATTTTGTGGCTCTCAGTAAACATGGGGCCAGGAATTTCTGGGTGAGGGCAAACAGGAAGAAAAGGGAAGAGGGAGAGACCGTGGAGAAAAAGGGCCCCTAAAGGTTATTAAGGTTTGGGTTTGTTGGGGCCAGAAGTCACTGGGTGAGGGATAATGAAACATATTTCACATCATTCTCTGAATTCTATGTGTATTTGTGACTGGTCGTTGAATGAAAGTTTTCTTTCTGGTAATAAATAATGGTTTTATGCTTTTAGACATTGCAGAGATTCATAGTACATCACTTCTCCCAACAAGCCTCAAGTAGGTGTTATCAATCCCAAGTACAGATGAGAAGAAAGAGCCTTCTCAAAATCACACAGCAAAATCTGAGGCCAAACCCAAATGCCAACTTCCTGTCTTTTGGCTCTCTGTGAACTAGCAGATGGTGGCTTTGTATTTGCTAGGCAGAGGCTGAGGAGCTTATAAACCAGAGGTGCCAGAGGACAGTTTCAGTCGTAAACAAAAACTGAGGGTCAAAGTTTCTCCCACCCCCCTTCTGGTGAGCCAGCCTGGGACATATTGTCAACTACCAGCCACTGATTGCTCCTGAGCTGAAACACAAGTGGTAGGCACTGTGTGGTAGGTATAATTTTAGCCTCTGGGGGCTCCACATGGAGCAGGAATCCCAGGCAGGCTCTGGGCTGGCAGCACAGAGCCCACTGTGGGGCTTGAGCCCATGAACCATGAGATCATGACCTCAAATGAAGTCAGACGTTTAACGGACTGGGCCTGCACCAGGTGCACCCTCAGTTCCTGTCCAGAAGATGAAAGAGCACCAGAACAGGACAACATTTGCCTACACAGGGAGCAGAGGTGGCAGGGCACCTGAAAGAGGCGGTGGATACTTGTCACGCACTGTGGATGCCCAGAGGACAGGACTGATCATCAACAGAGGCCCGAGAAGAGGCCAGTAAAAGACGCCTGAGACTCCTTTGGAGACGTCAAGGGGATTTGACAGGGATTGAAGGGCATGTGTAAACAGGTGAGTGCAAGAGCAGGGGAATTGGCTTATTAAAGGTAATACAATTTCATCTGAATCCACAGCTGATGAGGTCTACGGACACATTCATTAGTATTTCTGAGCAACACATCACCTTCAAAGTTAGTGGCATAACACGACCACTTACATATTCCATGGGTCAGGAATGCAGAGAGGGTGCAGCAGAGACGTGATGTCTGGGGCCACAGCTGGGAAAATTCGAAGGTTGACAGTGACTTGACAGCTGGGGCCTGAAATCATCTGGAAGCATCCTCATTCACATTTCTGGCCGTTGATGCTGGTTGTCATTAAGAAGGATGAAAAAGACCCAGGAAGATCAGCCATCTGCAGAACACGTAGGCTGATGGCAGCATGTACCAAAAGTGAGGTACAGACCTCACTCATGGAGGGCACCAAGCCGGGGGGCGGGCTAATAGGATGGATGATCAAATCCAGACTCAAAATGGTCTTGACATGCTGCATCCCCATGCCCAAACCCTGCAGATGAACTCTCTTACTTGTCTTTCTGGGGCTTCTGCCTTATCTCAGGTCTGCTTGATAGCTGACTCCAAGTCAAGGGGGACATGGTCTGCATTCCCGATCATTACTGAATACTTCAGGAAATTCTTACAAGTGTGCCACTGCATCAAAGTGTGTTATTGCTAGGAGGGATCTTGGAAACTATCGAAATCAGTACTGTTTAACATTTAAAAAATGATCTTAACCTGTTTTTCTCAAAGAAAACATGAAGTCAAAAAAAGAAAAAAGAAAAGAGAAAAGAAAAGAAAACATAAGGTCCAAGCCCCAGTTTGAGAGCACGTATAAGGACAGCTGATCTGATGAAGCAGGGATGGGGGGTCCACAGTGTCTATACCCTCAACTACCCCTCAGACACCCGTGTGCAACCCTGGGGCTCTTTTTGATGAGGTGGGCGTTAAATTCCAGAGAAATAAAATGACTCACCTAAGGTCACGCAACTGGTTTTTGATGGAGATAGGAATGGAATTTAGGATTCGGACTCTCACATTAGGGCTATTTTTATTTTTTAATTCATGTTTTTCATTTAATAACATTGTCATTATAGAAAACCTAAAAGACGCAGACTTGTATAAAGAAATAAAAATTACCCTTAATCCCATGACCAAGGAATACACACTTTTAATATTTTAATGTATGTTGTCCCAGTCTTGTGTGTGTGTGTGTGTGTGTATGTGAGTGTGTGTGTGTGTGTGAGTGTGTGTGTGTGTGTGTGTGTGTGTGTATGGTAACCTAATATAAACCATGTTTTACAGCTTGTTTTTTTTCTCTTTATAATTTCATGTAAAGATTTCTCATGTCATTAATTTTTTATAACATCATTTTAATGGCTGCATATAAAGTGGTAGCATGAACTATTTAATGGATCTCCTGTTGTAAGATATTTGCTTATTTTTTTCATTTCTCCCTTTTGTAACGTCAATCTAAATTGTGATAAACATCCTTGCAGACACTTCTTCATGCACATCTGGGGTAATCTGATCATATTCCTAGGAGTACATTTTTGGGTAAAAATCTGTACATATTTATTGAAATCTTTTGATACCTTCTGCCAAATTGACTAGGGGTCCTTCTCTGTGACAATAGGGTGCCTCTTCCTAGAGGACCACTCTGCTTTGCATGGTGTAGATGGTCCCCCTTGAGGAGTGTGATGTCCATTGTTTTGTGTTCTCTTACTAAAAGAACCATAGCAACATTGACCTAGAAAGAACTTTAGAAGGTGGACGGACTGTCTCTTTCTTTATTCTCACTAATTCAATTTAACCTGAGTGTGAGAGAACTGAGGAGAAAAATAATGATAAGATATTTCAAAGTGCTATCATTCTAGGGTCATTTGTAAAAGTAATATGACTAATTTCTAAGGAAATAAGTATCAAGACTTCTTGTATTAGCATAAACTTGAATTTAGGTATACGCAGTTAAGTTCAGGGGAAGGGTGGTGTGGGCCTGCCAGGGGTATCCTAATAAAAGGAACCTAAGGAAACAGTTTACCTAAGGATGGAAGGAATGGAAAATTCTGAATACAAGGATAGCCATCTCCAAGCCTGTGTTAGTTTCTTGTTGCGACTGTCAGAAAGTACTACAACTTAGGGCCTTAAAATAACAACGTATTGTATATTTCTAAGACTTTGGCAGCCCAAAGTCCTAACTGAGTCTTGTGGGGCTAAAGTCAAGAGGAAGGTAAAGGTGGTTTCTTCTAGAAGACTTCAGGGAAAATCTTTTTTTTTTTTTTTTGCCTCTTCTAGCATTTAGTGGCTGCTGGCATTCCTTGGTCTGTGGCCACATTACTCCAATCTCTGTTTTGTCACATCACTTTTTCTTCTTCTGTAAACAAATCTCCCTCTGCCTCCTCTTTTTTTATACCAGTTATTTTTCCATTTGTTTATTTATTTATTTTGAGAGAGACAGAGGCAGCATGAGTGGAGGACACGAGGAGAGATGGGGAAAGAGAGAATCTCCAGCAGGCTGTGTTGCCAGTACAGAGTCCAACTTGGGGCTTGAACTCACAAAACCATGAGATAATGATCTAAGCCAAAACCAAGAGTTGGACACTTAACCAACTGAGCCACCCAGGTGCTCCCTTTCCCCTCTTTTGAAAGACGTGTAATTACATTTATTTTTATTTTTATTTTTTTTCAAATAGTTTATTGTCAAATTAGTTTCCACATAACACCCAGTGCTCATCCCCACAAGTGCCCTCCTCCATGCCCACCCCTCCTCCCCCCCACATCCACCAGTCCTCAGTTTTTGTCAGCATTCAAGAGTCTCTCATGGTTTGCCTCTCCCCTTTCCCCCACCATTTCCGCCCTTCTTCTCCCCCTTGGTCCTCTGTTAAGTTCCTCCTAATCCTCCTATACGTGCAACATATGATATTTGTCCTTCTCTGCCTGACTTATTTCGCTCAGCATAACACCCTCAAGGTCCATCCATGTTGCTACACATGGCCAGATTTCATGGTTTCTCATTGCCATGTAGTATTCCATGGTATAGATAAACCACATCTTCTTGATCCATTCATCTGTTGATGGACACTTAGGCTCTTTCCATGTTTTAGCTATTGTGGAGAGTGCTGCTATGAACATTGGGGTACATGTGCTCCTATGCATCAGCATTTCTGTATCCCTTGGGTAAATTCCTAGCAGTGCTATTGCTGGGTCCTAGGGGAGTTCTATTGTTAGTTTCCTGAGGAACCTCCACACTGTTTTCCAGAGGGGCTGTACCAGTTTACATTCCCACCAACAGTGTAGGAGGGTGCCCGTTTCTCCACATCCTCGCCAGCATCTAGAGTTCTCTGATTGGCTCATTTTAGCCACTCTGACTGGCGTGAGGTGGTATCTCAGTGTGGTTTTGATTTGTATTTCCCTGATGAGGAGGGATGCTGAGCATCGTTTCATGTGTCTGTTGGCCATCTGGATGTCCTCTTTGGAGAAGTGTCTGTTCATATCTTCTGCCCATTTCTTCACTGGGTTGTTTGTTTTTCGGGCGTGTAGTTTGGTGAGTTCCTTGTAGATTCTGGATATCAACCCTTTATCTGATATGTCATTTGCAACTATCTTTTCCCATTCCGTTGGTTGCCTATTAATTTTCTGGGTTGTTTCCTTGGCTGTGCAGAAGCTTTTAATCTTGATGAGGTCCCAACAGTTTATTTTTGCTCTTGATTCCCTTGCTTTTGGGGATGTGTCAAGTAAGAAGTTGCTGCGGTGGAGGTCAAGGAGGTTGTTTCCTGCTTTCTCCTCTAGGGTGTTGATAGTTTCCTGTCTCACGTTCAGGTCCTTTATCCATTTTGAGTTTATTTTTGTGCATGGTGTGAGAAAATGATCTAGTTTCATTCTTCTGCATGTTGCTGTCCAGTTCTCCCAACACCATCTGTTAAAAAGGCTGTCTTTTTTCCATCGGATATTCTTTCCTGCTTTGTCAAAGATTAGTTGGCTGTATACTTTTGGGTCCACTTCTGAGTTCTCAATTCTGTTCCATTGGTCTATGTGTCTGTTTTTGTGCCAATACCATACTGTCTTGATGATGACAGCTTTGTAGTAGAGGCTAAAGTCTGGGATGGTGATACCTCCCGTTTTGGTTTTATTTTTCAGTATTACTTTGGCTATTCGGGGTCTTTTGTGGTTCCATACAAATTTTGGATAGTTTGTTCTAGTTTTGAGAAGTATGCTGGTGCAATTTTGATTGGAATTGCATTGAATGTGTAGAGTGCTTTAGGTAGTAATGACATCTTAACTATATTTATTCTTCCTATCCATGAGCATGGAATGTTTGTCCATTTCTTTGTGTCTTCTTCAATTTCCTTCATAGGTTTTCTATAGTTTTCATCATATAGATCTCTTGTATCCTTGGTTAGGTTTATTCCAAGGTATTTTATGGTTTTTTGTGCAATTGTGAATGGGATCAGTTTCTTGATTTCTCTTTCTGTTGCTTCATTGTTGGTGTATAAAATGCAACCGATTTCTGTACGTTGATTTTGTACCCTGCAACTTGGCTGAATTCTTGGATCAGTTCTAGTAGGCTTCTGGTGGAGTCTGTCGGGTTTTTATGTAGAGTATCATGTCATCTGCGAAGAGTGAAAGTTTGACTTCCTCTTTGCCAATTCTGATGCCTTTGATTTCCTTTTGGTGTCTGATGGCTGATGCTAGGACTTCCAGCACCATGTTAAACAGCAGTGGTGAGAGTGGGCATCCCTGTCGTGTTCCTGATCTCAGCGGGAAAGCTCTGAGTTTTTTCCCGTTGAGGATGATGTTAGCTGAAGGCTTCTCATAGATGGCTTTGATGATGTTTAAGTAGGTTCCTTCTATCCCAACTTTCTCGAGAGTCTTTATTAAGAAGGATGCTGTATTTTGTCAAATGCTTTTTCTGCATCTATCGACAGGATCATATGGTTTTTATCTTTTCTTTTATTAATATGATGTATCACATTGATTGATTTGCGAATGTTGAACCAGCCCTGTAACCCAGGAATGAATCCCACTTGATCTTGGTGGATGATTCTTTTTATATGCTGCTGGATTCGATTTGCAAGATCTTGTTGAGAATTTTTGCATCCGTATTCATTAAGGATATTGACCTGTAGTTCTCTTTATTTGCTGGATCTCTGTCTGGCTTGGGAATCAGAGTGATGCTGGCTTCATAAAATGAGTCCTGGAGTTTTCCTTCGATTTCTATTTTTTGGAATAGCTTGAGAAGAATTGGGATTAATTCTATTTTAAATGTCTGGTAGAACTCCCCAGGGAAGCCATCAGGTCCAGGGCTCTTATTTGTTGGGAGATTTTTGACCACTGATTCAATTTCTTCACTCGTTATGGGTCTGTTCAGGTTTTCTATTTCTTCCCGTGTGAATTTTGGTAGTGAGTGTGTGTTTAGGAATTTGTCCATTTCTTCTAAGCTATCCAATTTGTTGGCATATAATTCTTCATAGTATTCCCTGATAATTGCTTGTATTTCTGAGGGGTTGGTTGTAATAAGTCCATTTTCATTCATAATTTTGTCTATTTGCGTGCTCTCTCTTTTCTTTTTGATAAGTCTGGCTAGAGGCTTGTCAATTTTGTTTATTTTTTCAAAAACCAACTCTTGGTTTCATGGATCTGTTCAATTGTTTCTTTGGTCTCTATGTTGTTTATTTCTGCTCTAATTTTTACCATTTCTCTTCTTCTTCTGGGTTTAGGGCGTTCTTGCTGCTCTGCCTCTAGTTCCTTTGGGTGAGCTGTTAGATTTTGGACTTGCGCTTTTCTAATCTCTTGAAATAGGCCTGGAGAGCAATGTACTTTCCTCTTAGGACTGCCTTGGCCGCATCCCATAGATTTTGAATTGTTGTGTTTTCATTTTCATTTGTTTCCATATTTTTTTAATTTCCTCTCTAATTGCCTGATTAGCCCATTCATTCTTTAGAAGGGTGTTCTTTAACCTCCATGTTTTTGGAAGTTTTCCAGAATTCTTCCTGTAATTGATTTCAAGTTTCAAAGCATTGTGATCTGACAGTGTGCATGGTATGATCTCTATTCTTTTATATTTATTGAGGGCTGCTTTATGTCCTAGTATGTGATCTATCTTGGAGAATGTGCCATGCGCACTTGAGAAGAAAGTAAATTCCCTGGCCTCAGGATGTAAAGTTCTAAATAGATCCGTCAGGTCCATCTGGTCCACTGTATCTTTCAAGTCCATTATTTCTTTAGTGATTTTCTGTCTGGTTGACCTATCCATTGCTGTAAGCGGAGTATTAAAGTCCCCTGCTATTAACACATTCTTATCTATAAGCTTGTTTCTGTTTGTGATTAATTGTTTTAGATATTTAGGTGCTCCCATATTCGGTGCGTAGACATTTATGATTGTTAGTTCTTCCTGATGGATGGACCCTGTAATTATTATGTAGTGCCCTTCTTCATCTCTTGTGATTGTCTTAATTTAAAGTCCAGTTTGTCTGATATAAGTATCGCTACTCCGGCTTTCTTTTGATTTCCTGTAGCATGATATATATTTCTCCATCCCCTTACTTTTAATCTGAAGGTATCTTCCCGTCTAAAATGAGTTTCTTGTAGACAGCATATAGATGGATTTTGTTTTTTAATCCATTCTGCTACCCTATATCTTTTGATTGGAGCATTCAGCCCATTTACATTCAGTGTTATTATTGAAATATGTGGGTTTAGAGTCTTTGTATCTTTTGTAGGGTTCATGTTTGTGGTGGTGTCTCTGGAATCTTTGTTCCTTGCAACCTTTCCTTCAGAGCATCCCCCTCAGGATTTCTTGTAGGGCTGGCTTCGTGGTGACAAATTCTTTCAATTTCTGTTTGTTTGGAAAGGTTTTATCTCTCCTTCTATTTTGAATGACAGGCTTGCTGGATAGAGGATTCTTGGCTGCATATTTTTACTGTTCATCACATTGAAGATCTCTTGCCATTCCTTTCTGGCCTGCCACGTTTCAGTAGATAGGTCTGTCACCACTCTGATGGGTTTCCCTTTGTATGTGAGGGCCCTTTTCTCCCTAGCTGCTTTCAAAATTCTCTCTTTGTCCTTGTATTTTGCCATTTTTACGATGATATGTCGTGCAGAAGATCGATTCAAGTTACGTCTGAGAGGAGTCCTCTGAGCCTCTTGTATTTCCACATTGACTTCCTTCCCCAGGTCGGGAAGTTCTCTGCTATAATTTGTTCCAGGACTCCTTCAGCACCTTTCCCTCTCTCTTCCTCTTCTGGGATTCCTATGATACGGATATTGTTGCGTTTGACTGTGTCGCTGAGCTCTCGAATTCTTCTTTCCTGTTCCTGGATCAGTTTGTCTCTTTTTTTGTCAGCTTCTTGTTTTTCTAGAATGGTGTCTTCTAAATCACTTATTCTCCTTTCTGCCTCTTCAATCCGTGCATTGGAGGCCTCTAATTTATTATGTATCTCATTTATCGCATTTTTAATTCTTCATGCCTATTTTTATTTTCCATTCTGTCTGTAGCCATAGTTTCTTTGATGTCCCCTATGTTTTTTTCAAGCCCTGCTATTAATTTCACCATTATTATTCTAAAATCTTGTTCACTTATGCTGCTGATATCTGTTTTGAGCAGTTCATTAGCTGTCATTTCTTCTTGGAGTTTCTTTGGAGGAGAGCTCTTTCGCTTCGTCATTTTAGTTAGCTTTCCGGCTCTTGTTGGTTTTAAAGACCTGTTATGCTCTCTGTTTCTATGAGCACTGCTATATCCGAGAAACTCTTTGACTTTCCAGGGCCTATCCTTTCAGAGATTGTTTTTTGAATGGTATCCCTCGGTCACTCTTGTTGGGACCTTAGTTATTTTATTTTCCTATTCGTAGTGATATTTGGGACTCTTCACCTTGTGTACTCTAGCTTGTTTCTTGAGGTAGCCCTGGAAAAGAAAACAGACAGACAGACACACAGGGAGCAGGAGCACACAAACGCACAGGCTGATTCAACTAACATGCAAAGTGAGAGGGAAAACGAAAAAGTTAATAGAAAAGACGGAGGAGGGAGGGCGAATAGGGAGCATAAAATACATAAAAGGGTCAAAAAGGGGAAAAGAAAAGGAAAAAAGAAGAAAACCGATGGACAAAGAACGGTTTAAAGCATATACCTGGATTTCCCAGCTACAGTTAAATAGCCGTGTGTATGCAGTGCTGGTTGAAGAGCATAGAGAAAAAGAGAGAATGCAGGGTGAGACAAGGCAGATTTGGAAATAGAATGAACAGGCAGAAGGGATAAGAAACTTTTTTCAAAGAGGTGAAGGGTAGAATGTGGTTGGATAGGTGAGAGAAGGATGCTGGAATTATCCAGAGAAACTATATAGTCTAATTACTCCTGAGAGAAATAGCTGAAAAAGTCGGTAGGTGTAGAATTTACATTTACAGAATGGACTTGTGATTGTTTAAGCAAGCTGGCGACCAGAGTTAATCAGGTCAGTGTTTTGGGGAAAAAAGCGAGAAAAGAGAAAGAAGAAGAAAAAAAGAGAAAAGAAAGGGGAAAAAAAAGAAAGAAGAAAAAAAAAAAAGGGAAAAAGAAAAAAAAAAGGGAGGAGGGCACCTCTCAGGCAGGGATGGGCGTGGTGTGATCCGATGCCTCAGGCGGGGGTTCTGCCTTGGCGATTGTGGGGAGGAGAGTGACGGTGCTCCAGTCCCTTCTTGAACCCCGCGCTGCAGCTCGCTTTTTTTTTTTTTTTTTTGGCGTGTCAACTCCCCGTTCCGGGGACGCAGCCGAAGTTGGTTGCACTCTTCAACCCAGGCCAGTTCCAATCTCCAAATCCCAGCCCGCGCCCCGCTGAAGTTGCCTTAGACACAGCTTCCCAGACAACCCCCTCGGGCTATTCCAGGCTCCCTGCTGAGCTCTGGGGGCGGAGTCAGGATCGCTGCTTCCTTCTCTGGGTCGGGCTGGTGCGCATGCGCGGGGGCTTGCCTGCAGCGTCCGCGTAGCCTGAGCCCGCTGGAGTGAGGAAAACCGGGTCTCTCTGGCTTGTCACCCGAAACACGAACTCACACGCAAATTTCCCAGTTTTTAGCTCTTTGCCTTCCCTCTCGAGTTCCAGCCAGCCAGGAGCGCGGACGCCTGGTGTCTGCGCGTCTCCTTCAGGGGTCCCAGCCTCCCTGGAGCTACAATGGCGGCAAGCGCGCCGCTGCTGGAGTGAGGAAAACCGGGTCTCTCTATGGCCTGTCACCCGAAACACGAACTCACAGGCAAATTTCCAGTTTTTAGCTTTTTGCCTTCCCTCTCGAGTTCCAGCCAGCCAGCAGCGCGGATGCCCGGTGTCTGCGCGTCTCTTTCAGGGATCCCAGCCGCCCTGGAGCTACAATGGCGGCAGGCGCACCCGCTCCGCTTTAAAACCCCACCTCCAGGAGCGGCACAAAGAAGCAGTTTGTGTGCTCAGCCTCCCCCAGGACCAGTTGTCGCGAGGGGACCTGGTGTGCAGATATTTGGCAAGTACGGTCTTTCTATGCACCGAGCGGAGATTTTTCTGTCTCGGACTCTCCCCTTTTCCCCTCTCACTCCCCGTAGAGGGTAGAGGGGGATCGCCTCCCACCCTGGAGGCTCCGATCCCGGGCTGATTTTACCTTCCCCGGTTCGCACTCACGTTAGAAGGCTTTCTCAGTGGATTCTGCGTCCTTTTTTCTCCCAGTCTCTCAGGTTTTGTATGGTTTCCAATGGCTTCAGATCTTTTCTGTGTGATGTATGGGCGCGAGTGCAAGTACGGAGCTCCTTACTTCTCCGCCATCTTGCCTCCCTCGAAAGACGTGTAATTACATTTAGGGCCTGCCGACATAATTGAGAATTCTTCCTCCATCTCAAAATCCTAAACTTAATCATATCCACAAAGTCTCCTTTGCCATTCAAGGTAACATTCACAGGGACCAGGGACTGGGGCCTGTCTATATTTGACGGGTCATTATTTGGCCTAACATTAGGCCCACCTATAAAAAACTCATGCCTAAATTGTAGGTCAAGGAAGCTGTGATAAGATTGTCAAGGGGGTAATTAACTTGGAAAAGCTAAGCCATTTGATCCAAGTCAGGATGGTGGTAGATTAGCATAAACAACGAGGAGCAAACATGAGGCAGCAGCAAAGCTTCAGTGTGTCATTAGTCACTGATGCACATGTTATAAATGCTGATGGCTGTAATGTCAGTGCCATTGGTCTCAGACTCAGAACCTGAGCTCAGAAGATAGTAGAACCATGTGCTTTCATGATGGTCCCTTGACATGGCCTAGCTGTCATCTTTGTTATTACCATGGAAATCCAGAGCAGAAAAGGCAAGAACTTTTTTTTTTACTTTCCTTTATGTTTTATCTATTATTGAGATAGAGAGAAACAGAATGCGAGCAGGGGAGGGGCAGAGAGAGAGGGAGACACAGAATCCAAAGCAGGATCCAGACTCTGAGCTGTCAGCACGAAGCCCGATGCGGGGCTCAAACCCACGAACCGTGAGATCATGACCTGAGCCGAAGTCAGCCACTTAACCAACTGAGCCACCCAGGTGCCCCAAGAACTTTTGGAAATGTAGCCACAAGGACTAATATTCAGAGCCCACAGCAGATCATAGCTGTGAGAACCCTTTGAGGATTTGAAGAGGGATACGCTTTCCATGGAATAAATGTGTCAAGGCAGAGCCAGAAAAAAATTTTGTGTTGAGCTTCTGTTAACCAGGTGTATCTGCAGACTGCTGGACCTGGGAAACATGAGACAAACATGTGAGAGCTCATATGTCTGTGGAGAAAGAAATACAGACTCTAGCCGAACAAAAGATTGGTGGTGCAGCAGCATGGGCCTCACCAGGAAGAAAAGCAGAGTTGTAGGTCCGACCCAGGCCTACTCAATCAGAATCTGTTTTCACCAGACCCCTAGATGACTCATTTGCAATTTCGATTTTGAGAAGCACTGACTGCTAAGAAAGGGGACTGGCCGCTGAACAGCGACAACAGGTGCCTGTTACACAAATTTCCTTGAGATGGTGTTAAATTGATTCTGACGGCGTTTTCCATGGAGGAGATCGCAACTGAGTTGAGTACTTATAATTTATCAGTTTGAATGTTTTCAGTGACAGATAAGAGACCTCCAACTCTACAGGCTTAAAGTATGGGAAAAAATTATTATCTTACATCAGAAAATGAAAGTAAGGTGGTTCTTGGGCTTGTTCATTCTTTTTTACAACCTTCCCATGAAGATGCCCAGTGGGCCTCTCTGCACACTTCATTGGCCAGGACTGGTGTCCATGCCCACCTCCAAATAGGGGGAAACGGTATCTCCATCACTGGCTTTTGCATTCAGGATGTGTCCATGACTTAAGAGAGGAAGGAGTAGATACCACAATCAAATTGCATCCCTGTCAGTAGGAAAGGCCATTAATACCCAGGGATCAGCTTCAGCATCTTTAGTGTGTTTGCGGAATTTCCTAAGATTGCTACTGTTTTTGCCAGTACATAAGTCAGCATGATCCATTCCCTTTTAATCAGTCATCACTTTAAAGCTCTGCCTTAAAATAATTAATTTTGTTTATGGATCTTTTTGTTCCCAAGGAAGCATGGAATTTTTAATTAATTAATTAATTACTGTTTTATTTATTTTTGAGAGAGAGAGAGAGTATGAGTGGGGGAAAGGCAGAGAGAGAGGGAGATACAGAATCTGAAGCGGGCTCCAGGCTCTGAACTGTTAGCACAGAGCCCAATTTGTGGCTCAAACTCATGAACCCTGAGATCATGACCTGAGCTGAAGTCGGACACTTCAGCGACTGAGCCACCCAGGCACCTGAAACTTTTTAATAAGAAAAGGAAAATAGACCAAGAACAGTGGGAAAGAATTTTAATATTCAGATTTCTGACTGAGTGTGACAAAAGACAAAATAAATAAAAAAAGACACTTGACAGAATCCTTTATAAAAAAGGTCTTATTTGTTCTGTGTTCTGGGCAGCAGATTTTCCTTTTCCAAGGACTTCAGCTGGGGGTCAGACTGTCCATATCAACCAGGATCTCGAGAATTTTTGACATTGTTGCTACTTAAGCCCTAGGGTACACATTTAAATTGTCATATTTGGTCTGCCTCACAATGACATTCTTCGGCAAGGAAAGAAAAATAGAATGTGTGGTCAGTGTGACAGAGTAAGACCAGATACACTTGCAAGTCACACAAGAAAGTCGGAGGGGTTTTGTCACACTTAAGCTTGTTTTCCACCCTCAAAGTCAAAATATCAAAGTCGTTCGCAGTTTCCTAAGAACAAGGCCCAGGACGGGGGTGAATTAGAAGATGGTTAATTACGCCCAGTGCTGTGTCAATCCTCTATTGATGACGTGAGTGTTTGTTAGGAAAGGGGGAACAATCCTGAGCCCCCAGGGGCTGCAGTCACTGAATGGATACCCTCTCTTCAGGGCTCTGTTTAATAAGGGGCCCTCCAGCCGCCCCCAGCCCCCTGCCTTGTGGCCCCCCAGTCTGTTGTGGTAGGGGACAATGGGTGGTTTTACATTGGCTTTATTTAGTGGCTGAATGGATGGTTTCCTCATGATTTCTTTTGTTACCATTTTATTAGCAATCTCGCTGTGCAGAGGAGTTTTGGACAAGTGCGGATGCTGGAAGGAGGTTATGTTACAAACTTCACAGGGCCTCAGAATGACCACGCTGGCACTTGGCCAGTCGCCAGTAGGTTTTGCTCTTAAAGCCTGGTTGTTTTTGAACATTCTTCTTGGATTTTACAACAGAAAGAGCATTTATCATAACTGAGGGGCCTGCGCCACCAAGCCCTTTATAAGCAATAGCTCATTTAATGCTTTCAATAATCCTTTGCAATGTGTAGTATTATCACCATTTAAAATATGAGCAGCTGAGGCTCAGAGAGGTTGTGACTTGCTTATGGTTACACAGCAAGTAGGTGGCAGACCCAGAGTTCAAATTTGACTTGAATTTACACTGAAGCCAGTGCTTTTCACTGCCCAAGTCTCCACCGTGTGTGTGTGTGTAATTGCTGCCTCCTAAGGAAGAAAGGTATTGGAAGAACAGCGTCCAGGCACAGAAGCCGAATGCTTGGAAACCACAGGCTTACAGACTGCCTCTCAGGGGGTTGTCCCAGCAGCAAACCAAGAAACACAGACTTGACTTCTGTGCTTAAGCTCACAGACCTCACTTTAAGCCCTCACATTATCATTTGGGGTGGGTTCCTGCTCCTCTAGGATGTAGATGTCTATGGATTCATCACTTTATTCCCTGAACCTAATAGCACCTAGCCTGTGTGCAAAAAACACCAAACGCATTTGTGTGGATAGGAGACAGTGATGGGGAGAGGTGGGGATCACAACAAAGGAGTAGGCCCTACTTTTTTTCCTTTTTAGAGGAATCACCATAGCTAACTACTTATAGCTTGAACCTCAGATTGTAAGTTGTTGCCGTGTGACACTGGGCAAGGTACTAAATATCTCTGACTTTACAAATAGCCATATGATCACACAGTTCTCTGGAGACAATTAAATAAAATGAGACGATGAGTGTAAAAAGTTCAGCTCAGTCTCTGGGCAGGGCAGACTTTTGATAAACGGTGGCCATCATTATCGTCACCATCATGGTGTTTTCCCAGTGTTGAGAATTGTGATTTCAGGTGTGTTTGTCTTAGAACGAGGCTCTTGGCTAACTGGCTGTGGTGCGAGGAGCCCAAAGGAGCAAGAGCACCTGGCTCCCAGGCTCCCAAACAGACAAGGTTCAGCATCTCATCACCAACACAAATGGTGTTGAAACAAGAAAGGGGTTTACCTTGGGGAGCCCGACACTGGGAAGACGGTGGACCAACATCTCAAAGACGATCTCCAAAATGCTGCAGGTACCTGCAGGTTTACATAAGGAAAATGTGGGATAAAGGTCCATGGGTAAGTGCAGGTGAGCAGGGAAGGTCAGGTGGATCATTGCCTTGGGGTCAAT
This sequence comes from Proteles cristata cristata, assembly GCA_017311185.1. Taxonomy (NCBI): domain Eukaryota; kingdom Metazoa; phylum Chordata; class Mammalia; order Carnivora; family Hyaenidae; genus Proteles; species Proteles cristata. The sequence continues at coordinate 1,190,183 of JAESUZ010005330.1, read as the reverse complement.
CTCGGGAGCTGGCTCGTGTCAGACCCTTCCCTATTGCTTTGAGGAGGTCGTTCCTGCTCCCACCATGGAATGCTTTGCCCAGGTTGTTTTTTGTTTTTTGTGTTTTTTTTTTTGCTTGAGGGAAAGAGATAAGCTGGAAAGAACTTAATCAGTTGGAAAGTACAGACCGAGGTCAAAATGGAGGTGACCAGAGTCTACTTTCACGGGAACATGGACCTATTTTCTGAAGGCAAGAAACACTTGTGTTTCATGACTCGCAGGAAAAGACTTTCTTGTCACTCGACTGCATTGGTCTGCAGGGAGTGGGCCTGGGATTCTGACCGTGGTGGAAAGGGTTTCCATGGATTTCTAGTTTCCTCACCATGTGCCTCTTTCGCAGCTGTGTTGCCCGGGGGCTGATTGGGCTCACATTCCTGACCTACTAGAGCCCTATCTTTTGAAGAAACAAATATCTAAATAGTCTCCTTCCAGGTAATACAGAGCCTAACTAGTGTTTTCCCCAATGAGTGTTTTAAAACTAGAGATTTGTATGGCTCATTCAGAACCATTTTAACAGAAGAGGCTGCCGCAGGGAAAATGACTTGAAAGGACACAAGAAAGATGGACTCAGCCTGTCTTCGTGGTAACAGAAATATTGCTGTTATTAATATCATGCACTTAAAGAGAGCTTCTTTCCCAAGGAGCTCAAAGCATTGAACATATATTATCTTATTTCTCCTTGCCACATGCAAGAGAAGTAAAAGACAGGAATAGGCAATCTTCGGTAAAAAACACTCTTTGCTGAAGTGCATTTGGGTTGAACCGGAACCAGACAAAATCATCCCAGTCTGGTAGCAAGAGAGCTAATGAGTCATCCCAGGAGCACCTGACTTCCTGTTACACGTTCCTCAATGCCAGGGGAGGTAAAAAGTCCCTTGGAGTGAAGTACCTGGACCCATACCTTGGGAAGGAGAGTTCACTGAGTCACTGGGCCACTCCAGCCTTCAGGACCTTCGGCTGGCCTGCAGGCCCCACCATCCCTGGAGCTGTGCAGCGTCCTGGATGAGCTGCTGAGTCTGGTGCCTCTTCCTAGGCATTTTGTTGACATTGGTTTCTGATGTTCTCACGGGACTTCACGGACTTCCGGAGGTAGGGTCAAGAGCACTCCCTATTACACAGGGCCCCTTCCTCTGAAGGGTATTGGGTGCATTTAGGATCGGGTTGCCGAAGGTGCACTGGACTGGGCTCTTTGACTGCCTTAGCAGCGGGCGATTCTCTGTGGTGTTGTGCCTCTAAGAAGCGGTCTGTGAGTGCGGGCACTTATTTCATGCTCTACGCCCTCAGTCTTCATTCTAATCTGGAGCATGGCACACTTGATTTCATCCTAACTTAAATCTGACTTAATAGAGTGCTAGCAGTAAAAGGCTACAGGCCCACAATTAGATAAACGTTATGCTGTATCTGAACTGGAGCCTAGTGGAGACATCACTTCCACCTTTGCAAGTGATAGGAATTTAGGATGAAGTTAAGGCATTTGGGCACAAGTAGAACCACCGAGAAGGCTACCTCAGTACTGTGCTATGTTCAAGAAGTCTTTAGATGTCAGATTCTCATAGACTGGAACTTGAAATCCCAGATCTGCATGTTCTTTGGAAGTTCTTTCCTCTTCCTGAGCCTCTTCTCTCATCTGTAAAATGAGAGCCATGACATATATTTAGGGGGCGACTATGAAGGTACAAAACAGACTTTTTCTCATGAAAGGGAGCTCAGGATGAGACTGTGAGGCACTTTATCTCCCCGTTTTGCTTTTAGGCACAGGTAACTTAGAGCCATTAGTGTTTCCAGGGAACGGTGAAATCTGTCCGGGGAAACTCCGGGGAAGTACTGGCATTTCATAACCATGTATTATAAAGAACATGTGCTCATTTGCTTATTCATTCAGGGAGAGAACAAATATTTAATAAACCGTGGGCACTGGGCTAAATACTACAGACACCATGATGGAAAAGGATGCAATTCATGCCCTCAAGGAGTGGTGGCCTATTGTATTTGGCCCATTTTTCCCCCTAGGTGGTGATATAAAAACCCCAGGTGGCCTAAGTAGATTTGCTGTCTGTGGAGCAGTAAAAGGAAACAGCAAACACCCTGTAAGTAGACATAGCCCTGGGATTCAGCAATTCCAACCATACCAATTACAGCATTTTCTGTCAGGACTGACCTTTGAGGAGATTGCCTCAATTATAAAAGGTCAACATCTCCTGATTCTGGCACAAGCAAGTCCTGAGCAAGGTGGTAAATTATAGCCAAAATAACCCCACGGAGGTCCTTTACTTTCACCATTCAGCAATGACCCAAGGCTATCAGACACCTTTGTAACATAGTGGTTAAGTGGCTCTAACATGCAGGGTGTGTGCTGGCACATTAGCACTTACATCCTAATATAAGTAAGTTGCATGGGCTTTTTTATTAGCAATTCAAAATGTGTTTTCGTAGCTAGTTAGTGGTTACTCCTAAATGAATCAATTCCAAAGGTCATGTACTTATCCAAGTACTTAACAGAAGGTAAGGTGTATTAGTTAGAACAATATTAGGTTGTTTGTAGAGAACTCATTCCTGCAGGTAGGAGGGCAAGTGGGTAAGGATATTCAGTATCAAGTGGCTGTTTATCTTGCTGCCTTCACACAAACTCCAAGAAGAGAAATTACCTCCTCCCCCCAACATTACCTATAAGGATAATAGTGACGCTTGACCTAGATGCAATTTTCTATCATGAAGCTCCATCTTCCTGGACTACAAGACTATCTCCCAGCACCCAGAGTAGAAGACAGACTTCTTTTCAGAAGGACAAGCCAAGGGACAAGGTTCATAGAGAACAGTGATCTGGGTCAGACCCACAGCGATCCTGTGGAATTGGCTTCCCACCCTGCGTAACTTCTTCTGTGAACCAAATCCAGCCCTGTGTTCACACCACTTCCAGAAAGATGTCCTTGTGTCACTGGACCCTAGAGCTGGTTTATTCTCAGGCCAGAGGCACAAAATCAGACTGGGAACTAATTCTGAAACACATTTCACATAGTCTAGATTTCCTTGACAGGGAAGGCCTGGAATTTCTAACCCTTGTACTCCAGACATTTAGTTTATTTTTTAGCTCTCCTTATCAGAAGATATTTTGAAAAAGCGCTACATCAGACTTCTTTGCTCATTTTTCTCAGACTAATGCTGGTAGTGCCTTTCTGACATAGTTTAATATTTGTGGTGCCTGTGTATTAGTGTTCTTACTTGGACTTTACAGAACATAGAAAATAGCTTTTAACTTTTAGGACACAAAGGCTGTGAATGGGCTGAAATCCTGATAATTATATGTGAACAGTTTTGGATACATATATTTTTCTAGAGGAAAGAACTGATGTTCTTATCAGCTTCTCAAAGCAGTCAGGGACCCAGAACATATAAACCACTGATCGAGACAAAATTTTCTTAAATTTGGTAGCTAATAGGTGACTGAAAGAGATTAGAGGTCATTTGTAATGAGTGAGAGATAGCATCAGAGAGAGAGAGAGAGAGATGGAGAGAGAGACAGGGTAGGGGAGGATCTGTCAGCAGTAGGGGTGATTCTCAGATCATTTGCAAGTATGAACGTTATAATCACGAGGCTGGCTCAGATGGTATGTATTTTGGTTTTCGTGTCTGTGCTCTGGCTTCATAAAGACTTCATCCCTCCATTCTCTTGAGTTTCTTATGAAAAAGATTTGTCCAGAGAAGTGCCTCACTTTGATCATATGTAAATTATAATTTCACAGATTTCTCATGGGAACAAATGAGAAAGTCTTGCAAATTTGAATTGTATTGTATCCTGGAAAGACATGGTTTTACTTTCACTATATCAGAGGAATGCCATTGCTGTTACCCAATCTTTTGTGTAATTAGTCACTAGACAGCTAAAAAGCACAAAGTAAATGAGAACAACCAGAAACCAAATAATCCGTCAAAAATCCACAGAGGAAAGAAATAACTCATGAAATGAAAGAGAATAGTTTAAAACTGTTCTAGCTAATAAACTCGGGGAGATTAGAAAATATACTTTAAAAAGATTTGAATGCTATGGAAAAGAAACACTCAGAGAGCAAGAAAAAAGAAAAGGTTCCTACTAATTAAAACACATTGCCTAAAGTAAAGGAAAAATCAATAAAAGGATTAAGTCTAAGAAATTTCTCAGAAAATAGAGGAAAAAGACAGAGGGAGATAAATGCAAGAAAAGGTAAGAGACATAGGGAAAGGAAACATCCAGAGAGTTCATACTGGATCAATATGCTTCCTAGAAAGAAAGAATTTAGAAAACAAAGGGAAGTAAATAATAAGAAAAGAGATTTTCCCAGAGCCAAAATACTGGGATCTTCCAATTGAATTGGAAGCACACCAAGATCTGACCATGTAATAGAAAAAAATCCTTATCTAGAAATAGCCTTGTGGATTCAGAACACCAAGGATAAAAAGAAAACCCCTACACATTTCAGAATTTGTTGTTAAACCTACCAAACCAAACCAAACCAAACCAAAGAATCTGACTGACACCACTTTTCTCAGAAGCAACTTTGGATGGAAGAAGACAATGGAATAAGCAACTTTAACTTGAAATTTCAAAGTTTTGAGGAAAATACTGACCAACCTAGAATTTTATGCCCACTCAAGTGCAAAGTCTAAACAGAAAAGTTTTCAGGTATCAGAGACTCAGAAAATGCATATCTTGTTTGAAGGGTCGGCCTGAGAAAACTAGAGGAGAAGGGATGACTCCACAGCAACCAGAGAGTTGCCCAAATTAGATGCCAACTAAGTTAGTTGGATGGGACACCACTTCCACCTCCACAGGAGACTGACCACATGGCTTGTTTCACTGCTGCTGCTGGCACTGGTCCCTGGACCCTCATTCTCTACCTTCTCTACTCATTCTCTATCCACGGAATACTGTAGCGTATTGGAATCCAGTATGCTGGCCACTGCCACCAATATCACCATCCCATCCAGAGGAAATTCCCCAGGATCTCTGTTTCTTTGAGTCGCTAGCATCCTTTTTTTTTTTTCATGTTTATTTAATTTTGAAAGAGAGACAGAGACAGAGCGTGAATGGGGGAGGGGCAGAGAGGGAGGGTGACACAGAATCCGAAACAGGCTCCACGCTCTGAGCTGTCAGTACAGAGCCCAACGCTGGGCTCCAACTTATGAGCCGTGAGACTATGACTTGAGCTGAAGTCGGATGCTTAACCGACTGAGCCACCCAGGCACCCCTGAGTCACTAGCTTTCAATTCAAAGTCCTGAATAAGGAAATCTGAAGGTAAGTCGTAGGTAACTTTCCATGCCGAGAAGATTAGAAAAGTGGGTTGTAGGCATTTTGAGGCTCCAGTAGGGGAACTTGGGCTTTGATTCTCCCAAAGACTCAACCAGTAGAAAATTCCCCATATATAAAAAGAGACGTTATATTCTGTGTAAAGAAAAACAAAAAACAAAAAACAAAACCAAATCATAATATAATTTGGACACACTTGGTGATATCTTAAAGGCCAAAATGCAAACTAAAATAAATAAAATTGAAAACTTCAAGAAAATAAAATAAGCAAACAAAAGAAAAGAGCATAAAGGTCACACTATAAAGCAAAGTAGAATATTTGATATTCTGTAATTGATTGAGTATAATGGAATAAAGTGCTTGTAACTGCGATGCTAGAAATTTTCCCACCAGGGACTCAGGGATCAGGAGGTGAGATCTGAAAAGAAAGAACGCAATCTTCAAGAACTGTTTGACACAGGAAGGAACAAAGTCTTTGTTCCTTGTTGCTGTGTTTGATGTTTACCATCAAATTTACGAATCAGGTACACTTACTTATGGTTGTGGCACAGAATGCAAATGTAAATGCCAAAGTGTGGGTTACTGAAAGAGGGGTGTAGACAGTAGGAGAAAGCGGGGGGGGGGAAGATAGGACACAAGTATCCTCACCTTACAAACAGCGTATTAAGAAATATACTGAAAGTCGGGGGGACAAGAAATAGGAAAACATTTAAAGCTACAAAGAGAGACACTAGAAAATGTTTTACGAATGTTTATTTATTTATTTTGAGAGAGAGAGAGAGAACATACACAAGCAAAGGAGAGGCTGAGAGAGAATCCCAAGCAGGTTCCACGCTATCAGCATGGAGCCTGACACAGGGCTTGATCCTATGAACTGCTGAGATCATGACCTCAGCCGAGATCAAGAGTCAGATGCTTCACCAACTGAGCCATCCAGGTGCCCCCATATTAGACATTTTTTAAAACAAATGTAACTGTCAGATGTTGGGAACAGAAGAGAAGTGGACTTAGAGAAGCCTAAGTGACTTAGAGCTTCATCTTTCATATTTGGAAGTCAATAGAAAAGTTTCTAAATTCAACAAACTGAGACATGGTATGACACGCCTATCTCTAGAGGTATGATGATCTCAGAACAACTGAAAAACAACTAAATTTGGGACTGGAGTAAAGGGACGTCAGACAAGGAAGCCTGCTTTCTTTCATTATCTCTTGAGTTGTTATTATGTGTATAAGTAACTTGGATAAACATTAAATTAAAAGAAGATAAATAAGCATCTTTGATGGAAAAATAACCAAAATGGCATTCATTTATTGCCTTTGTTTCATAAAGGGAAGAAAAACATGATATTAAAAACAGATTCAAAACCAGGGTTATTTAAAATACAGCTTATGGCATTTCTCCTTTATTTTTCTCATGTACACAACTAAAAAGAAATGGTTTATTTTAATTTCACTGAAAATTATTCCTATAAAGATGTTAAAGAAACATTTTAGATATATAATATATATGAGCTCCTTGTGAAATATAGAACAAATAATAAGTTTTCAAATTCTTTTTGGCAAATATAGATTTGCATGGAGTGATTTTCTTTTCTTCCTTCCTCCCCCCTTTCCTCTCTCTATCTCTTGCTTGCTTGCTTTCTTGCTTTCTCTCATGTTGTTACCTCCTGAATTTCAATTTTAGAAGCCACCAGTAAAGATCTGCCAAAGAAAACTATATTTTCAAACAGAGAACCTTACTTTGACAGAAGCTGTTGAATTCCATAATTAATTCTTGTCTGTAGATCAATGCATTGCATAAATGGCAGATCAACCTTGACAAGATGGAACAAATACAATCATTAGTGAAATCCTAACAATACAGAACAATCGACTGTGCATTTAGGTCAGTTTGTCTGCCTTGAAATACTTTTCCTTGGTACTATTTCAATCTTGACAAGTCCTTATTGTGTGCTTGACATCTTTCATAATTTCTCATAGACAATTTTAAATAATCTTTGTTTATTTAAAAAAATATTTACTTAAGAGATGTGAATGTGTAGAACATGACTAGCATAGTTAACTTGAGGTTTTAACACAGTGTAGGAAACATGCCAGCATTCATATTCTGAGATTCTAGAATAAGACTTATGGCTAGAATATGAGGTGGGTGGCAGGGTGTGTGGGAGGGGAACTGGTGGCTGAAAGTGTGGGGGCGGGGCAGCACCCTCTCTCCAAAAGACGAGAATCTGGTGAGTATCTCACTGAAGAATTTGAGAAAGGACAAAAGCCGAGAGGAACCTAAGTGATGGGGCATCTTTCCAATAGGAGCTTCGGATTTGGCAGGCAGTGGACCCACAGAGAGGATCTCCTTATGCATACAGGGTGGTGCTTGCTTTTTTCATCGTTAAAAGTCTTCCATTATCTTCCATCTGATTGGGATTTTGTGCTGCTTCTTTCTTGCCACAGAGCATTCTTTGTGGCTCAAAGAAAGACACGACAGGCTTAGTCATATTTGGTTTCCTGGGAGGTTAGTGGACTTGCCCTGTTTTCACTGGGTCTCCTTTATGTACAGCAGTGTGGTGATGGGGAAGCCCTCCAGGTATGCTAGGCAGACATTTACTCCTGTTACCAACCAGAAAACACACAGTGATCTGGTTTTTATAAGCTTCCTGGGAGGCTCTTGCTTCTAGTATTTTTACTTTTACTTAATACTGCATCTTCAATGTTACATTCAGAATTCTTTTTTTATGTTTATTTAACTTATTGAGAGGGAGAGAGACAGAGAGAGAGACAGAGAGAGAGAGACAGAGAGAGAGACAGAGAGAATCCCAAACAGACTCCACACTGTCAGCCCCACATTGGGCTGCAACTCACAAACTGTGAGATTATGATCTGAGCTGAAACCAGCTATGTCACCCAGGTGCCCTTACATTCAGATAATCATTAACAAAGTTTTTTTTGTTTTGTTTTGGTTTTTTTTTGCTTTTTTTTTTTTATCTTAGAGAGAGGGAGAATGAGTGGGGGAGAGAAGCAGAGGGAGGGAGAGAGAGAATCTTAAGCAGGCTCCACCGTTAGTGAGGAGCCCAACATGGGCCTTGATCTCACAACCCTGGGATCATGACCTGAGCCAAAATCAAGACTCAGACGCTCAACCAACTGAGCCACCCAGGTGCCCCACAGAATTTTTAATCATTTTTATAAATATTTGAGAAAAAACTCTGACAGCAAATACGAAGCTTGCTGGATGGTCTCAGTGCCACCAATCCTATTACAATCAGATGAGCAAACAGTCCTGTTGGACATCAAGCTAGGCTGTCTTCTCAGAACTGTGGGATTGGTCTGCAGGATTGTTCTTTTTTGTCTGTGGTGACTATTACTAGCCATTTTTCACATACCCTTGACCTCCACCCCGTCCCCAACACCTTTTTGCCATAGTGTGTGCAACTTGCTAAGAACAGAGTTCTTGGACTTTGTGAATGTACTCTTGACCTTTCTCTCCACTGCTCCTTCATCTCCCTCTTCCACTCAGTGAATGTATCCTCATCTTTCCCAATGCTGAAGCCAGAAACTAGTGAGCAATTTTTGGTCCATATATTTTTATCACACATGCTATCCATTCTGTTCCACATTCTATAGACCTTATTTTGAGTTCCTTCACTGTCTACACTTGCATTCCCTCAAGTCTAAATACCCACCCACATCTCTTTCCTGGACAACAATAATCTCACTGGTCTCCCTGATTCTTGTACCTTTGCAGTTCATTCTCACATGGCTGTTAGAATGATCTGAAAAAAACCCAAACTGATAGATTTCACCATGTCACTGTTGAGCTTAAGGTCCAAGTTTCTTAACTTAATTTAAAGGCTTTTCGATATGGCCTCTGATTCCTTCTTCAGGTTGCAGAATGAGGCCCATTCTCTTCCTGATTCCCAGACTCCAGTTATGCTGACCTTCTTCCAATTAGTTAAATGTGACCAAACTCTTTCTCATGGGGAAGCTTTCACACTGCTAAAAAATTCCGTCTCTGTTTTCTACCTGAATGACTTCTTTTTATCTTCCAGATCTTCCCTTTAGTGGCACTTCTGAAAAATTCTCTCTCTGAGTCCCTCTGTAAACTCACATATGTGGCTAACATTGTATTTCTTATGTGTATTTGTTTATTTATTTATTTATTTTCAGAAAGAGAGAGAGAGAAAATGAGCAAGGGAGGGGCAGAGAAAGGGGGAGAGAGGATTCCAAGCAGGCTCCATACTGTCAGCATAGACCCCAATGTGGAGCTCAGTCTTGCAAACCTTGATATCATGACCTGAGCTAAAATCAGGAGTCCAACGTTCAACTGACTGAGCCACCCAGGTGCCCCCTAACATTGTATTTTTATAGGAAACATAGCTCTAAGGGTGTGTCAAATGCAGGGCTAGCCTGGATCCTGCTTTTTGTTTTTGCCTGCTTCTGACTTTCCCCAATCCTACCAGCTCATGTCCCTTGCTCCGTGCATTTGGTAACCTGTCTTGTCTTTATCCTCACTATTGTCCAACCAAATCTCAAATTTTTACATGGAACCTCAGCTGAATACTCAGAACTCAGAAGTATACATCTAAGGACTCTAACAATGCACAAACTGGTCTTAGATCTGCTAAGCTGCATTTCCTCAAACATGCAATAAATTTTTTTGCAGGTATGACATGCTAGGTACTGTGCTGAGTATTGGGAATAGAAAAGTGAATGAGGTGGAGTTTCCTTCTGCATGGAGCTCATACTTGACAAGGGAGATGGATGTTAAGCAAATTCATAAACACACACACATGGACGCACGCACGCACGCACACATGCATACATGCATGTATAATGTCTGGTATAAGTTGTGGTAAATTCTATGGTGAAAGTTTTATGATTCTAATTACTATATCTAAAATGATGGAAATACCGGTGAAATTAATTTTAATAAAATGTTTTATTTTTTATTTATGGATATCCAGATATTACTTTTCAACGTGTAATCAATATGGGTGAAAAATTAATGTTTTCCTTATTTTATACAAGTCTTAAAAATATGCTGTGTACTTTAAACACACGGGACATCTCAACTAGGCCAGCCATATTTCAAAATTGGTAGTACTCAATAATCACATATGGCCAATGGTTACCCTATTAGATGGAATAGCCATATAGATTCTCAAAGGCTTATGGGTGGTGACCAGGAACTTGCCCTAAGTTTCTCACAAAGGGGTTTTATCACTCAGGTAGAACATGACTTGTTGGGTGGCACAGTCTTGGCAACTTCAGTTCCACTAAAGGCTGAAGGTGGTATGTAAAGCTGACATGTAAAAGAGGAAGTTTTTGTGTGGTTCCAGTATGCAGTCCTAGAACTGAATTTCAAGGGGGCAGATTGTACTAAAACTTTAAACAAGAAGAACTTTCTGGAAACACATGAGATGCCTTGCCTTGTACATCATGTCATTAGAAGAGCCAAGTAGAGGCTGATGTCCACTTGCTCTAGGATTCAATAGTTCAATGAAGGCTTCTATCAGATGATCTCTCAAGTTCCTTTGAATCATGTGATTCTGTAATTGAATTAATCTTGAGACATTCTTCCAACAAAGCATGGTCTTTTTTCTTTTTTGGCCTTTATTTAGAGAGGATTAAAAAATGCTTTTGAAAGCATTTTATTTTCAGAGGAAACAAGTTTTCATTTATCCTTCACATACAGAGAGAATTTAAGAATTTAGGCAACCATTCAAATAATTTTAGGGAAAAAAATGATGAAAATATTTTCGAAGGACAGTGAAGAAGAAATAATATCTTTAATCCCTTGTTTCTTGATTAGAAATAAGGACTGATGGTATAACTATTTGTTAGTATAAATTAGGCCTAATGAATATTCACCCTCTTTAGAATGTTGGACTCATCTATAATCTTTTTTGACTGAATGATATATGTGAGTAATGGTAGCTCTTTTTAAAAATGGAATTATAGGGGCACCTGGGTGGCTTAGTTGGTTAAACGTCCGACTTTCGCTTAAGTCATGATCTCGCGGTTCGTGGGTTCGAGCCCCGCGTCGGGCTCTGTGCTGACTGCCAGCTCAGAGCCTGGAGCCTGTTTCAGTCTGTGACTCCCTCTCTCTCTGACCCTCCCCTGCTCATGCTGTCTCTCTCTCTCACTCTCCTAGAAATAAATAAAACATTAAAAAAATTATTTAAAAATGGAATTATAACTATACATTTGTGTATGAAATTACAAATTGTAAACAGACAGATTTCCTATTCTGTGGAACTCAGTGGGCCTGGAAAATGCTGACTCGTGATAGTCACTTCTCCATAAATCTTAAATCAATACATTTTACTTCCTGCTAATTGCCAAGAATGGCCTTCGTGACATCTGGGCCTCCTTGAACACTCACCTCCATAAAGCTGGGAAGACAGAACTCAGCTCAACCAGATAGCTAGGGATTCTCCCTGCTTTCATCCGGGAGACAAAGATTAACATTGTTTTAAAGAATAAAAGCACATAAAGATGGTTGGTTACCAGAGGAGAGATGGGTGGGAGGATGGGCTAAACAGGGATTAAGGAGGGTACTTGCTATAATGAGCAGAGGGTGATGTATGGAAGTGTTGAATCACTATGTTGTACACATGAAACTAACACCGAATGTTAACTAACTAGAACTAAAATACATAAAAACATACAAGCATATAAAGAAATAAAGTTGATACCATAGAGAAGAGTGAGATAATTGGTTTTTCTTTAATTTTTATTAAAATTTATTTTTGAGGCAGAGAGAGAACACTCTCTCTGTGTTCTCTGGGAGGGGCAGAGAGCATGGGAGACACAGAATCCGAAGCAGGCTCCAGACTCTGAGTTGTCAGCACAGAACCCAACGTGGGGCTTGAACCCACAAACCGTGAGATCATGGCCTGAGCCGAAGTAGGACACTTAACCAACTGAGCCACCCAGGCACCCCAAAAATTGTTATTTTAAATGACTAAGGTTAGGGTTGTTTCTAGAAATCTGAAAATTTTCTTTAATTTTGGTATTTGTGTTATGATTATTTTTGCTGTGTGAGTGCTTTCTCTATTTGTGGATCTTCTCTTACTGACTCTGTCTACTCCAATCCATCCTCCATGTGTTCTACACCCTTCATTCATACCCTGCCTCCTACCCTATATGCACGCATTGCCCTCATACATGCCTCATGGTCTCATGTGCATATACGTGCATGCGTGTGTGTGTGTGTGCACGCGCGCACACACACACACAGAGTAAAAGAGAAGTCCATTCTTGTAACAAATGTTCTCTCTACATTCCCAGGTGAGACAACAGAATGCCTCTGGAACTTTTTATCTCTTCTTGGGCTCTTTCTGCCCTATCAGTTACCAGATTCCTCTGAAACTAGTTCAAAGCCATTAGTTCTATGCTCCAAGAGTAGTTTAGTCCTTAGAGGAATCCACAGAGTGCTAAATGGTATCCTTGGCTTATGTAGAAAGGGTTTCACTCAGGTGAAAATGGAGCACTCTTTTCTCTTTAAACTTTACTAAATGTTTACTCATTTAGTAAACATTCATACTGAATACATGTCTCATGCCAGCCACAGTAGAGGAGAGTAAACCTATTCCATACTTAGTTAATTCACAAGTAAGCAAAAGGACACGTTTATCAAATCACTGACTTTACTACCACATGACAAATTAGGTTATGGACAAGTGTGCAAGATATCATGCCATGGGCATGCTGAGGAGGGAGTGATGAGCTCTACTCGCCTCCCAGAAGAGATGGTATTTGGGCCAGGCCTTCAGGAATGCTGTGCACTTCTGGCACTTGGCAGAGGGGGGGTGGGGGCTGCAGCCAGGCAGAGTGAACAAAGCAGGAAAGCACAGGGCATGCGTGGGGAGCAACAGGTGGTGGGCAGTGACTGGCTAGTTGGGAGTCAAGCCCACAGAATCAAGAGTGGGCAGGTTGTGAAGAGCCTAAGGGCTGGACCTGCCCTGGAAGCTTGCATCCTTCTCTCTTTACCTTTGGAACGTTTTTAAATCTAGATCTAAAGAAGGAGACTAGAGAGTCTTCCAGAATGCTAGATTGGAAAATATGAGAAAAAATCAGGGCCTACATTTTGGTGGCAGTGCTAGCAGGGGTGGCTTCTTCCTCCTCCACCACCTCCTCCTCCCTCTATAAAACCGCAAGAATGCATCTTTTTGTAATAATTTTGCAAACAATAGTGCATAGAATGCCTAGACATACGGAAATTCGGGTACCACTCTGTACTGGTTTTCTATTCAAAAAACAAAATGCTGTTATCTCATAGACATAAAATGTTAATAAGCTGAGTTTCTGTGCCCACTGGGAGCCACCCATGGGCCAGCTCTGCCATAGAGAGCTCTAGAGATGCTGAGTAGAATGTCAGAATTCAAGTGACCTCAAAGCCCCATTGTGACCAAATGGCCCTTAGCATGAATGGGGATGTTCACACTCCAGCCTGTGGCCACAGAAAAAGGAGCTGATCGCTGTCCCTAGACGATTATGTAGGCTTTGCAAACCAGCTTAATCATAGGCTTGTTTTCTCCTGCTCTGAGGCTATCAATCCCATGGGAAAGTAGAAAAATCAAATGTGAAATCTGTGCTCTATACAGGTTGTCTCTGAAAAGCCACCACAATGGAAAACGACTGATTAATTTTGTTGACTCTGCTGAGCTGGGACTCAGATGTTAAGAGCCAAGACCACATTAGTATGCCAGTCAGACTAGACTAATCAGAGTGGCCAAGTTATTTTGTGCACACAAACGCAGCCTGGGTTCCAACAATAAATACTATCTTGGCCTGATTTTTGATAGAGCACTTCAACATACATAGGGTTAATTCTAAGCCTCTGTAGCCAACCTAAACACCCTACTCCTCCAACCTTTGAAGGACCAGGGTCGCAAGCATCCAGACTTGCATTCTCACAGCTACAAACATTGTTTTGAGCTCACACAAGCCCACCCCAGTATCATCTTCATGCATTTCAGAAAGGGATGTAAGAGATCAATGAATTGAATTTTGGCAAACTTTAGCTTTTTATACTTAAAGTAATGTCTCCAAAATCTCCAAATTCAGTCTCAGCTTTTGTCCATCTGTATCTATCATCAGATCTCCCATTATTGCCCTCACCCCACCCCTGCACTCACCCGCAAAGTTTGTTACTGTTTGCTCAATCAAGTCCCCCTTTCTTAAAAAGTCAGCCTTTTCTTCTCTTCCCTGAATCCTTCTCCCTCTAGCTCTTGTGGCTCTGTCTTGCTTTTCATATTAGCTAGAACTTTCTCCTCCCACAATCTCGAGAAAACACAAGTAAGTCCCCTCCTGTCACTTTCATTTTAGTAAATATTTATTGAGTGCCTACTCTGTCAGTATTGTGTGCTGTGAAGAACATAGTGGGTAAGCTAGGGCCCCTGTCCTAAAGAGCTTCGATTTAACGAAGAAATTAGGGAAGTTGACAAGTATACCAATAAGGTGTGGTGAAGTAAACACCAAAACAAAAGTTACAACCCTGTGCTTTGGGGACTCTAAGGAAAATGGGACTGAGACTGGAGATGAGAGACACTGCACAGGCTGCATTTGAACTCAGCCTAGTTGAATGTGAATAATCTTTGATTTTTGATTGCTTTCACTACCTGTGGTACCTTGTACCAGAGAATCTAATTAACACATGCATTTAATTAAACACAATGTGATAGTTTTTTAAAATATAAGATTTGTCTCATACCCAATATTGTCACCCAAGGGTGGGTCTCTCCCTGGCAGGGAGTGAACCCCCTTGACGCCAGCCCTGCCATTGTTTTCCCTTCTATTCCTCAGGGACACAGCATGTGCTCAGTTAGCCTGGCCTGGTCATAGACCCAGCACCAACCTCATGATGAGTATCAGTAGATTGGGTTACTTCAAACCTTCTGAGTTAAGAACCAAAGACCTCCCTTAGAACAGAGCATGTTGTTTAGAATCATAATAAGCCAGGTGAGCATCTCAAAATACTACTGTCCTCTTTACAGCTGTTACACCACTAGAGCCTGCCTGATTCCCCCACGGGGCCCTCTGTACAGGCCTCTTTAGAGATACTGAGGTCTTAGAACCTAAATTTAGAACCAAAGTGACCTGACGTTGGTGGCCAAATATCAACCTTGTCCAGAGCACAGCTAACTCTGCCTGGTGGTGTGATATGATCAGAGGGAAGGTGCCTTCAGAGCAAGTGGGCAAAACCCATGTGGGAATTAAGGGCAGGCCCCACTACCTCCAATTCCAGACTGCAGCAAAATTTTATCTCAGAAGCATTTTTCCTTATTCCGTGAACATGGCATTTAGCAGATGCTTGTTCTGTTACATGGTACACTGTTCATGGACTTGGGGAACTCTGGCTTTTTAGCTAATGATATTTCCTAGAAGTTGTTATAGTCAGTCTTCTTGCTTGATAGAATTTTTGGAAAGAATGGACAGACCTTTCATTCATGGGCAACCCCAGACATGAGGCAGTCAGTACTGTCATCACCTCACTCTGATGTCACGGCCACATTAGTCTCGAACTGGATGCAGTATTCTTCCAGGTGGCTCCTTACCTGGGTCACCTCCCTCAACCTCTAGAAGTAGGTAAAGGCAGATCTTGGTTTATCAGACATCTTTCTGCCTCCCCCCTTGCACAATGGAACAGAATGGAGGGCTTTCCCCTTGAATGTCTCTTCATCACGTTGTTTTCAAGACTTCAGTTATCACTGTCATACAGCAATGCTCTTTGGATCAAGGAGGACTCACTGTCTAAGGACTTGCCTTTCTGGACCGTTAGCTTGTGTTCGAGGATGTTCGTTTCTCAAGCATGGCACTAAGCAGTTTTAGGAAATGCTGATACAACTGTAGCAATTTCCCCCAATTTGTTCCTGACAAAGAACTCTCTTCAAAATTGAGTTGGCTTCTTCTCTTTTGTTCAAAAATTCTGGTAAACACAATTAGCCTCATTAACCTCAGTTTCTGTTTCATAACTGAAAATTAGCCTACAATCACTGGTTTGCTGGAAAGCACAGTTGTAATTAGTCTTTGACTGATATGAAAAATCTGCCTCTTCTTTAATTTCTTTGACATCTCAGTGCATTTGAAAACACGTCTGAACTCTCTCACACTGGCACTGGGAATGGGAGTAAAAATAAATCAGGGATTTAAATCAGGGATCTCAAGCTGAGGCACGAAAACGGATATTCTTGCACATGGAAATTGGAGACGAGGCGGCATTTGTCAAAGAGGATATGACGAGAAGGTAGATACGATGAAGCCTGTTCCCAATGCTGCTTCTATCATGTCCAAAGAAGGAAGCTAGTATGCCGATGGATCTGCCATCCATAGGTGAAGTCCAACGATTATTGGCAAAAGAAGATTGGGGAAAGAAGTAGTTGCTCCTTTGGCACAGGTGAAGAATCGCTAACCCGAAAACCATATTGTTGACCAGCTGTATGAGGTCCTTTTTGTGGGCAAAAGAAGTCCTTTTTCATGAGCAGTCTTGGGACTTGTTCCAAGGACCTGAAGGACCTGAAGATTGGGCTTCCAGGCCTTTTGATCAGACATGGGCCTTAAGAGTTTCATGAGGAAACCTTATGGCCATCATCCCGCCAGTGGACAAGAGCCTGAAGAAAGTGTCCACTACAGGAAGAATGAAGATACTTGTTTCCTTTCAGTCAACAGGCAATCTGCTGAGATAAAGGGAAAGCAATGTGAAATAGTTCAACCAAGTCTCTGGGCCTGAGTTTAAGAGCATGTGATCCAGGGAGTCTAGCTGTGACAGGGATTCATTTGGTGGAGCCCATCAATCTCGATTAGTCACTGAGGTGGCAACTCAAACTCATAGACTGATATGTGCCCTTTTAGGTTGTTGGCTTTGGGAATGGCATGATGGAGATGAATATGTCAGTGATCAAAAACCAAAGCCAGTAGGACCCTGTGTGTGTGTGTGTGTGTGTGTGTGTGTGTGTGTGTGTGTGTAGATGTAGATAGTGAAAGGCACATCCTTAGGCTGAAACATAGATGGCTCCAACAAAGCTCATTGTATAGAGGTGTCCTGAAATGGGAGATGGGAGATCTGTGTTTGGCAAACATCTTTCCCTTTATTTTCCTCAGCATCCTTTGGTGGATGAGGAGTGTGGAGGTTATAATCCCTAAGACCCATTCAGCTCTGGCACTCTGTGCATGGATATGCAGCAAAGTCTCAGCCTGCTCAAATAAGCATTGGATTCCTTAACATGGACATAATTCTTTTCTTTCTCCCTTCACCTGTGCTGCAAACTACTTTATTCTCCTAACTCCCACCAAATGTTCTTAATTCTCGAGTTGTTTCTCTGTAGACTTAGTACCCTCTGGCAGGCACATACTCAAGGACCCTGAATTATCTCCCTGCCCCTGTGGACTCTGGCTGGAGGGCTGTGAAATGGAGCTGAGCTTTTATGTCTCAGTGCCCAAACTGCAAATGAGAAATCTTATAATTCAAATTGAAGTTCTCCTGTTTCACTCCCTGCACTTCTTATCAAGCCCCATAATACTGAAATAAAATAGTCACTAAGTCAAGAAATAATCCAGGGCAATAAAGTAGCTTTTATTAGGCACCTAAGGCATCAGAAGCAAATAAAGTAATGAGAGGGTAAATTAATATTATTGTCTGTGTGCTCATCAGAAAAAGTGGTGTGTGACACTTGACCGAGTATCAATATCTTTGAAACAGCTTCCTTATTCTCTTCAGCATTGTTTATGCAAGAGTCTCTCCATGTATGCAATAACCGGGTTCAAATGGTCATGTGGTCGGGCAAGATAACCGGATCTAATTATTGACAGCTCTCTGATAGAAGCATTTGAGTTGAGAATTCTGTTTTAAGAATTCCCAGGAGTGTACAATTTAGGAGCCACTCTATTCCAAAGAATGACACGGAGACTCTTACTTGCAGAGACATGTTTTTGCTTAGCCACCCCCTCCCCCACACACACCCTATTCCACCTTCTTTAGGCTCCCAGCCCTATGCTCTCTCCATTTCGTTTTCTGTTCATTTCAAACAAGTGCCACATGTCCCACAGAAAACGATTAGGGGTGGTTATTCTGACAAGACACTCAGGATTAAGGACCTCCCTCTTCCTCTGGCATTCATTTCTTGCACGCTTCTTTTGGTTAATTAAACACAGAAAGGTCACCTAGCATCCTGGCAAGTACAGGAAATGGGAGGGAGGAAACATAAAGTAAAAACAAACAATCACTATGATAAAGTCAACACTGTGTTTTTGTGTTTTCTTCCTGTTTCTCTAGAAAGGGATTAGTTGAGTATTGATTATTCACCTGCCACCTACTTCCCCAAAGATTTTTGAGGCAGTCCAATGTGAGAGCCTCGCAGTAACACCTGCATGCTCCTAAATTTAATTTCTTAGCAAAATAACAATAAGCCAATACAAGAATATGATTTGTGTGCTTCTAAGTTCCAGGGAAATAAAAACTTTGTCTCAGGGAAAACATCTGTATTCACTTGTTCCAGTTCTCTGTTTCACCATCCAGTCATGTTATCTTCATTTCAAGAAAGTGTTTGCTTTCTTGCCCTGCTCAGGTGCATGTGTCAAAACAGGTGCACCTACAAGATTTGAAGCTTTCCATTTCTTGCACCTGCTTGGCCCAGCTCAGCAAGGAGTGCAAAGTATATCCCAAAGCCCCTAGCGTGGAAGGGGCTTGTGTCAGAATGAACCCTCTTTCTATAGAGCGACTTCTCTAAAGGAGAGCCACCACTTCTGGATTCGTCCTTGGAGCTGATATTATGAATGCGGTCATTCTGAAATTCCGAGCCCTTTTCATTAAACTGGATTTTAACTATATCTTGGGACCGTATCTTGGGCTTTCTCATTCCATGGTTTTATTTATGGTATTCCTTTGGCCTGAAATCCTCTCTAATTACACTGCCCGTCACAATCCTCCTCATTCTGTATGGCTTTGTTGAAAGACTGCTACTTCTTGAAGCCTTTGGTAGCCATTGTCGTGAAAAAGCTGAGTAACAAAACAATCACATAGGAGTATCGAACTACGGTAAACATTGTTCCAAGTGCATGTTTCTTAGGGTCTCAGTTGTGTTCACTCACGTATCTGCAGGAAGTAATGTGATGACAGAAAGGTCTGGTCATCTTAGCCGGGCTCTCTCACATGTGAGGTGGTTGGCTGACTGCAAGGTGGCCTTTGCTGGGACAACTGTGCATTCCTCCATATGACCTCTCATCATCCAGAAGGTTATCCTGGGCTTGGTCTCATGATTGTGACAGCATCTGGAAGACAGAAGAAGTGTGCAAGGTACCCTGAAGTATAGGTTCAGAACTGGCACACTGTCACTTATGCCACTTTCTGTTGGCCAAAGCAAGACACAGAGCCAACTCAATTTGAAGGGGTAGGGAACTAGCCTCTACCTCTTCTGGAAGGTGCTGCAAAATCACATTGTAAGAGGCACGGAGAAGAAGAATGAAAAATTGGATATTTTTATTTTTTAGTCAATTGACCACAGCTTTTCTGATAGCCTGGCTTGAAGTGGTTTTTGATTTATTTTTTATTGTTTTGATAGCAATTTAAAAACAGAATATTATTTGGGCAATTGCTTTGTCTTTCTTTAAGACCCTAAAGTCAGAGGCCACGCCCCATTCATTCTTTGGGCCTCGAGTTACTTAGTTCAGTGACTTGTCTCTTTTAAGCACGATGCATATTTAAACATAGAAACTGTCTACAAATAAAGCAAGATACAAAATACAGGCACACAGAATTTTCAGTCTGGAATGACCTCAAACGTTCATCCCATCATTCTGTCTTATAGTGGTATGCAGGCTGTTCTAAATAGAAAGCCAATAAAAAGCCAGTCTCAAAATGCAAAGAAGTCCCTCACCTAATCAATGAGTGTTGCAAACATCTATGCACCCTAATGCTTCAGCTCTAATTTTCCTCGTTCTTAACAGAGAGAGAACAGCTATTTTCCCATTTTTGCCTTAGCCTTCACTGTCTGCCATCTTCTTGCTATGATCCAACTATATACTTCATTGGTGACAAAGACATCCACCTGGCATCTCAAGTTAGAAACAGAGCCTGAGTGTCAAGAAGAGTGCTTTGCACATAGCAGGTATGCCATAACTGCTATAGATAGGGGATTTCTTCCATCTCAGTGTCCCAAGATCACATCAAATCAAGGGTTTTCCATGAGAATTGCTATAAGATCCTGCAAAGAATTCTGGCTTCTTTGATGTCTTCTCGACTCTTCCTGAAGTATGGCTCCCAAGGAGGTCAGTCCACCTCAGTCGTTCAGACCACACCAAGTCCCTACTTGATTGGATCTTCCATCCAGCAGCTGGATTTGGCCAGAATTGGATTTTCAGAAGACAAAGCTAATCCAGTGAGGGGGTGGCAAGGAGTGAACTCTGCTTGGAAGAGAAAGAGAAGATTGAGTTCTATATTGATTCATTCATCTTGAGAGCTCTCCACTCTGCAGAAAGGAATTCAATTAATATTTTAGGCTTTTAATGAAACTTGTTCTCACCATGACTTTTCCTGTCACCATTGATTTGAGTTCTGGTTTTGTAGAACTCAGGATTAAAGGTCTTTTATAATCAGTATATGCCCTCATAGTTTTGTTTTGTTTTGATTTGATTCCTCAGTCAAATCAATGAGAAATAAGAGGCTGTTTTTTTTCTTTCACTTAGGAAATAGTTTTTAAAGGAAGCCTTATTTAATCTATAATTCTGCACCCTTTATTGTTAGTTAAAGGTTAGTATGTTTAACCTCTGTTTATAACACAATGTGTCTTTCAGATTCTCTCTGACTCATTGTCTTTGAATGTGTCCCTGTGATGGTTAATTTTATGTGTCAACAGGCTGGTTCACAGGGTGCCCAGATATTTGGCTGAAGATGATTTCTGGGTGTCTGTGAGAGTGTTTCCAGATGAGATTAGCATTGGGATCGGTAGACTGAGTAAAGATGACTGTCCTCCTTAGTGCTGGTAGACATTATCCAATCTGTTGAGTTCCTGAGCAGAACAAAAAAGTGATTGGAAGCAGAATTCTCTCTCTGTCTCTCTCTCTGCCTGAATGCTGGAGGTGAAACGTTGGCCTTCTGCTCTTAGACTGAGACTTACACCATTGGTACTTCCAGTTCTCAGGCCTCTGGACTCTAACTGGAATTTACAACCACCAGCTTTCCTATGTCCCCAGATTGTAGATGGCAAGTTGTGCGACCTTCCAGTCCCCACAACTGTGTGAGCCAATTCCTTATAACAAATTTCTTTATATTCATCCAATTGATTCTGTTTCTCTGGAGAATCCTGACTAATAAATACAGTCTCTTATTGTGATATGACTATGGCTTTGTGACTTTAGGACAACTTGATATCTGGTCCCTTCTGACCATTTATCTTTGACCTCCAGCATTTCCCCCATCAGCAGAGGTCAACAGAAGTAATCAAGTTGATAGCTCTGTCTGCCTTTTTACCTTTCAGGATGGTTTACTATTCTTTATAACTTTCAAGATTCTATCTTTCCTGATTTCCTTGCAACTTGGTCTTTCCTATCAGAAGAGGACAGCTTTCCACTTTTGCCTTTGAAAAGAGCAAAAAATATCTTTCTCTCCAAAATCATTTCTTTTCCATAGTCAGGGTCTATTTGAAATTTTATATATAGCACTCTCTTAAGACAGGCTAGAAATGGTTACCAGACCTACAATTTAGAGTGATAAATTACTGGCTAAAATCTTCACAACAGTTTGTTTTAACATGTTTTAAGATGAAAGCTAAAAGGTAGCTTTAATGTAACATTAAAAACATTTTTTTAAATTTACTTTGAAAGACGGAGTGTGTGTGCACGTGAGTAGGAGCGGACAGAGAGATAGGGAGAGAGACAATCCCAAGTAGGTTCCACTCTGTCAACAAAAGCTGGACATGGGGATCAAACTCACAAACCACGAGATCATGACCTGAGCCGAAATCAAGAGGAAGACGCTTAACTGACTGAGCCACTCAGGCAACCCCAGAATGATGTTTTGAGAACTTGATGTTCATCTAGTTACCAAGCAAGATATTGAAGGTTTCTTTCCTATTAGGTTGCAATTTAAAAATTCTAAAATATCTATGGATTTTCCCCCCTCTCTGCTACTTTTGAATACTAAGCTGTGGTCATTCCAAATCTTATGTCTTTTCACATCCCGGGTAGTATAATCTTTATACCATCAACTATTTATGCTCCCTTATTTTTCCCACTGTGCTTTTCCCCCTCAAAATGTATTTCTGTCTCCTATCTGCCAGCCTTTCCCACAAACGCTCAGGCAGAGAATTTCTTTCAATTTTCTGGAATCTCAGTCTCTAACAGCAATAAATAATCCACCTATCACTTTGAGGACTTGCCTGCCGACTTTTTGCTTCTTATCAACTTGACATAGTTTTAATTTTTGTCTTTGGTTTTTACATATTTTTGCCTCAGTTCTCTGGTGTGGCTGCTTTTCAACCCATTCAGTGCCCTGGCTACCTAATCTTGGCTCTTCAGACCCTCACCTTCCCTTCCTCTTACTTTGCAGAGGCCTCTCCACTCCCAGACTCTTCTGTTCTGCTGTGTTCTGCTCCTGCCCTTTCTCACAAGGGTCTGCTCCCTGCCTAGCTGCTTGCGGTCACAGCTTTTCTTAGACTCCATTTGCTCACCGCTGTGCCCTTACCCTCCTCCTTCTCTTGCCTCTGCTCACTAAATTTCCCTTACCTGATTGTGCAAAACAGAACTGCCAGAAATTGGAAAGCCTCTGTACCCACCTTCCCCGACCCCAGTCCCTATCACCACTCATTGCGGTGAAACAGTGTGGTTCACAAGAAGTTGATTTAGTTGGACAATACTGTGAGCAATACTGGAAATGCCTCGTGGCCTCTCCCAGGTACAGTGTCTACTCTCTACTCCCTGCTTCTCACCCTGTCTTTACGGGTGACAGGGAACCTACTATGCAAACAGATTCAGTCAATGTTCTATTTTGACAGTTTCAACTTACAGAAAAGTTACATGAATGGTAGAAGAACTTCCCATATCCTCTTGACTCAGAGCCCCATTCAAGTTTGGCTAAGCGTCTCAACATCCCTTACAGCAGAAGGTCCATACAAGGAGTATGTATTGAACCAGTTATCAGTGTCCCAGTTTTTTAACCTGGAATGTTCTTTAGCCTTCCCTAATCTCCATGACTTTGACGTTCTTAAAACTGTAGTCTAGTCATTTTATGGTCTTCCAGTGCTTCCTCATGATTAGGCCATAATTTATATTTTGTGGAGGGAATATCATAGATTCTTTAATAAATGTATAGTATAAAGTCTGTTTGTTTTGTTTGTTAGTCTGCTTTTAAAGAATGTTATTTATAGTTTCTGTCATTAACTAACTCTGTACTCTTAGCTAAATCATTTCCATTTCTCTGACCACAGTTTCCCCCATTGTACAATGAAGAAGTTGGAAAATAATTGTCCCAAAGCCTTTTCCAACAATAAAATGCTGTGACACAGCATTATGGCCCAATCTCTCCAAAGTAAAGAATTAATGTTTTTTTCATAATACGATAAGAATGTTTTTGGTTTTTTTTTTTTTTTTAAAGAACTGTCGACATATATCTGTGTGAATAAATTCACATTGCCATCTCCACCTACTCATTTGTCCTGGAATCACAAGTTCACATACCAAAGAGAACTGCGAGGGGATATGAGAGAAATACTTTCTAACTTATCAGGATAGGAGAGTGCCACACCCTGTGTTTATTCTGTGAGTGCTCGCCACGGTTGTCCGCCCACTGTGCAGACGGGAAAGTTCTGGATGGCTTCTCCAGGGCAACATGAGGGTCAAGGATGGCTGCCACTGAGAGGTATCATCACACCTGTCCTTCTTGTTTTCTTTGCTCAGAATGTTACAGTGGAAATGCAGAAGAAAATCTAAAGGAAATGTGAAGTGAGAGGGACGTGTCTTTCTGACCATGACCATGTTCCTTTGATGGTTTCACTTGGTTGCCTGTTTTGGCCTGTCTTGATGGGTCTGAACAAATACTCATTTCCAAGGAAATGACATTAAACCTGACTTTTTCTCTCTGCCCGCTATTAAACCTTTTCCCTCTCCTGTACCCACACTCCGCTCCTATGGCAGATGCTGTGGGGGCCTGGCCCAGACCACCTTAACCAACCAGTGCTCCAACCCCACCCTCTGTGAGAAGTGGCTAATGACTCACACCCACCCCCTTCTCCAGAGAACCACCCTCAGAAGACAGAAGCTGTCCTGCCTGGGAAGATAAATTCCCTCCCTAGAGGCCTCCATGATGTCAACAAACAGAGAGAGATGACCTCCCTACCTAAAAGGGGACATGTGTTCTGTGTAGCACACACCCCAGAACATTCTTCCCACAAATGAGACCAAGGTGAGACTTTACCCAAGACCACATCCTTGCTAGGCTTCTCCCCCTGCCCTGCCCTGTGTCAGGCTCTGCTTCTAAGGGACTCAGCCTGATTCAGCTCATCTTTCCTCAGACCTTCTACATAATCCCCTTCTAGAAAAGCCACGTTGACTGGTAGACAGAATGCTTTGTGCATGGCTCCCTCTTGGAGGCTTTATGTAATCCTAACAAATTTCCTCTGTGGTTCATCTACCCTCAAGGGGCTAGTGGGTCTCTGGGAGTAATGGTTTCAGATCACTGGGGAGAAGAAAATGATGCCACGTGCTTTAGTGTCAGAGAGCTGACTTAGAATGAAGGAGGGCTGGGTCCAGTTCCATTACCAACACTTATTTCTTCAAGGGATAAGCCGGTAGAGCTGTTGGGTCTCAGTTTACAGCCCTGTCAAGTGGAGAGAAGGAGAAGATGAGCCTGAAAGTCATTCCCTGTTCTTCCATTCTAGCATCTGATAGCTCATAGTCTTTCCATTTCTACCCAGAAGGAATGTGCAGGCACAGATATGTGCATTCGGTGAACCCTAAACTCTATTACTCATTTTCCATTTCTAAAGCAGAGCAGCCAAACACGTACGGTAGTGACCTTTATTCAGGACTTAGTGCCTTCAAAAAACTGGTTTTGGAAAACATGATCCGAGTACCTACTTCTTGGTGAAAGCTGACGGCTGGGTTTCCTTGCTTCTCACTGGCAATCAGTCTCTTCCTGTCCCGGACATTCACAGGACTGCACGAGAGCCTGTTGAAAAAGCCAAAACCTGCTCAGATCAGCACAAGACTCATCCTCAAAATGGGGGCAGCAGGGCCGTGGGGGATCTTACTGAATCAATCATGCACCACAACATTCATTGGAAGAGTAGACAGTTGGCTTGTTTTTTCTTTCTTTTTAATTTCCCAAAATGCCATCACATTCATTCCTCCATCTGGGCTTCCTGGCGACCTTGTAATGTGCTACCTTGCCACTACTTGTTACCTTGTAATATATCTCTATCTGGAAAACAAAGAAATGGAGGACAGGTGGGATTGTGTGACTTGATTTTAGAGTCACGGAGCTTTAATGTCCAAAACAGTGCTAGAGCACAACAGTCAGGCTCTTAACTGCCTGAATTTCTACCAAATTACGTGGCCTTTCTCATAGTTGAGAGTTTGCCTAAGTGTTCTCTAAGGATTTCCAGTTCCTTGGAAGGTGAATAATTATGATACAGAAGGGAGTGGTCTATGATGAAATAAATTTGGGAAATGAATGGTACGTTAAGCAGGCTGCTTTACAATAAGACATCTTGGAGCCTTCATGCTTCTTACACGTTCCAAGGCAAGGCAATGCACGTAGCAATTCCAAATGTGCACGACCATGCAGACCTTCAATTCCAGACCATCTTGCACCTTGGAAAGCATTCTAAGAAGGCATACTCACTGGTGTATATGATACCCACTGTTTGGATATTTGGTTGATTTCTGGTACCAAGGAAGCATTACCTGCTATTCAAATTATGTCAGTGACCAGTAACCTAATGTGTCGGTTTTGTTGTTTTTTTGAGTATGTGCATGCCTATATGTTGGCAAGCCCTACTTGGTTGCGATATGCTGAGTGTCATTTCTAGCCCTTTGTCTTTGAAAAGTTTGCCACAAGGACTGAGTGACCACTCTTGCAGAATCGATTCAGACCTCCCCCTCACAAAGGTTGCAGTAGGCTAGAGGGGCCTCTTCCAACAGGCATTCAGGGAATACCACTTCTGAAACAGCTTGTAATACCTGAACATTAAACCTTATCCAAGCTGCTTTCCCCTGAGAGCTCCACAGCCCTCCCAAACAGGTTGACAACCATCTATAATTACAAGCATTTAATTATCCACATATAATACAATTCCAGGGACTCTCACCATTGTCTTCACATAGACACATACTTCTTTCAATTAAATAGCCAAGTACCTGTGCTGGACTCAGTTTATGCTCCTCTCCAGATTACTCTGCCCCTCACGTCCCTAGGTCTTGGACTTTGCTCAGTGGAGAGCCCTGGCCATGGCCACCCTGTTTTCTGTCACCATTGGTAGTAGCTCAGCTGCCCTAGACAGAATTTATTGGATCAGCCCAGGGTCAGTCCCTCTTCATTTTGAGGCATGGATTACACACCAGGGCATGAGGCTGGGTTTGGTCCTCTCTCAGGAAGGCTAACACAACCTGGTAGTGCATGTGTGTGTTTGTGTGTGTGTGGGTGGTGGGGTGAGGTTGGGGGATTAACACCCAATAAGACAATGCATGACCAGTAAGAGGCAGGGGGCAGAAAGAAGCCAACAGAAAAACTCTACTTCCGTCCCCGCCTCAACAGATTGTTCTGAGGTGCAGTGGTTCCTCATGACATCTTGAGAGCCCTTTGTAGCAACTAGCGTTTCCGTGCGGAGCTGTGGTCTGCTCAGAAAGCATCACCCTTGACTTGCTCTGCCTGCTCCCCTTGCCTGACTTCCTATGCCCTGCAACTCTATCTCCCTGATAAAATGTTAGCATTTAAACCCTGCCTTCAGCTCTGTTCTAGGGGACCCAGGCCAACAGTTCCACACATATCCAAGGGTTTTCTCTATTTTATTTTTATTTATTGTTTTAAAATGTTGTATTTATTTCTAGGAGAGAGAGAGGGAGACAGCGTGAGCAGGGGAGGGTCAGAGAGAGAGGGAGTCACAGACTCTGAAACAGGCTCCAGGCTCCGAGCTGGCAGTCAGCACAGAGCCCGATGAGGGGCTCGAACCCACGAACCGCGAAATCATGACCTGAGCGAAAGTCGGATGCTTAACCGACTAAGCCACCCAGGCACCCCGGGTTTTCTCTATTTTAAAGACAATCATCCTCATAACTATAGCTCACACATACTGAACTTGACTATACAGAATTTTACACTCTGTAAAGAGAATAAGTAAGGAGAACAGTACTCCTCAGTTGCCCATTTGAAAAGAACAAAATTGGGATAGGCCACTACCTACAACCCTTTGTTTACTCTGAAGGATGCTAAGTGGATCTTTCCCAAAGCTTCTCCTGCAGAGGACAGATAGATGTAAAAGTTCATTAAGAAAATAATTATGCTCTCGACAGTGCTGCCAGGTTTTATTACTGTTGAATCATGATTGGCTCACACTCTCCCACCTCAGTTCTGTTCAAGAGATAAAATGCATTGAGATAAAAAGTGGGAATAGAGTACAGGTACATGTTGTAGAGGCTGTAGGTTGAACACAGGCTTAGAAAGACAGACAGACTCATTTAATAGTAAACTTTAACAAAGCAGCAGGAAAAAAAAACTTGATTAATTCTCTATCTTTCCAGTGTAGCATCATGGAAGGCTAAATTTTTTATGGGAACTTGGTTCTCTTCTGTGCCCTACATCATATATATTTTCCTGGGTTGGAAGTGAGAAAGGTCTTTTCAAATAGTCATCTATGGATATGTGTCTATGAACTGGGAAAATAGATTCTTTCTTTTGCCATCTAGAAGCCCCTCTCTTCCCAGAGTTTAGGAGAGTCAGGTAGAACAGAGGAGGCCATGCTGCAATAACAAACAAGGCAATTCTCCTACTGTCTCTATATGTCCATCAGGGGTTGGCAGGGGCTTTCTTCCAAGTCATCTTTGCCTTGAAAGCAGCCATCACCAGACCACTGCCAGTCACCTTGGCAGGTAAGAGAAGACGTGGTTCGGTGACTCTTGAAGCTTCAACAGAAAGTGGCAACATTATTTCCACCCAAATTTGAGTAAGCAACGCAAGTCAGATGACCACAGCTCATTGCAAAGGGGTTGGCGGAAAACAGTTCTACCACATGTCCTAAAGGAGTATTATAATATTTGCTTTCAGCCCGAATGACCAGCTCTGTGCACCGTCACCAAAGAAAACAATTACATCCCGGGAAAGAAAAGTCAGTAAACATTTTGTTCTAAGTATAGCTAGCTCTTTCTGAGGTCAGAATAGATATCCAGGTGTTCTCATACATTGGAAGGTGCTAACACACAGATATAACATACTACGATTACCACTATTACTACATATGCGTGCCCCTCCTCAGATTGCCTCCTGTATGTATTTACTTAAGAGGGAGGAGAATTGGACACTGCCACTCTGTGTTTAAAAGCTAAGAAGGGGGGAAAGTAGAAGCTCCTCGGCCCCCTTTGGGACAGAATGGTGTTCAGAAATCACGTCCTTGTTGTCTCTGCTGTGGCGAGGGCTTCCTCGTCTTCCTGCAGACTTAGCCTTGGTGGTAGAATGAAGTCACCAGTGATCTGACACCCAGAGTCCATTGCGTCTAGATGCCTCAATCTTCTCTGAAAGCCTTTGCAAATGCAATCCCCAAGATCTTTATAGATAGCATCCAGTCAACCTGGGAGTTGGCTTGTTGTCTGTGGTGCTTTCTTAGCAAAAAGCCATTTTCCAGAGGGTTCCTGTGAATGGTTCCTATAAACTGGAGTTAAAAGACATCATGGCCAGAGGCCTTTTAAAGAAATTTCTGTTCTTTCTTCTCCAGGCTTTTAGAAGATCTCATCTTCAGAAGCCATTTTCTCTATCTATCTATGGCTAAGTAGAAAATTCTATAGGGCAGAGACAGAGGAGAATTTTCTTTATAAAAAAGAAAGGAAGAAAGAAAGAAAGAAAAGAATAAATCATAAAGCGCTTTTAGGTACAGGAACCTGGAAGCTTTGATACTGGGCATATTTTTATCACTCTATAAAAATGTCTTTGTTTCTTCTTCAATTCCATTAAGTGGGACAAAGGAGAAAAGTACATTTCTCATTTTCTTCTCTGAGGTTATCCCCCCCACCTTAATGCTGTCCATGTGCCCAGAGGTTAGTGCATTAGCATCACCAAGACCCACAAAGGTCTTGCCTCCCCGCTCATCACCTTTCAGATCCTCTCTGGCTGCTTGGAAAGCAGGCAGCAGTTTAATGAGACAAATCCCCCTTGGAGACTCCTCTTCCCTCTAGGAATTCAGTAAGTGCTTTATATAAAACAGTAATAGGATGGCGCAGCCAGACTCCCTGGCTCACATACACTAACTGGTGTTCCCTTTGGGAAGGAGGAGCAGGTAGCCGAGTGATAAGGCCATTAGGACTGACTGCGCCCTGTGCGCTGCTAGTCCCTGAAGCCACTTTTCTTGCCTGTTGTAAGTATGAAAAGAAGTCGGTGAACGGCTGATCAGAACAGACTTCCTGGTGGGATATAAAGATGTCCATGGGCAAACTGCGGATAATAATGGGCAGAGAGTGATTTAGTACTGTGATTATTGCTCAGCGCAGGCCGGAAGCACTGGGCCCCGGAAGCTCAGAGGAGCTGCAGAAGAGTGATGAGTGAGAAAAGCAGACATGCCGGCCCCACACAGGTGAGAGCGCCTGCTCCCATCATTAGAAGAGGGGACCCTCCAAGAGGCCTTAGCCATGCCTCCCAGAACCCCAGGAGGCAGCAGGTAACAGAGGATCAAATCTGTGAGAATTTCTCTCCTCCTTTTCCTCTGGATGCATAGGCTTTATGACTCCAGACTTTTGGGGAACCTGAGCCTCTGCCTGTGTTGGGTTCTATTCCCTAACGAGTTGAGAGATCTCCATGTTGTAAGAGCTCAGCAGCTGTAAGAGCGACAGCTGGAGTTAGGGAGAAGCTAATTAAAGCCAGTAGCTGTGTCAAAATGGGGTAAGGGGTGGGGATGGAGCTTGGGATGAAAGTTGGTGGGACAGAATAAATAATAAGATGAATTGGGGGACCTGGTGGCTCCATTGGTTAAATGACTGACTCTGGATTGCAGCTCAGTTTGTGATCTCACGGGTTTGAGAGTTTGAGTCCCTGTCCAACTCTGGGCTGCTGGGGATTCTCTCCCTGTCTTTCTCTCTCTCTGGCCTTCCTCTGCTCATGCTCACTCTTTCTCTCAAAATAAGTAAACAAACAAACAAACAAAAAAAGAGTGACAGAAATAGAGCTGTGTTTTTCTTTTTCTTTCTTCTTTTTTTAAATGTCTGTTGATTATTGATATGTCCTTATCAACTGCACAAATTAGAAATTCTGCTCAGCCAGTGAGATGATTTTTAGTTCTATCCACAAATTCAGTGATACCTCTCCCTTACAGAGATAGAGACTAATATCCCTTCCCTTGAGTGTGGACTGGACCTCGTGCTTGTTTCCAACAAATAGAATAAAACACACAGTGTGACTTTGGAGACCAGGTCACAGAAGGCCTTGTAACTTTATGCTAATTCTTCTTTTTTTTAATTCTTTTAATGTTTTATTTATTTTTGAGAGAGAGAGACAGCATGAGCAGGAGAGGGACAGAAAGAGAGGGAGGCACAGAATCCGAAGACAGGCTCCAGGCTTTGAGCTAGCTATCCGCACAGAGTCCAACGCAAGGCTCGAACCCACGAACCACAGGATCATGACCTAAGCCAAGGCGGGACGCTTAACCGACTGAGCCACTCAGGCGCCCCATGCTAATTCTTTCTGAATGTCTCACTTGGAGCATTTGTTCTGCAGGAAGTCAGTTGCCATGCCACAAAAACTCTCAGGCAGCCTTTGGAGACATCCCCACTGCATGGAACTGAACCTTTGGCCTCCAGCAATGTGAAGCGCCATCTTGGAAGCATATCTTCCAGCCCCAGTCAAACCTTACATGCCTGTAGCCCCAGTCAACATCCGGAACTGCAACCTCACAAGAGATCCTGAGGTAGACCACCCAGACCACGCTCAAGCCTCAGGCCAGCAGAAACTTGAGACAATACGTTTGCAGTTTCAACCCACTAAGTGTTAGGATGATGTGTTATGCAGTAATTGGTATCTCCAGCAACGGAGACTATAATCACTATGACACAGATTGTGTTCAAAGTAACAGGTGCCCATTACAGAGTCTGTACCAGTGTTCCTCTAGTTAATGCCATAGTTACTTAGCACCTCAAAAATCTGAAGAGGAAGAGAAACAAAATGAGCCAAAGCTTTTCCATTCAGTGCTTTTTTTGGCAAAATGAACTTGTGATTTAAATCATCTCAAGACTGGTTCCAGTGTAATTTTCCTTGGGCTGGGTGAAAAAGTCCTCACGTCCAAAGCTGTGCTCATTTATTCAGGTGATCGTCCTTCAAGTCGTTTAGAAGATGTATTTTCCTATTCTGATTTAGAGAGTTTTAGATTGGTGAAATTGGAGCAGAAAGGAAGAAGAAGAAAAAAAAAGAGGAGAGAGAAATGCGTAAAAATAAGATCTATAGTTTATATTAGCTTGTCTGTAAAGCACCAAAAAAAAAAAAGTAGGGAAATTTCATATTCTAGCAGCTAGGGAAAAGGTGTCCTCCTGCAGTTCAAGCTTTTATGAATTTTGTCCCTAAGCTTTTCATACCTACCTTGATTTATTAGCCTTTCTCAGCATTATATCTTGTAGACCTGCCAGAAGAACACAGTGGAATGAAACATCTGGCAAATTTTCCCAGATCCTATTATGAAATATCTTCAATTTTCAATTCAGTGAAAAGTAAACAAGTCATTGTCTTCCCCAGGAGTGATTCACTCTGCTGTCAGAATCCACGGTCCATAGGCGATGGAGGTTTCCAAGTCCCTCTGCGGGCTGATGGGCACCGTGGGGCCCTGTCTCTTGCAGCCTGGGTTAGCTGCAAGGGGTAGGTAACTCTTGGACGCTTCACCTAAACAAATACATCTGCTTGCTCAGTGAAGTGGTTATTTTTTTTCAATTTCCAAGTGATTTGCTTTGATGCTATTAAAAGGTCGCTTATGAATTGACATTATATCAGCAAATAGTAATTGCTTAATTTCTGCAAGAATGTTTAGTTTCATATCCATTCCAACTTTTCAGTCACACACACACACACACACACACACATACACACACAGGCACGCATGCACAGCTAAGCTTTAAAAAGGCAGCGAAGATATCATGGCCATCTACAGTGGCTTGTGATAGTATCACATGGCCAGATTTTCTTTCAATGGGAAGAATTCCTGCAGACCTTTTCAATGTCAGTCTGTCTGGAAGTCAAACTTAATGCACAATATTTCTGAAATCTTTGTATTCACTAAACAGAAAACAATGTCAAATTACTACAAAAGAGGCTATTATGCTGGTGAGTATTTCCAGGAATTTTTTTTTCCAATAAGGCATCTTTATAGAGATAACACATGCAGATACTAAGCAGAGACACCTGACTGACAGACAGGGAGGGCTCAGCCATAAGGACTTGAAATGAGCACACCCTAGCTTTCAACTGTGCTGAGCCCCTGTCAAGATACGGAATGACTTAGAACTTGATGCTTCTGTAACGACGCATAGGGAGAAACTGAGGTTGAATACGGAAAAGCAATTCGGTGAAGGTTTCACGTAAGTGATGTCACTGTGGTACAAACAAATCAGATGTGGGATGCTGGGGGGGAAAAGGCAGACATACACAGCTCCCAAATTAGAGTGGGTGAGCTGGACCTTAAAATCACCAACGTCGCCTCACTGCAGCGATAACCCAGCCCAGGACATTTTAACTGTTGCTAGCACCTGATCTGTGTGAATCATCAAAGGCTGTCTAAGCAATCCAGGAAGTGGAAGGCCTTCGTCACAAAGATGAACTCTGGTGCATCCTCAGAGAGATTCAATGATAAAGACGTGAAGAGGGGATGCTATGATGAAGTCCTTTTCAGTAGCTTTCTTATCAAGCACAGTGCTGTGCACATGCTAAGCATTCAATAAATATTTGTTGACGTGAAAATACGGAAGAGTCTCCATCGTTTCGGATCACACCCTTTCCATTAGCTATGTACTTCTTCCTTTTTTCTTCCCTTTGATGCTAAAGGAAGGCAGAAAGAGGCTCTGGCACTCCCTGAAGTGCCTTTCTTGAAGCAAACGACCCAGCTGGAAGCCCTCAAACTCTAGGTCTCTAGGAATATTGTTCACACAGTTTCTCTGTCTTTCTCTCATTTTGATGTCACCTTAATAACCACAAAGCCTATTAATGCTTCTACCCAGGGTAGCAAGCAAGGGAGAGAAGGAGGAACACAACTAGCATTTTGTTTTTTCATTCCTCAGAGAGTCAAATTATGTAATTTTGGTAAAAGCATCTCTCCTCTCTTCCTATCGTGAGCTAAGGTCATCTGGTCATCTGGTAGGGCGTCTCAGCATGGGGGTTGCTTATCTTGGTAGGGGATCTGGAGGTGGGCTTTTCAAGTTGCTCCAAGCTGAGCGGAGCTGTAGTTCCTAGGGCTACTTATTTAAAATTTTAAGAAGAAGAAAGAAAGAAAGAAAAGAAAGGAAAAAAATGAAGAGCCATGGCTGTCTCCTCTGGTGCGCTGGTATAGAAAACGCTAGTGAACATTATCATTTTCAACTCCGGTTTCTTATTCTTTTTAGTGGAAGAAAGAGCAGGTGAGTCAACTCAGAGCGCCCCAGGCCCCGTGTTCACGCTGCACTTTTTGTGTTTAATATTGTTATAAGCATCTGGAATGGAGGACAAAGGCATGGGAGAAAGTCTAAAGGCAGTCTAAGAAGGCTCACTAGTAGTATTTTCTTCTGTCCCGAATATTTAGCCTTTTTATGGAGACTGTTTGAAAATGCTAATCCAGGTTTGTTTATAGTTGGCCTCAGCCTGTAGCCAAGCGGCCCCATGTAACCCTGTATTCTGTTCCAGCCTCATTTATGGGTCAGAAGTCTTGTAGAAAAAGAGTTTGCCGCTGTGTAAAACCAAGAGAAGTTGGCGCCGGTGCTAACAGCAAATGGCCTTGGTGTTTTCTTATTTTCCACAAAAAAAAGAAAAAAAAAGGCAAAGCTTATTCCCAAACTGCTTTAGGAGACCAGCCCTTGGAAGACAGTGGTCAGGAAAGGTCAGATGAGGCTGTATTTAGCAGTAAGGAGACTCTTGGTCCCCTCACCAGGTGCCTCACACAAGGACCAGAGAGGAGAGCCTGTGTGAAAGCCACTGATCAGCTGCAAAGCGTTTAATACAATGTGTGGGCTCACTGTATGTTCCCAAGTGGGGGCAGCTTGGCCACCCATGGCTGTAGCCCCTCGCTTCAGTTCATGTGCCTGGTGCTCCTTGGCCTGCAGGAAAGGCCCCAAGTGATAGAGGCGGACACTCGCTCATCTAATCCCAGTGCTCAGAAAATTGAGAAATTAAGTGGCTCCACAGCCAGGAAAGAGGACATGCAGGCAGTGCACGGAGTAGCTGCCTCCTCCCCCGCTTCATCTAGCCCTGCGTTTTGCTGGGTTCCGTAGGGTGCTGAGCTTCTCATACAAACCAAATGGTAACTGCAAATCAATCAAACACCAGGAACAGATACGCAACAAATAAAGAAGAAATCCAAGCGTATCATTAAAGAAAGCCAACTAACCATGAGAAAGGAGGGTGAGCAAACAAAGGAAGGAGAACTGCAAAAACAACCATAAAATGAGCTACAAAATGGTGGTAAGTGCATACCTATCATACAAGGCAGAGCATCCAACAACATCTAGCCCAAATGGCACCAGCATTAGGAAAACTAATTGAAGGCTTAAGACAAAAGAGCTAACAGGAAGGAAAAAATACTATTTTGTGAACCTGAAGGCAGTTTTACAGCCTAACAGGTAGAGAGGGTTTCCTATGCGTGCAGAAATCATGAGTGAGGTCAGACAGGCCACTACTCTTTTATTGAAGGGGGTTTTGTTAGTGAAACTAGGGCTAGTGACGGGCCTGCCAAGACAAAGAACCCCAAACTATTATGCACAGTAAGGCTGAGACTGAAAGCTTGCTTTCGTGTGAAATGAGGTTTTCATTTCCTCTGTCCCAGCCTCAGGAGCAGAACAGGGCAGGGACAGAGGAGTTCAATAAGGCTAACACAGTCCCAGTGATAAGATGAGGAAGCTGGGCCTGAGGAAACAGCTCCCATGAAAGGTGTCCCCGTGATGGGGAACCCAACACTGAGAGCTCAGCAACTCTGATGTTCCACAGCCAGTATCAGTCTATCTCCAGAATGTGCTACAATCCCTTTCTGTGTCCCCTCTCGTTGGTTCTAGAGAGCTGGACGAACCATTAGGTTTAGGTCCACCTGATGAAGACACTGCTGCGGTGAGCTGTGCTCGCAGGTCTCAGGGCCCCTTCGGCCAAAAGGAATCGAGAAAGTGAGCCAGGTTTGGAAAGAGTGCTCACAGGTGACACCAGGACACATGGGAACCACCGAGGAATTCTCTGATATACCCAGGAAGACACTAAAGGTGTGGCAGTCAAGAAGGGGGAATGGGCTGGAGCCATCTTCCTTCAACAGTAAAACCAAAGCTAACCCAGAAATCTAAGACTGGAGGATGTCATGACCCTTGACCCTGTGTGCTCTTCCTAGTGATGGAAGACACGGAAACCACTTCGCTCTGTGAGCACCGTGGTGGCCTCAGCCCCAAGCACGGCAGGGCGGACTAACCACGTCTGGCTTCAGACATGCTGATTTAGCCGCCTCTGCCATCAGGTAATTAATTCCTAGGCCCACTTCCTCAACAACCTGACTCCTCTCCTCTAGGCCCTTCTTCAGATCCCCGTGGTTGTACAGCAATTAGCAGGCCTGGTGAATGCAGGGCCTGCCGAACCCGGCGGCTACACCGTCAGTCGGCAACTCACCACTAGCCAAGAAGTGTGCGAGGCTGCGATGATTTATTAGATTTATTATTTCCACCAATACGGGTAAACAAGCCGAGCTTATCTTTTTTTAAGGCCAGAAATGAGATTACTACTCCTGAGGTACCATTAAGCTGAAATCAAATGATTGGTGGAGAGTTTTTGTGTAATATCATGCTAAATGTGTAATGGTATGAGGTTAAATTGCTTTCTGCTCTCTGCTCTTTTTGTCTTACAGTCTGACACTCTGTGTGATATCATCCTGATATATCGTTTCCATCACTTAAAAGCAGAGAAAATGTGACTTCGGTGTCCTGAGACTTGATGAAAGTCAAGTTGTGTTCTTTAAGATGTTCTATTGGGGGCATCTTTTTTTTTTTTTTTTTTTTCCTTTTCTGTTCTTCATCTTATTGAGTTGAATTTACATCCAGATATTGAGTCCTGATAAATGTATATACCTGTGTAACCACTTTCTTAATCAAGGTATAGAAAACCTCCATCATCCCAGGGAGCTATCTTTTGTTTCTTTCTACTTACTCCCAACCACCTCCATCCCCTGCATGATAAACACTGTTCTTATTGCAAAGGTTAATATTGTCTGTTCTTGAACCTCATATCAGTAGAAACATACTGTACATGGCCTTTGGTGTCTAATCCCCTTACTCAAAAAGTTTCAAATATTCATCCATGTTGTTACATGGCATGTACATACGTACACGTATACATAATTTGTTCCTTTTTTTTTTTTTTTTACTGACTTGTAGTCCACTATATAAATGTATTACAATTTGTATATTCCTTTCCCTGTGGATGGATATTTGGGTAGTTTCCAGGTTGGGGTTATTGTAAATAGAGCTACTATAGACATTCTTATGCAAGTCTTGTGGGTCCGTTTTCACTTCCCTTGGGTAGGAGTAGAATGGCAAGATCAAAGGCTAGGTATGTGTATAACATTATGAGGGACTACTGAATAGTTTTCCAAAGTGGTATAACATGTTCCATTTCTGCCACGGAGCTTGAGGGCTCTAGTTGTGCCACATCCTGGACATTTATTTGACTTCAGCCATTCTAGTCAATGTGGAATGGCATTCCATTGCGGCTTTAATTTTCATTTCCCTAATGATAACAAGGTTGAGGTTTTTTCAAGTGATTATTGGCCATTTACATATTTCTTTGAGAAGTGTCTATTCAAATTTTTCCCCATTTCACTATTAAATTGTCTGTCTTTTTACTGTTTATTTGTTTGTTTGTAGCAGTTTTTATATTTTCTAGATACAAGCTCTTTGTCATAATATGAACATATTCTCTAGTCTTTGGCTTACCTTTTCATTTTCTTAACAGTATTTTAAAACAAATTTTAGGTTTTTATAAAGTCCAGTTTATCAACCCATCTGTGTTGAGCAGTTTTATTTCCTTCAGAAAATTTTTGTTTCCCTGTTGGGGTGTTTTTTTCTCTGAAACTTTTTAAAGTACAT
Organism: Proteles cristata cristata; assembly: GCA_017311185.1. Lineage (NCBI taxonomy): Eukaryota > Metazoa > Chordata > Mammalia > Carnivora > Hyaenidae > Proteles > Proteles cristata. The sequence continues at coordinate 1,152,399 of JAESUZ010005330.1, read as the reverse complement.
TTTCTAAGTATTCTCAAGAATAAAATTTTCTGATGATCTGTGTTCAACAAATATGTCTTTATTTTCCTTATTTTCGCTTGAATTCCTAAATGCTGTGGTGTGCTAGTAAACGAGCTTCTAGAGTGGGGGGGAAGCCCTGATTTGTGTAGCATTTGCCAGCTTCCATGGTGGAAACACTCCCACCATGATTTATTTCATGCTTCCAATGGCTTAACAAGCGGCTTATAAAATTCCTGAATATTTAACAATCAACTCTCACTGGCTCTTATGTTTACCTCCAGCACATCACCGCAAATGCCGCAGGAAAACAAGTGGCAAGAGGTAAACCCTGGGCTGAGGGCTGTTCCCAGAGACCCTGGAAAGGTGCCACGCTTTGAGGGACACCTGGCTGCAAAAACTGGAGGATCGGTGGCCATGACTAACAACCTGACATGACTTTCAAACTGTGGCTGATATAAATAAAAGTCCAAATATGAGGGTGTAGGAGTTAAGAAATAAACATTTCAAACGAGGAACCCACTGTCTGGGCAAATTGGCATAAAAGCAGAGGATCTGCTGATATTCTCATTTCGGGGGACCTCAACGGATGCCTTCATCCTGAAAATGAGTGGACAAGAGCCTGGAAGATTTAGGCTGTAGACAAAGGAGCAGAATAGAAGCCAACAGGGAGTGACCCCTGGATACATCTTGCATCTCCTGTTCACTTAGAGTAGGAATTCAACAGTAAACAGCACAAGCCCAGTGAGATGGTAAGTGAACACATTTCATCCACAGCTGCTGTGGCCAGGTGGTATACTTGATGTCGTGACACAGGAAATGGCCATGGAATTAGGACCTCTGAGTCCTAAGTAAGAGTACCACAGGTGACTTTCTTTTAACCAAGAACATAAGAAAATTACAGTAGCCTCCTATCACAGCAGTGAGCAGAAGGAGGCTTTTCGTTGCAATTGTTCTACACAGAATTTTCATATAAGGGTAGACAAACCTGGATATTTGCAGCTGTGCATGGTTTTCTGTAGCAGCTCTAATAGGAATAGAGTAAGGGAAACAATTTTAAAATCTCTATTCTCAAAATTAAGCTTTGGCCAATTATGAACTGAGATTTAGAAGTATTTCCATTTTACATATTATATATTTTATATATTAAATATATATATTTATGTATGTTTTATTTATTTCACTAAGGATATCGTATATGCAAGCACACACATTCAACTTAGTTTAAACGATAATAATAAAATGAACGCACTTATCCTCACCATCTATAATAAACCATCACCAATGCCAGTACTTGATATCCATCCCTTGATCCATTTTCCTTACTCCTTCCATCATAAAGGGAATTCTCCATTTCAAGTCCCAGTGGTGTCCCTAAATTTACTGCTTATGAAGCCATTCTTCAAAGAGAATTTAATGCAGGGAACTGGTAACCCAAGTGATGGAGCAGCTGAGTACCAATCAGGAGATAATAAGAGAACCCAGAGACTAGCAACAGCAGGGAGCCAGTATCATACCCAGGCAAGAGATCCAAAGGGGAGGGGGGTGGTACTGGAGACTAGGGGTAGGGTCACGTCCAGGGGATCCTATCTGGTGAGAGCTGAAGCCAAGGAGGAGGCATAGTTACTGCCACAGAAGCCATCCCAAGCAGAATGGAAGGAGGGGAATAGCCCGGTGTCTTTCTTCCACCTGTCCTAAGATCCTCAGTTAGTGTCCTCCACTAGGTGAACTCAGCCCAATTCAGCCCGCAGCCAACCGACCTGGGGCCTGCAACGTGGAGCAGAGCAGAGGGGGACAGACATGAATCTGAGGCACAGAACTGGTGTAGTGGGGCAGCAAGGAATTCCTTCGTCTTCAGCTGACTTAAATAACCATGCATGTCATGTGTGCCACATCTAAATGCTCAACAATAGATCAAAGTGGGCTTTGAAAAACACTATTTAAAAGAAATCCATACTCATATGAGAAAAAATTTAAAGTTCTACTAAAAATACAGAAAAATATTGCATATAAGGTCAAATTATAATTTGAAAATAAATGCACACTGATGTAATAATATGAAATATTCTGCATTATTTCAACTACTTAAACTATACACAGAAAAAACTGGAAAGAGGAATACTAAAAGGTAAACAATGTTCCATTTTGAAATAATAGGTATTTGTATTTTTTTTAGTTATGGGTTTTTGTATTGGGCAAATGATCAACACTGAGTACATTACTATTTTAATCAGATCTAAAGATTATCTTCCTCAGCACCTGGATTATGGAAGCTCCCAAGGAAATTATGTACCATTTGGGGACATTACTATTAGAGTAGTCATGATGCTTTCATGCTTCTTATTGTATTTACATTTTGTAAAGCACTTTTAGTATTTTTTTTTTTGTAATAACGGCATAACCTAAGTTTTCCTTCCTTACAGATAAAGAAATAGAACAATGCCAGATAAGACTGGTGGTAAAAGGGAAACCAAAGTCAGAGCACAGTCCTTGATGTCTCTTGTCAAAGGACACTTTGAGAGTCATTAGAGCTCTTCTCCAAATATTTCATGCTTCTTTTAAGACACATCGTAGAGTTCCCCATCTCCTGGGAAGTATGGCCATGAGATTTGCTTTGGCCAGTGAAATGTGAGTAGAAAGGATAGATTTCACATCTGTGCTGACAGCAGAGAGCCTGATGTGGGGCTTGAACTCCCAAACCCTGAGATCATGTCCTGATCTGAAGCCGGACACTCAACTGACTAAGCCACCCAGGTGCCCCGCAGGAGTACCTTTAGAAATAAAGTCTCTATCAGTCTAAATGAGATCTCCATCATCCCACCTCCTTTGGGCATGCTGCATGAACAAGAAGTAAGCTTTTGTTGTGTTAAGCCACTGAGATTTTAGGGACACTTTCTTGTACAGCCCAAAAACCCATTTTGATCAAAACAAATTATTCTCTTCACAGCACTAAACTGGATGCCTTATATTCCCATCTATTTTCAAAGACAATTGACTAGTAACTACTTGTAAAAACAGCAACACATATCGACAAAATAAAAATATTAGAGCAAAATAGTCAAAGATATATTTTTAAGTTATTTAGGATTGTTTCATAAATAGTAAAGAAGTAATAGTCTAAATTCAAAGAGATATGGAAATAACAAATGTGGTTTGGATAAAAACTCTAAGCTTTTGCTTTTTCTCTTCCCTTCTTTAAAGTTATTTCTTGGTTTATTTATTTCCTTTTTCAAAAAGATGCTAAGGTGGTCACAAATCTGGGGGTGATCTGAAGGAGGCAGGCCCGAGAAGGGACTAGACTTGGAACAAGGAGCATGACAGCCAGGTGAGGTCAGGGGATGGGTTACATACAGCGTGATGGAGATACTGGAGCCAAGTTTCTCACTGTCAGGGGAAGGAAGTGCAAGTATAGAAATGGGGAAAGCTAGACTACACCCTGTGGTGTTGTACTGGAATCAGAAGAATCCGTGAGCACCAATAGTTTTCAATATAGTTAGAAAGAGAATAAATACAGAATATGTGCATATGCGTGTATGTACACATATTTGCATATATATACACACATTATGTATACACACACATATATGCATACACAGGTGTATATATACACATAAATACAAATGACTGATCCCCCAGGGTTGGATCAGGCAAAGAACAAATTGAGTCTGGAATATCTTTTTAGTGACAGAAAGTAAGGATGGAGGAATGATCAAGACATGCCAAAGGTTCACATATATAAGGGTTTCCCATGGCCAAACATGGACATTTTGAGCATAAACAAATAGATAATAATATGGGAGTGCATTACAACATGTTGAATAAAAATAGGAAGCCATGAGTCCACACTGATATAAATAAATGAATGAATAAACTAATGAGCTGAGAGACAGTCTTTTTTTTTTATAGGAAATAAAATAATGCATGTAGAAGAAATGATAGTATTGGATAAATGCAATTTCCATCACAGTAATAATCAATTGAGGCAAAAACATACCCTAAGAATGCCAAAACTTGTGGACAAAATTGGATGAGAGCTGGGTTTTTACATAGTCTCAAACTATACATTTACACTTCCCCATTCGCCTAAAAAATGGTCCCCCTTCCTATCTCTCTGTTTCATTTAGGCTGCCCATTTTGTAGTGGCACCTTCTTTAACCTTCTTCTTTTTCCCTTTCCTCAACTTCACAATCGGAATCAGCCTTGTAAGTTCCAACATAAATGCCCCCTCCTCTGCACAGCCCTCCCCCAAATTCCTCAGGCAGAGTTCGTTATATCCCAATACGCTCCCAGTCTCTGGAGGGTCTCAGGTGGAGCGCATGCTGTTCACAGTGCACGGTGTCTTCCTAGAGAGTGGCCACTGGGTCCTAGCCAACTTGGAATATTTGGCTTCCAGTAGAAGTTTGGGCACTTTGGCATCCAAGAGAAGCCTCATAGGTTTTTTGTTTGTTTGAACAAGGACAAGTCTGTCCTTGTTCTCGCTCTCATTCTCTTGCTCTGGACCACGTGAGCAGGAAGATGTTCCCTAGAATCCAGCCATGATGGCCCTCTGACCTCAGACTTCCAGTCTCCAGAGAGGTTAATGTCTGATTTTTAAGCCACGCAGTCTATGGTATTTTGTTAGAGCAGGTGAAACAGACTTAGACAATAGGTGATAAAATCAAGGCACAAAGAGGTTCAATAACATAGCCAAGTTCGCTTAGAAGGTAAGTGGCAGAGCTGATGTTTGAAACCTGCAGTCCGGTTCCAGGGTCCATGTTCTAAACTGCTGTCCTATACAGCTTCTCACGTGATACAAGACAAATGGAGCCTTAAAATATTCAGAGATATAGTAAGAGAAACTTTTATTGGAACATGGAGAGTAAGAGTAAAATATCATATGGCATTCACTATGTATCAGGCTATACAAAACAGCTTACTGTGTCACAAGAAAACCTGATAAATTGATCTATATCAAAATAATTCTTGACAAGGGCGCCTGGGTGGCTCAGTCCATTAAGTGTCCAGCTTTGGCTCAGGTTGTGATCTCACAGTTTGTGTGTCTAAGCCCCATGTCGGGCTCTGGGCTGACAGCTAATAGCCTGGGACCTGCTTCAGATTCTGTCTCAGTCTCTCCCCGTCCCCTGCTCACACACACATTCTCTCTCTCTCTCTCTCTCTCTCTCTCTCTCTCTCTCTCTCTCTGTCTCTTTCTCTCTCTCAAATATAAAATAAAACATGAAAAATTTCTTAAAACTAATAATTCATGACAAAGGATTTTTAAAAAAGAATCTTATAGCAACCCAAGCAATTCATAAGTATAACAAAAAATATGAGTCACCTCACACTAATCCATGACAACATTTAATAATAAACTACACTTGACTACTTGTGAGAAATCCATATGAAAAAAATAACTTGGTTGTTTTATTTACTTTATTTTATTTTATTGTTTTAATTTATACTTTTAGCCCAAACATGTTCAATAGTATATGAAAATTTCATTTTGTGTTAATTCTTTATCTGACTACTGTTAGGAGAATATATATAATGTGAAAATCTCAGTTGTAAAAATATAATAGGTGACTTGGCTAGAATACAAAAAATAAATACGTGATACTTCATAAATTATGTACATATTTGATCACTTATTTAAACATCAAAACACATCAATAGAAGCAAAAATAGTTATATGTACTTGTCTATGATGTTCTTCAACTGTTGGCCATATGCAGAAACTATATTTTTACACATTTTAAAATTTTGTCGTTATGACGGTATATTTGTTGAAGTAGGAGGTTAAACAGAATTTCATTTGACAGTTAGCATTTATAACACTTAAATGTTTAGGCACAGGTGAAGTAAGTTTTTATTTTATTGTTGCCACAGACCTCACAAATGTTTGCGCTGGATTGACTAGCTTAAATAATAATAATCAAGAGATGGGGAGAGAGAGTGGGATGCCGATTTCCTTATAATTTCTAGGAGGGAAACAATAAACACTGTTGAGAGTCAAAACAGGTAGATTTTGAAAACTAATTTTCAGTCTATAAATGGTATCCATAATCTTCAAATTGTAGGCATCTTTTAGAAATTAAAAAAACATTTTACCTGAAGATTGGTATATATTTTATTGGCTTTTATCCTGTTAACATTTAGGTAAATTGAACTTAATACACTTCAATAAAAAATAGCTCAGATAGCAACTTCATTTCTGTGAAATTTGTTTTCCAAACTTCGTTCTTCTATCTGTATATGGGTCTCTGGAATGATGTTCCTTTAAGTTCCCTCGTATGTCTCTTTGGGGCTATTTCTACTGGGGAGCCTTCATATGGTTGGTTGGTTGGTCGGTTTGTGATTTGCTTTTTGTACTTTGCATAGCTTGACTTGCCCAACCCCACCCCCACCGGCAGCAAGCACTTTAAAAATAATAATAATAAAAGTGCATGTGTATATATGTGTTCAGAGAAGACAGAGACAATTATACTAGCTTCCTCTACCAGGGCACGGTAATCGGTCCAGGGTTTGTTGAATTGGGGTTCCCTGGTTTGACGATATCAGCCGATGTCATCTCATTCAGAGTCCGTCTGAGCTGATCTGCATCGTCCTTGCTGATTTGCATAGCACCATATGCTGCGCCAACTGAATCTTTGCACAGTATGAAATAACTCCTTTTGACAGGATAACCACTATTACAGCAGGTAGGCCAAACTGGGGGGAAAACTGTAATCAAATTAAGGAAGCAGTAACTAGACAATTAGGTTTACCCCACCACCAAATGCTGGCACTAATCTGTTCAGGATATCTAGAAAGCATTTGGTTGGGAGTGGCTTGAGGCAGCTTAGAACATTACTGCAGTGTGAACGTGAGACCTCCTGAAGGTTCTTATTCGTAAGCTGTGTAAGCCTTATTGGTGGTGTGAAGTCTTGATTTTTGCCATAGTTTGAAAAATGAACATTTCAGTACATGTCTCAAAACCCAAAGGTAGAGGCCCAGGACCCAGAACGCAGCTACAAATTGGGTTTTCTGTTTAGCCTGATGGCCTTGTGCATTAGTTTAATAACCGCGTGTTTACATTTTGGTGTCATAGGTTAATGCCTAATTATCTGACCGGAGGATCTGGTTGCATGCTCTGGAACATAAACTCAGATGATCCTTCCTATGCTCCAACTGTGCCATCTTCCTTCCACCTTCCTTCTGCACTGTCAACGAGCGAGCATTTCAGTAGGTTGCAGAGTGTGGATGTGATTTTACAGTTCCCTCAGAGAAAAGCCTGCTTAAGTAGGCAGTCCACAGGTCACTGGTTATCCCTTTACACTCTGAAACCTCACCCTTTTCCTCGATCAACATGAGGCACTTGACCTCTAGATTCCTGAGAAAATTCTGGTTTCCCCCCTTCCCAGTGTGTGCACTTGCACAGAGCTGAGAACCTCCAAGCCAAGCTAGTGTCTGAGTTGAAAATTCACTCTGGAAATGATGGGATGCAAGAGGTCAGAGTTCCGTGGGACATCTCTTCTGGGAGTGAGTGAAGCCTCTGTTTGTAAGGGGGCTGAGCCTTTCTGTAGGATGCCATGGAGGTGGGAATGCTTTTCATGTCTCTTGAGGTTTGGAGGGAAAAACTCAAGAGTGCAATTGTGGGGTCTGATGGCTTTTTTATAACCCGAATCTTTAAGAACAGTCAACTAAGGTTTACCTAGTGGAGCATTTTGCAAAACAAATCAATATCTCATTTATTAAAAATGAAGAACCCATAAGCTTCTAATATACAAGTGAAAAAGCAAGGAGGCCATGTAGCAATGAAGGTGTGGGGACTAAGGGGAAAAAGCATAACATACATTTATGATTTAAATATACCACAAAGTCTGGGATGTTGTCACACGGCTCTGCATGGCATGCACGTAATCAAGTTTGCTTACTTCTAGTTTAGGAGCTACAAGCTTCAGTTAGGCTTGATTTGTGTTTGGTTTCTTCCAGATCATGGGCTCCAGCTCTGAAAGCAGGAGAGGAGTTAAGGAAGGGACTCAGGCTGGACAGAGTAAACAGACTGCTGGCCTTTGAAACGAATAGGGAACAGAAAACGTGGCCATGTGAAGACTTCTTTTTGAACTTTCCACTTATAAATTTTGAGTGGATCTTTTCACCCCAAACACCCCCACCCCCACAAAACAGTTCCTCTCCCTCTCCCTATACCATAACTTGAGAAGCTACAGGCCATTGGCTTCGCAGAAGTGCTCCTGCCTGCTCATTCCACAGCTCAGTCACTGACTGACTTGTCCGGTCAGTACCTGGAGCCTCAAGTTCTCAAACTGGTTTGTGCATTTGAATCCCCTGGGGAGTTTTAGAAAACACTGATGCCTTGGTCCCACTCCACAAAAATTCTGATATAATCCATATGGAGCGCAGGTTGGGCATTGCCATTCTTAAATTCCCTAAGTAAATCTGAAACCGCTGGAAGAAACAGTGCTTCTTAAAGTGTGGTCCTCAGACCAGCAGCATTAGGATCCCCTGAGAGCTTGTCTACCAAGCCTGAATCCATTATCTCTAGGCTGTAACTGCCCCCTGAACTGGTCTCCCTGCTACCAGCTTTGCACGTCACACTGAAGCAAGCTGATCTTTCCATATACTTTTCTCAGATTATCACCATAGTTCGTCTCCCATTGCAAACCATTCAGATGGCTTTTAAAGAAAATCCAGTGTCTAAGCCTATCCCTGTCTGAATTACCCTGTTAAAGTTTTCCTCCCATTGTTCCTTTGTATGTATCAATACCAGAATATAATTTCAGGAGAGCAAACACCTTCCATAAATCAAAGAGAATGGTGGCAGGAGATATGATGAATGTTCTCTCCATTTCCATGTTAATTCATTTAGTTTTATAATAGTCATAAACAAAGACAATTGACCAAACTAACTGTGCAGGTCAGAAGAATCCATATAAATGGATACATACTTGAACCATCAACCACATCCCCAGTGGGCTGGGGTACCAGGTGGTGTAGTGGGGATGAATCATGGCAATCTGCTGCTCTTACTTTTCAGACCTTGTCTGTATTCTGTACTTGAAGACCTTATTCAGGTTTATGATATTTTCCCACATTTCTTGCCATCCAAAGGAATCACTTCCCGTTGAATTTGCCACTCCCTCTTCAGTATGACATCCATATGCTACAGAAAAACTACCTGGTAGGTATCCTGTTATTTCACCTATTATTTCATCTTCATGACAGATTCATATGACTTAATAGCAAAATAAGCAAACAAACAAAAACAAATAATCTGATTTCAAAATAGGTAGAGTACTTGAATAGATATTTTCCCAAAGGACATACAAATGACCAATAGGTACATGAAAAGATCCTCAACATCATTAATGACCAATAGGTACATGAAAAGATCCTCAACATCATTAATCATCAAGGAAATGCAAATCAAAACCATGGGGAGACACTGCTTCACATCTGTAAGAATGGCTTTTATAAAAAGATAAGAGATAACAAGTGTCAGTAAGAACATGGAGAGAAGTGAACCCGTGTGCAGTGTTGGTGGGAATGCAAACTGGTACAGCCATTGTGGAAAATAATATGGAAATTCCTTTTAAAAATTAAAAATAAAACTACCATGTGATCCAGCAATTCCACTTGTGTGTCTGTATACAAAGGACATGAAATCATTATCTTGAAGAGATATCTGTATTCCTGTGTTCACGGCAGCACTATCCACAATAGCCAAGACATGAAAATAACTTGTGTCCATTGACAGATGAATGGATAAAGAAGATGTGGTGTATATATACACAATGGCATATTATTTGGCCATAAAAAAAGAAACTCCTGACATTTGTGACACCATGAATGGACCATGGGGGCATTATGACAAATGAAATAAGTGAGACAAAGAAAGACAAAAGCTGTATATTGCTTATATGTGGAATCTAAAAAAGCCAAACTCCTAGAAACAGAGAGTAGAATTGTGGGAGGGACTGGAAGTTGGGGAAAATGAGACGTTTGTCAAAGGCCACAAACTTCTGGTTGTAAAATGAGTAAGTTCTGGGGATATAATGTGTAGCATGGTCACCATAATTAGCAACAATGTACTATATATGTGAAAGATGCTTAGAGAATAGATCTTAAATGTTCTCATACACAAAAATGGTAATTATGTGAGGTGATGGATATATTCACTTAACCTTATTGTGGTAGCTGTTTCACAATATATACTTGTATCAAATCATCATGTTGTATACTTTAAACATACACAGTAGTTATATGTCAATCATATCTCAATAAAGCTGGGGCAAATTACTTAATGATTCGGGGGTATTTGTATGTTCAGCTTATACAATGACTCATGGTCTCTTCTTTCCCCCAGGTTTTTTTTTTTTTTTTTCAAAAGATAAACTAACTTTTCATCATGTTATCTGAGAGATGAAGTTTCATGCAAGGAGTGGTTAAAATGGTTAATATTTTTCTCTCTTTCTCTGCATGTATATATGTATACAGATTCACACATGCATGTCTGTGGTTTCTCAATATGTCCTCTCTAACGTCTGGACATTTAGTCAATAAAATCATTTTTGATTTAAACAATTTTTTTTCTCTTCTCTTGCTGTAGTTGTTCCTAAATCATACATATAAATAATATAAGAATTGTTCTTTACCTTTATGAGAAAGCTGTCTTGAAAAGGAAGGAGACAAAAGGAAATACTAAACACAGAATTGCCTCAAGTCCATTGGAATTCACAACAACAACTATTATGAAATTGTCACCTCATTAATGGAAATAGAGTTACACTACAATTCGAATTGAAGTTTAAGATCATCTCAACTGATGGAGTATGTGTGACAAAGCAAGTATATTAAAAATGCTAATGGTATAATCTTATTGGATATACAGTTGTTCACAGCAACTTTCTTCCAAGTTGGTTTTATGCTTAAAATTTCAACATAAAAAGTTGTAGGAAAAAAAGAAGAAGAAGGAAGATTAGATTGTCAATACATTCTCTTTATTAATTTTTCCCCTTCATGAAAGGACTATATTTAGTGAAATGTGCTATTCATATTTGTGAAAAATAAACTAGAAGAGGGACTGGGCAGGACATGGTTACATGCTTCCTTTAAGAATTCCTATTTTTTGGCAAACCATAAGAGATTCTTAAATACTCAGAACAAACTGAGGGTTGAGGTGGGGGGGAGAGGGGAAAGGAGGTGATGGGCATGGAGGAGGGCACATGTTGGGATGAGCACTGGATGTTATATGGAAACCAACTTGACAATAAAGTATAAAAAAAAAGAATTCCCATTTTTTTTCAAGTTTCAGGTTTACAATTTATGCACTAATAATCCAAGGGAGAAAAGGATGTAGGGATGCTCGGCCTGTTTCCAGCCTGAAGCATGACCACTTTGTGGATGCCCCAGGGACCGCTACAAAACCTGTAACTCGAGCTCAGGGGGACCTCCTGCCTCTCTGATGAGGGCTGAAACGCAAACTGTCCATGTGGAGAAGGAAGGCAATGGAGCGGAAGAAAGGACACGGTTTTACGTCACTCGTCAATTGTTTTCAGTCTCTCTTTTGCTAAGTCAGGCGACAGTAGCTAGCTGATGTTTTATTTTAACTCTGTTCACTAAAGTAAGTTGGAAAGAAAGAAAGAAAGAAAGAAAGAAAGAAAGAAAGAAAGAAAGAAAGAAAGAAAGAAAGAAAGAGAAAGGAAGGAAGGGGAAGGAAGGAAGGAAGGAAGGAAGGAAGGAAGAAAGAAAGAAAGAAAGAAAGAAGAAGAAAGAAAGAAAGAAAGAAAGAAAGAAAGAAAGAAAGAAAGAAAGAAAGAAAGAAAGAAAGAAAGAAAGAAAGAAAGAAAGGAAAAGAAAAGAAAAGAAAAGAAAAGAAAAGAAAAGAAAAGAAAAGAAGAGAGAAAAAAAAAAGATCCCATCTATGTAAGGTGCCCAATTCAGGCTCCACCAGCCAGTGAGCACAAATTGAGCACCCAGATCTCAAAGGCTCCAAGCCCCTTACATATTTAACTGCTTACCCCACCCCACCCCATTTCCAGGGTAACTGGTCTTTTTTGGTTAATCTCTACCCCTTTCTAAACCTGTCTTCTATCTCATGGAGACTCTGCCCTGATGTTTCTAGGGAGAGACCATTCTGATTTTAGAATGCAATTCCTGGCTTAGTTGCTGTTGACGGAATCCTGAAGAAATTGAAAGTTAACTGTTTTCCATGTCAAGGAAACTGGGGCACTATCTGTCACCTGGACCCAGAAAGCCTTATTGGAAGGGGAGGAAGGGGCTGGTAATGTTGAAGGAAGGATTTCCTGTAGAAATTCAGATCGAGCCTCAAAATAGCACCACAATCAGTGATCCAGCTCTTTCCTCCTCCTTAGGTAAGGAGTAGTCCTCCCTCCCAGATCAGCAGCCCCCAGGTCAGCAGGTCCTCAGAGACGTGGCTGTGAGGTGGAAATCTACTTGTATGGCCACAGTGGTGAGTCTGCCGTCACCTCACTGAGATCCAAGGTGGTGTGCCAGATGTGCTGGAAACAAAGCATAGAAAATGACTTGGAAAAAGATTAAATCCCCACCACATGATTTTATGAGTAGCCCTCAAGTGTTTTCAGATTTGTTCTATTATTGTCCATAAACACACACACACACACACACACACACACACACACACACACACACACACACACACGTAGTGTACAGCTGGATGTGGCAGACTGTAGAGGTGGGCAAACTCTCTGCTGCGGGTTTCCCCATGAATCTGGGTGGCCTGTGTTTGGCTGAGAGTACAGGGAGGTGACTCTACAATGGATCTGGGCCTAATCCTCACCCCTCTGCCCTGACCTCCTGGACCACCGCACAGTCATCTAAGTCCCACCAACCTGCTGGAGAAACTGTGTAGAGAGGAAGTGGGCTCTGCTGAGTCCAGCCTTCCAACCATCTTGCCAAGGCCCCAGGCATGTGAACCCAGTCACCGACTCAATACCACAGGGTGACCCTAGAGACACCACCTGATGTAGAGGAATTGGCCAATCCCTGACCTGTGTACAATGGTTGTTGTTTTAATTTACTAAGTGGGGAGATATTCTTGTATACAGCCATAGATTCCTGGAGTCCTGGATAAGGACCACTTCTACAGGCACCTTCAAGCTGTGCTCAGAATCCTCGATCCCTTTCTTTTCTCTTTCTTTTTTCTACAAATAGTTTATTGTCAAGTTGGTTTCCATATAACATCCAGTGCTCATCCCGACAAGTGCCCTCCTCTATGCCCATCACCCCCCCTTCCCCTCTCCCCCACCCCCATCACCCCTCAGTTTGTTCTCAGCATTCAAGAGTCTCTCATGGTTTGCCTCCCTCCCTCTCCCCCACAATTTACCCCCTTCTTCTCCCCCACAGTCCTCCGTTAAGTTCCTCCTAATCCTCCTATACGTGCAAACATGTGGTATCTGTCCTTCTCTACCTGACTTATTTCGCTCAGCATAACACACTCAAGGTCCATCCATGTTGCTACACGTGGCCAAGTTTCATTGGTTCTCATTGCCATGTAGTATTCCTTCGTATAAATAAACCACATCTTCTTGATCTATTTGTCTGTTGATGGACACTTAGGCTCTTTCCATGTTTTGGCTATTGTTGAGAGTGCTGCTAAGAACATTGGGGTACATGTGCTCCTTTGCACCCGATCCCTTTCAAGACCTAGGCTCTGTTTCCTATCTGACCCTCCTCAACCAACTCCTTTCCCCTGGGTGTAGACCTTTTGGGGCCCCCAGAAGTATAGTCCACATGACACCAATCCTTCATTAGATGAGATACAACTTATCTCCTACTAGTAATTGTAGGTACAATCACTACATGCAAAGAGACACACTCAAAATATTGGAGCCCCATTCTCTGCCCAGTCAGGATATCCTGTTATGATTGTTTCATTAGTTGTAATAATTGCTTAAGTTTTAAAGTTTTTTCTTAAAGTTGGGTGGGGGGAACTTTAGGAGATGAAGATTAATCAGGAGAAAAGGTAAATATTTTTTAAAAAGTTCTTAGAATTTGAGTGGAAGGAAATATTCAAGGATGGAAAGTACATGAATCATTATGGTACTTCACTCCTTCCTTATTTTTCCTTTGTAATCATTATGTTTTCTCTTCCCCATACTGCAATTTCTAAAGCCTGTGCTGCATTTCAGGATATAAATCCAAAAGTTATCAATTAATATTCTCCAGCAGAGCTATTTTCTTCCCAATTTCTCTTTCTCTTCTCCTGCTAAAATTAGCATTCCTTGCGGGGACCCATAGTTAACTCCGTACATTGCTCTAGCTCTGAGTCAGATGCCAAGGACACCTTTTCAAGCTGGTTCCCAGGGTGTTGGCATTGATGTGCTCTGCTGGGGCATGAATATGATGCTCAGTGATGCATAGTTCTTTCTATTCTAAGGGCTACATTTGACTGTTTATAGAACATCAAGAAACGGACGAATCTTCACCTGCTGACAAAATGAATGAGGGTGAGATGCTTCTAGGTTCACGGCAGTGATGCTCGTGACCAGTGATCAGCTGAGGTGAGGTGTGGCTTACAGCAGGCAGGAGCTTCCTGGATCTTAGATCCCCAAAGGGCCCTTTCATTAGATTTGTGCATGAAGAGACCTTTTCTTAGCTGGCAGAAAGAAAGAAGGAGTCAGGAATTTGATGTGTCAAAGTTACCATGCTCCATTTATCAGGGGATTTTTAATTATTTTCTGATCTTCTCATATCCAGTTGCACAGTATTTGTGAAAAGCGTAAAAAGAAATAAAGTCTGACTGAAAAAGAATTGAATCGGTTAGTACTTGTTCTTTCAAGTTATAGGAAAAGTAGGGTGGCCATATGATTTATCATCCAAACTAGGATACTTTAAGAATGAAGGAGGCATTGCTAATAATTATTCCAGGACAACAGGTATCAACTTGGACTGTCCTGGACAAACAGGACACAGTTTCACCCTTACAATACCCCAACTCAAGTTGACTTAAGCAATAAAAGGGCTTTTACTGGTCTAGATAACAAGAACTCCTGAGGCCGAGTGGGCTTCGAAACAGCTCAACCAGTTTCTTCCAGTACCTCCACTCCTACCTTTATCCTGGGACTGGTCTTTCTTGTGCTCCTAGGACCCATATCCCATCGGAGAGTCAGGCTGCTGCTTTCACAGTAAGAACAGGGAGAATACTTCTGTCCTGCCTTGCCAAGCAAGAAGTTTGAGGTTTAGACATTTATTTATTTATTTTTATTTCTTTAAACTGTTTATTTATTTTTGAGAGAGACAGAGACAGAGTGCACATGGGGAGGGGCAGAAAAAGAGAGGGAGACACAGAATCAGAACCAGGTTCCAAGCGCAGAGCTGTCAGCACAGAGCCCAATGAGGGGCTCAAACTCACGTACCACGAGATCATGACCTGAGCTGAAGTCGGACTCTTAACCGATGGAGCCACCTGGGTGCCCCAAGGTTTAGACACTTCGATCACATGTCTACCATTATATCAATGACATGGCTAAGGAAATGGACTACCTTGTCTAATTTTAATCAACAAGGGCCCATTGTTGGGGCTGTGAGGGGGATCAGTTTCTCACAAGTACTGACAATTTGGGAATGAGTGACCTTCTATGTTTTCATTAAAACCTGGGTAATATTGAGAAACGAGAGGGAGATGGACAGTGGTTAGGTGACCAGCAAACACCTGCTCTATAGGAAACAAACCTGAAGTGTGATGAAATGACTTACTTTATGCCATGGTAGTTAAGAGGAGAACTTCCTTGGGTGCAAACCCATTCACATGGGTTAGGCATGAGAATTTGGACAAATTGTTTAACTTGAATCTCATTTTCCCAACTTGGAAAATGAGATATTAACTAGCCTTATATGGTTGTTATGGTATTAAATGAAATAATATATGCAAAGTGCTTATGACATTGTCTGGCTCATAGTAAGTGCTTACTAAATATGAGCCTCTATTTCTTTTTTTTTAATGTTTTATTTATTTCTAGGATAGAGAAAGAGAGACAGCGTGAGCAGGGGAGGGTCAGAGAGAGAGGGAGTCACAGACTGAAACAGGCTCCAGGCTCTGAGGTGGCGGTCAGCACAGAGCTCCATGCGGGGCTCGAACCCACGAACCGCGAGATCATGACCTAACGAAAGTCGGACGCTTAACCGACTAAGTCACCCAGGTCCCTATGAGCCTCTATTTCAATGGTCATTTGGTTGACTCTTGAGAGAGCTTGTCTTGCTGGGAATTTGTAAGAAATGTTACGGTATCAATAATAGAGAAATCCATTTACTTGCTGAGGGGGAAATGATGAAGGCAGAGAAGTAAGAGCTAGAGGAAGGAGTGGTGTGAGAGCTTCCCAGCAGGGAGAAGAATGACCACAAATAAGCAGATGAGTAAATCTGGGTCTCAGAAAATTTAAACCGGTTCGTGTCCAAGGTGAGTCTGTCATTCTTAAACATTACAAGACTCTTAGAGCCTTTTCCCATGTTCATGGTTACATTCTCCCTTACATTCAAGGTAAATCCTCCAGTTGTCACATAAGCCTGTTTTATGTCTTCACACAGGATAAAACATGAGTAAGGGTTTAACAGACTTGGAGAGCTAGGATGGAACTTAGGGAGATGTTGCAAAAGGAAAAGTGACAAGGCTTAGTGACATTTATTCTCAGTGATGGGGAGAAAAGGGCAGTGTCAGATGCAGGCCTGTGATAGTGAGCATGAAAGACGAGGGAGACAATGGCGTGTCTGACAAACGGAGAGGGAGAGGTCGGTCTGCCTGATAAGGAGCTGGATTTATAAATATAAGGTAGTGGTATCACCGGAGCTTTGATAGTAAAATCAAAATGGTGCCGGAATAGTAAAGAAGACATATTCTCTTCCTCTGTCTTCTTATAGCGAAGTAAGCAGTTAAAGAGAGAGAAAAGGGGACGATTTCACACCGAGAGAACTTTTTAGCCATCTGTACACATTCTGGCAAGGTTTACTTCCATCAGAAAAATATCGAAAATGGATATTATCAAGTTCTAGTCTTTGGTGTCTGGGGAATGGGGTTGAGATGGTTGTTGGCTTTTCTTGCTTCCCAGGGACTTTGGTAACAAAAATGGTACTTTTTGCACCGGTTGTCAATCAAATGAGCCTTCTGCCTTAGAATGCAGCCTGAAGCGTCCCAATAACTACACATGTGAAGTCACTTCAGTGTTTGTTTTCCTGTCTTTCCCTATGGATTTTCTGAAGACTAGTTTCCTGGATTTAAAAAGAAATTTTATTTTTCTTATGACTGGTTTCACAAAAGACACACTACATTTTCCAAAATCTGGTTGCTTATTAATAGAACTGCTTTAAATGTAACTTCAACAGTTAAATACATTTTCATCATAAAAAAGTTATCTGCTGGGATACTCTATGGCAATGAGAAAGGATGAAATCTGGCCATGTGTAGCAACGTGGATGGACCTTGAGGGTGTTATGCTGAGCGAGATAAGTCAGTCAGAGAAGGACAAATATCACATGTTTGCACGTATAGGAGGATTAGGAGGAACTTAATGGAGGACCATGGGAGAGAAGAAGGGGGGTAAATTGTGGGGGAGAGGGAGGGAGGCAAACCATGAGAGACTCTTGAATGCTGAGAACAAACTGGGGGGTGATGGGGGTGGGGGAGAGGAGAAGGGGGGTGATGGGCATGGAGGAGGGCACTTGTTGGGATGAGCACTGGATGTTATATGGAAACCAACTTGACAATAAACTACTTGTAAAATAAAAATAAAAATAAAACTGGAAAAAAAAGTTATCTGTGGTTTTCATAAGTACTTAATTTAACTTGCTATACACATGGCGCCTGGTAATCATTTTGTATCAAAAATAAAGAGTAGGGGTCTGCCTCTGAAATTTGTACATTGATTTGGGGAAAGAAATATCTAGTTGTATCACTGGTAGAAAACTGAAATCCTAAATGGGATTGTGTCCCATGAAAAGGAAAGAATGTGAAAAGAATTTTTTTCTTCTGTTTTTCTCTCTCAGCACACTTGTGTCACAAATTATGGATTTTTATACAACTATCTTATCTCTATTATCGAACAGATTGCAAGTAACATGCTTTTTTAAAAAAATAGTAGTTATTCAAAAGGTGATTGCAAATGAGTGAATAAATCTATTATACTTGAGAAAATAATTCAGAGCTCTGAATTTGTCCTTGATTTACATTGAAATTTTATGGGTAGTGATGCAAATTTATAAACACAACAAAGTTATATTTTATATTTTAAAATTATCTGACCCAATTTATTAATACACGTAATACTTTAATTCTTGCTTAACCACTTGACCTACCACTGTCCACTAGTCTCAATTATTTAATAACTTCAACTAACCGTTAATAAATATGTAAATGGGAAGCGCCCTAACATAATACAGGTATCTTCCTAAGTGCCAATTATATGCCTCAACATTCCCTTCAATTTAAATGTGTTAGTAAGAATCTAATTACACTAGTTTATAGCTGATGGAATTACAGAAGGAGAAGATTTCTCTCCTACATACTTATTAGACCTCAATAAGTATTCCTTTGCAATCTGTTGCTATTCAATTACCAAGTAATAACTGTCTTAATGAATCTAATTGAAATGCTTATTTCAGACTCCTATCTCAAAAAAAAAAAAAAAAAAAAAAAGCCTTCACTTAGAGTGATTCCACTGGAAGGGACCTTGACTTGTTTATCCAGAAAGAAGTTACATCACTGGGAAGAGGTTCACATTTGTGACTGTTCTGGCAGAATTTCAAGGACATTCACATCTCTTTTACCCTATCACAAAACTGAAGCCTCTCCACAAACTTTTGCTACTCAAACCCATGCCTACAAGAACACTCACACAACCACTGGCCTGCATTAATCCTCACCGTGAGAAACTTTGGATTAATTAATAAGAATTAAAATATCAATAGCTAATATATAAACTGTACTTCCTGGTGCCAATGCTGCCTAAACACTTTATACATAGAAACTCATTTAATCTCCAGAAACTCCCTAAGAGGAATATACACTATTATCATACCCATTTAACAGATGAAGAAACAGGATAATTTACTTTTTGGAGAAGGGCACGTTTGCACAGCATGTAGCCTGGTAAAAGGCAGAGATCTCAGGGCAACCCCAGGTCAGCTGCCTTCTGCAGTATAAACTCACAAAAGTTTGACTTGAAACATGTTACATCTTGGTTGATACAGTCTTGTCAGTTAGGAAATTGAGGATTTGAACTCACACAGCATAGATGGGACAGCAAAAATAGCTGCAAAACAAAAAACAACAAAACTTTTTTATCTTTAAAAAAATTTTTGAGACACACAGAGAGAGTGAGTGAGAGAGCTACAGGGAAGGGGGAGGGGTCAGAGAGAGAGGGAGACACAGAATCTGAGGCAGGCTGGAGCTGTCAGCGCGGAGCCCTACGGAGGCTGGAATTCACTGAGCAGTGAGATCATGATCTGAGGCTTAAGGGTGCCCCTAAACTCTTTGAGTTAGGTGTTCTATGTAACACTCCCTGCCCACTCCCTCTGCCCTTTTGTAACTTTTGTTTAGAAGAGCAGCTGTTAAACTCATACATCTCCAGACAATGACAATTTGCTTGATAGAATGTATATGAGGACAGCCCAGAACATACCGTTACGTTTATTTTTTAAAGAAATGTAAATTTTATTGGCCAAAAGTCAGATTGATTCGGGGAACTGCGGGTCACTGACAATTCACGAGTTTTATGCAGATTTTGTACGGCTGCCTCACATATGCCAAATCACCTTTGCAGAACTGGCTGAGCCCCAGATGTGCGAAGCCAAGAGACTCACTGAAAGTCAAGTTGGCCTCAGCTGGGCATGCTCTTTCGCAGATTGTGTCCTCACAGTCATGGAGATGAGCAGACGCCACAGTTCACCTTTGGGACATAGGGTGCATGGACTTTCTTCTACAAAAGAGGTCTTGTGCAGTCAGGTAACAGGACAGTGATGGCAGGGATTTCTGCAAAGTGTATCTATGGAATTTACAAGGATTTTAGATTCAAAAAGAGCTATCTGACAAGAATAAAGCCAACAAATATTTTGCATAAATTATCTAGGTTTGCTTATGACTTGCATGGATGTGGTCTTTATTTGTAGCCTTTGGTTGATGTCAGCAGGGACCAGAGCCCTCGTGTCCAATTATGACTAGCCAGCAAGGGCGTCACTCAGGCTCGTCCCTGTCACACGCTGTCATCTGTACAGTATTCTCATTCTAAACTGCGATGTTTTTCTGCAGATGTTCATGCTGCCCTGTGACAATGCCAGGGACTTTAAGTCTCCTTTAGAATTCACTCGGGAACAGTTTTTAAGGAGCAAAGTTCCTTATATCTACCCAGTTAACATAGTATCAAAACAGAGACTTCTAATAGAGCAGTAATGTCTATGGAAAGGAAAAACCATGATACGAGTAAGTTATTTATTCTCTTGAGGAAGCCCTAAGTTCCTCCAGGTAGCCAAATGAATCATCCCATTTATGTGCCAAGCACTGTACTGGGTTCTCTGACTTAGCCTGTCCAAAAGGCTCCTGTTCTCATCATGAGAAAGAATGCAAGGACAGACACAACACACAGGATAAGCAGTAGATGCAGGAAAGTTTCTTATAGCAAAAGGGCACTCTCATGATGTGAGAGCAGGCAAGCTCCAAAGAGAGCTACATGGGGTTGAAATATTCATTACTTGAGGCAGAGATTTCTTGGAAACAAGGTTTCCTGCTTTTTCTTCCTTATTTGGTCAGGGTTTTCCGGCCACCTTGGTCAACCAACTTGGGCCTGCATGATTTGATCTGGCTTCTGGTGGCTTTATTTTGGAAGGCTGCCAGGATAGGCCTCTGACTTTCCCGATAGCTGGCCATCACTTCCTCCCTGCTGGCCTCCAGGCATCCCTGCTAGAACCTAGCTAACTGCCTCTAACCACAGGATGGAGAAATGAGAGTTTAATTTATTCTGTTCCTTCGTAGACGACCAAAAAAAAAAAAAAAAAAAGCCCAGAATAAAGGTTCATGTAGACATCCAGCAGACAGGGTCTATTCTTTTTCTTTTTATTTTTTTAATAGAATTTATTGTCAAATTGGTTTCCATACAACACCCAGTGCTCATCCCAACAAGTGCCCTTCTCCATGCCCATTCCCCTCTCCCCCTCCCCCGTCTACACTCAGTTTGTTCTCAGTCTTTACGAGTCCCTTATGGTTTGCCTTCATCCCTCTCTGTAACTTTTTTCCCCCTTCCCCTCCCCCATGATTTTCTGCTAAGTTTCTCAAGATCCACATATGAGTGAAAACATCAGATGGGGCCAGTACTATGCAGACAGACTGCTTATGGAGCAAAAGTAAAGAACTGTCAAGAGTTTTTAAAGTCCAAAATGGATTTGAGCAGGGGAGATGACTACTTACATGTATGGAAGGGTCATATGGATTTGAAATATTTTCATTTGAAATTTAAAATATTTTAAATGTGAAATTGCGTAGGTGTATACTATAGTCACGAGCAGTAAATTTAGTAGAGCATGTGGAAATTTTTTTCCACAGGGAATAGATTGTGTAGTATTTACAGAATATATATACTATATACTCTATTCTCAATTGGTTTTTTTCAGGATAGTGGATTGTTCGGTTTTGCATATCTACAGAGGTTAATTAATTAATTAATTGACTGATTAAATTGTGATCATTTTTACTTTGCTGTCACTTTAAGGTGCAATGTCAACAACCTTTGAAGTCTTTGCACCACCCTACCTCCTATTCCCCACCCCTACCTCTCTCTCAACTTCTGCTTTTTCTTGGTTGGCTCTTTAACTCTTCTTTAAAAATATCATAATCAACTTGAGATTCCCTATTTTGGACCCAAAGTTGTGGATGCGGATAGAGTTCCTTGATCTAAACTCTGGGCTTTAAGTTCTTGATGCAAATGGAAAGGAAATAATCCCAGGCTACTCTTGGTGTAAAGAGAGGTTTATAGGATGGAAGACAAGACTGTCTCTCATTCCTTCAACATATAGTTACTGAGTATCACGTATGTTCCAGAGGGTAAAGCCCTGAATGAAATGAAGTCCTGCCTCTTCAGAGCACACATTCTGATTGGATAAGACAAGTAAATACACACCAACAAATTAGAGAGCATCTGATGGTGTGTAAAAGGAATACAAAGTATCCCTTTAGTATCTGATGGAGTATAAAAGGGGAACAAAGTAAAGGTAGAGCTCAGGATGAAGTACTGAGGACTTAGTTCAAGTACCAAGGATTCCTGTAAGAAGACAACACAAATTGAGACCTTACAAGCCATGTAACTTTAAATTACTTACTCTTACTGAATCCCTGGAGGGTTAAATTAGGTTAAAAGTATCCAGCATTTAGTTTATTCTAGGGACAAAGGAGAGAAAAATATATACAAAGTGGTCCCCCAAATAGTAGCTGCTATTACTGCTATTACTGTCATTGACAAAATACTATGTTAGTTAGGATCTGAGGAAGAAACTGACGACACACTCATATTAGGATAATCCGAGTAGAGTCTCACAGAGGAAGAATTTACAAATTGTGGATAGGGTGGGGGGAAACTAGAAGATAACTCCAGTGTATAGGGCCTAGTAAGAGCAGACATGATGATCAACTCTAGACCCCCAGGAGAGAACAGAGTGTAGTCAGTCCCTCAGAGACAGAGAAGGCTATCTGGAGCAGGCAGACTGAGTTAAAACCTTCAGTTTCATAGCCTTGAGAGGTTTAAAGGTATAATTACATGCAGGATTAGGTTAGGAATTGTTGGGGAGAATTACAAAGGTATGCTAGCTATTAGAGTCTGCCACCAATAGGTTCACACCTCAAGAATGGGAAATGACACACACCTGAGATCTGATTGTATGTAGACAATAATAAGGGCGATCAAAGAAGTTCATAGGGAGACCAAGGGGTCTCACGGACTAGACTGCTTCCAGCCAACACAGGAGAGGAATTACCAGAGAAGAGGTGGCTGTGCTTGCCTTGGACAGGATTCACGCATGTGGCAGTGAAAAGTGGTGGGAAAACCCCGCACACGCAGACAATAGGAAGTTTGGTTTGACGGGAGCCCCTGGCACAAGAGGGGGATTTAGATTTATCATTTCTGAGACTCTGCCCAATCTTCAGCCTTTGCCCTTCTCCTTTCCTCTTGCAGCCTACACCTACTCTTTCTGTCTTTCGTTGCCTTGCTCATTTTTCTCATGAGAAAGCTTTGGGTGGAAGGGCAAATGGGAGTGAAGTGGGGCTCCACGCAGCGTCAGATGGCAGGCTATGCCTAGATTTCCCAAGCTCCAGCTCAGCCCTAGTCCAGACTTGACATCACTTAACAGGATGGGAAATGATTGGGACGAGACACAAAACAACTCCAGAATGAAGGCAATTTATTTTATCTCTTTAACTCAATTCCCCTGCTCCCCACCCCCCCCACCCCCGCCATTTTCCAAGTACCTGAATCAGAAAGCACGGGAAAAGAGATTTGAGAGAATGTTAGCTTGTCCTTTGTTTCAAGTCTGCCACTGACACTTTCAGAGGAAAACAGATTCATCACAGCCCCACCAATGTGGACAATTAGGCCAGTACTTGAGTCAGGTGCTTACTTGTGGGTTACAGAACAGTGGCACTTTCTAACGTGCTCTACAATCACCCAGACTAGAGGTTCTTCCTCTCACAAGACAGTGCTGCCCAAGGAAACATGGATAAGTTGTCCTGTACCTACCTTTATACACTTTCTTCCCCCTACCCCCAATCCTCCTCCTCCTGCTGCTTCCTCCTCCTCCTCCTCCTCTTCTTCTTCTTCTTCTCCTTCTTCCTCTTCCTCCTCCTCCTCCTCCTCCTCCTCTTCTTCTTCTTCTTCTTCTTCTTCTTCTTCTTCCTCCTCCTCCTCCTCCTTCTTCTTCTCCTTCTCCTTCTTCTTCTTCCTTTTCTTCTTCTTCTTCTTCTTCTTCTTCTTCTTCTTCTTCTTCTTCTTCTTCTTCTTCCTCTTCTTTGTTTCTTCTCTGCTTCTTCCTCTGGTTTGTTTCCTTATTCACCATGAAGGCCTGATTAAAGTAGAAGCTAAAGTTCAATGTCTTCCCACTGGTTTCTCTAGGTGCTTTCACAATGCTTAGCAATAGGCAGTCACCAAATGCACATTGAATAAATGAATGTTTGCAAAAGGGTACCTAGGTCGAAGAACTATCATAATTACCACACTGTGTCCACTTGAATTGTCATTTATTATCTTTGTTCTTTTCTCCAGTAAGCCTCATCCAACTGGGGAGAGAAACAATACTTTGTTCATCTTTGAATCTCTAGGAACTAGAAGACTATCTATGGTTCATAATAGGCCCTCAATGCATACTTGTTTGAATGAATGAATAACTAACTTAATGAATGAACAATCCTGGCTTCCAAGCTTGATTTAGAAAAATAACCGGAGATGAAAAGGTTCCATCATTGAGGCCATTTTGGCAAAGGTCTTGTATACAAGAGTAAGGAAGTTGGGCTTTATTCCTTATTCTTTTTGCTACAGGCAATGACTGAAGCTTTTTAAGCAATCAATCAGGGAGTAACTAAGTGACCAAGACTATCTACAAAGATCATTCTTATGGTGATGTAAAAGATCAATTGCTGTGGAGCAACATTTAAGCCCCTGTTGATTTCAAAATGGGACAATGGAAATTTCAGTGAACAAAGGACTTTTTAGTTTAACAGGTGTGGCTGCCTTGACTCTATTGTCTAAAGATATTGTCTATTTTTATTGGAAATAACAACACTTTACCCACCTTTCTATTAATGGGAACAAATATACTTTATTCACCTCACATGGTCAAAGAGTGTTGTATGGTTGTGGAAGACAACGGGTCCTCATGAAACAAATGTTAATTAAATATGTTCAATTATTTATCATTTCAAAAAAGTTATAACGTTAGGAGGAACTCCTAAATCCTTAATGGCAACAAGGGTCTCCTCAAACTAATGGAGAGAAATGCTCCTCTTCTCACTTTTTGACATCCCATCCGGGAAAGAGAAGTCTCTGATTCCTGTGGGTCTTTCAAGAGCCAGACAGCAAGTTGCGGGATGTAGTCACTCTAAGATTTGAAAGATTAGACTTGGAGGTGATTTTTTTTGTTTGTTTCTGCCATCTGACTAGCTTGCACCTGATGGTCGTACCTTCACATAGCTTTGGCCAGTCACTTGGGATTTTTCTCAGTGTGACCTGAAATATTTCGGGCTATGGCTGCAAACAGCTCAGATCCATCTACTTATGATCTCTGTGCCTCTAAATCCACACCCAACACCTTTTTGTTAACATATCGTCATAAATATTGATTACTCACTGTGATATGTTATACATGGCTGTCAAGGTTTTACTGCTCCTTCCTTCCAGCAGTGGGGTCTGTCTCCCCTCCTTCCTGAATCTCAACTGGCCTCATGACTTGCTTTGACCCCAAGGAAGTGGCAGACGTGATTTTGTCCAATTTCCAAAAGAGATCTTAGAGCTTCCACTCTCACTCTCTTGGACCTCGACGCCTTGGGGCAAACCCCAGCTCATCTCTTTGAAGGAAAGAGAGCCTGTGGAGTGATAGAGAAACAAAGACCACGTAATATTAGAGGCCCCGCCATCCCGGACATACTAGCTGAGGCCCATGGTATGTGAGGTCATCAAGGACCAGCCAGCATCCTAGTCAGCTCTACAAACTGACTGCAAATACATGAATGAGACCCACTCCCCCACGTGGAGCAGAGGTGAGCTGTCCTCACTGAGCCAACTGCCAATGTGCAGGACGGTGAGAAATAAATGGTTATTGTTGTCAGTCAATTTTGGAGTATTGTGGTAGACGGAATTCTAAAGATGCCTTCCTGCCAAGATTTCTCTTCTCTTGTTACTCAGTCAAATACTAAAGTAGGTACTGCTGTGAACAGAGTTTTCAATATAATTAAAGCCAAGTCAGCTGACCCGGTGATACGGCCCTGACATGATCATTTAAAACGCTGAAATGAACGCTTTTAAAAGCAGCACATTTTTCTCTGACTTGTTACAGAAGGGTACCTCATAGAGCTTCAAAGAATGGGGGGTTGTTGTGCCTTTGGTGGTTCGCAGATAGAAGGGGTCACATGACAAGAAATATGGGAGCCTCCAGAAGCTCAGGGCAGCGTCAGCTGCTGGCTCACAAGCGAGCTGGGATCTCAGTCATACAACAATAAGAAATGGAATTCTGCAGGGCCTAAAGAGAGTTGAAAGCAGATTCTTCTCCAGGACATCCACATAAGAGCCTTGTTTAGCCAATACCTTGATTTCAGCCTTGGGAGACCCTGAGCAGAGAACCCAGTCCAGCCTGCCCACATTATCTTTGATCTATAGTGCAGTGTGCTAATAAGTCTCTATGTTTGTGCTTATTTGTTATGCAACAGTAGAACATTTATACAGTTTATTTTATGATCCTAGATGACGAATATATGCACTAACATTTTTTTTACAGCACATGGAAAGACACAACACAAAGTCAGGGATTTCTATTCTGGCTGTACATTGAACTCTTGTGGAAAGCACTTCAAAAATATTAATGCCTGGGCCTACCCCAGAGATGCTGATTTAATTGATTTAATTGTTCTGGGATGTGGCCCAGGCATGGGTATTTTTGAAAAGCTCCCCAGGTGATTCTAACATCCAGCTAGACTTGAAAACCACCAAGATAGAACAAAATATATATGGACAGAGAGATGGGAGAGGAAAATTGTCACCCCGTCAGCCCCCATCACCCTCTACACTGAGATAACCAGCTTAAGAGCATGCTGGTGACTAATATTCTACTATGAATTCCAATACGTGGGTTTCTTCCCCGTACCTGGCAATTCACAGACACTGGCAGGGTGTTCTACAGTTCACCTCAATTCTCACGCTACCTACTTGAAGCTAGCGCCGGATTCCACAGGTTAAGTGGATTCCACAGGTCCTACAAGACTGCTCCCCATCCCTCTACTTCAGATGCCAGTTACAAGTTCACGTTGTTACCTGTGCTTCTGACTAACTGGCTATAGTTTGGAGATTTGAACAACCCTCCTTCTTGGATTCAATGAATTCACTAGAGTGGCTTATAATTCAGAGAAACATTTTACTTAGTAGGCTATGAGTTTCTTATAAAAGGGTTTAACTCGGGAACAGCGAGGGGAAAGAGATGCACAGGGCAAAGTCTGGGGAAAGGATTTCCACCCTCTCCAGACATGCCACTCTCCCTGTACCTCCACATCTTAACCAACCTGGAAGTTCTCTGAACTCCCCACCTTATCAAATTTTTATAGAAAATGGGTTACATTAGCAAAATTGACCTGATAATCAACCATTGGCCATTAGTGCAACCAATAGCCCCTCTCCCCTACCTAGAAACCCTGCTGTAGGGCACCATGGAAAGATCTAACTCTCTAATCATGGTTGACTCCACTGGCAGCAGATTCCCATTCTTAGATTCTAGGGCTTTCCTACAGCTGCCTCATTAGCGTTAAAAAAAGACATCTTTATCTTTCTCATCACTGGCAATTCCTAGGGTTTCAGGAGCTCTGTGCCAGGAGTTGGATGACCACATACATATTTCTTATTAAAAATCACAGTATTACAATGCTTCTGTCACTTAGAGTATTTTCAGCAATGGGACAAGAAGAACATTAATCTTTCCCTTAATAGCAAATCCAGATACAAGGGGCTTTAAAGTTGACTGGTTCAGGAGCTCTACACAGCCATCAAGGACCTAAGGGCTTTCCATCTTGTCAGTCTGCCATTTGTAGCATGTGGGCTTTCTTCTAATTTGCCTTTATAGTACCAACATGGTGGCTACTGACCCATGGAATGTATGTAATGCCATCATCCAAAGGGATGAAGTTTCTCCTCATGTAGTCTCTGTTAGGAGACTAGGAACCCAAAGCTTTCCCATGGTTTCTCTCAGGTTCTATTGGCCCGAATTGGGTTATACTCACGTCTTCACTGTAAGAGAGAAGAGAAAAGAAGTAGTTGACATTTTTAGTTTCTACAGTGGGAGGTGAGTGGGCTCTTGCAGCAAGTTAGAAGCAGGGGAAGGTGGGTGGATAGTTACTGGGTAGATTAACAACTGTGTCAATTCTTTCACACATCTCCTTATGCTCACATAAAAACATTTATTTATGTTTGCATATATAGATACACACACATGAATGGGATTATATCATAGATGTTCTTCACTGTGGTCATTCTCCCTCTCACATTGTGCTATTATTATTATAGTTTTGACTCGCTGCACATAACCCCAGTAACAAATGTTCACACCTATCCTTCAGTGCTTTTCTCTGGGCTTATAGAAAGCATTAAAAAATGCATAGAGTTATGTGACCGAAGTGGGGGGTGTCATTTATTTAACAAAATAGGATCATGTCGCACATTATGGCAATTTTTATCAAGTCCAGTACATATACGTAGGTATCTTGCTTTCTAATCGCTACATGTTACCCATCAGTGCTCAACTTTTCCCTGTTTCCTCTGATTCAACTGTCCACTTCCTTCAGCTTTAGTCAAACAGCCCAGTGAAGACTGAGCATGGAGCTCTCTAGCCTAACTCCTACTTTGTTGTTCGGGATGTTGGGGCAACAGTATTATGAAGCCAAATGTTCTTGAAGTATTCCTCTGGCTTCAACTAGCTCTCATTAACTAACTTTATCCAAATAACTGCTCACAAGCAGAGAAGTTTTCTGGGTCTCCTGCCATCAATTTTGTCCTTCCTAAGCTTCTAGAAGCTGCGTTCTCTCCTAGGGGAATATAAGACCTTGGGATGAATTTTTGCATTTCTAAACATGCCACATTTTCCCAGGACTTTTGCTGCCCGAATAGTCGAAGTTCCCTATTGCACACAGCAGAGGAATTTGTTCTTTTCGGACTCTTTCCCTTCTTTTCCCATGTTTACTCCAACAGAGAATTTTTCCACAAAGCTCTAAAATTCAACTGTTCTGCCAAGGATTTTTGTTTTGTTTTATTGTTGTTTGTTTTTAGAAGCTATGGGTTTTCTGTTATTTTTTAGTTAGATGTGAATGAAACAAAACAGTTGTTAGACAAATTTATATAGGAGATGTGTTATAGATTTCTGTCAAACACAGTTAGCCTGTATCTTTTATATGTTTCTTCTGAACCATTCCCTCAATATATTGGTGTCTGAGAAGAGAAGAAGTAAAAGACTGATCACTGGAAAAGACATAACACATTCAAAAAAGATTACGGCAAAATTGTGGTATCTGGACACCTTCAGTTCAGGCATATGGCTTTGTCATATTGGGGCCTGACCAGATTCTAATCAAATGTGAATGATGCTGAGAGCGGCAGGGAGTCTAGAAAAGTTGTAACTGATGTGTTTTCAATGTGCCCAAGCCAACTATTTTTAGATATTGGGAATTGAGAAATTAAAATTATTCACTTGGGGTGATTTCACATGTAAAGATGGGAAAAGTACTCTCTTGAGAGACATCTCTTAACTCCCTGGTAGTAGGTAACCAGTCTAAAACCAAGAGACAAGTCCAGGTATGTGGTTAATTAAAATGTTTTTCATACAGAGGGTAATTTTCTTTATAGTGGCTTCATTCTTCCTTTTATATCCTAAGCTTTTCAGAGAACAAGAAATTGAATTGTCTTGGTAATTGACAATCTTTATGCAAGTTAGAACAGTGGAAACACCAATAAAAATATAATAATACAAATCGTTTATCAACAGGGAAATGCAAACCAAAAGCACAATGAGATATCACTTTACACCTGCTAAAATGGCTAGAATCAAAGACAAGAAAAAACAAGTGCTGGTAAGGCTGTGGTGAAAAAGGAATCCTTATGCACTGTTGGTAGGAATGCAAGCTGAAGAAAACAATATAAAGGCTCCTTAAAAAATTAAAAATAGAATTACCATATGATCCAGTAATTCCACTACTAAGTATTCCCCCCCCAAAAGAAAACACTAATTTGAAAAGACATATTCACCCTTGTGTTTATTGCAACATTATTTATAATAGCCAAGATACGGGAGCAACACAAGTGTCTATGGATAGATGAATGGATAAAGAAATTGTGGTATAATGTATATAATATTTTATATATATATAATAGAATTTTACTCAGCCATAAAAAAGAATGAAATCTTGCCATTTGCAACAAATGGATGGAGCTAGAGAGTATTATGCTAACCGTAATAAGTCAGAAAAAGACAAATACCGTGATTTCACTCATGTGGAATTTAAGAAACAAGCAAAAAAAAATAAATGAATGATAAAAGAGACAAACAAAGAAACAAAAACCATACTCTTAAACACACAAAACAAATTGGTGGCCTCCAAAGGGAAGGTAAATGGGGGGATGAGGGAAATAGGTGAAGGGGATTGAGTACCTTTATCATGATGAACACTGAGTAATGTATAGAATTGTTGAGTCGCTATATAATACACTTGTAACTAATGTAATGCTGCATGTTAATTATTCTTCAATTAACAACAAAAAAAATATGATTATATACAGCTAAGCTCCTGAATTCCAATTTGGCTGGCTATCCTGGTTAAGATGATCCAAACACCTTTAAGCTCTGTGATCCACTGCTTGGATAGATAGGAAGAGCCAAGTCCCTGCTTCAAAGAGAGAGCTTGTTAAACTAAGAAAATCGAGTTTTTAAAAAAGTTTTATTTATTTATGGAAGCTCTATACCCAATGTGGCACTCTAACCCATGACACCTGAGATTGAGTCTCACGCTCCTCCAACAGAGCCAGTCAGGTGCTCTAATATTTATTTTTTTAGTGTTTATTTATTTTTGAGAAAGAGAGAGAGACAAGGTGTGAGCAGGGGAGGGGCAGAAAAAGAGGGAGACACAGAATCCGAGGCAGGCTCCAGGCTCTAAGCTGTCAGCAACGAGCTGACTCAGGGCTCAGACTCATGAGCTGTGACGTCATGACCTGAGCTGAAGTCTGACGCTTAACCAACTGAGCCATCCTGGTGCCCCTAAGATACATTTTTTTCCCCAAAAAGTAGAGGGAAGGGAGGAAACTCAGGGACTTTTGGATGAAGGTGTGGCTTTCCTGATAGCCTTAAGAAGCATGCTGTCATAGAGGAGAGCATTTTGCTCAACTAATTATTTCATATTTTCACAAGTGATCAGTACTGTAACAATCTCATTGTCCTCAGAGCTACCTGCTCTCCATTCATCAGTTTCCTTGCTTTTGTTATCCTGGTGGCCAGGGACAAGAAGGCAAAGGAGAAGATGGTGCTTTACGGGGTTTTGTGTCCTTGCTCTTTGAGGTGACTCAGCTTCTCCATTCTGGACTCCTGCTCCAGGCGCTGGGCCTGCTCAGCCACTGCAGCCCCCGCTAATCTGCCACAGTCACGGTTCTGTCTCTTGGAAGCCTCTTTTACTTCCACCTTTCAGTGCTTTCAAAATCTCTGTATATCATCAGTTCAGTCTTAGCAACTCCCACTAAAAAGAAATATAAATACTGTGTACACAACTTTAGAAACCAAAGGACATGAAGGTCTATTGTAATCACAAACCTATCCCTTGTGGCTAAATTATACCTTCTAGGAGTTTGGTTTTGGCCACTAGTAGATTTCATCTCTTCTTGAGATCAGATAAACAAAGTCATAATTTGTTTCCAAGGTTTTTTTCTTTTTTAGAATCAAACTTAGAGAAACGTTTTAGAAATATATGTTTGAGTGAAGCTACATTTCAAAAAAGACATGTCAGTTTTATTGATTATAACCAGTTTTTAGTATTTTTGTGTGTTTCTTATTTGTTTGTTTGTTTATTTGTTTATATGTTTATTTTTTAGAGAGAAAGAGTGAGCAAGGGGGCAGAGGCAGAGAGAGAGGGGGAGACACAGAACTTGAAATGGGCTCCAGGCTCTGAGCTGTCAGCACAGAGCTGGACACCAGGCTCAAACTCATGAACCGTGAGATCATGACCTGAGCTGAAGTCAGACGCTTAACTGACTGAGCCACGCAGGTGCATGTTTCTTTCTAGACTCCATTCCATGTATGTTTCTTTCTAGACTCCATTCCATATGTGTATATTTACATTTAAAATGATTTGAATTCTATTGCATTCTTCTGTTTGGCATTTTGCTATCTTCATTAAATAGGCTTCTAATAAATATTCCTGTAAATGAAGCAAACATCAAGAGTTCAACTGTTTCTACCTCTCTGGATATGGGTTGTGAAGGTAATTGGAAATAATCTCTGAGTAAGTCCTGGCAATCAGATGAACTTATGGAAGGGTAGCCTTAACTGAAGAGACCATCATCAAGTCAGGTTGAATCTAAAATTTTGAATTCAGTTTTATGAGTTGCTGTAGGTATGTAAAGACCAACAAACATCTAGTTGCCTGGGTCAGCAAATGGTTCTATGTTTCACCCTGAGATGTTATTGAGCTTTGGAGCCTAACTGAAATCCCAAATGTCCAGTAGCACTGGAGGCTCTCACATTTGCGAAAGCACTCATGGGTTCCACTTCCCCAAACCCATGGAATTCTCCTTCAGGATGTTTAAAGAATTCTATAATCCTTTTATTTGGGAACCTGAGTCTACAAATCCTAGGAAGGGGGTATATGCATTTACTGTGCTTATTAGCATTAACAGTTGCAAATGTCTGGCAAGGTCGTGCTACCTGACTCAGGATAAAATCCTGGAGCCGTCGTTAAATTTGGTCCTTCAATAGACATTTTCTATTTGCTTCCTCTATGCCTAATGGAGGGTCAGGCAGCTCAGATCAACAGGAAACCTTCTCCTTGAAGATAAAGTCTCACTCCTATAGCTCCCCCAACTAGAAGAAGCAGTCAAAAAATTACAACCATATTTAACTCCCAATATGTAACCCCAGCTCAATCTGAAGAAATTCCAAAATAAGAAATAAAACAAATGCTCCCTTGAGACACTGACGGTGCACAGATGTAGATCTGGCAGGATGCCTAGAAACTTAGATGGGTACAATTTGGGCACATCAGGTTGGTTTCTTTTAACATCTCTGCATTCATCCTCTTTGGTTGCTTTCAGCCTACACTGTGTCAACTCAATCCATGGATTTTTTTCCCAAATAATTGACTTGGCGTGTTCATTACAATGGCCCAGCATGTGACTGATTCACTGAACGTTTCATTTTTCACTGGATGTTTGGCACGTACTCCTGGATACTGTAATTATTCTACCTTTTTTATTTTGCCTCACTATACATGAAGTATTGGAGAGAGGCCATCCTTTCTGATTGAACACTGATATTCCCTTTCAGCCCTTTCATGGAGAGTGTTGGTTTGTGTACAGGGTATGAGTGTGAGAATATGCGAATTAGTCCTGACTTGTGAATTGGCTGTCATCTATGTTTTCATAGTTGTCAGCTCTGTTCACCTCAATTGCTATGCCTTGAAAATGGGAATGACAAATCTTGTCCCTTTTCAACTGCACAGGGCTCAAAAGCACCCAGAAAACCCAAAAGAAGCCTGTTCTCCCAAACCAAATGCTGACTCTCTCACAAGTACCAATGGATGGGCTCACTATAGTTTATAAATAAGAAAAAAAAAAAAACCCTCACATCCTCCAACTAGATCTGTGATGGGGTGATCAATTGTGAGCGCAGCTCACTGGGAAGCACAAGGGTCAATATACAAAAAGCACAAGGTGTGTCTCATCTTTTAATCAGAGTCCAATGCCCCTTGGGATTGCAAGGTTCAGAGCAGCAGGCTGACCTCTAATAGTTGTGGCAGCAGCATCAGTAGGCTTCTTGACCAGTGCTGCCCAATATAGCATCTCAGTGGCACTGGCTATATTCCACACTCTCAGAAGTCTTACATTGCATGTTAGTGGCTACCATATTGGGCAGCACCTATACAGAACATCTCCACCAGCACAGAGAGTTCCACTGGACGTGGCTGCTTGACACTGACAAATCTTTCCTTCCACCACTACACTAACTGGCTCCAAGTCTATATTTATAGCAGCATCACCTGGTTCCATCTCCTACAAATGAAGAATCGTCCTAAGCAACAGTGCTTAGGTAACCAAGGCCATGATTTTATACTTTCCTTCATTCGGTGTAAGACGCTAAGACAAACCAAAGGGCATGCTACAAAGAGATTTATCAACCACTAATCAATACCTAATTTTAAAAAAGAATGATATCATGGGCCAGGGTCTAGAAATATTCTATTTTCTTTTATATGTGAATCCCAATTGATTCATGGTCTGAATATCCAGGATTTGACTGCTCCCCACCCTATCCTCTCACCTCCCCCATTCCTCTGTGAATTAAAGATTGATTTTACTATAGGTCCATTTCCTTTTTGTTTATGGTATCACATCTATTTGATAAAGAATGCAACATTGGCAGAGATTTAAGTGTTTTGCATGTTATATATGCAAAAAGGGTAAACGTCAACTATAGATCCAAGTTAAATGGCTTAAAGTGCATTGTTTATCATGCCTTATTTTATTGCTAATCTCACATATATCTCACATCTAACAGGAAACAGGCCTCACACATCCATAAAAAGACTACAAACCAAGCTATTGAAAGAGTAATATTTAAACATAGCATTCATAAAATACGTAATGGAATTGTAGAGTTGACAGATACTATAGAACTGTCAACAAAATGGATGCTGAACCATCTCCTTTCAAAATTGAGAAAACTGAAATCAAGAGCTGTGCAGTACCACCAAGTTATTTGCTGAGAGGTGGAGTCAGGATTAGAACCCAGCTTCCACACGTGGCACCAGGGCTATTTTGGATACCTCCTTTGTTGCTCTGCTCTGATCAAGGGCACGAGAAAGATGAGCTGGGAGGGCAAGGTAGTACAATGGCTGCTCTCCGAGGGCAGGAAGGCGAGTCCTCCAGGCACCTGGCTAGCACCTAGGCCACAGAAGGCCCCACTATGGGAGACACGTGCATGTGAGACCGTTTCTTCTTAGCCTACACAGGCATTCTCAAGTGTGAACCTTGCCTTCAAAAGTGCCATTTCCCAGAGTAACCTAAATGCCAATCTATGGGATTTCTGGAACCAGAGTACAGGTGGTCTGTCCTGGTTAGTTTAGTTTTTGAGAGTGCCTTTACTATGTCTTATGAAAAGCTCCAAGTTCTGGAATCCCACTTCTCTCAAATGGCATCTAAGCATTTATCTTGAGGATTCATAGATGCGGTTTTAGGGGCCTGTAAATCCCCTGAAAGGGCAAATGAAATTCAGCTCCCAGTCTATAGTATTCATTAGATTATCAAAGATATCCGTGTTTGCAAAAGGCCAAGAAAGATCTGCTCTAAAGGGGGAGGAGAAAGATGCACGTTGTAGAAGGAAAAAAAAAAATCACTGAACCCGGCAAACAACAGGATGACCAAAAGGTATAGTAAACACCAATTTAATAGGAACAGGCAATGTGAATGAAAAAGAGAATCCGAAGCTCAAGAAGCCCAGGAAGAAACAAGGTTGAAAATACAATTCCCTTGTCTCTTCCCTCCTTCATTTGTCCAAGAGCGGAGGCATAAACCAACTTCCGCAAGTGAGTGGAGTGGGAAAACACCTTCCTCTTCTTTTCCAGCACTGCAAGGGTGTAGAGGTTGACCCAGACTTCCCGCAATGGTGTGTGTGTGGGGGGGTCAGGGTGCCAAGGCAGGCTCCATGACCTGCGGCACCGCTCTGCTGCCTACCAGCCGTCAAAAGGGGCAAGTCGCCCTCCCACCTACTTTTCCTCACATGGGAAGATCCTTGCAGCCCCTTCCTCACATCTCTGGATGACAGCGAGCCACCATAGGAGTGAAAAAGGACCCCGGATACCACTGAACTAATATTAAAATACAGCCTCCAAGTTAGATGAGATCATGAAAGAGAGCAAAGCCCTAGACAGGACTACGGCGGCTCCTGCTTCTGGGGCTCTTGGAGAAAACCTGGCCCGGGAGGAGGTAGAGATGGGCTTCATTCAGTCAGGAGCAGCAGCTGGAAGCAAGAGCATAGAGATTGCTACAAACACTCCCATGGTCTCTCCCAGAAATTTCGTGACACACTCAACACCCACCAGAGGCCATGACAGTGGCCGCCAACTCGTTCCGTGCCGAGCAAAGGAGCAAATGGATTCACGGTTTTATCTTCCATTTCAATATGAAGGGAGCGTATCTCTTAATATATTCTATTCAATGAAAACAATGGAATTGAGAAATGCCAAATACCAAACAGCAAGAAATGTTCCTAGGAACCTGGTCTGTCAGCTATAATTTTGGACTAAAACGATATTAAAATTTTCACGTGGGACTCCAAATCATGAATTTAGAAAATGTCTGCTGAACTAGATATACAGACGAGGTGAGTCACTGGTACGTCTGCCTCATGCCTTTGACTGCTGATCAGCATAATTCATCTGGCATTCGGACTCGTTTCTCAGTTTTTCAGTATCAGCTTTCCACGAAGACAATGGTGGTCTAACCCTGACCAAATAGCAAACATTCCAGAAAAGAATATTCTGGTACATTTTAAAAAAACTCTCACTGGTGTTGATGGACTATAAAATATTTTTAAAACATGGTTAAGCCATAAACCTCTTCAATACCAAGAGGCAGGGTATAATGATTTGTATATTTTATTTTGACTTTACATGCGGTGTTAAAAACCCAAAGTACATATTATTTACACATCCACAATACAAGTTTACAAGATATCTATACATGTTAAAGTACTCTATAAAACAGTATAGAGCCACTTCACTTTAGGGTTACTTTTTATGCCGTACCATTAAAAAAGATACAATCTGTGTTTACCTTTGCACAAATGGATAAAGCATTTAAAAATTAAATTAACAGGATAGAGACTAGATTTTATGTTAGAAATTTCAACATAAATACTGATTGAACTCACATTACAAACTACAAGGCAGCACAATGTTACAAAATGTTATCTGGGTTCACATAGAGTTACTGCTCCATTTTCCGCACGCAGGGATTAATATCGGTAAGGTGAATTCAAACGTGTTTGTTGGCGGTGGACTGAGTAGTGTTTATCGTTGGTTGGTTTAATTTATGATTAATCTGTAATATTTTAGTTGCAAAGCTGAAGTGTTTCGAGAACAGAAGTTCTAGCTTTTGAGCTTCCAGAGATCTCAGGGAATCACATTCTTTAGAAAGCAATATTCTCAAAGGAAAAGAATAACTCTATCCGTACTCTATACTCTGTATAAAAATGCTCTGGTCTTCTGCAACCCATCCTCCCCCAAGTCATATGTATCATCAGTGTTATCACAAGAAATCAGTTGAACTTATTTGTCTGACTTAAGTCAGGAGCATTCCTCTGCCTCGATACTTTCTAGATTAGGTTCAATAAACCATGGTGTGGTGTGCAGCATATTAACTGCATCAGGATCGCACATAATCAGCTGTAAGTGGCTTCTGCAAAAACTACCGATAAATGACTCAATGGTTTCCGCAGGTGTCACATTACCTGAGAAACCTCATTTGACTTCACATTATCACTGTTTCATCCTTAGGAAAGCAGGAGTGGAATGTTTGTCATGGCAAAGGACGTAATGCTGCTATTTGGGCGGACTGTTTCACAATTAATTGTTCTAGGTTGTTTTAACAATTTTTTTAAAAGTCTTTTCAGGTGCTGGTTGAAAAACATTTACAACTGGCACTCGGCAAATGATGTGCTATACTGAAAACACTTGACATATTTTAGTACTTCTATCATTCTCATGAATAAGGCACAAAATGCACAGATTCAGGTAAACTCACATGTAATATTTACAGTATATTGTCATTACCTGCATGACTTCAAAGAAAACTCTCATATAACACAACATAGACAACATGATTGCACCACTGTTCGGTTTTCATAGACTCTCTCTCTTAGGCCAATTATAATCGCTTTCACACTTCCTTCCTTTGTCTTCTGTTTTGTTCATTTATCTTGGGGGTAGGAGGAGTTAAACGAAGAGAAATTATACTACATGGGAGAAACCAAACAACATCAAAATAAAACCTTATTAGTGTGTCCAAGGTTAAATACAGTGAGTCAGGCTTGGATTCACAGTGGACAGGTAAATTTTACTACTGAATACTGGTGGATAAATCAAGGATCCCTCTTTACATCTCTATCTCCTTAAGCTGGCAAGACTGTAATAGAAGTTTTAATGAATAGCAGCACAAAATTACTTAGAACTCTTACATTCTGGCATTGGGGACCATATAAGTCAAGTTAATCATTCTGATGGTCAGATCAGCCTTGATTTTATTTCTTTCTCAAAGCCGAACCCAATGGACTGCTGTGGGAAGAAGTTATTGTCTCTTGTTCAGTCATGCGCAATGTAAACAAGTCCATAGCACAAAAGATGCAATGGGCACCAGAACAAATCCTCGTGGGTACAGAACACGCACACACACACGCACACACACGCACACGCACACAATGCAGGCACACACACAGGCACACACGCACACACACGCAACACAGTTCATTGGTGGCACGGAAAAAAATGCCACCCATTGAAAAAAATGCTACAGTTTGGGTCAAAGACTGGAGTTTTAGCAAATTGTTTGGTAATCTACAAGTTCATTTCTTTGAGACATTACCATTGTTTTTTGACATTTGTGCAAGAGGCAAGGTGAATGCATACAATTAAAATGTTCACATTTAATGGGAAGACCACACATCATGGTAGTCTAAGTTGAACCCATTTTCAAGTATTTGCTCACAGATTTCTTCTGAGTACTGTATCAGCTCTCTATACTGGTAAGGTAGCCCCCGGGAGCTACACATCTCTTTAGCTTCAAACAAAAGAAATGGAATGACCAGCACCTTCCTTTGTTTTCAGGTAAGTACACAGAAGCTTTGCTGTAGTAGCTACATGTGGCAAGTTCTGATGTTGCCAAAGTTAGAACGAGTTTCTTTGGCCACTTGGTTCTCTTAAAATACAAGGGAGTCTCTTGTCTTAAGGGACCCTTACAACATCATCCTCTCAACAACACGGACAGGATAAAGCCACACGGAGGACAGCACACACTTGAGGCCTAGTAAGTGTATTTGTTCAGTGGTCTGACAGACGTGGTTTGAGGAACAAATGAAGGCTTTGGTGGCACATCAGGTTTTAAGGACGGTGTCCTCTTTAGTCCCGTCCTAGGAAGGGTGCCATTACTGGTATAGCTGCTCTGTCTGGAGAGGGAAGGCTGCAGATGAACACTCACTGGCGTCCCCTGAATATAGTCAACCTTTGCCCCCGTGGGGGTGGGCATGTACCCTCCACGGTTCATACTCGGCTGTCTAGATAACAAAACACCATTCGGTGAGTTTAAGTTTTTAGGCATAGCAGATATAGAGTGCCTCTGGGAGGAATTTTTGTGATAACCCCTTTGTCTTTCCAGAGAAGTCATTGGGACTCCAGGAGTGGTGGGGACATCCACTCGCTTGGTTGGGCTGTTTCTGGGGAGAGTTGAAGGAGGAGAGTACAGTGATGCCTCCCGGTTAGGGACCTTGGGTGGGACCTCAGACATAGGCCCCACAGGATCCAGCATTAGGGTCTGGTGGGCCATCTGGATATCTCCCATGATGGCTTTAGGGTTGCTATTTGGGTCATTTAGATGCTTTAGGAGATCATTGAGGGTATTTCTGGAATCC
The DNA here is from genome assembly GCA_017311185.1 of Proteles cristata cristata. Taxonomy (NCBI): domain Eukaryota; kingdom Metazoa; phylum Chordata; class Mammalia; order Carnivora; family Hyaenidae; genus Proteles; species Proteles cristata. The sequence goes on along the minus strand of JAESUZ010005330.1, from coordinate 1,112,796 downwards.
ACAGAACGCCGGTGATCTCTCTTACTAGATGACTTTGTAAGCGGATGGTCAATGTTTTGAAGCTTCTTTTCAGCTTTGTGAGCATTGGAGTTTGAGAAGGACGTGTTGTAGTCATGAGTAGCATTAGGAAGAACAATGGCACTGGGAATATGCCCATGACTTAATGGGGAGTGGGGTGGTGGACTAGAAGGAAAAAACTGGGGGGTATCTTTCCTCGAAGCCCCGTGGCCGTGGGCCTTGTCCGAGTGGCTCTTCATGGCCTGCAGGGTCTTCTGGTGAAGCACAGGTGTAGACTCAGGCGTCGGGAGGGCAGCCAGTTCGGGAGGTTGGCCCCGATGGTCCATTACCATGGATTTAGTATCTCCACTGGGTGGCAGCTCTTTCCGACTGGTCAACAGGTTACTGTACAATTTGGGAGAATCGATATTCTGTTGATATTCCTTGACCGGGCTGTCAAAGAGGCCATTCAGTTTGGCAAAACTTCCACTGGAGTCTGTGCACGACTGGGCAGATTCTGCGTCTTTATGAATCTTTCTGTTTTTCCGAACGAACATGTCGCGATAGCAGTATACTGCCACCCCTGCAATGAACGCACCCAACACAAAAGCAGCAAAGACACAGGTGATGAGGACATTCATGTGCACCATCTGGTTGGATTCCCCAGACTGGACTTCCCAGCGCACACCTGCAACAGACACACAAGAAAAGAGTCTGAGTGAGGGGCTTCTTTGTGACAATATCAGCCAGCAAACGGCTTCTTGTGAACCATCACTACCTTCACACGGTCCTTATGCTTAGCTTGGAGGGTCAGGAAGACTCTAAAAGTCCACATATATATTTTTCTTTAATCACGATCGGATCCCAGAGACATATAGGATTACTGCAAATGCCAGGATAACTCTGATTTCCCACTGATCTGTACGTGCCTGTCTTTTCCCCCCCAAATCCTTGTAAGTAGTACTAACTTCCAAAACTCCAAGGTTTCTTTTCTTTTCTTTTTTTTTTGGCCTAAAAATTAAGAGTTAGAAAGTATATATTTTCTAAATGGCCAATGTTAAACTCAAGAAATGTTGCATCTCATGATTTTCTCCTAATTCACAAATCAGGATTAAAGGGCAACTGCTGGAATTAGGAAAACGTATGGATCGGCATAAATGTAACTTATGTTGAAATAATGACACTAATATATTGATGCTATCTTAACTAGAATAAAGACACACAATTGGTTCACAAACTAAAAGCACCTGCTTGGTCACTGTTATCTAAAATATGGACTTTCATGTTTACTTTGATCATTTTTTTCATTCCACCTTGAGGTGAAGTAGTCTTGAATTGCCTGTTATGAAAGAAATCCAGACAGTCTAACAAAGTTTAATATGTATCAGTTAAGTAATATTATCCAATTGTCTTGAGCTATTTAAGAAATATTTAAGTTAGACTAGAAGAAGAGTGAATTAGTTTATAATTATTGGGATTTTTAATGCAACCACAGACATCTAACAGTCAATCCAGGAAATGTTAGTTTAAGAGGTATCCAAGTCTGTTACATGCTAGAAGCAGAGTTATCCCAGTATAAGATAAGTCAGAGGAATTCTGAAGGTTCTGTTGCTTTAGGTTAGTACTAAGGCCTTTGGACATTAGTTGTTTTTAATCAATGTTCGGGATTATGGCATTCAATGTCACTGGAAAAGACAAAGAAATGAAGAAAGAAATGCTATTACTAAAGAAAATAAAACAGAAAGAATGATATAAAATTGCTTACAATGAAAACATACAAAACCCAAATCAACAGACGTAAATCATAAATGACAATGCACTGGCATAAAAACTGATTGGAAACCTGATACCACAGTTTACTAAGCACCAAAGAATAGATGCCCCCCAGAGTAGAGATGTCTAATAAGCTACCGTGTACAGGCAACTATTGTATAACTGCTTCTATTAAGGGCAGAAAGTGATAGTTATGGACAAGTGCTCTGTTAGGTCTTCTTGCTTGTAAGAAATTAGTAAGTTCAAGCAACTTACTAATACCTCGCATATCCTTTTCATATTGCATTTGGAATCGAAGTTAAACAGAAGGCTGGGGAAGGCTTTTAGGCAAAACATCTGATATCAGGATATTTGCAATTAATGAGTTTTGTGTTTTGATGGTGTTGGGGTGGCCCTAGAAATTCTCTGACATTGAGCAGACTCTCAGTGTCTTCAGACAGAAACCAACACAGATGCGACTGTCTGAGTGGCTACGTCATCACCTCTTTCTTTCACAGCTTCCCACCTCTTTCATCTGTTAAGGAATGCACTCCGATACAAGCACAGAAAGCAGGAAAGAAAGTGGCCAGTGGAGGTGGCGTGAACAGCAGCAGGGCTCTGTTTCAGTCCACCTCCGGGAAACCCTAAGTCCACCAGCTCCTTAGAGATATCAGGAATCAGGTTTCCACTCAGCGAGAGATGAGTTCCCTAATGAGGCCTTACCCTTTGGGATACCTGATAAAGGATCAGTAAAATCAGAAGTGTTTGGGTCATCTTGAACTACAAATTTCCGGGAGCTCGTCAGTTTAGGTTTCCAGGGATCAATCACTTTAGGTGTGATTTCTGGGATACTTGCCATTGTGGTAACAGATGATGAAGATACCTCCATGTCTGTGGTGGCAAACAGATTTTTATTAACGTGGGTAGATTTTTTTTTTTCTGATCGATCTGTTGCATTTTAAAGTTAAGTTTAAGCCAATTTTATGAGAAATCCTGTTCTATGATTTCATAAATACACATCCAAAGAGACTACACCAAATTGCTCTCTTGCAAGAGAAAAAAAACTAAAAATTAACAAAAAAAGATGTATTAAGCAGATTTCAAAATTAAAGACATTCAAAACACTCCTACTGAAGCCCCTCTGGTGATTAATGACCCTCACGGAACGGGTAATACAAATCCCAGAGATTAATTGCTTTGTTCTCGTCATTTTGTGAGACTTCATCATTTCCTTTCTTTTTGTACGTATGTTTAAAAGGATTTCCATGGATGGTTGGGGACTGTATCCTTCACTGGGGAACCTACAGTGTAACTTCATCAGGAAACACCTGGTTACATTCATGTCAACGCTTGGTTTTTGACCTGATAAAGCAGGTTGCTCTGCTTTAGCACGGACTTCCCGTCCCTCTGTGCACTGAGGCCTCACGCCATCCATGGTAAAGCACCGAAGCAGGGATGAACCTTGCCTGTACCTTTCAAAATGCTGGGGGAATTTATTCCAAAGAATTAGCAGCAACTCACGCAAAAGAAATGGCATTTATAAGCTGGATATGGACGATCTGATATATAAGACCTACCACCTTTTTCTCCCTTCTGAGGAATGAACCTGCTGTGAGTTTTAGAAGCAGCGATAGGACCGGAAGGAACGGTAACCTCTTACTTAGCGAGTGTGTTACTGACTTCCACAAAGCAGATCTGCCCTCAGAAAGTAAGCATAGGGTTTTAGATTAAAACTCTGGAGACCCCCGTTCAGACTGGTGCGATGGTCACAGATGGACTCCAGAACAGATACACACAGAGGGGCGTCGAACACCTTAGTACGTCAGATACCGGCTTCATTCAACGGCAGCCTTTGTCACAACACGGAGACCACGACATTCCAAGATTCCCAGGATCCCCACAAACCATTCAAAAAAGATGTCTAAAATGTATAAATACACATTTTGGGGAAATGTGTATTTGTTTACTAGGTCTTAGGAAAGGTAAGGAAAGAAGGGGGGAATAATGAAATTCTGCCATCCATTGAATACAGATGGCCAGAGGGAACATCCACGATGCACAAGGGTGAGAGAGAAGAAAGCTTGGGGGGGCGGGCGTGCAGCTGGAATGCAGTCTATGTGAATCCGTTCGATTTTTCGTACGGGATGTGCCTTGGTCAATGATGAGCTGTTAACATGCTACACAGGGAAGGAGTGCTGAGTAAGAAAAAGTCTTTCAGTACCATCAGTGGGATCATGAGTCAAAGCAGAAACATGAAGGGCTGCCAAACTGCGCAAAAGGAGGGGAGAGGGGGCTGAAAATGCTGAACTGAAGGAAAGAAAAGGTTGTTAATTCAAAAAAATTAAAAAAAACTAACCAGATGTTGGACCGCCAAATATTTTGTAATCTGGTGTAGTTGAAGTAGGCAAAATTTCTAAAAGAATTAAAGGAACAAGTAATCAGTAAAAAGTAACCAAAAGAAAGCAAAATTTTATGAATTCCAATTAACTAAAAAAGTCAAAAGAAAAGACTAGAAATAAAAATGATTAACCTACTGGTTAGACTACCTTTCTCTAGATTTTCTACAAAATTGTAAATGGTGAAGGAAAAAAAAAAAGGTAAGATTCTTCTCTACTGTATCCCCATGACCAAAGAGCTCAGCTTTTGTGAAGTTTAAGTTAAATGCTAGGTGGTTATGTGTCCCGAGTCTTAAAAAGGCTGATTGTAAAATAATGTTCACGTGCAGATGTGGTTAAAAAGAACTGCCGGCAGGGAAAGGAAGATTCGGTCTTACCATGGCAGTCCCCTAGGTGGGCCGTGTTGCCGTATTCTGTGTCTTGTTCATATCCTCCAGCGCTGTGGTTATGGAAAGCAAATAAGTCTTCAGTTAACAGCCTTCATAGGGATACAAGTGACAACCAGAGCAGAATCAAGAACACAGACGGATTAGTAAGAATGGGCAGAGAGAAAAAATGGACATTTCAACACAGCTTGTTAAAATGAGCCTTTCTGTTCAACGTCTGGCCACTAAAATGTTTGAGGAGAGAGAATTGTTTTTTCTCTTCATCCATTTCCCAGAAGCATTACACTGTTTATGATCTCCCTTCCTTCTTAACAGTTCCCGATTTTCCTTTTTTTACTTCTCCCATAAGAAAGAAAGAAAGAAAGAAAGAAAGAAAGAAAGAAAGAAAGAAAAGAAAGAAAGAAAACTAAGAAAGGAAGAAAAGAACAAAAGTAGTATTACTGAAATTCTTCCAACATTTCTAGCTTTAGCGACCCTGGAGAAGACAGAGACAGCTCTCAGAAGCTCTCAGCTAATGTGACAAAGCATACTTACAGCATCCCTGGGGTCACTCTGCCACAGGCCCCCTGGCTTAACCAGCCACAGTATGGGTCCCGAGATGCAATACAAGACCTGTATAAAACCAAACAGAACATAACTTGGATTTTCTCATCATTGAAGGTCAAGATGCTACAAGACTCATGGTAAGTAAAGAACCATCGGCTTACTTTTTACAGGATCCGTAACGCTCACAGCGACTGAGGGGGAGGCGAATAACGCAGCTAGAGAATGCCACATACACAGCGTGATGATCTTTATCCAACTGTAATGAAATGACCTTTCTGTCCTCCTCATTCTCAGCATTACACCTGTATTTTGGGATGCATTTTGAAGCCATATGTTTAGTAAATCAAAAGCTACATGAAATATACAAGACAAGTGGAGTCTGGTTTTGCAATTAATAAGAGCTGAGGGATCCTAAGGAATATTCTCAGTAGCAAACCAGGTAGGTACATGGTTTAGGAAGTGATAATTCTGTGGTTTGATTTCTGATGCTCTGCACGGTTGGTTAAATTTCAGGTTGGACACAGAGTTTTTTTGATTGCTTTCCTATTCTGGTGACCAAAAGGAACTTATGTTTGGGAATACCATGTTAGATTACAGGGAAGAAAAAGGACAGTGTTTCAATGCACTTAAATTCTGCTATGCTAGATGTTTCTGGATCTCTCTTTAGGCTCCCTTGCTCCATTTCTGTCACTTGTTTCTTGTTTGTTTCAGTGGCCGATTATTTTTTTATATCAGAGGCTGGAAGAATTGTAGTGCGTGTGCGCTTCTGTATGCTTGCAACCAACTGTCTGCAGCAGGTGGCATCGTGAAATACACCTGGAAGGGATCGGGGGTGGTGCTAACATGTTCTTATTGCCCACAGGTGAGCAACAGGGGCTGAATTATTTTAAACTCATCAACTGCCCACCATCTTAGTCCTTGTGGACTCAGGAAGAACAACAAACTCAGGATTTATTTCAGTGAGGGGAAAAAAACAAAAACAAACCCAAAACGCTCAATATGCCAAACCACTGCTAATTTCGAGGACTGAAAGGAAATTGCTAGATGAAACACACACCGGAAAGCTTTGAGCAGTGCTGAAAAGCATTCTCGTAAAATACACCTACTTTGCGTGGTTGTACGCTTCAATCTCTTCCAGTAATACGCTGTCATTCAAAGAGAAAGGACTGGTCTTTGCCAAAACTTTAAGCACCACGCCAGCTTCAGAGCCAACAAAGATGACTGTATAGTTCCGGTGCGGCCCAGCAGAATGGTCAACAGCGATGGCCGTCAGTCTGTACCTGCCAGAGGAGGTATGCCAAATCAGAGGGGGGAGGCCGACGGGAAGAGAGGGCCTTCGATGGTGGGGGGCTGCTGTTTCCTGCAATCTTACCTGATCCGAGTTTTCGTGAACCAGGGCTCATCGGCGATGGGTGGGACAGCAGAGTCCATTAGCGGGTGGGATTTGATGAACGACAGGGTTTCATCAGGGAAATCGATGGAGGTTTTATAAGCTTCAGCAAGGCCATGCTTTGCACAACAGCCAGGCCTGAAAGGAAAACAGTGTGTTTTTTACCCTCACAAACTGTATCTAAGGAATAAGTGTCCATTCTGAAAGAAGAGGCCAAGGAAGAAAGGAGAATGAGCGAAACCAAGGAGCAGGGCTCTCTCCCTGAGCTCAGTGGGTTCTCCACATTCACCCGCACAGAGCTGTGTTTACGGACTTCGTCTGCAGTGCTGCCCAGGGACCTCCTTCTGGCATGGGGAGGGTGGCCCCCCTGCTCTCTGAGGATGGATGCTTCCAGTGACCAGAGGGTTTTGTTAAAGACAAAACCACTTTCTGTCTTTTTTCTTTACCTTGGCTTTGGTACTTTGTCTTCAGGGACTGCTGTCCAAACAGAATCTGGGGTTTTCTGTTCTTTAAACCGTCCTTTGAATACTTTTTCAATGTCATCCATGCTAAAGGCACACACTGCAGAACCAGGAATGCTGAAAAGGGGGAGACCATCAGGAAGAGCATCAGACAATTGCAGGCCCACTCTTGGGTCCCTTCGGCCAGCACAGAACAACTTTTGAAGTGCCAGGGATCTGGCCTCACCTGTTGAGCTGTGTGGTAAACACCCCGACCACAGTGGGGATGCCATTGATTTGTATTATGTCTGTGATAGACTGCAGGACATCAAAGTAGAAAAATGAATCTCCGGGGACAGAACAGTTAAGCCGAGCCTTCAGAAATGAAGTCCAGTGTTTCTCCAGGACCCGCTGGGAGCCACCCATGTCATTTTTACATATGCGAGCGACACGGGAATAGACAGCCTGCCCAAGGGACAAAAGCAAAGCAACAGGGTTATGTGCTTGGAGGGGGATAGAAACAAAAAGCTGCAATTTAAGGGAGGGACACAAAAATGCTAAAGATATGTCTGGCTCCAACGAATCTAGCAATCTTCTCTCTAGGCATTTGTGCAGTTAGAATGTAAACTAGTTTTACCTGTATGGGGAAAAAAAGGCCACTTTCCTATTCTGCCAAAGAAGCTCCCCAAGAAGTGAGCTATGGAAACGCCGGGGTGAACGCAAACCACTCTCACATTTTGCCTCCCACTTGGCTTCTTGTGTTGTCAATGAAATGTGTCCTTAAACTTGGCATAACGATGCTGTGACACTTTCAAATTGCACGGGCTTTTGCTGAAGCACTCAAAACTGAAAAGGGGCCTCTACTTTCCATTCTGTCTTTTGACGCTGAGAAAGAATAAACTACCAGTAGATTTCTAAAGTGTTAAAGAAGCATCCATAGCTCAAGGGTGCCTGAAGAACACTCTGTGTAGTGCCAAAAAAAATGAAACCTTCTCAAGGCCCAGGGCTGCTGTTCTCGCCCTGGCCATTGTTCAGGTGTTTTCCAGCAATTACTCTCATGATAAGCAACTCCCTTCTCTGCACTTGGCCCTAAATGCACTGAGCGCTGGGAAATACACAGAGAGCAAAACCTTGTCGAAGCAGGCTCGATTCCATGCAGTACAAGACCATAATACGATTCAAGTGCATATACTTGCCTTGCCTAAATTATTATGTTCTACAGCAATTTCTCGAAAGAAGAAATAGACATAGTTTCCATATTCTATGGCATGAAGAAAATGTGGCTCTGAAAGAGAAATTGAAAACAGACTGGTTCCTAAAGGAGAATTCAATTAGCATAAGACCCCAAGTGCTAGGCATGACTGACAGATATTGCGTGGCTACATACAGGCCAATGCAAGTTCCAATCCACCAGCGAGCTCGAGGAGTTCCGGTATGGGTGTGTGGAAGCTTCAAGGAACCCAGAGTCTTTAATGTCAGCTAATGGACTGTAAAAAGCCTACGGGAACTGAACTACAGCAAAGGTCTTTGTTTCAACAGATTTATTCATTAACCTATTTAACTAGGGAAGAAAACTTCTTACACAGAGAATTAAAAAAATCTTGATATCTGGCCTCCAAAGAAGAGGACGGCTCTGCAGATACGAAATAATCGATTCTCGCTATTAACTCTGAAGGATAGGTAGGTGGGCGTGGAGCAGGAGCCTTACGCGCATTTAGAGGTAGGCTCATTGGCACACAGAAATGAGGTCTCTCTTTTTTGAAGTCACTAAAAAAAATCGTAGATGAATCTACCTTCCCGGCATGGCTCCTAGTCTCCTCTTTCCTTGTCAATGCCCCGGTTCACAGCTGAAGCAACTTGTATGTGGCCTCAGTAAGCAATATAAAGTCATGCATTGAGCCTCCTGACGCCATGGCTCTTCTTCCCACTTGGCCATCCCACCGCCCTTGGCAATTGCACAACCCTGCTTTTCAGAGGTACCTTTTATCCATTTGGAATCATATTTTATCGTACGAAGGGCAGATCCATCACCCATGCTCCGATAAATAACAGCATCACTGGCCAAGAAGTCAGCCACTGTGGCCGAATACAGCTTCCCATCTGAAACCAGAGTTATAGTTTGGGTAAGATGACCATAATAATCCTATAGTGTGTTATCCTATGCAGCGCTTTCCTTCAGAGTGCTGTCACCTGTTACCCTAAGTATACAAATGTATACCCCTATATATATCCCTATGTATACAAATAAAGCTAGATCTGATGCTCATAATCAACCTGTGACAGGTTGGCCCCTGGTATCACCTTCTTTTATCAATGAGGGATCTAAGTATCGAAAAGTTAAGCACCTTATTCAGGGTCACTGGCCTAGTTAACAATAGAGCCACATGTCAGCCACGTGTCAGCCAAGTGGACAGATGTTCACTTTTAATTCCTCTTTTTGGGAGACTCGTTTTCATAGCTCCTAGACTCTGACACACCTATATCAAGATAGCTACTCCAGTTATGAGCTTTTTCCTTCCTTTAAACTCTTTCTTTCTTTCAATGTCATTAATCGTTTATATTCATTACACTAAAGGATCTTACCAGCAAAAAGGGCAACATTGGTTTGTCTGGCATCAAATGGGCATCTTGCCAGGCCACTAATTTCCTCCCCGTCATACTCTAAGGTATTCAACTATAAAAGAAAAATAAATAGCCAGTGTCATATCTGTTCAATGTACCTGTTTGAAGGCAAGGCTGCTTTATTTGTACTGAAATTCTATTTGAAGAATTTTGTCTTTATTCTCCCATAGCATTAGAGATAAGTGGATTATAGCAGAAAGGATTCAGCTCTAACAGCATGGCAGTGAGGAAAAAGAAATGTTGATACAGAAAGCACACCATATGAAATATACTCACCCTATAGTATCTGCACATGGGATTAAAAGCGTTGGTGCCACATACAAAAACCATCTCGTCATTTCTTGGGACAAATACTTTAATAAAGTTGTGGCATTCATCCTAAAAAAAGTAATAATTCAATTAATATTAGACATTCCCTAGGCGGACATTATGGGATGAAGCCCACAGAAAGACGAACTCTGGCAGACACTTGTCCGTTTTACTTACTTTATGTTTGCCTTTCATAGCACAGTTTTCTCGGTCCTGTTGTCTTGACCGCCACGTCAGTTTCTGTAGTAATCAGGCGAAACCAAAGTTCAGTATTTTAACTGAAAAACTTTGGACATTATTCAAGTTCTGAGGGAATGCAAATACACATCACTCACTCACCTTGTTCGGTATGACTTCTGTTTTGGGGATTTCATTCAAGTTTACCGTATAAACTTGATCCCTGTTGGAAACAAGGCAGTACGTCATATCATGCGAATGCATAAAAATGCTAAGCTGCTGCTTCTGGTTTTATTTTTACAGATCTGCCTTTACTGTATTTTGGAGATCATTTGGATTTTCTCTGTCTCCCACAGAGTCGACAAAAAGTACTTTTTCATTAGTGAGATGCTTTTATATATGGCCGTGGTTAGAGAGCAAAGAACGCTCAGGCATGGGTCAAACTGCTACTTGGTATTAGCACAGACATACTTCTAATATTTGCTTGAATAATTCCAAGTTAAAAAACGAGTAAAGGTTTTTTTCTCCTGCTGCTTTAGGAATAACGAATGGTGTAGGATTTCTTGATGGAAGTAATAAAACAGCACTGCTGAAGGCTTTAGCTCTGTATTTTGTTCCTGGTACACAACACTGCCTCTTCTCAGTGAATATTTTTGGCTACTTGCAATTTTTGATCACAATCACATATTAGTTTTTCATGAACTAGACACATTAATGCAAGCACCACAAGAGAAAAGAATTTTAATCTAATAAACCAACGAGAGGAAAATTACCTGCCAGCAATATAAAGTGTGTCTCGAATTTTCAACATCAGCTGAAAGTCCAGCCTGTGCTGGGATTCATTGCCTGAAGGGCGTCCTCTAAAAACCGGATATTGCCTTGAATCTGCAAGTAAAAATGGGCTAAACCATCAGTCAGGATTATGGAGCTGAAGAATCAATATACAGCATTGATTAGCTGTATATACTAGTTGTAGAAGGGTTTTAACTAAATTCCTCTCTTAAGGTCCTGAATATAAATGAATATAAGACGGGGAATGTGAGCAAACGGTCTTTTTCCTTTAACTGGAAATATATACCTTACACATGGGGTGCTTTAGAAAAGCAGCCAACAAAGCTGTCCCACTTTCTCTGAACACTAAGGAATGATTAGGGATAAATTAATATGCAAAACATCGATTGGATATTAAAAAAAAACCCTTCTCTTTCTAAAAACAAATAACACCTACAAAATCAAAACAAAAAAAGCAGCTCTCTTCTCAGAAAAGGGGAATGTTCTTAAAGTTACTTACAGTGATAGTCGACTGTGTTAAGGGGCTCATCATCTTCGGGAAAACTGACTGCCCTCAGCTGGGAAACCACCAGGAGAAGCATGTAGGCACAGAGCAGGAAGCACCTCATGGTGGGCCGAGGTGAAGTCAGAGCAGCCCCTCCTCAGAAATCCCACTTGGCTACCTGGAAAACAGGAACAATTTGGAAAGATCTCTATGGTGCGAGGAAACGTTCTCATTTGTAATTAGCTCCATTTGCACCGCCAGCCCTCTCCAGCGCCCTCCTCCAGCCAGGAATCCTGGCAGTGCTGGGTGAGGTATCTCTGAAAACACAGGCAAAAGATGGCGCCACGCCAGGCCCGATTAAAGCATCTGGTGAGCATATTGAAGGTTTAGGCACATTTGCAAGAGTTTTTTGGGGTAACTATGAATGTCATCACAGCAAGATCACCAGAACCACAAACAGAAACGGTGGCTGCTGACTTGGCAAGAAGATGGACTAAGTTGGGATTAGAATTTTAATTAAACTCCAATCTGCCTCCCTTCCCCCAGCCTGAAACACAACCAGTACAGCTTGTCTCTGGCCCCACCCCCACCATAAAATGCCCAAGCTGCCTCACAAATTTCCAGGGAGCTGAAGGTCCTGTCGCCCCTCATCACATCTTTGCTACAGGCACTGCCAGATTCCCAGCATTACTCAAGTCTTAGCCCTAAATTCTTAACTAAAACAGTTCCCTTAGCTTGCTGAGACCAATATGGAGGCAGTGACATGAATGACAGGGAATCGGGGTGAAAGAGAATGAAAAGAAATGAAATGATTTCACGATCTATCAATTAAGCGGGACATCACGGAGGTGGCACAGCTGACACGAGACCACGGGGGAAGTCTAGCTTTTTACATAAAACCATTTGGACACAAGCCACTACCCTAAGGATGCCTGTCCCCTTAGCTTTATTGAACGTTAGCACCGCAGGGGGCCCTAGGGACCATCTAGTCCAACCCCCTCACTTTTCAGACGAGAAAACCGAGGGCTGGAAAAATTAAGGGGCTCACTGAATTTCAGGGAGCTATTTAGAGCATGATCCAGGGACAGACTCACATCACCTGGGTCCCCATCTGGGCTCTTTTCATCAAATTACATGATGAAATTAAGTGACTTTTTTCCTTCAAAGATACAGCATTACAAAAAATATTACTAGGGTAATGAATACATTCATTATCTTTACTGCAGTGCTGTTTCATAGGCGTATGCATACGTTATGTTTTATTTTATTAAAAATGTTTTAATGTTTATTTTTGAGTAGGGGGAGGAAGGGACAGAGAGAGGGAGACACAGAATCTGAAGCAGGCATCCGGTTCTGAGCTGTCAGCACAGAGCCCGACGCAAAGCTCAAACCCACGAACTGTGAGATTGTGACCTGAGCTAGTCTGACGCTTAACCAACTGAGCCACCCAGGTGCCCTGCATGTGTTACATTTTAACTGCACATTTAATTAAATGTGACTGTAATTACATCTACATATGTGCAGTATATTGTATGTCAGTATCTCAACAAAGCTCATAGCATTAATTGTATAATATTAACTGTCAAAAATAAAAAAAATACTTAGCTGGTATTAATTTATTAAGAAATTAAATTAGAGCTCTGTTGGGCCAATGGGATGCAGTTTTTTTGAGACCATGAATGATCTACTTTGCAATACTACCCCTTCCTCGGGCATACTTGTAACAGCTACTGTACTGAATAGTATGTAACATTTAGCTCTCTCACGGTCTCATCTACCTAAGAACTTTAGGAGAGATCATGAGAATCACTTCAAATTCTGGGTGAGTCCAACCACTCAACTGGGTACGTACTCTGCCTCTTTTATCATCTTAATGTCAAACACCACAGACGCACAGGCATGTAAACTATGCAATGCTCTCAATGTTTGTCTTTCAAACTAAAGCAGAAGCCAAGTAATATGTGAGTTTTAGAATTCTAGTTTTGCAAAAAGAGAGAACAATATTGCAATACATTTTTTCCTCATGGAGGATGAATCCAGTAGTCAGTCAACACATTGAAAATGCCCTGCGAAAAGCATGGCAGAGCGGGATCTGTGGCAGCATTGCTTTGTACTCAAGTCCGAAGAGTGTGAACATTGGCAAACTTGGACTTGGGCTTGGATGGACATCCACCATTAGAAGCTGTTTGACCTGGGGAAGCTTCTTCAGGCTCTCTAAGCATTCATGTTTTTATTTACAACACGTGGAAAATACCACCTTATCCACTGGGTGAAAAGGAGCTGTCTGCCTCATTCAAATGCTGAGGACAGTTAGTCCTCCTCACCCATTGCCTATGGGACATCATGCACATGACCTTGACCTTAAGAATCCGGGCAGAGTCTGGGAAAAAGATGTCCTAAAATAGTAAAGCCATTTGGCCATTTTTTTTCACAAACAATTACTTTAAAATACAAAAGGATTATTTTTAGAATAATTTTTTACAACTTGAGCCTATTTATTGAACCTAGAAAATAAGGTAAAAAACACTCACTGTCAATCCTACCATCCTAAGGTGACAACTGAAATGATTTGGTTCTAGCTTCTTGCCACCTGCACTTATTTCCAATCATGACAAGTGACCTCTTTTAATGTGCCGCCGCTTCTTCTGAAGCAGAGTCCTCCGATCTCCCTTTTCCACCAGGCTTCTCGGTTTTGCCATTTATACAGACCCTAGAAGCTGACGTCGAACAAAATATGAAATGTGGCCATAAGAACAAAATTCTGCTATGACATCAATCCAAAACTTCATCCTCTGGATGGAAAGGCACTGGGTGTTTCTGCTGGCTAACAGGGGCAAGAATCAGGAACACTTATCCATCCTAAAGAAACTTAGAAATATTTGCATGAAAACAAGATAGAATCTTTTTCCACCTTGACAGGTAAGTTCACATCATGTGGGCAGAGCCTTGATGTCCCAGACATCAGGACAGGGAGGGGCCCTCGCCAGGAAGGGTATCTCTCACATCTGTGATTCCAGCATTGAGGCTGAGGATGAAATCACTGCTGACTCACTGGCAAGCACTAAGTTGCCGGCTGAGCTATCATTTCCTATAACTCATTCATCTGACACTGCAGAAAGCAATTTCTCCCCATACCCCACCCCCACTCATCTCATCCTCTAAAAATAAAGCCCCACCACTAATTGCTTCCTGTCCCTGCATAAAGCTTTATTTTAAAAAAAAAAAATGCTTTCAGATTTGCCATAGAAATTATAAATGGAAGTATTAAATGTAAAATATATATCAAAGTAAGACGAAACGGGGGAGGGAAGGATCTAGAAAGACCAAATACCTGAGAGAAATGAACCAAGGAAAATTATTTGCATGCACACCCTTCTGAATACCTGGCTTTTACCGTATTTAAGGAAGTATCTCAAAATTGCAGGGCTCAGGAAAATCATGAGACTAGGGAACACGTTAAGAGGCAGGACCAAATGTTGGAAAAGAATACAGACCTTGGGGTTTGAAAAGTCTGAGTTCCAACGTACTTGTGCCATTTACGTCCTGGATCTGGGACCTGACTTAAGTTGACTTAACCTCTTTAAGCCTCAGTTTCCTCAAGTATAAGTTAGGAAAATTGCCATTACTACCTCAGAGGCTCTTCTGAGGGTGAAATGAGACAACCTCTATAAAACACCAAACATAGAACCCGGCCCATAGTAAATCTCTAGTAAATTTTCACAGGTATTTTTATGACTATTATTGTTACAGCTTATTGGGCAAAAATGACCCCAGAAAGGAAACGAAATGCTTATTCTTTTATCTTGTACAACTGTTCACAGAAGCATTTTAGTGTAGCGTTGTTACAATGGCAGGAGCGTTCTTACAGGATGAAGGTACTGCTTCCGGACATAGATGCTTCAAAGCAGGAGGAGGGAACCACCTTCCTCAGGTGTAAATTTACAGTAAAGTCCATGCCTATACGAGATTTTTCTTTTTAGCCAGAGAACAGGGGAAGCTGAGTTAAGTGTATCTTTGGTATTATACATAGGCATCTCCCACATATTTCTGATGTTAAAGCCTAAATGTAATGAGAGAAGCTCTTAAAAACAGTTCACGGCTGTCAAGAGAGCAATGGTTTGAGTGGCAGAATCCTTGAGAGAAGGAAGGGTGCCAGGAAATGAGCTCCACACTCAGCACTTGTTTTCATATTATGGAATTTGGTAATTCTTAAGCTATCTAAAAATGAGACTGTAGTTATAAGGAAAAGCCAGATATTTTGGCAGCATCAAGTTTAGGACCAAGAAGGAGTCCCAGTAAATATCTACAGGCTCTCTTTTGGATCTCTGAAGGAGATCACATCTGACCACATCCTAAGGAGAGGAGGCAAACATGAGGTAGACCAAACTGTATAAAAACTCTGACTTGGGGTCCAATAAACTAAGTCCTGGATTGAATAGATGGAATCTCCCCCCACTCTACCTCCCTGCATAAAAGATAAGGTAAATCTTCTCTAGAGGAAAATAATATTATCCAGAGTGTACATTTTTTATACAAAATGCTTAACAGCAATTACTAAACACTCCAAAAAGACTAAGAGAGAAAACAACAGAAATTGGCCCAGAAGTACCCAGATACTAGAGTATCAAACATAAATTTAAAGAAATAATTGTGTTTATTTTGGCCAAGAAAAAAGATGACAAGGTAGAGAATTTCACCAGAGAACTTGACTTTACTAAAAAATAAATAAATGGAAATTCTACAACAACAAAGCACAGTCATCAAGCATTGTAACAGATATGTTTGGCCACAGATTTCTCGTAGCTGAAGAAAAGATTAGTGAACTAGAAGATGGGTTAATAGAAAATATCAGATAGAAACACGGAGAGCAAAAATGTTGGGAAAAACAGATTAGTGAGTAAGACACACATAGCATCTCATGAAAACATCTAACATGGGAGTGCCTGAGAGAGAGAAGTGGACAAAAGCAGTATTTGACAGATAATGGCTGCATTCTTCTTCAAAACTGACAAAAAACACAGTAAGTCCCACATTCAAGAAACTAGAATTTCTAAATACAAAGAAAAACACAAACACATCATAGTCAAGATGCTGAAAACAAAGACCAAAACAATATTAGAAGCTAAAAGACATTTTACCTTCATAGAAGCAAGAATAGTACTGACAGTCGACTTATCAATAGAAATGATAGAATCCAATAGCCCAAAAGATGACATTTTTAAAGTGCTGAAAGATAGTAAATTTTGGGGCTATAGTTCTATAGCCCAACATAGTTCTATCACCAGTGAAAATACTCTTCAAAAATGAAGGCAAAATTAAGACATTTTAGACAGACAGAAGCCAAGAAACTTGTTAGCAGATCCAGACTAAAAGAAATACTGAAAGGGAGTTCTTTAAGCAGGATAACATACAGCGTTGCTTTATACAAGTTCTTTTTATGGTTATAGCATAGTGGTCAAGTTTGAAATTCATGAATCCCAGGTAAATAAATTGGTATAAAGTCTTTGTCTCCTTGAAACTTTTATTTGTGCAAAGGAACTGAGAATGCAGGAATGGAGTAACCCCACTTTATCCCCTGCCCCAAGATCCCAGTGATACACCATGCTGACTTTAAAGCTCTGCCCTAGCTGTCTTCTGGAGATGCTACTTCTTGAGGAGGAGCCGCTCGGACTCTGACACTGAATATACCTCAGGATCTGAAAGTGGAGTTGGTTCCTCCCACTTTCCCAATTACTCCTCCAGATCTTGGACCTTCATGCTCTTCCAAAAAAAAAAAAAAAAATCTTTCTACCTGAGGTTCTGCCTCTCCTCCTCCTTTTTAGCTGGTAACTTCCTAGTCACTTTCACTAAGAAAGACTTTTCAAAGACTTTAGTAGCCCCAGCCTACGCTTCCACTCTGGCACTTGTCCAAAGCTTTAGCTCCTTCACCTCAAAACTCATAAAGTCAAGCACTGCATGCTTTTCTCTCCTGTCCTTCAAGTTTGCTTGTCTGATCACTTTCACTGTGACTGCTCCTCCTTCTACCAACTGATCTTCTTTTCCTAGCCTTCCTCAATCTGGACATATCACCTTAACCTTCTTAGATGTCACAGTCAATAGTCGATTATTTAAATAATACTTAAGTCTAGGCTCCTTCCTCCTTTGTATCCTCGTCAGACTTTGTTGAAAAGTTCTTACCTTGGATGAAGTCAAGCATTCACCTTCTGCACCTGCCCCAGAACAGCTGAGAACCAGCGGAGATAACCACCTGCCCGGGCAATCTGGTAGTAACATCACAGAATTCTCGGTCGCCCCCTACAGCTGGCACCATCATCTGTGGGGTTGCTATGTTTCCCTATGAGATATGCTTGCTCCCTGAATGAGTAAGTTTAAGCTTTTCCTATTATCTTCAAAACCCTCATCTGTTCCTTCCCACTCTACTACCTTCTTCCCAGATACCCCACAGCTACTTCACTCAGAAAGTAAAAGCCATGGGATGGAACATCCTTACTTCCCTCGTCCCCTTCCCATTCCCAAACAGATCTGCTGTCTGCATCCTCATTCGGTGTTTCTTAGTCTCGTCCTATTTTAAGAGAAAATTTCACTTCCCAAGTCCTCTCCATGTGCATTAAACCCAACCCTTTCTGTCCTTCCTGGAATAGAAAAAAAGCCCATGGATTATATTTTCCTCTCTCTGGTATATTCTCTAACTTTTATTGATTAAATACTATCCATCAGCACTAAATCTAAGCTTCTTTCATCTCAAAAAAAAAAAAAAAAAAGATAAAAAAGCTCCTGTGACCCCAGATTCTTCTGTGGCCACCACCTTCCTCTTTCTTTTCATTCATGGGCACTTTAAAAAGTTTTGTATTCTCGCCATGTCATTTCCTCACTTCCCACTCATCCTTCTACTTCCTCTGTTCTAGCTCCTCTTTCAAAAATATCTTTCAGTCAAGACAGGATGACCTCCAGGTAGCTAAATGCAATGGATGCTTCCAGTCCTGTGTCCTAGGATTGCTCAGTAGCTGTAGACACAGTGGACTGTTCACTGCTTGTTAAAACACCAACTTCCCTCTTGCCTATTCTGCCTGTGCTTCGTTTGTCTCTCATTTATCTCTAGATGAAGCAAGCATGATCTTTTCAGAATATAAGTCTCGCCATATCATCTCACAATCCTCCAGCAACTTTCTCTTACTCTTTGGAGAAAGCCCTGATCCGTGTAATGGGGCTGTAAGACTTTCCGTGTCCTGAGTCCTGTCTCCTTCTCCAGTCTCATGTGAGCCTGTGCTTCTACCACTCTGGCCCTGTGTCTGGCCCTGCAACGTATCATTCCACCTCCTTCCATCAAGTACTCTGCTCATCACTCTGGATGGCCCTTCTTGTCTCTCATCTTTGGCCTAGTTAAGTCTTCCTAAGGTTTTAGAGCCTAGAGAATATTCTTCTCAGGGTCTGGGGATAAGCGAGTGTCACAGTTGTCTATACTTGAAGCAACTGTGAATGAAGGGAGAAACAAAAGACCTAATCAGGTGCTCTGAATCACCACAAGCCCTGCTGAATGTCTCACGGCAAGATTAGCATTTTGGCCTCCCATCTAGTCTAGATTTATTTAATACTGTTAAATAAACAAACAAGTATAACAAAGGCAGCAGACCCAGGGAACCCTAGGTTCTACTTCCAAATAGCTCTCATTCTTTAGTTGAATATGCTGTGGGCTAGAGGAAAGAATGGGGGTAGAACCAGAGCTATAGCCCCAGGGACACCATTCATTCTATAGCATATGAAATTCCAGGGGGTACTGTTTACATCCAGCCCCTGGAGTTATAGAAGTTACAGGTCTGCTGCCTAACAGCCGCCACCCCCAGGACATAATGGAAAGGTGGCAATGGGTTTAAGTAGACTGAAAAAGAGCAAAGAGAAGCAAATTAGTTGCTATTCTTTGGAGCCAAACAAGACAGGGCTGTAACTGAAGGTCATTTGCAAAAAGCTTATGTTTATGTAGCATTCACATGTCTGGATTCTATACAGTATGTTCTGTGTAGGGCTGTAGGTTTCAGTAAATGCTCAACATTAGTGTTTAGTCATAATGATACAACAACCAGGCTGACAGCACAGCCTTTTGAATATAAGAAAGTGAGAGGAAGAGATGATGAACCACTATCAGTCCAAAAGATGCTTAAGCAGAGTTGAGGCAGGTATTCTGGGCCCTTCTGAAAAGCCTCAGTAGCCCCCTGAACCCAAGCTCACGAAGTGACTCTGGACTGATAAAGCCTCTTGGAAGAGCACCAACTCTCTTGTTTAAGGAATCTCTACTGCTACCCCACTGACCTCCACCCAATCTTCTCTTGCACACAAGCTTGGGGACCAGGTGGAGTATATGAACAAATATATCCTCTCTTACTCTGGGCCAGGAAGAGGTGGCTGAAAGGCTCTTGAGTCTAAGACCCTTCTGTCCTCTGGGACTTGGGTGCCTAGGTGAGAGGAAAAGGCCTCGAGAGTTGTCATGTTAATGACACTTTATAATCAACCATCTAAAACGCTGCCCCATGGCATGTTGAGGAAATGACAAATCAGCTCTCTGACTCACTCTCCACGCAGCTGAGTTCCTGCTGACAGATTAGAATCTGGAAGGATATGCATCTTCAAGGCGCAGGGAAGAGCTCCCTCAGGGAACTGGGGACTTGGAACAAAGAACCTGTCAGGGATTCTTCTCCCACTGATGCTGGAAGCAAGAGAAGAAAAGGACCAGGAACCAGGAGGTCTGTGATCACAGACTTATTGCATGCTCACCAACAAGTCATTTCACATCTCTGGCTTGGGTTTCCTTGGGTAATAAAAAGGAATGGGGCGGGTATTAGAAATGTAGGGACACTTCTTTCTCTTAAGAGCCATGATCTTCTGAAAGCTAGAGGAGAGATGACTGCTTCCCTTACCTACTCAGATAAATGTCCTGGGATAATCCCCACTACTCCACAAGTTCTTTCTCCTCAATGTGTGAGCATCCCAAGTGACTCCCATCACAGACGAAAAGTATTTCCCCTGATCTTGAGGCGGCCTCTGTTATCTCCCTGTCTCTCACCTCCTCCACCAAGCTTCTTTGAAGAGAAGTCTGAGCCTATTGTCTCTACTTTTTCTTAAATTTTTAACCCACTTTAGTCTAACTTCAGCTCTTGCCCATCAACCACCTAACTGCCAAACCCAACTCTACTCTCATTCTAAATCTTCTTTCATCTCCCCAAGGTATTTAATCAGGTTGATCTCTCCTCAGTTCTTGAATATCTACCTCTGGCTTTAATAGTTCTCTCCTTATCTATCTCTATTACAAGGTATTTAATCATGTTGATCTCTCCTCAGTTCTTGAATGTCTACCTCTGGCTTTCATAGTTCTCTTATCTATTTAGGTACTCCTATTCAGCCAACTTCCCCAACTCATCCCAACATGTTCACTCTTAGATGGGATTCTTCATGGTTCCACTTGGCTCTTTGGAGACTCACCCACCTTACACCCACCTTTTTCACTACCACCAATTAACTTATGAATCCCAAATCCGCATGTTCAGCACAAACCACATTCCTCAGTTATAGAGCCAGCTGTTCAATTCTCTGCCAGATAGTTTGACCTCAGTAAAATATAAGGAATTTAAATTCAGAAGGTGCAAGCCTGAACTTCATATATGTTACCCTGACTTGTCTCCCTGCTAAACTGCTTACAGAGCACATGGTCTTGGCTCAAAGTACTAGGGTTCAAATTCATGTACTATCACTGACCAAACATGTGACCTTGGATATATTATTTCATCTCTTCAAGTCCCAAGTTCTCTCACTGAAAATGAGGATAATTATAACACTTCCACCATTACAGTGACTCAATGAAATAATATATGCAACACATGTAACTAAATCTTTTGTACACGATAAGGATCCAATAATTACAACTGCTCATATTGTTGTTGTTGTTGGTATTTTAAATATCCTACTCCATCACGTAAGCCTTAAGTTTGAGAGTCATACTAGATTTCTGTCTCTCTATCATCCTCTCCAATCTGTTAGCATTGATTTTTCTCTTCCTTGTTCTAGAATACACTCTTAACTGGTTTTTGCTCTCCTAGACTTAAGTTCGTTCTCCAAAAAGCCAGTGGCATGATCTTTCCAAAGTACAAACAGTGTCGTGTTACTTTCTTGTCTAAAAACAATTTAATGGTTCCTAAAGTCCTGTATGATAAAATCAAATTAATTTCTAAGATTTACAACGTTCTCCACAGTCTGATTCTTGCCAGCTTCTGCCTCCAAATGCCCTTCTTGGAAATTGTCTACTCGCCACCTCAAACTGTCCCTGGCCCTAACTTCTTTCCCTTTCCTCCCCTTAACCCCAAATCCCTCTTCTCTGGACACACTGCTCTCCTAAGGATGCCTAATCATATTGTAGTACCACGTAAATACTTCTATTACAGATCTTACCATTTCATAGTAATTACTCGTTTTCACAGTTTCTCTGCTGGGATGCTTCTGGGACAGAGCAGATCTTACTCATCCTCCATCCCAGCATCAAGCACAGGGACTGGCATCTAGGATGTCTTCAGTCAGTATGTGATGAATATGGGATGAGGTAAATATACAAAAGAGGTTGTACCTGTGACAGGACTCAGCTACACCACAGGAGCCACACAAACATCTCTCTACCATGGCCTCAAACACCTAGAGTCTTGAGCCTACAATTGTGCCTATAATGGCACGAGCACACAATCCTCATCAGTCCCCGATCCATGAGTTTCCAGGTGCTGCAAAACCAACAGGTTCTTTACAAATGGCAACAGATGCCTCTTTTCACACTTACCCATCATTAACAAATTGCTCTTTGATCCAGGAGTGATGGGTAACAAGGGCCAAAGGAGTAAGTGATTTCTGTCACCCACACCTCCCCGCTCCACTGCAATCCCTGTTCCTTTTGCAGCTTCCCCAGAACAAAGGAAAGGAAAGCAGAACTCTTCCTAAGATTAAAGAACAGGGTATATGGGGCTGGCAGAGAAGGAAGCCTGCTTGGCTCCCCACTCCCCAACAAACAAAAATAAAATAAAAGTCAGCCTGCCTAATGGCTGGCTGGTGTCTGAGCTCTTGCAATGGGAAATTTTTTTCTTTGGCAGACAGCCTTTTTTCCAGTTATAAAGTAAGTAGTGCTACAGCGTACTAGATGCCAGAAATCAGTACGAGTACGTTCCTAAGATCTTTTCTTCGGGTTAGATTCTAATAGAAGAAAAAGGAAAGGTGGCGATAGATGTCACGGAAGAGAGCACAGGCACGCTGTAGGGTGCGGAATCCTGTTGTGTTCTTTATTAATGCCTTGCTTTTATAATTGATGCCTTCCCCAAAGTCGGGTCAATTTTGTTTGTTTTAATTTCATTTTACATGCATGAGGAAAGCTGGCTACTTTAAAAAGTTTTCTGGAAATTAAAGCAGCTTTTATGTAAGGTGTTCAGTCTAAGTTTGAATTTTTTTTAAAGCAAAGCATACCAGTATCTCCATCAGTAATGCTTCTGGTCAAATATTAATAATTCAAAAGGAATTGAACTTAAAAGGAACTGAGCAGGAAGGTACATAAAACAGGACCTAACCTGTCTTTGCCAAATTCTGAGCAAATCAGAAACAGGGATCTCAGAATTGGACCTCTGGTTAGAGCCATGGCTCCGGGGAGTGTAATTTTAGTGACAACTTGTCTACACGTTCTGCCGGTTGGCCCTAACTCAGATTGGGTAACATTTGAAAGCAAAACTGTCCTAGACATCATCTTCATTAATGTGAAAGTAACACAAGAAACTAACAAGAGGACAATTCCCACATCTAAGCAGAGAGAATCCGCTATCCAGGCAGAGGACAAAACAGTCAACTTCTTAAGAGATCAAGATGAGAACTAGCTTTGTGAAAATACAAAACATAGGGACCTTCTATGATTGGAAAAGGAAACCAAATCAGATGGCAGAAGATTGCTGTGGCAGATACACAGTCGTGTGCGCTTTTCTGAGGGAGGACCGCGGGGCTTTCGAGGCTAACTTGGTGACAAGAGAAATTAAAAGACTTTTCTCTTGTTATCTCCTCCAAACAGGGAGCTCGGTCCAGGCCAGCTGCTCCCCGGGGGCCTCCAGGAGAGGAGCCATTCTAGACAAAGGAAGAGCTCAGGGTTCCAAGGGATGGCTGAGATGCCAAAGGACTCAGCCTGTCTTTGGAACATTGGCTTATTCTACCAGATGACCTGCTGGCGCTGCCATATGGCCTGCGCGTGACATTCTGTTCAGGATAAAAGGGCCTGAGTCCATGCCTGCCTCTGCCCTCTGGGCAGGGATGACAGAAGTAGAGCACGTTTGTTCTTATTCTATTGACTTATCTGATGCCCCCACCACAGAGCCACAGCTTTTGATACCCTCCATGGTGACTTTTTAAGGCTTTCAAAGAACATGAACAATACTGAGGTGAGGAAAGACTAAGGATGAGTTGCTGTTACTATTCCTGGGAGAGAAGAAGCAGAGAAATGAAGGAACTTCTGATCCAAGAGTGGTGAAGCCAGTGCAGAACCTAGATGTCACAACAGTCCAGTGACCTAGGCTCACCGTCACATGCCAAAGACAATAGCAATTGTTCTACGTTAAGGGGCTTGTGTCTTCATGTTTTATGTTTTGCAAACCACCTCACCAGAGATTTCCAGGTGATGTCATGACTTAAAACAGTGTCCAAGTCTTTAGAGAAGGGTGAAACTCTAACAACCCAGAGTAAGAGAAGCGGCCGTTCTTAAAATTTTAAAAGCCAAAAATTTCTGGTTGATATCCTGTGATTTTCAACTGCCAAAAACATGGTTTTTTTATCTGCTGTCTGCATTTGAGTAAGCCAATAGTAAGAGTTGCCTGTCTGTGACAAATGTGGAGAACGATTACTAATGGTTTTGAAGGACCTTGAACATTACTGTTATCCACATTTCATTAGAAAATCTAGTTCTATTTGTTTTAAAAAATGCCCTTCCTGAGTGAAGAGTGGATGGACTTTGTATTATTATTGCAACTTCCTGTGAGGTTATAATTATTCCAAAAAAATAATTTGTTTATTTATTTAAAAATTTGTTAATGCTTATTTATCTTTGAGAGAGAGAGAGAGACAGAAAGACAGACAGATAGAGCACAAGTGGGAAAGGCACACAGAGAGAGGAAGATACAGAATCCAAAGGAGACTTCAGGTTCTGATCTGTTAACATCGAGCCCAACATAGTGCTTGATCTCACAAAATGCAAGATCATGACCTGAGCTGAAGTTGGTTGCCCAATGGTCAGAGCCACCCAGGTGCCCCTCAAAACAGTTTTTTAAAAGAAGAGTGTATTGTCCCAGGGTACCTGGGTGGCTCAGCTGGTTAAGCAGCCAACTTCAGCTCAGGTCATGATCTGGTGGTTGCTGGGTTGGAGCCCCACAGTGGGATCTCTGCTGTCAATGCAGAGCCTGCTTCTGATACTCTGTCCCCTTCTCCCCCCCCTCCCCCCCAGCTTCTCTCTCAAAAATAAATAAGCATTTTTTTAAAGTCTTTTGTTCCTACTGATAGAAATGAAATCCCTGATGAGTCTTATGTTAGCTCAAAAGTCCTAGACTAAAAAAGAGGCTGTAATCAAGAGTGAGAATAATGGCACAAGTGTGTTTTATGACCTGCACAACCTCTGTGAGGGCCCAGCCTGGTCCTGGGTTAGTTTAGCTGTGAATTTTTGAAACATCCAGGGCCACAGAGACAAAATGGGAGTTTAGGTAGATTGGTGCCAATTCCTGATTTTTACTAAATCTCATACCCAGAGAGTATGAGAAAAGCTGGGCCCTTCCTTCTATGAAGGGTGGAGCCTGGCTGAAGTATGGGGGCTGTGAACATGGACTCCGGAGTCACAATGTCTAGATAGGAGTCCCAGCTTTGTCACTTAACTAGCCGTTTGCCCTTGAGCAAGTGGGTTAACTACTCTGTGCCTCACTTCTCTGTAAACCGGGAATAATGCTAGCAGCTTTCTCACAGAGTTGTTCTGAGGATGGAATGAGTTATTAAAGGAGTGTACAGAATTCCCAGCACACGTTATGTGATCGGGCGAGTACCAGGAAGACGGTGCAAGGCAGAAGGCACAACCTTGAGAAAGGGTTGTGTGCTTTTAGCGCTAGTGCTGGAGATAATTATGCTTCAAACGTTATATTACCCCTATCAACATTTATTCTTGCCTGGCCTTATGAATCACCTTGGGGGGTTACTAATCTTACCCCAGACATCAAACACACCTGGAGGTAATAGGGAGTTAGGAAATCTAGATTGTACCTTTGATTCAGCTTCAGCCCGCTGAGAGGCCATGAGAAAGCCAATGTACCTTCTCTGGCTTCAGTTTCCTCACCTAGATGATGAGAGGGTTGGGCTAAAATGTCCATGGTCTCGAAGGCCCCCTTATTGGCATTTAAGATTCTAATCTTACGTGCCTGGTTTGAGCAAGGCTCTTTACCAAAAGCAAAATGATTCCCAATTCATACCTCGGAGTTTTTCCTATAGCATTGATGTTGCCTCAGATACAAAGTGCAAGTACTCCCTCTGAAGCCGGGGACCGGACCGGGGAGCACTGTGATCGCTGCCTCTGATGTACAACGTCAAATCACAGACAGGTGTCGCAGCACAAACTGATGTGCTAAACATGGAATGAGTCTCCCCTGGCACGTATGAACGGGGACCTGGCGTTCTGATGGTGTCCCAGATGCGATGGCAGAGGGTCAATTTTCCCCCTCAATGTCATGTGGCTTTGGGAAACACTAGCTTTAAGTGCTGTCTCTAGCCTCCCTGGATCTGGGGGTTAGGTGGTGCAGGTCCTCTCACAGGTCAACAGATCACTTCAGTTTCTTCCTTAAATTTCGTGATACGTTAGTGGGAAGCTTAGCTCACATACCCAGAAGCCCTGGGTCTCTTCACCTCTCTCTCTCCCCACATGTACTTCATAGCTGATAAAGGTATTTCATTAACTTCTGTATATAAGAATGGCTCCCAGCCCTCAGGGATATTCATCCCACAGCAGGAGCTGGGCCAATGAGGCTTTCACTTTTATAGTGTTTTATGCTTTTAAAACAAATATGCCTTATCTACTTTGGTCCTTAAAGGTTTAGGACAGAAATGATTACCTGCACTGAATTTCAGGTCAGCTTCACGAGGACAGAAGTTACGTCTGTTCTGTTCTTGGCTTTATCTTTATAACCACCACGGAATCTGGTACCAGATGCCTACTCAGAGAATGTTTACCGAGTTAGCGCATGAATTTCCACCACACCGACGAGAAGTTAGAGCACCGCTTGAGGTTAGGCTGTTAAAAAGAGGCTTCTGGATCATCTGTATCCAGGTCTGTGGCTCTTTCTATCACCTCAGTGGCTAATCTCAGAGACGCTCAAAATGGATTTGCATAGACATAAAAACTAGGTTCCACAGCAACATTCAGAAGCAACCTTCCAAATACGAGGCCTACGAGGGACTAGCGGCAGCATTTGGATGATGTATCTCTTGGCCCTGCACATTCTGGATGTATGGAGTCACCCAGTTCTCTTAACAAACCCGCTTCCCCTACCTCTCTGCCTTTGCATGGGCTGTGCCTGCCGCCTGGAATGCATTTCCTGTCCTTTCCTCTTCAGCTCCTAATCAGAAGTCACTGTCCACCAAGAGTGTCCCTTGCCTGCCTTCTGCCACCGAAATCTGAGGTCGCCTTTGTTCAAACACACACCACACAATGTTACGTTTCCTCATTTTCTCAGCTTCCTTTCTCTTCCCCACCCCCACCCCACAGCGCAAGGACTGTGTCTTTTATACCCATAAATAAATTGCTAAAATTCCTAGGTGGTTGGGATACAGGTTTTTTAAACTGCTCATCAGCAAGTTTTTTTTTTTTTTTTTTTAATATTTTTATTTATTTCTAGGAGAGAGAGAGAGAGACAGCGTGAGCAGGGGAGGGTCAGAGAGAGAGGGAGACACAGACTCTGAAACAGGCTCCAGGCTCTGAGCTGGCAGTCAGCACAGAGCCTGACGTGGGGCTCAAACCCACGAACCGCGAGATCATGACCTAAGCGAAAGTCGGACGCTTAACCGACTAAGTCACCCAGGTGCCCCGGGATACAGGTTTTTTAATTGTTGAATGAATCGTATGCAACCCTGTACCTTATTTAAAAAAAAAAAAGGTGAAAATTCTCCAAAGAGCACTCTTCCCACTGATGATGAGCTGGTAGCAATCGTCACCGATACGCACCAGGAATGAACACACACCAACATGAAATTATGCGGTGGAGTGCGTGGAAGGCATTCTGTCTCATAGCTGCTGATCTGACCATAGTAGAACACGGGCTTCTGCTGATGTTGCGATTGCTGCAATTGTGAGCATGAACACACAGGACTTACAATGCTCCAGTAATATT
Source organism: Proteles cristata cristata (assembly GCA_017311185.1). Classification (NCBI taxonomy): domain Eukaryota; kingdom Metazoa; phylum Chordata; class Mammalia; order Carnivora; family Hyaenidae; genus Proteles; species Proteles cristata. The sequence continues at coordinate 1,085,096 of JAESUZ010005330.1, read as the reverse complement.
ATCTGGTCCATTGTCTACAATGACCTGAGCCTTGGACCTGGGGCCCCCATTCCATCCCAGCCATATAGGAAGTGGAAGCACAGGGGGATGGTACAGAGAAAAAGAAGTGTTGCTTTACCTATGCCAACAGGCTGAACATTGTAGAAGAAAGATTGAGGGAAATTAGCCTAATTACCTTTGGAAGGAAAGTGTGGCTGGCTTTCCTTTTCACCACTTAACCTTATTACAGACTTGTGGCTCCTTGGTAAAAATAATTATAAGACTGGGAAGGTGGAAGGTTTGGGGTCTTTTATGTAAAGGAGACGGGGACAAAGACGGGTTATAACAAGGATGAGCAAAGAACTCTACCAGGACTGCGGGAAAGCAAACAGGAGGGACCTCTAGGTTTCTTCCTCAGTTGTGTCTATTCCAAGCTGGGGAGGCAGGGAATGCTGCCTCTTTCATGTTGTACGTGCTGAAGGTCCCAGAGAGCCTTCGGGGTAGTGGGGACCCAAGAAGAGGTGGCCATTACCACAGGCACAATCCTCACCCCGGTGTGGGTGGGGGGACTGCTTCTCAGAGGCATTCTAATCAAAAGTTGCCAGGCCCTAAGCTCTATCTCAAATAAGCCAGTACCGCCTTCTCTGCTTCAGGTGTCTTTCTGAGCTGCCAAACTTCCAAGGCAGGGGAGGACACAGAGGGCGCTGTGGAGCACCTCAGGGCTGGCCCGCGGGGCCCCAGCCCTGTAAGCTCCTGTGGCCTCCAGCGCCAACCTCTCCTGAGATGAGATTAGGGAGCACTGCTGCTGACTGCCATGGTTTTTTTTTTTAAAGGGACAAGTGAGAAAATGGAAGTAAAAATACTTTGTAGATTGTAAAGGTGCTATACAAGTGTGAAGAAGTAGTATTATTATCGGTGCTTTATTTAGTTGCAGTCTGCATCAGCATGGTATACTGACATCGCTTACACTCTGGCTCAAATAAACATGAACATTCCTCATTCCACAGATGCAGCTCCTCCTCCTCGAGTGGCCGCCCTGCTGGGCCTCCTGCCCTTTGCTCCTGCTGTTCTCTGGACCTGGAACGCCCTCCGAGTGAGGATGCTCCCAATCACCCCGTAGGGCCCATCACTGGTTTGGCTCCTTTCTTAACACCCCATCCATTTCATCTATGGATTTGCCATGGTGGGGAGCCCTGGCCACCTTCCTACTCCCCTTTCTGATGATGAGACTGTGTGTTCCTGGAAGCAGGGTATAGGACTTCTCAGTGGCAATAAGCTCGGATGCCAGTATATGTGACATTTCCCACCCCCGCCCCACGAAGAGAGCAAAGTTTGCCATCGATAACATACTCATTTGGTTTACATGTGACACGCCTGGGGTTCTGTGTTATCTGCACATGTTGGAGGCTGGAGGAGTGGAGGCGATAATGATCATGACAAGCCGTGGATGGATGCGAAGAAGGCATGAGGCACTGTGCTTGGTGCCCCCTAAGATGCTGGGGCTATTTCTCCAAATCTGCAGATGAGGAAAATAAAGAGACAATCTGCCTTCAGTCCCCAAGCTAAACAGCGGGGCTTAAGTCAGTTTGACTCCAACGTCCATGGTCTTAATCACTACACCAGAAAAAGATAATGCAGAAGAAATGGAAAGGAGAAGAGAAAAGAGGCATTTGTAATTTACTAAGAGAAGACAAATACCTATCTGTAGCTTGATTTTATCATTGTTGTAAGATATGGACTGCATTATTTCCTTCACATCCCTTCTTCTAGCCTGATGACATAGGAGGTAATGGTAGCAGACTAATCAAGTTCCTGTGAAAAAAAAATAAAACAATAGAGAGGACTTCCATGCAGGAAGAGAGCCAAGACCCTGCCTCCCTACGTCTTGGGAGTGGGTTTCCACCTCCTCCTCCGACCTCCACCGTTGAAGTGGTCAGAGGCCTCTTCCCACCACCCCTGACACAATCAGCAAGGTCTTTCAGTGGGTTCCAGGTATGCCAGGGCAGGGGTGCGGCAGGGACCCACCTCCAGGGCCAGGAATCTCTTTGTTCGGGGGCTCTTGTGTAGACACAGACTAGGGTGGAAGGCCTGGCCGGCCCCTTTGCTCCCAGATCCTTCAAAGCTAAAGAGAGCGTCGCTTGGGAACCCCTTCCTTTAAATGTCTGGTGGGCCAGGCAGAGTAGCTGTGAGGGGGAAGCATGCTGCAGGGTAAGTCTCTGCCTCGAGAGAGCTCGTCTACTTTCTAAGTTCTGTCATCATGGACCAATAAGAGGAAATCAAAGGGGAAGTTCTTACGCCCCCCAACCCCGTAACATGGCTGGAAATGGGGTGTCACCATGTGGAACCCAAGGAAAGAGTAAAGGGATGACGGTCCATCTTCTCACCACTCCTGAGAATAAACACCCCTATACAATCCAACGAGGAAACACATTTTAGAAATATTTTGCTTCCGTCACCCTCTAGCTGTGTGACGTTGGGAAAATTACTTCACCTTGTGGGTCTAAAAAATAGAAAATGATTCCACTTATCTTAAAAGGTTGTTCTGAGGGTCGTAGGCTTAATAGACAGCAAACCTTTAAAACTGGGCCTGGTGATTAAGTGCAGTGAGTACTAGCTATTCGTATGGTTATTGCTGTTGGTATTATTATTATCATCACTCTGTTTTCTCTCTGCTCTCTTTCCTGCCTTGTGATAATCAAACCTTTTCTGAATATAAACTTTAGGGATTTCAGTTCCAGATTCCCTCTTATAATATTCTTTGGAAGGCTGGACAAAGAAACTGACTTCAAATAATTTCCTTTTTCGTGGTACTAGTAACAGAAACACCTAAGGCAACCACTCAGCAATCAGGCAAGATTCTCATAAAGATGGCTGTCGGCGCTTTAGAAGTTAAGCATTTTGCCAGCCTAAATGCACCAAATATATTTAATGTCATTATTCTTCTTGAGATACATCACACAGTCAAGCCCATCTCTAATATCTATCTTAATAGAAAAGAGCCGTGACAACAGATGATTAATAGCACTGAGACCTGGCTTCCTAAAGAAGGCTGGGTAAGAGAAGGAATGCCGCTAGATTCCCAGCAGCAGAAATGTCAGTCCAAGAAATGCTGGATTGAATTCCTTGTGGGAAAGGTAAATGGGGTCAATGGACATCATACTCTTGAGAAATTCTGAAAAGCAGGGAGTGGGGATTAGGGCTTCAATACATCCCCGTCCGAGATGTTCCCAGTATCTAAATTCTCAACCTCTCAAAGGGCTAGAAATTCGGTATAGCAGTTTAAAAACATGGCGCCCAAATATTTTTACACCATTCCCATTTAGAAGTAGATATATATATATATACCCTCCCCTCGAATACGGCATAGGACTACTTGAATAATGGAATATGCTGGAAGTGATGTGCCAGTTTTTGGGCCCAGAACTTAATAAATGGGCACCTTCCACTTGCTATTTTATCAGATACTTGATGTTGACCAGTCATAATTATATGAGGAGGCTCAAGCTGCTTGTGGAGAAGGCCCCTATAAAGAGCTGGGGCCAGTCCTCACTGAATTCTCTGCTGACGAGCAACACCACTGGGCCTCATGTGAGTGGGTTGTCTGAGAACTGGATCCTACAGCTCCTGTTCGAGCCATCCCAGATGATCCTACGTGGAGCAGAACAGTATCTGCCAAAAAGTAGATTCATGAGACAAATAAATGAGCTCTTTTAAGTAAACGCTGTGCCCAATGCAGGGCTGGAACTCATGGCCCCAAGATCAGGAGGAGAATGAGAATGCTCCACTGACTGGGCCAGGCAGGTACCCCTTGATTGCTTTTGTTTTACACCTAGTTTTGAGATGGTTTCTAATGCAGCCGGATAATTTATAGACTCCATGTTTAGGTGAGAATCTCCTCCTGGCTCTTTTCTAGGTGTTCTCTCTTGAAATATTGCTTTCTTTGCTTTCTCCTCTTATTAGACCAGCAAAAAACTCGAAGTAGCTAGCTGTCAGCTACACTGCATGAGATGTTGCTGGTGGTGTTGCAGAGACAGAGGCAGCCTTTGGTCAGAATGCAGATGCTGTGACAATTCCCCAGAAGCAGCTTCCGGATTCTTTCTCTATTTGTCAAGCAGTATAAAACCTGTTCCTAAGCTGTTTTGTCCCAGTCTCTTAAGATAATGTCTTCTCTTTATTAATCATAGAAAAGCAGATTATATCAATGAGGCACTATCTCAAATTAGCCTTTTTATTTTAAAGGATAGTATTTAATGCTGGTGAAGTTGGGACTGCAATATATTGCAATCAATATATCGCACATACCAGGGTAACTTGGTGCAACCATTTAGGAAAACAACTAACCTCTGACTCAGCAATTTTACCTCTAATGATTTATCCTTAGCAGTTAATCAAAAGAAGGAATAACAAAGAAACTTAGTACAGGAAGATGCTCACTGTAGTCTCATTCATCACCATGAAAAAAATTGGAACCAGGTTAAATTTCTAAACATGGAGAAGAAATTAAATCAAAAGTATATTACATCAGCCTTGTGGAATATTATACAACCATTAAGATGATAGTAAAGGAGGATGAGTAATCCTTGGCTTATGATGTAATTATACTAAGTGGGGAAAAAAATCAGAATATAAAACTGTAAATCTACTGGCTATAACTTTATAAAGACAAAGGTACATATAAAGCAAACATTAAAATGGAAAAGATAAAAAAGCTATTTTATGTAATAGTTTGTATTAGTATTTTCCCGTTTAAAAACAAAACTTAGTATTTTTTTTTTTAACATTTAAAGAAGGTAGGATGGAGAGATGATCCATTAAAAAGTTCAAATTACCCTCCAACTCAATTAAGTGGTTAATTGACCATTGTGGTCAAGATGGTTATTGCCCTTCTGCTGAATAAAAACAAGACCTGATATCTGGATCCCATGAAAAACAGCTTATTTTAGGTGGTAACTTCCTAGAGAATAAGTCCTCTATCATTTTGTATCATACTCTGGGTGTTCAGTAAGAGAAAATGGAGGTAATTTGGAAATTGCAGTTAAATTAGCACATTATAATTTTGGCTTTGCTCCTCTCCCCTCCCAACTTTCTACTTTTCCCTTTCTAGACTTTCAAAATATAAACTGCCAAAATAAAACCAGCAATAACAGTTTCTATTTTTAAAGTGAACTTTAATCCAATTTTCACAAAGATCCATGCCAATTCAACATCACTGCTCTTCTCTTGGTGCTAGTAATACAGTGATTGTCTTTTGCTTTAAAAATTAAGAATTGCAGTCACACAGGAGAAAGAAAACTTGGCTTAGACTTCTTAGTGGTCAAATGCACACCAGCAAAAGCAAATGGAAAACTGATTGCAAACTGATTGTACTTGGATATTTTAAAACAAAAACCATTTTTACCACAATCGTTCAAATACTGGTATCACGTTCTCCTTTCTCGGCTCTAAAATCATGCACTAGAAAGTGGAGAAGGAAGATCCGGCTCATTCAAATCCCAAATTTCCACTTAAAGCCCCGTGAGTGGAGTGGCAGGAAGTAAGGACACTTTCTCTGCCAGCTTTCTTGCTCACTGTGTCGTCATTACCCTCCTTCACCGCGATCCAACTAAATGACAATCTAAGTGTTAGATTAACTTTCATCTGAATGTGTAGCAAAACATTAAGTACATGTCTTTATAAACTAATTTCCAAGCAGAACTGTTTATATATTTTACCTTAGAGATAAATGGCTGCTGGAACACTGAATCTATTTCAGAATTTGGTCACACTGAGCCATTTTTCTTAGTCATAAAATAAATACCACAGCAGATAAGGATAATTCTGTACCTCTGTCACTAGCTGTTAGAGCAACAAGAAGTCAGACTTCAGCTCTCTCTACAGCCCTTTTCAAATCAGCCCACTCGCTGCTAATGCAAATGTAAACACATCATTCCACCAACCATTAGGGCTGAAGAAATCTCTTGGGAGCTAAAATGTGAGCTCCCATTTGGTTCCAAGGCCTCTAAGCGAAGCATTCTATTGCACACAGTAGAATAGGCAGAAGTCAAGATGTTCTCCATCAGGATAAAATAAAATTAAATAAAGTTAAGTTAAATTAAAGTAAGTAAATAAATAAACAAACCCCTAAACTGGATAAATTTTAGGAGGCCCAAAGACATGATACTTGTAGCTCTTGAGTGTAGAAAAATTACCTCCCCTCACCACCTCTCTCTCTCTCTCTCTCTCTCTCTCTCACACACACACACACACACACACACACACGACTCAAACTATTTGAGTTGTTTAAAAGAATCTACATTAACACTTCTTGATCAAGGTCAAAGGAAAAATTGCTTAATATTTAAGTGATGAAATCCATAGCACTAAGCATCATGGCTTTGATCTTAATTGGCTCCTGCTAGTCTTACACCGGAGTTATTTGTAGGCTCTTAACACTGCAGACGGACTCCCCATCTCTTTGCTCAAACAAGCCAACAGTATGCCTATAAAGTGGAGAGGCCCACTTGACAATGCAAACGTTTAGGTAGGTGATTAGAGGCACTTGGAGCATTGACTTGTCTTGTGATTGAAAATTTGTTAAAGTAGAACGTGGCTTCCGGTGGAACTGAAGGTGTACCTAAAAATGAGGACGCTAAATCTTTAGGATGTTAATTTAGAGGTTGCTTTTATTTGAAATGTCTTTACTCATTGCAATTTGTTGGTGACCTCAACTTGATAAGAAACAGACATGAGTGTATCTTCAGTCTGTGCTTGCCATTAAATAGCTCTAAGTTTTAATACAGAATTTGTAACTGTGCTCTCAGAGATGTCAGAATATATCTTGGTTCTCACACTGAGTAAACATAGATTCCATGGTGGGATCTTATTTTTTATACCTTGGAGAGACTGAGTCTGTGCAGACTTTCAGGCCACCATGAGTCTGGAGGTACCTTTCTAAAAGTTAACACTGAGTGTAAGACTACATAGTCTATACCCTGAGCTGGAGGTCACTCGGTGTCACATTGTGGAGTCTGTTTTAATTGGTCAGTGCCCGTGCCAGAGGGCTGGCTAAATATTTTGATTATCACCTTGCAACATACCAAACTTCTTGGATAGTAAATTAGAAAATTCTCAAGGATGCCGGCATTTATACATTAGAATTTTAAGCTCTTAGATATATTTAGTTTTAAGTGCAGCTAAAGTACTGGAGTTAGTTAAGTCTCCGCTGGGATATTAGCATAAAAATCTATAGAGAGGAAAGGACAGATCCAAATGAAATGAACAGAATAATGCCAGTCCCCATGAATTTGATTTTATGTTGTGAAAACCACCCAACAGTTTGTAGGCCTAGTCTAGAGGTCAAAAGTTTCAGCTACACAGCTCAAATTTTCAAAAGGAGTCCTGATTTCATCTTTTTTTTTCCCTTTTGGTTCCATAATACCCATGTCTTAATATGAAGTATTGAAGAATGTGATCATCACAATTATAATCCAAATGCAGGCCTGACATAATTTTATACCAGTTTCTTAGTCTACTGAAGTGTGAGGATTGCCAGCCATGACCCTGGAGGCCATATCTATTCTGCCTTAGTTTACAACCAAAAGGGCCAAGGCCCAGGGGAATTATGTGGTGTGTCTGAGTATATGACGCAGCGGGAATGCAGAGCCAGAGCCTGGGACTCTTTACAACTCATGTCTGTCTCCTCAGATCAATACAAAACAAACGCCATTTTTAAATAGGAGCCATCAGGTCAGGCTACATGATTTGCAGGGGCTATTCCAGTGCAAAATGAAGACATGCAGGTGCTTATTTAAAAATTATTATGAATTTTAATATGGCCACAGAAGAGCATTCTAGGCACGGGGCCAAGTGTGACTGCACAGGTAACATACCCAGGAAACAGACCCTGGGTACAGCTATTTCGTTATTTACTGGACTTGAATTCATGGAAGGCAAAAGAGAAGAAAGGTTCTTTGAACACTGAAAATGTTCCAAAATTATCTGTCACGTGGATAAGTGAATGAATGAATAAGTAAACGAGTGAAGGAATGAACCTTGGAAATTACTGCTAAGACTCAGCGTCAGGCTGAGTTAATACAGTAGTAAGTCACCATGAGTACTTGGTCCTTTATTTAAGTTTCGTAATTCATAATCTGAAAATAATGCATAACATAATAAGCCTTCCCAGTACCAACACAGATAACTTGACAGATCTATGTCCAATACATGAGTGGCAACATGCACATGTGGTAGCATTACTGTGCTATTATGTGCTCAAGAAATGGCAACTTCTTACCAGAATGGTTTTGTCTTTTTTCCCTTTCTGCATTTAGAAGTAGCCATCCAGAAAGAGCCTAAGTGTCCGTCAACAGATGAATGGATCAAGAAGATGTGGTTTATCTATACCATGGAATACTACATGGCAATGAGAAACAATGAAATCTGGCCATGTGTAGCAACATGGATGGACCTTGAGGGTGTTATGCTGAGCGAAATAAGTCAGGCAGAGAAGGACAAATATCATATGTGTGCACGTATAGGAGGATTAGGAGGAGCTTAACAGAGGACCAAGGGGGAGAAGAAGGGCGGAAATGGTGGGGGAAAGGGGAGAGGCAAACCATGAGAGACTCTTGAATGCTGACAAAAACTGAGGACTGGTGGATGTGGGGGGGAGGAGGGGTGGGCATGGAGGAGGGCACTTGTGCGGGTGAGCACTGGGTGTTATGTGGAAACTAATTTGACAATAAACTATTTGTAAAAAAAAAAAAAATAAATAAAACTTGCTTAATACTTTAGTAAAAAAAAAAAAAAAAAAAAAGAAGTAGCCATCCAGATATATTTTATGGAACCCACCCATGTGCAAAATCTGCAAGCCCTTCAGATATGAATATTTCATACATTGCCAGGCATCTTTGATTTAAAAACAATAGTAATAATAAAACTTCTATAGTTTATTGAGTTTTTATTATGTCAGATATCATGTCAAGTGCTTTGAATATATTTCCTCCTGAAGAAGACCCTATACCGTCTCTATGAGGTAGATATATTACCCTGATCTTCTAGTGAGGAAAACAAGGTTCTGAGAGGCTGAGTGGCAGAATCAGAATCTGACCTTAGGACTTTTTGGATTCCTGGAGACTCACTGTTTTTTGAAAGGAAAATAGTGCAGGTTGGATATACTGAGAAGAGCAGAGCAGGAGCTACTGCTTGACTTGAAAGAATAAGACTTTTATTTGATAAGGCCTGAGCAGTTTCCCTTTGGTGAACAGAAATGAAAATCTAGGCGGTTAATTTTCAGCTTACTCCAAAGGCAGAGCAGTTGTACAAAGGCAGGTAAAGGAGGAGCCTCCTCGCCCACATTTTATGGGGCCTTAGGACTGATTTATTGCATTACTATACCAGGAAAAGAGGTTCACAGTACAGAGTGAAAGAAGGCTCAGAGCCAAGCTAAGATTTCCACTCAGGTAGTTTGTAGTATGTTTGCTTCATGAAGGGACAAGAAAGATTTTTTTTTTTTTAAAGTGGGTAACTTTCCTCAGTAGATACAGATTTACAATGTGTAACAGAAACACGGAAAACTTTAGAGATTTAAGGGCTAATGGTTTTTCAAAGGAGGAACCATAAGAAAATGTGAGTTTATAATCATGAAATGTCTCCGAATGGAAGAAAATATAGTCAGTGTTTCTGTCTCCACCTCTCAAGGGGTAAGAGTGCCTTCATAATTATGGCTTGTATTTATTATGACATTTCAAAGTGTTAATCTGGCAAGGGTATCTTATTTCTTATTTAAAATAAGCTACAGGGTAAAAAATAAAGGAAAAGTGTGGAAGCATGCAAAAGTAAATTCATTTTTTCACCACAATTTTTTAACGTTTTTAAGAGAGAGAGAGAGACAGACAGACAGACGGAGGGTGTTAACTGTGAAGAGGGAGGGGTAGAGAGAGAGGGTGACACAGAAGCTGAAGCAGGCTCCAGACTCTGAGGTGTCAACACAGAGCCCAACGTGGGGCTCGAACTCATGAGCCGTGAGCTCATGACCTGAGCTGAACTCAAACGCTAAACTCGCTGAACTGCCAGGTGTCCCGTAAATTCATTGTATACATATTCTGTCCACGTTTTGTACCATTGTCCTCCCATGTCATATCTTTTATATGTTTAATTGCCTAATTAAGCAAGTCTGTTTTAGGTATGCAAAATTTTCAAGTAATGGCAGAAAACTATTTTTGGCCAAACATCAAAGCTTTATATATTGAGCACACTCATGCATATGCTTATGTAACATACACTGTGTACACAGTATGCATATATAATAATGTATACACACAAACAGCTTGTAACAAAATGCTGATTTTATGCGTGTGTCTATTGATAAGAGAGGCTCCCCCATCTAAGACCATTGCGGTGGTCCTATCTCCCTGCCCAAGACTACTTTGGGTTTCAGCCATGAAAAGGTGTCATGATTCTGTCCACAGAGACCAAGGAGAAATGACTTACTAGAAAAGGTTTCTTAGTTAGACTTGGTCTCTTGATCGGTTGGATACTCACTTGGAGTGTGCCAGTTTCACGGGGAATGTGAAAAGAGCTAACCAAGGACAAGATGACAGGCTGAGAAGGGCAGAGAACACAGAAAGCACCTGAGTCTTTAATGACATTATTGAAACAAAGAATTTACCAGTCCTGGAGCCACCCCATCTCATGACTTCTTATGATATGACTTAATACACACGTCCTCAATGTTGAAGCAACTCTGAGTTGGGTTTTCTGTTACTGGTTGCCAAACCCAACATGACTGACACCTATTATGTTCTAAGAACTACTCTGGCCAATTTCCATGCATTATCTCTAATTGATTTCACATCTCTAAGCTAAAGGATATTTCCTCCATTTAACGGAAAAGGAAACTAGGACGTGGAGAAACTAATGATATACCCAATTATTCACATCTAGTTAGCAGATAGGGCAGGATTCCAACCTTAGTCTGCGTGACTGTGAAAGTTATCATTTAAAATCTCTATGTGTTTGTGTACACGTGTGGCGGTTTTCCATTTATATACCTATGGTGAGGGTGTTATCTGAAGCGGCACAATCATTTATCACATTTTGGAATCTTTGAAATGTTAAAATGCTGAACATAAACATGTTTAACATAAAATGTTACAAACAGGAATCACTGAGGGAATATGCAACAAAAGAAAGCAAATGGCAAGGACTGGGAAAAGTGATCATTATTACCAGGTTTCCTTTCCACTGGGAGTTACGTATTTTCCTTCTCATGGGTCAGATAATTCAAGTTCTGTTCTTGGGGCCAGCTGAGACATCAACATCATGCCAGATGACATCCTCACTAAATACTTATCAATCTGTATGGGTACCATTAACGAGTATGAGTGTTGCAAGGGAGATTTTGGTCCCTAAAGAAAATACTGCATCAAAGATGGCAAATTTGCTGTAAAGGGGCTACCATTCACCAATCTTTTTTCATTGAAGATTTTACTAATCAGTCAAGGCATTCTTTTTCTCTCTGACCTTGGATGTAGTCCCACAAATTTCTACAACACAAGCAGCTGCAGCCATTACCAATCCGTCAGGTTTGGCTCTCTACTTTGAAACTCATTTGCCCTATCTGTCCTACATGTTCAATGGGGGATGGCTCTTCAGGGATGTAACTGAAATTACAGGGAAATTGTGCAATGGTAGTTTATCAACCCCTGAGAGCTGAATGAGTGAAATTACTGCTAACTGAAAATATTATCTATGTATTCCTGAAAATTGAGTCTAAAACTATATTAGCGGCAATGAAGTTTAAGTGATCCCAAAAGAAAAGGGCAAAGTGTTGTAAAGTATAAACGGCGATACTCAATTTGAAAGTTGGACTATTTGTGTGTCTGTCTCTTTTTATGGACACATTTTTAGAACAGGTCTCTACATGCACATTCACGAAGTGAATTCATATTTTTAAAATTCACCATTGGATTTGATCCTACTACTTAGGTAATTAAAATACGAAAGTAAACATAGCATTAAGGAGTCTTACCATCAGCAAGAAGAGATTGTCTCTAGACTCTGTGTTGCCCATTTCCACTTCACTTCGTTCCAGTGAGAAAACTAAGGGCGGCAAGGCCAATGCCTTGTCCATAGGTATCTGGTAAGTCCATTAAAACACCTTCCTTATAGTCCTCCAAAATTGTCCTCTGGTCCCCTAAATTCTTCTTCTTTATTAAATCACCCCACGAAAGACAACTGGATTCAGAGACTCTGTAAATGCAGTGTATCAGGTAAACAATATTCAAACGCACATGAAATATATGAAAGACTATGTATAGTGTGCTTAGTACAAAGTAGGACATGAAGGTCAGTATAGTTAATTTTTGTTTTGTTACTGCTATAATGATTATTTTTAAAAGCCCCCAATTGATTATTCTAAAAGTAACAGGGCCCTCCTGAGCACTTACGTTCTATGACTTTATTGTTTCTTCCATTGATTGACTCAAGAAGGTTTTACAGTGAGTGGCTGAGATGGTGGCCTTTGAAGTCAGACAGGCGTGGGCACAAATTCTGAGTGCCGCTGCCTGCTCCCAGTGAGGGACTGAGCCGTGGTAGCTAGTGTTGTCCCAACCCCTCCCCAAAGATGTCCGCACCCTCAGCCTTGGAAGCTGTGACGAGGCTACTTTACCTGGCAAGAGGGACTTTGTATCCGTGATTAAGCAAAGGATCTTAAAAGGGGGAGATTTTTCTGAATTATCTGGATGGGCCCAATGTAATCAGAATGGTCCTTAAAAGATGGATGAAGGAGGCATACATCCAAGAAGGAGATGTGATAAAAGAAGTAGAAGTTGGGATTCAGGGATAGCTGGTGTTGAAGCTGGAAGAAGGGGCCACAAGTGAAGAAACGAAGGCAGCCTCTAAAGCTGGAAAGGACAAGGAAACGGCTTCTCCCCTAGAGCCTGCCGAAAGGTCACAGCTTTAGCCCAGTGAAACCCATCTGGGCCTTCTCAACTCCAGAACCGTGAGGTGATTCTGTCGTGGGCTTGTAAGCCTCTAAGTTTATGATCATTTGTTATAACAGTGATAGGAATCAAACTGATGCTCCTTGAGCATCCGTGTCCTCGTCTATAAAATGGGAGTAAAAAAGTATGTGCCCCAAGGGTTGATATGATGATTATATTACGAGAATATAAATAAGACACTTCAGTGCTTGGCAGATTAAAAACGCAAAGAATGTTCGCTGTGATTATGCATTCGATATCATCACGTAGATTAGGGATTTACATATTGCTGATTATAATAAATGGTGATTCCATAAAATGTAATTCATTTTATCATAATAATACCTTACATATGAACAGCATTTAGCAGGCTTTTATGGAGCATGTTCACCATTGATATCTTATGTGATACTTATTATAAATTGTGAGTCCACAGAGGAGGAGACCGAGGGTCAGAGGGGACAGTGCTTTTCTCAGTCACTCAGAGAGCACTCTGTTGGCCAAAGTTGGAGTCCAACTCATCTGATTCCAAACACAGTACACTCCCAATCTCCTCATGTGGCTTATAGAAATATATAGACATGGTATGCAGAATCCTCATAGGAAACAAAAATGATAAAGCCAAATGATGATGGGGTTATTCATCGCACACCAGACCATTTCCCATATGATCTCACCCAGCGCAGTTTTCTGCCGGGGCCTCCAGCCCCCGCTCCTCCAAGCGCAGCCTGAGTACTCTCTCTAATGCATCTAGTCAATTGTGCAAAGCACAGGGGAAAAAATTCCATCCTGACCGCAGCAGGCAATCACCTTATGCCCTGAAGCATGAAGTTTGATTACCCTTATCTCAGTTTATCATTAAATCAAAAACTGTTGCTATGAATACTGGCCTAGGACTCCATTTATGAAATGATATAGGCCAGTCAGCAGAAATAAGTGAGTGCCCTTTTTCTTTCTTAATTTCTGCTCACTGTGAAGATTGTGTGTGTGTGTGTGTGTGAACTGGGGGGAAAAAGCCTCTTTAGCTTTGGGCAGATTTTATTACTTTCTTTGCTCTTTCACGACCTAGCTGTGATGCCTCTGGCTCACCACCATTCTCCCAGGCTGTAGGGGAGGGGTTTCAGATCTGCTACCTTGTGGCCGGCCAACACTAGCCTTGATGTCGGGCGCTTTGCTGGGGTGGGGATCTGTGCTCCGGCCACACCAGAGCATCATTTACCAAAGTGTGGTCAAGGGCCTGTAAAGTGTGAGTCATCTGAGATGTTGTTGAAAACACAGCCTCCAGACCCAGGAGGACAGAGCTAATAGTGCTGGGGCCCTGGGAAATCTGCATTTTAACCATTTGTGATTCTGATGAATTTTATAGTTGGGGGACCACTGGTAGAGATCAACGATGCAGGTAACAGCAGGAAGAGTCGGGAACTGTGCCTACATTTCCGGGGTGTTATTCAGCTTTTCGTCGGCCCAGGGGGCAAGCGGCACAGAACATATACCAATCATCTGTACTGCCCTTCAAAACAACCAACGGTAGAAGCCAGATTTCTGCCATGTTGAATCTGAAATGGCTGACATCAGGGTCAGGGATATGCAACAAGGCATCAAGGTCTGGGTTAAATCTCCAGGCTTCTGGAAATCTCCTGCCAAACTTCCCTTTCTAATCTGGCTGAATTTGTAGCAAGTACAGTGCATGAGGGTAGAGGGTAGCTGGTTGTGAAACTGGCCTCAAGGTCTATATATCAGTTCAAGAGATATGCTAAAATCACATGTGAAGAAACAGCACAGAATAAGGGCTAAAAGCATGGCCTCCGGAGCCAGACTGCATTTACTTTTGTTTAACAGACACTGAAGTATATATAGCACTCACTACCTGCCAAGCGCTATTCTAAGTGCTGTTCAAATATTAATTCATTTATGTCTGGCAACAACCCTTCCAGGTGGGTACTACCGTCAGCAGCCACCTTTTATGTGGTGACACTGAGGCTCAGAGAGGTCAGATAATTTGCTCAAGATCACAGTTGATCAGTCACACAGCCAGGACTCACACTCGGACAGTCTGGCCCCCGAGTCCGGGTTGTTAAGCACTCTGCTTCGCTATTTCTCATGGATCCAAGTCTCCTGGTTTGACCCTAGGAAAACTACTTAATCTCTCATCCTTCAGTTTCTGCCTGTATAAAATTAGGATATTATTAATAATAGTGCCTCCCTCAAAGAACGCTGATCAAGTCATCTGGTAGATGCACTTAAAAAGAGTATCAGGCACACAGTAAGCACTCAGTAAATGCTAGCACCTGGGTTACCTTTCAGTCCTATACTCTCCGGGGCAGCCTGAGGATTGAATTAGATAACGTATTTAGAGCACTAGGCACAGCGCCATGGCACACAGTAAGTGCTAAGGGCTATTATTAGCCGAGTTGAGCCAGGCCGGTTTATTTTAGGTCCTGTCTGGAAGGCAACTGTGTTTTTTATGCAGGGGGAGGAGGCGTGTCCTTCATTTCAAGAAATAACTGGGTGGGAGCCAGACTAATTATTTGACTGAACAGGTTCTTTGCTTTATGTCGCTGGAATATTCCTGAAAAGTTCCTGATACTGAACTTGTATCTGCTTAATCCTTTTTCCCCATTGACCTATTTTATAATTTCTGATTGATCTTTCATTGGCAGTGATTCCTTAGACTTAAGTCTTCTCTCAGACTGTCTGTCATGTAACTATTAACTTGTAAAAGACTTAAATATACCAAGGAAAATTGAACCACTGGAGCAATTCTTGGCAAAGTAATTGGCTTAATCATTCCCTAATGTAATTGTTTTCATTTTATTTTTCCTTTATTATGCATTCTAATAAGCATGCTGATACTACACTGAATGACCCGTCTTTCTTTCCATGAAGCTTAGCACCTCCACCATTAAACTTAACTGTGGTTAAGTGGTTTGATTACAATTTATGTTAACTCAAGGGGTTAGTGATGGCTTGGAAACCTTCATACAGTCTACCTTGGAGTGGGGTTGGGTATGGGAGGGAGAAGGGAGGTGGGGAGGGAGGTGGAAAGGTGGGGTTGTGGGCCAATGGGGGATGGGGGCTGAGTTTATCCTGGAAGCTCAGAGCCAGAAAGTGGAGCTGAATTCCCAAGGTCTCTGGAGGATGAGGTCTTCCAAAAGGAAGCATCAGTAACTTCCAAGTTGTTCACTGCTACTTTTTCACTTTATTGCGAAAGAACTGTCACCTCCAACCTCATTTTTTGTAGAGTTTACCAGGCATGATAGGCTATATCTGCAGTGTAATAAAATGTTAAACTCGGCCGACACGTTTACTAAGACACTTGTTGCACATCACTCTCAGTGAACAGGCAATCCAGCCTCATGGGACCTGCAGCGTGGACTGGGCACCTGGCGTCCAGCTCATGCTATTTCTGCTCTCGTCAGCTTCTTCTCTCCATATCCCTCTTTCCCCTCTCCAACCGTCCTCATATATGTATACAATTTATGCCTTGTTATAGAGTCTATGTCTAGAGTTATTTTAAGTTAAAAAAGATGAAACCAATGAGGCAGGAGCCTTCTAGTTTGGCTCTGCTAAACAACCCCATGATGGGGGCAGGGGGACCATCTTGAGGCAAACTTATATTTTCCCTTGCACTGTTCTTGTGCAACACTGAACCAGGCGGCAGCTGATAATGGGGTTTTTAGCTCTGATCGCAGAGCAATCTACTGAATCGCCACAAGATTGATCCCATTCATTCTGATGGCTTACGCCACGGGGCCATCTGCTGAATGGCTAAGAGGAGTAGATCAGAGATACTCAACAAATATTTGTGGACTGCCTGGAAAACTGCCTCCTCACACCTGAAATACACGTCTGTCCTAGGTTAGAACTCAAATGTGGACAACTGATCTAGGTCCCTGCCCCCACCCTCACCCCAGGGCCTTTGCCTAAGCTGTTCTCTATGCTTGGAATGCCCTCCCTCTCACCACCTCCCCCACTGCCCCTCACAGTCCACCTGTCCACTAGTGCTACCTAGTTCAAGGACCAGCTCAAATATCAGTGGCTCCATAAAGCCTTCCCTGACTACCCGAGCCAGAAATAACTTCTCACCCCTCTCAATTTCCATAGGTCTGTGTGGATGGTTCCTGGCGCTTACAATGCTCGCCATTTTATTTTGGCTGCGTGTTCACCTCGTCTTTTCTATACCACTCAGCAAGACCCTTGAGCCCTGGAACTATCTGTCAGTTCCTCTTTGAACCATGTCTCCACCCTGGCACCTACTTGTTCCCAGCAGACACTTGGTAAAAGTTGGCTGAGTGAACAAATGGTTACCCCAGCAATGACAAAAACAGAAACAACTGCAACATTCTTCATTCCTTCTTCTGCCCCTCCTCCTCCTCCTGTAGCTTTTAAACATCTATTTAATTGATCCACCAATTACCCAGAGGAGGAGGTCTGCGGACTTACTGATAGATGTAGACAACTCTGCACACCAAAAAAGCTTCCGGAGACCCCTATAATGACAAGTGGTGCCTAGGCCAACGTAGACGCAGGGGGAGTCAGTCTCTGGTCTGCTGACAGCCGGCTCCTGGGAATGGAAGTGTTATTTTCTCAAAGAGCTTCATCTGCTCTGGTTCATATGTGCCAGTTCCTCGTCTGAGTAGAAACTCCTGACTTTATTTTTAAATACAGACTCCAGTAATAGGCTAAGTAATTGCAGATCTTCTCGAGTCCTTATTATACATGTACCAACATACTGAACTTCTTAAAAACCCCATTTCTTTCCCGTAAGTATATGTTGAACACCTTAAATTTCAGCATGCTGCATAGTGGTAATGTGTATTTGTTGTTTTCCCTCCCATAGGAATCCTGGATTAAAAAAAAAAAAAGGGCAACCAGAGAAATGCTGATGCACGAGTGACAACTTCTCAACAATGTGTCTGATTACTCGTATAGGTAAAAGGATTCTCCTCCAGCCGTAAGTAAGAAAAATGCGTATTACAATATAATACATAGTCAAACTTCAATAATACACTTTCCATCCTGGTGCCACTAATGCGTGAACAGCTGCACCTCTCACTGTCTTTGCTGATGGGGCCCATAAATACTCCCGGGAAATGGGACAGAGATACATAATGGATCTTCACCTGCCAAGATCAGGGAAATGAATGCCAATCGCACCCTGATGCAGACGCACTTTCTGGTGGAGAGTGATGAATATTGCCATTTGTCCTATGCCACAGTAATCGTGGACAGGAAAGCCTAGCACGGAGAAAAGTGGTGGGAGAAGACGCTGTCCTAGGACACCTGAAAAGAAGCGTGTGTCGGGACACCTGGGTGGCTCAGTCGGTTAAGCGCCCGACTTCGGCTCAGGTCATGATCTCATGGTTCGTGGGTTCGAACCCTGCATCGGGCTCTGTGCTAACAGCTAGCTCAGATCCTGGAGCCTGCTTTGGATTCTGTGTCTCCCTCTCTTTCTGACCCTCCCCTGCTCATGCTGTCTCTCTCCTCAGAAATAAATAAAAAACATCAAAAAATTACAAAAAAAAAAAAGAAGCGTGTGTCATAATTATTTGGCCACCCACAATAAAAGTGAAAGAAGAGTATAACAATATGATTTAGTTTAGAGAAAGGGTAAAATTCAAGAGGATAGCCATGCTGTCCGTATCATATCATTCAGTGTAAAGTTTTCCCTCAAAATAGCACTTTATGATTAAAAACCAAATGTCAGGAATATCTGGGAGTCGTCAAATAGTAGGTGGGGTCCATGTTCCCAGCAACAATTCAGTGTCATGATTAAAGGGTGTGGGCTGACATGTGAGCCAGACCTGAGTTCAGATCCTGACTCTACCACCTACGTCCCTGCTGTATGATCTCAGAAAAATGATCTGACTTCTCAAGTCCCTGAGTTTTCTCTTTAGATACAGCAGCGATAACAATAATGGAGCCCACCTGGTGCTATTGATTGAAGGTTACAAGATATAATTAAGATCAAGACCAACAGTAAGTGGTAGGTATTGTGGTTGCAACTACTGCTTTCCCCCTTCCCTCTTCTCTGTCACCATCATTGTCCTATCGTCCCAGCTGCTCTCTGGCTGATTTCATTAGCAAATATCAGGGAAAGAAGCGAGAAGACTATCTCGACCAAAATCCCAGGCAGTCTCCCCTTCTCACATCAAAGTCTAAAAGCAGTGCTTCCAATTATAAAAGTTGGTTTTTGATGGTTCATAAGTTAACAAATATATCCACCTCATGTCATTCTTGTTTTATCAAACAACTACTGCTGTAACAGGTTATCTCCTTAGTGAAAAGAAGAAAACCAAAACCAAAACAAACAAACAAACAAAAAAAACCCAGGTGATAGAAAGCCTTGGGTACTATTAGACATGGGCCCCAGATTTAGTTACATCACATGCTCTTTGGGAAAAGGGAGGAAGCGGTGACCTGTTCAGTTCTCCAACGAACTTTGACAAGATCTTTTTCTGTTTTCTGTCATCAGGGGTCACGGGCTAATGGCTCCTTTCATTCTCTTCTCCCCTTTCTCAAAAAGACTGCATCCTGAAGGTGAACGAAGCAGGGTGTCTGAACGGCTTCTTCTAATTCTGTAATTCTGGTGGTGTAATTGTATCAGGCCCAAAGCGGCTTTGCCGTGGGTTGTACGAGGCCGTGGCAGGGCCTCTCTCACGTGGGGCGCACCGCTGCTAGTCAGTGGAGTCTGCAGGTGTGCGCCCAGCACTGGGCGAGGGGCGCCCAGCACAGGTTGCCAAACAATGGAAACTTCCCGTTCTGGGTGTTAACTTTAGTTACCACAGCCAGACAATGCTGCCAGTGGTGTGGAAGAAAAAATTGCTGTAGCCAGCTGTGCTGTTCACAGTCGGATGGATTCTGTGTAGCTCCAAATGGTGATGGAGCCAGCAGCCTGTTGTAGCCAAGGACAGGATGATGGATGATCTACACACTGTGTCCAAGTAGAGAGAATGGCAGAAGTTCACTTGAGGGTTGTTAAAATGCTAATCTGGGTGGGTTAACAAAAGCTTAATAGAAACAAAAAGTTTGAGAAATAAGTACACCTCATGTGGTACCTATGTGGACCACTGATTTGATCGCTTTTAGTTACATAAATGGTCACTTTTCAAAGCGAGAACATTTCCTAGTTTTCCTGTTGGATGAAGGGAAGCGGCCCCACTTATTAGCTGCAACGCCACTGTCATCAGGGTCTGAGGAAAACAGTCAGCGCCACAACAGTCACCTCAAACTGCAGAGGGTTCAGATATGCTTAATACAGTCATAGGAATTTTATTCTCTCTATGTGTCATGGGAACACATCGAAGCACACTTTTCCCCCCAACTAGAAGCAGACAACTAGCTGGTCACGAAATAAGCAGCAACCTAAGACAGTGGCTTTGGTAGATTTTAATGCTAAGTCTCCATTCACATGAGTCGAAATGGCAGTTTCGACTCATGAACTACATACACCATTAGTATATCGAATTATTAGTGTTAACCTTTAGGCTTAAACAACATGCTTCCAAAAAAATGGTGCCTATTCACATTTCTTGACAAAGGATCCATTTTGCCATTCTCTATTTCTTTGCATCCTTATTTAAGTTGAACATACAGAAACATGCCTGCCTCTCTTCGTGTTGGAACATTGGCTAGCACAGCTCCTTGCAAATGACAGGTACTCAATAAATACTGACTGACTGGCATACCCCAAGTGCCTCTTGCTTCCTCTAGAAATGAATCTAGAATGTGCAGCCTTAAAGTCTATTAATTGAAATAAAAGGTAATATTTTATCCTGCAATATGCGAGGGAAGGAGTTCACCTCCCACGGTTACACCAATAATGGTTAGGCACTCAGCCAGGCTCTTAACTCTGCATAAAATGTATCAGAAGGGTGAAAAATGACCCCATTTCAGATGCATTTTTCACTCTTTGTATCTTAGTGAAACTCACATGCAAGAACAATGACTAAGCTAATTACCAGCGTTTATTATGATGGAGCAGCAAGAAGTGAAGAACTTCTCCAGTTTCAAGAAGTCCTTAACAATGATGGGCATCTTTGTGAACCAAAGCTCTGATAACTGCTTGCTTGCCTGTGTGCCTTTCAAGCAATAGAAACCGCCACACAAGGATGCAGGGGCCCACTTACCCAGAGCACAGTTACTGGACAGATCCTTCCTGGGCTGCAAAGAGCCCGTGAATTGAAGTCCACCGGATTTCTAAGTTGCCCTCACTCTAAGGGCTAATAGGTTTACGTCACAGCCGTCTTTCAAATCCACCAAACCAGGGGAGACATGTCCAGATGGTGCTATTAGTGGGCACCAAAAAGACCAAAGAAAGAGAGAAGACAGAAAGAAGAAAAAGGAAGAGGGCAGAATGCCCACAAATCAAAATCAAACTCGAGTTAACCAGCTGTTTGGTGCTGGAGAAGTCACAATATTCCTGGCATACTGTCCTGCATCACAGAAATGTTCCTCAAAAAATGCAACCTATGTAGCATCTCTGGTAGAAGTGAAGACAGGTAGCAGTATTCTACAGGATCCAGTAAGAAACAGTAACTGGCTGTTAATCTAACTAAATGTGCTAATGGAAGAAACTGCTTTGCTAACCAACATATTTTGGAAATCTTGGGGTTATTTATTTAACTGTCTTTCAGAGAGCACATGCTAGGGACCTAATCAGAGCATAGACACTAACTGTAAAAAACAAAACCCAGCTATGACTGGGCTATAATTTATTGACCATAAGATGTTTTAAGTTCATGATAGTGTAGGGCCAAATCTCAGAGTTTACCTGGCAATTTCTATGTATCTAAGCCGGGTAAATGTTTGTGTAATATTTGCCAGCCTGACAGAATATGCCCGTCACTCACCATGTCAAACAGGACTACACACAACTTAATTTCCTGAGTTAGACACCTAAGAGAGAGAGAGGATTTTTTTTTTTTAACAACTTGAATAAACCAGCATCAAAATCTAAAATCTATCCAAAAAGGATAGTGAAATCCTCACCTTGAGCTATCTGAGATTTTTCTCAGTTCTACAAGAAAGAAACCTGGAAAAATTATTCCAAACAAGTCGTTCTCTTATTCTGAGGGACAGAGATCAAGCCAGTTTAGAAGGAAAAAAAAAAGTTAAACCTTTCCCTAGGACTTTAGCCTTGAAATAAACAAAAGAATCCACTTTATGACTCCAAAGGACAAGTGGGGGGGAAGGACAATCTTTAAAAAAGCACCTAGGCTTTTTACTGCAGACTTACAATTCTTAGTAACCAGAAGTTCTTGGGAAAATTACCCCAGACCTTTTTTCCCCCAAGTAACTGGAAACACTATCGTTATTTTAAAGAGAAAGCGGCCGCCCATATTGGTGGACATAAGGTCCAATTACTGTTTGCAAAGCCTAAATATCTATAATAACGATCTACTGTCCCTTCTGTGTAAGTCACCCGGCTGAGACTGGTGAGGGGCTGGGATGCTGTAACTGGGGTTGCTGACTGGTCACCCCAGAACAGTGACTACTAACCTGAACTCCCCCAAGCCTTAATTAATACTGCGACTTCATTTTCCTCTAGCTCCATTCAGCTCTTTACAAGTTCAGGATTTAAACAATCACCTGACAGACGTAGTCCCGAGAGTCGATTTAGTAGAAAAATTTAAAACCCAGTTCTCATCCACACCAAGTCTTTTATGACCTTTTATTTCCGTCCAAGACTTACACAGGACAGAGGAAGCTTCAAGCTCTTCCAAATTACCCAAGGCGGCTACTGTTATCAGTTTCTGCAGACCAGAAACAAACATCATCGCTGTCAAGACGGGAAATAAAAGTTTCCCTACCTTGCTCCTTACCATCCCCCTGCCAGAGGCTGCCGACGCGAGCGGCGGCTCCCTCCCGGCTGAGGACGCCTCTGGCCGCCGGAGAAAGGGCTCATGCAAAATTGACTCTTCCTTATTTGTTTCCATCCATAATTGATGGGGAGATGAGAACGTAACACATCTCAGCGCTGGGCTCTTGCCGCCTGGCGGAGACCCTATCCAAGACGCTTCCGTAAATCATTTCCAGCCGTAGAACAAAGCACGGAAAGTTGCGGGGGAGAGTGGCCGGCAGGAGAAACCCGGGCGCCGGGTGGGCGGTGGAGGGTGGGCGGTGGGCAGCTCCCGGCCCCAGGGGCCGCCCGCCGCGCGCCCGGCCAGCAGGGGGAGAGGGTGGCTGCGAAGTGGCTGCCCTCCGGGCTGGAGCCTGGGGGGGCTAGGGGGTGGAGGGGCCGAGGACCCGAGCCCCCGCCCCCCTGCCGGGGGGCCGTCCGAGCCCGGGGCGCACTGACAGGTAGCCGGCTTCCGCGGGGAGCCGCTAGGGTCTCGGCGCCGGCGCTGCGCCCCTTCTTCGGGCGCAGGCGAAGGCTCGCGGGTCCGCTCCTAGCCCTGCGGGCGCCGCGCGACCCCGACGGTCCCAGCGTCGGCCCGGAGCGGGCGGGCGGAAGGGGGCGGCCGAGTCCGCAGCCGGCTCTTTCGGCCTGGGCTCGGCTCCCGCACTGGCTGGAGACGCCGCGTCTGAGCACCCAGGCAGCCCGGGTTCCCGCTGATAATGTGCGGGCGAGCGCCGAGCCGGCGCTGCCTGGCGAGAAACTTTTACTTGCCCTCTCCTTCCGCTTTTTTTTTTTCCCCCCGGTGTGTGTGGGGGGGTGCACAGTGGCGGGGGTCTCCAAGTCCACGTGCCCCTCCCCCTAGGCCTCCCCCAATGCCAGTTTTGACGGGTCGGCCAAACCTCTCCAGCCCGCTGCGCGTCCGCAGGCGGACAGAGCCACTTGCAATAGAAATCA
Source organism: Proteles cristata cristata (assembly GCA_017311185.1). Lineage (NCBI taxonomy): Eukaryota > Metazoa > Chordata > Mammalia > Carnivora > Hyaenidae > Proteles > Proteles cristata. Next base: position 1,061,360 of record JAESUZ010005330.1, on the reverse strand, counting down.
ACTCTCCAATGACAACACACACGCATGCACACACACACACACACACGCACACACACGGGCTGCGATTCAGGCTCTGAGGATCCGGGTCCGATCCTCAGCAGGAGCCCAGAGCATTAGCCGATTACAAGACGGTCTTACCTCATGGGGGGCGGGGGGGGGTCGGCTGGTAAAAAGGAAAAAAAAAAGAAAAAAAAAGAAAGAAAATAAGCAGCTTGTCACGCGCAGAGAAAAAGGAAAATAAAAGAGAAAGAATCTATATCCCTCTTTCTCTTTAGGTCTCGGCTTCCTCGATATAATCCTGCAACTCGCCACCAGCAGTCCTTGCAGCGGCGACAGCAGCGGCAGCAGCGGGACGGGGCCGGAGCAAAACAAATCGAGGCAAGGCAAATGGTGTAATTCGATCCATCTCCAAGTCAATCCATCAGGCGAGCCGGAGCTGGTTCCCTCCCCGCGCTCGGCGACTAGCGGCGCGGGGCCCACCCCCGGGCTCGGACGGCAGGAGGCGCGGGCGGCCCGGCGCGCTCTCCGTCGCCCGCGCGCCGCGGCCAGCGCCGCCTGGAGGCCCCCAGCCCGGCGCCGCGGCCCCGCTGACCCCGCGGCGGCCTCCGCGGCCCTCCTCCCCGGCGCTCTGCCGCGCACCCCCTCTCCCCGCCTCTGAAGGGCTGCTCCTTCCAGCACCTCCCGGAGCCTCAGTCATCCAGCTCGCGGTGGCTGCCGCCGCCGGAGAAGCAGCCCTTGCGCGTCCCTCCCTCTGTCCCTTTCTCTCCTTCCCTCACTTTTCTCCGCGCTTCCCTCCAGACATGCAGAGGACAAACCAGTGCAGCCTGGAGGAGCAGCGGGGCAGTTCCGTGAAGTTCTGCCTTGGTTGCCTAACCTAAGATTTATTTTTTAAACACACCCTTACACGCCCGCTCCCATATTACCTTTGTCGTCCCCCCCTCCCCAACCCCCTCCAATTTCTCTTTATAACCACTAAGCAAAACAGCTGGGAAGAAGCAATCAAACATTGCTTTATCTTTATAAAATACAGAAATTGCCTACTAAAAATCCCATTTCTACTTTGAATGAAAGCCATTCAGTACAGTATAATTTTGCAGGCTAATGAGCCGGTTTTACAGGCAAGTGTTTCGTGTAATATGTTGTGGGAGAAATGAAAATGTCCTTGAAGTGACATCATTTAAAACTGACTGTCACAAATGGAAAAAAAAAAAAAAGGCCATATATTCCAAAACAAGATTTTAATCCAAACTTCATTTCCAAGAACGGGGGCTGTGTTTTATTAATTTCCAGTTGAGTTATGAATCACTGAGGGCTCTAAATGCCTGGAATGAACCGAGATCCCCCTATTTAAAGAAAAAGAAAGAAGAGAGCTTTTCCGCCAAACTTTTAATTTTCATTTGAGTATGGTTAATTACCGTGAAAGACTGAAGGGGGCAAGAGAAAGGGTTTTCCTTTCTTCAGTGGTTCCTGCTTTCTCCCCCGCACAAAGTTACATGTTTACATTTAGGAAAAATACCCTGTTCTGAGTTGTTTCTGGAACTTCCAGTGACAGCCTTGAAAAGGAACTCAAAAAAAAAGACACCCCATGGCACTGCTGCCGGACTCATCCTGAGCATGGTTTCCTCACTAGTTTAACACTTTGTTACCAAAAGGAAGAAGGAGGGAGGAGGAGGGAGAGTCATTTAAAATATAAACTCTCTTCCTGCTGTTCTTCCCATTCGAAGAAAGGGGCAGGGGGCGGAAAGAACAGCTTTGGCAAGGCAGCTCTGTGATTTTTCTGTTGTTGTTAAGGCTTTTGTTGGCTGGCCGGCTGGTGTTTTCTGGTTGTGCTGGGCTCTGACATCATTGCAAGTTACTTGGCAGTCAGGGCCCTTCCCCAGCCAACTTCTGACCCAGAAAGCTGTGCCTGTTTTACTGGCATCCAGTCATTCCGTATTTTCTCCGTCAAGAAAGCAAGCCCCCCCACCTTGCCCCCCAGCTGCAGGCAGAGGGCTCTGTGCTCTGAATGAAGATGCAAGGGGGGACCAGGGGCTTGATGAGAGTCAAACTGCCACCCACCTGTAGGCAGAAAGCTTAGGAGTTGTTCTGTGTCTGCCAGGGCAGCAAAGAAGAAAAAAAAAAAAGTTCAATTCTTTAGATGCCTGCATTCTTTGCGGAAATACCACGATTGCCCTGACTTTAGGGAGCACCACCCCCTGAGTGCAGTTTGCCCTGGACTGAGTTCTTAAAGCCAGGAATAAAAACACTTTCAGGGTGCAGACGGCTGTGTGCTAATCGGTCATTTCGAGCCAAATTAGACGCGTTTTCAGTCTAGCTATCAGTCTAGACCTCTGAGCCAATCTTGATGTTTGGTTCACTGGGGGAGAGACGCAGAGAAGTGGACAACCTGGTACCCTGCATTACTCTTAAGGAGTCATCATTTCCTTGGTTCCTGGAATCTTGATGGTCAGGAAAATGACACTCTTTTAATTTGGCTTTTAGTGGAAAGAAGTGTAAGGAAAGTGCTCACTGTATGTAGTTTGTTGGCATTTGGTCCTTTCAGTTGATTTTATATACTTTTAACCTTTCGGCCCCTTTACGCCTCTAGCCCGGCACATACTTTGTGCTTTAGGCTCTAGCGTTGCCGGGCCACTTCCAGTTCCCCACTGTGTCATACTGTTTCATGTCACCATCTCTTCACCTGTGGTATCTCTGCTTTCTAGGGGTGCTCTTTCTCCCAAATTTCTGTTTGACTTGACTTTTACCAAAAATGTTAAGTATCAAAATTTCCTTCATCCCACTAGCCCTGGGATGGGTTTCAGCAACTCTTTTCTGTGCTCTCCCAGCAAGTTCACTTATGTAATTTGCCAAATTGAAGGGAAAAATATCTGTTCAGGATGTCTTCCCTACTGGGTGCTTCTCAACTGCAGGGGCCGTGTCTTTTTACCTGGACAGCCTCAGTGCCTAGTACAGTGCCTGGCATTTAGTGAGCACCCTAAATACTTGTGAAACAGGTCAGATAATGGAGCCTACAATTTCCTCACACTCTTTTATGTTCTAAACCAGAGAGTGTAATCATCTCTAGACCGTGTGCTCCTCTGGAGTAAGAACTTATTCATCTGTATCCCCAGGGCAAGCATAGTACCCTTGTAAGGATGTTGACTGAATGAGTGAAGAAGGAAGGAAGGAAGGGAGGGAGAGAGGAAGGAAGGAAGGAAGGAAGGAAGGAAGGAAGGAAGGAAGGAAGGGAGAAGGTATCTGGCTCTTTCCACACCCAGAAAGAACACTTAAAGGACATAAAATGCTATCACTGGTTAGTGATTATGCTTTATTGTTATATGCATACATCTCCCATAAGTGATAAGTAGTAACTTAATTCACAATCTTTTGTTTGTTTCCTTTAGGAGTAAAGTCCAGAATTGAATTTCTTAAAACACTTTTTAAAGTTATTTATTTATTTTGAGAGAGAAAGAGAAGGAGAGAGAGAGAAGGAGAGAGGCAGAGAGAGACAGAGAGAGAGAGAGAGAGAGAATCCCCAGTAGGCTCCACACTGTCAGCTCGGAGCCCCATGAGGGGCTTCAGTCCACGAACCATGAGATCATGACCTGAGCAGAAGTCAAGAGTCAGATGGTTCACCAACTGAGCCACCTAGGCACCCTGAGAATTTAATTACTGTGTTTCATTTCCAATCTAGTTTTCAGAATAAAGGCTAGCTGAAAATTATAGAGAATCTGCATGTAATAGTCGATAGAAGTATATCAATCATCAAAGAGTACAACTCATTAACTATTACAGTACAATGCATTAGTGCTTAATACGTGCCAAACTCTGTTCTTAGCATTTTACAAGTATTAACTCACAACAATTCTGTGAGGTAAATACTATTATTATCTTCATTTTATAGAAGAGGAAATTGAGGCTTACAGACTTCAAGTGACTTGCCTAGGGCCACACAGGTAGTCGCTAAGTGGGATCCGAATCCTCCCTCTTGCTTGGTTGTAACAGTGGTTAACGGTGAGGTCACGGTTAACGGCAAGAGTTAATAGTGAAGGCTTTAAAACGTTAGACAGCCTGGATTCAAGTCCAGGCTCCTCCTCTCTTGGGATAATTTATTTGACTGCACTCTGCTTCAGTCGCCTTATCTGTGAACCAAGGGTGACAACAATATTTCAGGTGGATCTTATGAAGACTGAATGTGATAATGCATGTAAAGTGTTTAGCATCTTACCTGGAACACGGCAAGCACTGAATAAATATTAGCCGATGTCATTACACATGCCCTGAAGGCAGTGTAATCTTGGAATCCTGCAGAATGGAATGGGAAACTGAATTCAGCCTCACATTAAACGTGAGACTTGGGGCAAAAGCACATGGTATACAATAGGTTTGCAAATACCATTTTTGTTCCATTTTGTCTCCTTCATCCCATCATCTATGTCTACAGACCTGTTAATTCAGATACACACACTGCTCACTATCCAGCTGACATGCAATAACATTTTTGTATGAATTTTAATGACTAATACCGTTTAGGATCTAGAATTTCATGTTCCAGAATAAAAAGAGAGGTATTGACATTTCAAAGGTAGCTACAGCTTCTGTGATTACTTTAATTTGGAGTGCACATGTAGTATGCCTTGCGTTCGCACATTATAGAAAGTGCTTTTGTGGCAAGGGATTGCTTTCAAAGCTAATCTAAGCTCTCCATGACATGATAAATCATTAATAATATAGACCCAAATCTCGGCATCTGCGTGGGCACAGCTGGCCTCCTGGTGTCAACAGTCTGCATATGAAAGTGACTCTGCCAAGATATTTCACTTTAATGAAAAATATTTATCATGGTAAATCTTAAACCTCAAGATTTTACCGACATAATTCATTTCTATTATTATGTACTATGATGAGATACCACCACAGCTATGCTTATGTTTGGAATGATAAAAATGTGCCTTTTTAGTCATTTTGATTCCTCTTCCTTAGCATGAACAGCTTTGGCTGTATACTCTGAGTAAAAGGAATGCATCGTGTATTTATGGAAATAGTAAGTCAATTACTTCTTTAGTTTTGCTAATGACCCTGCAGGTGCCACTGTGTGGAAGGACACTGAGTGCTCAAGACAAATAAGAAGAATCAGTCTTTTTTTCCCCTCTCATCAGAAAGATGAACAGTTCAGATGCTTTTAATAATACTAGGTTGTTTTTTTCTAATAGACAAGGTATCAGGAATGCTATCACCACTTATTTTATTAAAGATCTTTTGAAAAAACAGAAGCAAATAAACTTTTTAGAGGGAGGGTCAAACAAAAAGATGATAACTTAGTCACAGTTGCTTAATTGTACTTATATTTTGGGGAAACGTGCTTAGATGCCGGGATGCTAGCTGACATGCCTGCAGATAGAGGGAAGCGGAGTCTCTGTAAATTCCTCAGAGACTTCTCTCCACAAATTTATGGTAACCAAGCCCCTGCCCTTGAGGAATTGGGCTGAATAATATCTATTAGATGCTAGAATCTCTTCACAAAAATGAGAGATAATACAAATAATCCAAAGTGTTAGAGAATTGGAACATTCGATGTTTTTTTTAAATATATACTTTTTAATTTTTCTAAAAATAGACTTCCCTGTCTAATCATCTTCTTCTCCTCCCTCTCTCCCCTCCTTTCTTCCTTCTTCTCCTTCTCCTTCTTCTTCTTCTTTTGGCTCAGCCAATGTTAAAATTCAGATCAACAAAGGGAGAAGAAACTACCTGGGTACCAATTACATCCTAGATACGGACTAGCTACAATTCTATCACTTAATTTTTGCCACAACTCTTGGAGGTGGGCATCATTTAGGAGTGAAGAAACCCAGCTTGTTTGAGCTCACCGTCTTGTCAGGGTGTGCAGCCTCATAGAGGATGGGGTCTAGAATCTACAATAGGTCTGTTTGGCTCTCAAGCCTAATTTGCTTTCTAGGACACCATGCTATAAAAAAATGAAAAGAGAACAGGTTTGCAAAGCAATGTGTCTTGGATAACACGGAAAAAAATATTTAAAACCCACAGCTACACTCTCAGTGCCAGGTTAAAAATGTGTGCTTCAATTTCTAGTTCTTTGATAGTTGTTTCTTGTCACATACAAACTAGCGTCAGGAACTGAAGTTTAGCAAACTTTAAACTTTTCTACATTATATGCATTCTACTGCCCACATAACTTCTCTGGATCACTTATAAATTAAAAAAAAAAAACCTATTTAACAGCATGCAAATTTATATTAAAATAAATTCCACTTGGGGGGGGCACCCAGGTGGCTCAGTCAGTTAAGCGCCTAACTCTTGATCTCGGCTCAGGTCATGATCTCACAGTTCAGGAGTTTGAGCCCTACATCCAGGTGTTGACGGTGTGCAGCCTGCTTTGGATTCTCTCTCTCCCTCTCTCTCTGCCCCTCCCCGTTTGCACTCGCTCTCTTTCTCTCTCTCTCAAAATAAATAAACATTAAAAAGGAAACACTGGATAGGCTACAAATACTTCAATTAATGGTTAGGCCCTATGATGGCTCCTTTTGCCAAAAACAACAAACAAACAAACAAAAAAACCTAACCTCTAAATGCTACATACATGAACTTCCATACATTAGAGCTATAGAGCCAATTCCTTGCTAGAAATCACCAGTGCCACCTGTTGGTTAAAAAAAAAAAAAAAAGAATAGGATTCTGGGTAATTTCCAGCTTTCCAAACAAGGCATGCAAGGATACATTTTTTTCCCTTTCCTTTTGCCTCCTCGGGATGTTTTCCATTATGGACATTTGATTAATATTGACTCTATTAGAGATTTAAAAAAATGACACTGGTAATGTGCAAGGGAGTGAAGGATAATACGTGGATGGAGGACAGAAAAAAGTTGACATTTGGGATAGAAATCAATAGCGAACACTGTTAGCATTCCGCTGTAATTACAGGAGTTGTCTAAAGTCCCAGATGCCTTATTAAACTGTGATGAGGTGGCAAGGCCTAGCAGCACAAGGAGGACACATGTGGCTAACAAGTGTTCAAATCTGGGCCTGGGATATGGTGTCACTAAGTCAGCAATGACACAAAGTGACCAGGGGTAATGCTCTCTCCACCAGCCCCAGCTAATGGGGTTTCATTTCTGTTTTAGGAGGAGGCTCAGGGGAAACCTGCTATTTGTCTAACCTTTCTTTGGTTCCACAAAGTGAGGGGGCACCTGGGTGGCTCAGTCAATTAAGTGGTTCCACAAAGTGGTCTCCCCAGATCTCTCTGGCCTTTGAAATCAGAACCCATCATCAGCTGACAGTCAGCAAGTGAAACCAGTTAAGGATCATAAATTTTTACCACTGATTTTTCTTACTGGGATGGTCCTAGCAACTAAGTTAGACTTAAACATTATCCCATTTACTTTCCTGCAGCCAAGGATGAGCTCCTCAATGGCTGTCCTCTAAAAGTTTGAATTGTGATGTGTGCTGAAGAAAAATCACTTCAATCTTATATTCTTAAGGAACCTTTAAAAAGGAGACCCAGAGTTTGCCACCATCTGAACTTGTATTTCAATTACAAAGCCAAGAGAAGGAACTGGCTAGAAGCTTTTCTGGAAAACCCAGGAGAGGTCCAGAAGAACTGTGTAGAGGCTTTTAACAGTATCACACACCCATTGAATAGAATCTTTCCATGTTATAGTTGTATTCAATGGCTGGCTTTTCAAAACTTATTGCATCTGGATACATACACACACACACACACACACACGCACATTGTATGTATGTGCGTGTGCGTGTGTGTGTGTGTGTGTGTGTATTTTACTCCTAAGAATTCTTGTTTAAAGTATTTGTGAGTTCTTTTGCTGTATTAAAATCTTTGGAATTGTGCTTATAAACTACCCCAATGTGTTCTGAATTTCTGGGTCATAATTACAAAATAAATAGATTCATTTCTCATCACAAATTTTAATTAAGAATTCTAGTTATGCAATTACTTGTTAATAAATAATATCTTCTCAGTACCAAAGCATACTATTAAATATGTTTACTCAAAAGTATGTTTTCTAAAGATACTTTCCATGGTCAATTCCTCATTTTTAAGTCATTATCGTCCCATATTTAAAATAAGAGGAAAATGTTTATCGCCTATTTTATTGAGATATGTGAGGATTCAGAAGATATGGGTAGTTGCTGGGAATTAAATTAATATAAAAGTCTAATCATTCATGATTGCAGCTCCTCAAAATTATCAAGATACTGAATTCTGTGATTTACCTTTTTTAGATCATTTGGCGAGGCTACCCAATTGCCCACTCACTGGCTAGGCTTTTGCCGAGAAAAGAAGTAGTGAAGGTGATTATTTGCCCGATGCCTATTTATTGTGCTTTTGAAAAAACTACCCCAGGCTATGGATTCCTTAAGTATGCTCTTGGTTCGCACGTAATAAGGAACAATCAATTTGCTTGCTTCTGATTTGTCAGCTTTGGTGTTGATGAAAAAAAAATAAACAATTAGTAACCCATTTTGATATCAAGTAAGTGTATAGCCTGTAATGGGAGTGTATTTCCTGGACATTTCAAACAAAGTTAACCCTTTCAAGTTAAACCACTGGAAACATACTGGGGCTGAGAGAGACTACCTGTAGAAAGAAATGTTTCCACTAAAGACGGGGAGTTCCAAGGGAACAGAGGACCTTCCAAATCGAAGCAGGGCATTACAAAATCCAATCAAGGTGACAGGAAGAGAGCCTCCAGATAAGAATGTAATGTGGAAGAGGGCAGGATCATTCACTCATTCATCCTTGCATATGTTCATTTTACCATTTGTTATTAATAGCAGCAATCTGCTTTGTGTAAAGCACTGTGCAGAGATAAATGAGATATACCTTGCATTTAGACAGCAACTTAGAGATTGAAAAGCAGCTTTATCAGTCAGAGCCCTGGCAGGGAACAGATGGCCATTCGACTCCTGTAATTTGAGGAGCCTTTAATAAAGGGATTATTTGTAAAGGTGTGGGTAGAGTGCAGGGAAACCACAAGGAGAGGTACCCTGGGGCCTGACCACCCCTAGGGCCTAAGGAGCCAGAGGAAGGAGCAAGTAGCAGAACCTAGAGACATAGAGGCAATGTGGGGAAGACCCTTGCTTAGAGGTCGGTTTCTAGAGGTACCGAGGAGAGAAAAAAGACAGAGGGTGGATCTGGTGGAACAAATGGAAACCTGTTTTTTAATTTTATTTTGATTCTTATGGAATAGTAGAAATCCTAATTTTACAAATGAGAAAACTGAAGGTAGATCTGCCCATCATACGTTAGTTACATAACAAAGCCAGACCTTGAACTTGAGTTTTCTGAATCTAAGTCCCATGCTTATTAACCTATCTCCCTATTCCCCTCCCTTTGGACTTCTGTATCATGCTTGAGTTATTAACATGCTTTTATAAAAGTTTATTTATTTATTTTGAGAGAGAGAGAGAGAGAGAGAGAGGGAGGGAGGGAGGGAGGGACAGAGGAGCAGAGAGAGAGAATCCCAATCAGGCTCTACACTGTCAGCATAGAGCTAGACGTGGGGCTCAAACTCACAAATCACAAACTGTGAGCTCATGACAGAAGCCAAAATCAAGAATCAGACACTTAACTGACTGAGCCACCCAGACACCCTTAACATGTTTTATCACTTACTAGACTTAGCTTCTTGAGACACAGGACTAGGTCTTAGTATCATTAGTGTATAGAACAGCTGGGATAGGAATCCTGGAGACATCTGATGGATAGAGTGGAGAGAGCATTCAACCTAACTGGAGAGACAGATGCATGAAGCTAACACCATACATAGCAGATTGTTGCCAATGCTAAAGCCAGAGGTACGGGGATAGTGCTCGAAATGGACAGAAAAGGGGGAAAGAGGTAACAGCTTGGGTTGTAAAAGACTCCATGATGTGGGGTCCTGCGAGCTGAGCCAAGCACCTTGAAAGACAAGTGTCAAAGGTAGAGAACTATAACCAAGTTATTGTGAGCTAAGGGGACAGCAGAGGCAGGAAACGGTGGGAAGGCATGGCATAGGTGGGTACAATTGATATTCCTGGAGACGAGTAGTCAGAGATGTTGCTGGAATGACAAGGCAGGATCATAGCATGGAACTTCTGAGCTGGCACTTGCTGGAATTTGAAGGGCTTTCTTGGGGTGTTGAGAAGCCATAGATTTTTGAAGAAAAGATGATCATAATCAAAGCACTGTGCTTTGAGAGACAGTGCTCAAGCCAAAAGGTAGAAGAGCTTGGAGAAGCAGGAGATTTCAGAGTCAGGATGCTAGAGTAGGAGTCGGGACAGAAGATGACTTCAGTGGTGTTGGGATCGCTGTATACCAGAGACACAGCAGAATGAGCTGATATTTGACTGTCGGTGTGGGATGTGAGCATTTTTCCAAGTTTTCTTGCTCTGGCCACATTTAGGGAAGTTGAGTTATTGTAAGAGATGGAGACACAGGAAGTGGTGCAGGTTTACAGAGGGGATAATTGAGTTTGGCTTTGGATAAGTAGAGCTTAAAGTGCTGGCACGGTGTCCCTGAGGGGCAACAGCAAATTGGAAATTATTATTATAATTAGAATTCGTGAACAGAGGAAACTTCCTCTTTTCCAGAGAAATAGCAAAATCTAAATGAGCAAAATACACATAGAATAAAGTAAAAGGAAACTTAGGCTACATTAGCCTTTATGCCCTCCTAAGTCTCACGTGGTCAGAGACGGGCAGGTGAAAAACCTAATCTTTCCCATTCCTGGACTGTTTCCCACAATATGGAAAACATACACCAGAGAATTAGAGTTATTCCCACTTCTCACCCACATCATACAAGCAGGAAAGGTAGACCTGGCAATTCATCATATTTTATCTAATACCATTTGGGCCGACTGTTCAGTGATAAGTTTCCCACCTGCCACTGCTATAGGAAAATGCTGATGCATACTTTTAAAACTTTTTTTGTGAAACTATTCAAAACCATTAGTTTGGAATGCTAGGGAAACTTGGATGTTTCTTAATATGGTGTAGATGAGAAAAACGTCCAAAAATTAATGGATTTAAAATTAGGTATCCTTAGGGTCTGATTATGAATTGCTACTGAAGTCTAAACAACCTCAGAGAAATAACAGCTCAGTGGTTTCTTCTCTCAATTATTCTGAACAATGTGAATGCCGCCATTTTACTTGATTTGAAACGTTAACATGAAATATAATAGAGAGTGGATCATTTCAGAGTAAGAAATCACATCTTGACAGCCGGATAATAAAATGCTAAAACAGTGAAGATTAGATGACTGCCAATTCTCTTTACAAAAAAGCTGCAAATAATAGAATATGACCTTAAATTCTTCAAGATTAGTTTTCCTATTTATTTAGAGAAAGAAAGTTTCTGAAAAGTGAGGATGGGGCCACGAACATCGTGACAGTATTTAATGGTAGAGTGAGAGCTTCAGAGTAACTTCTTTCAAGACGCTTATAATAGTTATGGGATCAGGTAAGTTTCTTCATTTATGTTGCGTAGGTTAAAAACATGTAGAGGTCTCCTCCAATGCTTAAGGGAGAGAGACAGGAGGGAAAAAGGAAGTGGGGGCAGAAAAAAAAAAGTAGAGCGACAAAATGAGAGAAAAGGAAGACAAATAAGAAATCTAATTAAAATTAATGGCACATTTCTAAGAAAAAGATAAATTTGAACGGTAAGCACTTACCTTGGCAGGAACTTACGTTTTTCCCCTTTTCGTTTTATTATTTGCCATTAATGGAAGGAGAAATAAAATAGATATATTTTCATGCAACCCACTTCAAATTACACGGAATGTCATAGAATGTATGTTTAATTACATAAGCAACCTTTGTATTAAAAACATCACTTTATTACCCTCTATAAACATTTTATGAATCCGTTTAATTTACGGTTAAATTAAGAGGAAATGAAAGGCAGGCATAAACTACAAAGGATTCTTTCCTCATCTTTTAAACTACTTCATTAGGACCATAACTTACTGCTAGGTATATCTGAGCAACTGAGAGTAGAGATGGGACAGATCTACACTTGTATTATTCAGTCAAATGTTGAAAAAGTGGTGTTTGGCTTTTGATGCATATTTAATATGCTGGAGAGCTCTCAAGATTGCACTTCAGCACTGAGATCTGGAGCAGTTTTCAGCAGAGACTGAATTGCTGATCTGGCCTCCTGAGCTCCCTCTCCGCTTTTCTTCCCCTGATATTCTTTAAGTTGCTGAGAAGTAGAACAATACAACTCCCTGTTGCTCCAACAGTCTCCTATGTGCATTGTGCCAATGAAGTAGATTAGGAAAAAGACCCCGGACTGAGGCAGCCCCAACTATGGAGCAGTAGCTTGTTCTTGGTTTGAGGCCATAGGAGGATGGCTCTCCAGCAAAGGTTCTGGACTCCCTGGTAATGGCCCCAAGCCTTGAGGGCTTGTTGGAAAGCCAACATTTTTCATTCTGCAGCACAGAATTGGGACCTAGTTTGAGTCATTTGGATCCTTCTTTGCCTCTTACTGGGCACAAGTCAATGTGGGACAGAGCACAGGGCTTTCACAGAGGGCTGGTCTTAGGTAGTCCTGCAGATCAGAGGGGCTGGGAAAAGCACTGGTTGGGATGGCCTGGTGTGATTAGCCAGTGATTCTCTGGTTGAAGTGGGAAATGGTGAGCTTTTGAGTTAAATAATCAGGGAAGAATGAATTCTAGAACCCTCTGTCAAAGATTATTAAATGATTAAGTCACATTTCATTATTTAATTGTTTTATGAGGGTGGGTGCACAGGTTTGGGGTTTTGCTTAGCTTTGGTCTCCTAACAATTCCAAGTTTCAGGTTCCTCTTCTGTAGTGTTGAAATATTTAATATGAGGTTATTGTTAGGACTGAAGTAATCAGCATTTGTGAAAATATTATATTGGTTTCATAGATTAAAACTGTAAAACTTTATGTTAAGGTTAGATACTCCCAAAGTTCGGTGGCTGACCTGGTGGCCATGTAAGAATCACTTGGGATGCTTTGTTAAACCAGGTGTGTCACCTGCTTCTTTCCCCATTATGATCTGTCCATCCAGTGTCCTGCTCTTCTCTCTCACTGAGTGTTATTACTTTAGGGATCCATTGTTATACCGTGTCCTGTAAGTTTTTCAGAGTAATAAAAAGGACAAAAGTGGCTGCTTTCAAAAGTGAGTGCTAGAAAGCCATATTTGTAGCTCTAGCGCTTAGAACACTATTTGGCTAAATACATATTTATTGAATGGACAGTTTCAATGACAACATAGAAATTATTGCCAGTTGGGGCACCTGGGTGGCTTAGTCGGTTAAGCGTCTGACTTTCGCTTAGGTCATGATCTCGCGGTTCCTGGGTTCGAGCCCCGTGTCGGGCTCTGTGCTGACTGCCAGCTCAGAGCCTGGAGCCTGTTTCAGTCTGTGACTCCCTCTCTCTCTGACCCTCCCCTGCTCACCCTGTCTCTCTCTCCTAGAAATAAATAAACATTAAAAAAAATTGCTTTAAAAAAAGAAATTATTGCCAGAAAAGTGAATGCATTTCTATTAGAGTACACCTTTTAAAAACTTTAAATACACTTAAAAAACTTTATATACAACTCTGAAAAAAAAAAACTAGAATAGGATAACTCTTCCACATGATCAAAATGTAAGCCACTCATATCAAAATCCAGTAAGTTCCTAGTGGTAAAATACAAGAATTCCTCTTAAAGATAAAAATCCATGGATATTAGTTATCAAGTTCTTCTAGAATATACCATAATTTTGAATGTGTTAGCTAAAGCAGTAAGTCAAGACAGTGAAATATAGTCATAAATACTAGAAAGAAGGGGGCAAACATTGTAAAATTTTCAGAAGGAGTAAGAGAGCTTATCAGGTGAGTAACATAAAATAATACAAAAATCACTAATCTTCCTATACACCAAATGCCCACAAATATTATTGCAATGTATAATGGGAAACGTATTACATTCACAAAGGCAAATGAAACATGAATTACCAGAGGATAAACTTGGAAAGAAATGTGCTGGATGTATATTAAGAAACAATAATGCTCTTCAGAGGGACATAAAAGATGAGTAAATGAAGTACCAGATTTTATTCTTACATGAGAAATCTCAATAAATATATCTATGATATCTAAATCAAATCTGAAATACAGTATACCTGTAATTAAATTCCCAACACTTTATTTTGTGGGGGTATTGAACACTGCTTTAGAGACCATTTAGAATTGCAATATATGACTTATCTGGGTAGTTCTAGACAAAGATGTTAACTCTTTCCTGCGCAAGGAATAACATGTATGGTAGAAGAGCTATGACAGCTAAAACAACACCATGGTGATGTGGGAAGAAGCACCCAAGTTAACAGGACAGAGAAGGGTACAGGGATAGACACAAATTTTTATATAAAATTAGATTCATTAATATGCAAATTAAAATATAAATATGGTAGCATTTCAAGTAACCAGGAAAGGATCAATTATTAAATAACCAAGCTAAAACATCTGGTTATCCATTTTGGAAAAAAAAAGCTGGAATGCTATTTCATGCTCTATTGTCAGCCAAAAAATAAATTTCAAATGTATCAGATACCTACATTTTAAAAAGAGATTATAAAAATGTGTAAGTGATTATTTCTGCAAACCTAAGATGCAGAGTTTCTAAATAGGACAAAAAGCCAAAATCATAGAGTAAAAGACTGATACTTTTCCTATAAAAATGTGAAAATTTATAGAGAGTAGAAAACACAATAAATCTTAAAAACACCAACTAGAAACCATCTGCAATATAAAAACAAAAGGATTATTATTCTTTTCTAAATAACAGTGGTAATATCCTATAAGTCACATACTAAAATGTTGGCTCTTTTATGGCATACAATTTAATGGTAATTTTTAGTGTATATTTTAAAAAAATGTTTATTTACCTATTTACCTATTTTGAAAGAGAGAGAGAAAGAGACAGACAGAGCTAGCACATGTGCGCAAGCTACGTTTTTCTTTTGGGCTATCATGAATAATACTGCTATGGAAATTTATATACAAGATTTTGCATGGATACATGTTTTCATTTCTTTTGGGCATATACCTAGGAATGCACTTGCTATAATTCTTCTGTCATTAACTTATTGAAGGACTGACAAACTGTTTTATATACTGGCTGCATAATTTTTTAAAATAGTTAATTGTCAAGTTGGTTTCCATATAACACCCAGTGCTCATCCCCACAAGTGCCCTCCTCCATGCCCATCGCCCCCCTTCCCCACTCCCCCACCCCCATCAGCCCTCAGTTTGTTCTCAGCATTCAAGAGTCTCTCATGGTTTGCCTTCCTCCCTCCCCCCCAACTATTTTCCCCCTTCTTCTCCCCCATGGTCCTCCGTTAAGTTCTTCCTAATCCTCCTGTACGTGCAAACATATGGTATTTGTCCTTCTCTGCCTGACTTATTTTGCACTGGCTGCATGATTTTGTATTACTACTAGCAATGTATTAGGCTCCTACTTTCTTTACATCCTCAACACTTATTACTGTCTGTCCTTTTGATTACAGCCATCTTAGTGTGTGGAAAGTAACATCTCAGTGCGGTATTATTTTGCATTTTTCTGATGACTAATGGTGCTGAACATCTTTCTATGAGCTTGTTGGCCATTTGTATATATTTTGGAGAAATGTCTATTTAAATTCTTCACCCATTTCAAAATTGGATTGTCTTCTTATTAATGAATCATAAGAAGTCTTTATATATTATAGGCAGAGTCCCTTACCAGATATATGATCTGCAACTGTCTTCTCTCATTCTATAGGTTGTCTTTTCACTTTCTTGGTTGTATCCCTTGAAGCACAAAAGTTAAAAAATTTGATGAAGTCTAATTTATCTATTTTGTATTTTGTAGGTGGCAGCAATTTGGCACCATGTATCTGAACATAAGATGTATTTTTCTTTCACTCAGAAGGTCCACCTCCATGACTTAACTCTTTAAAAAAGAATTCAGCTACTACACATGCTTATGACTATTTATAAAGGCAATACATTTCAAGCAATCTTAATATCTATCATTAGAGGAATACTGAAATTATGGTGAATTCACTCAGTGGAATACTATGTAGCTATTGAAAGTGATGGGGGCATATTAGTATTTTGTATATAGAAACACATCCATTGCATAGACTGTACAACAGTTTATTTCATATGCTTTCATATTTTAAAAGCAAAACCAAAATGAAGACTGTGTGTGTGTGTGTAAATAAAAATGTTAAAAATCCCTACGGTTTTAAGACAGGTAATTTTCTTTCTTGTTCACATTTCCATGTACTATCAGAAATTTTTCTTTTTATGGAGAGGGGATTAATTTTATTAGCAGAAGAAAAAGTAATTGTTTTTAAC
The DNA here is from genome assembly GCA_017311185.1 of Proteles cristata cristata. Taxonomy (NCBI): domain Eukaryota; kingdom Metazoa; phylum Chordata; class Mammalia; order Carnivora; family Hyaenidae; genus Proteles; species Proteles cristata. The sequence continues at coordinate 1,045,004 of JAESUZ010005330.1, read as the reverse complement.
AAAATCAAACCTTGTAAAACTGTCAATATATTGCCACATGTGATGCATATACACACATAAGCCAGCCCCATCTTCCTTCTTCTCCAAAAAAGAGAATGGAAACTGGTGTCTTATTTAGTACTCAACACAAATGTTATTTCTATCTCCATTACAGATTTGGATATTTTAGGTAGAGTTTTTTTCCTCCCAGAATTATCTGGGTAATTGTATTAATTTTCTACTCTCTCTTTGGAAAATGTAAGTTTAAAGAGTAGGAGCCATCTTTCAAAGGCTTCATTTTCCCCTGCAGGAGGTTTATGGAAATGGTCACAAAGTGAGTTGCTTCAGGATGGATTCCGTTCTCTTTGTCCATAGGAACAGTGGTATATGTAAGAGTTCACATAGCTAATCAAAGTGTGTCATGTTATTGATATTATGGCATAAATAACAGCTTTAGCCAATGTCAAAAATTCAAATATGCAAATGTGTCCCTTTACATTTGCTTTAAATAAGAAAATTATATTTCATGTCCTATACAAAAACATGAAAATATTTTTATTGATTATAGAAAAGGCCCCAAAGAACTATAAAATGAATGTACAGCCTACAAAGCTTATAAAAATACAATTCCACCATGCCATAAACTACAGTTAGCTAAAGCTAATGGACTAGCTAAAGCAAACATTAAACACTTGATTAACAATATGTACACCTGCTTTAGAATTTAAAAATTTGTTTGGAGAAATATTTAAATAGACTGTCTTTTTTGAAAAAGTTGTACATGGAAATTTGAAATAAGAATACTTTTATTAATAAAAATTCATGCACTGTATTCAAAACCTTTCCATCTATCCTTTTCTTTAAACACACACACACAAATTGTATCATTAATCATCTCTGGGGGCACCTGGGTGGCTCAGTCAGCTGAACATCTGACTTCGGCTCAGGTTATGATCTCATGGCTCATGGGTTTGAGCCCCATGTCGGACTCCGTGCTAACAGCTCAGAGACTGGAGCCTGCTTCATATTCTGTGTCTCCCTCTCTCCCTTTGCTCCTCCCCCACTCGCGCTCAGTCTCTCTCTTTCAAAAAAAAAAAAACATATTAAAAAACTTAAAAAATAATCATTACTGGAAGCATTGACAAGCATTCTGCTATAAGAAGGTGATTGGAAAGTAAGAATATCTTGAGTTGGGTTTCCTTGCATTTCCTCTGTTTTCTTTTCTCCCCCCAAATATTTCCCTTCCTTTCCTACTGAATTGATGCTAAATGCAAGAGGGCAATGAAAGCTACTTGTTTAGGCATGACTTGGAGGGACAGCCACTATTCTCTGTTGCTGGTAGCTTATGTTTCCAAGATTCAAGATTTGCTGATCTGTTAATAAAAACAGTGCCAAATGTCTAAGGTATTTTCTAGAGGTACTTTGGTGTGGTGGAAAGAACACTTCATAGAGACAAATAAAACCAGGCTTATATCCCAATTCCATTCCTTAATAGCTGTTGGAAAAGTTACTTTAATTTAATACATTTTAATTTCCTCATGTTTAAGACAGGAATAATATCAATCCTCATAGGGCTGTTAAACACCCAAATGAGATAGCATTGGCAAAGCACTTAGCATAATGCTCAGCGCACAGTAGGCTTGCAATAAATATTAGGTCTTCTGTTATTTTACTTACATCCTATGATTATATGGAGGTTAATTTCAGAGATGAAACAGGTGCTAAGTGAACGGTGTTGAATAAAAGGGAAGTGAAATAAAGGTCTTTGAAAGCTGGCATAGGCTTACCTTTCACATCTTCACGGGGCTGGGCACAGAGTAGATGTTCAATAAGTTACAGAGATAATTAGGATAAAAAGCAATTTAAGATTATTCTTTTTTCATGTTCTCCCTCTTTTATAATTCTAGTCACCTCCCTTTTGCCTGCTCTTGCTCTCACAGCTATTTTAGATTTTAAGATTACTATACAGTGGAGAATGTTACAGCTACTACTTCGGCAGTGGGTAGGTGAAAATAGAGCCTGGAAAACCATACCATTAGGGACCTAGTTAGTCTCTGGCTCATAGGAGGCAAGTAAGTGTAATATATTGTGCCAACTCCGCTCAACAGTGACTGCAAAGGATGCTGTACTGATAAAGATGCCGTGGCCTCAAGGAGGACATGTGGGGAGGAGACATGATTGATTAGTTATGCCTGCCATGGGTACAACGATATGCACTGGGTACCGACATGCCATGTATTTCCATTTCATATGTGCGAATCAGCTACACCAGAGGAAAAACGGAAGAAGGGAAAAAGTAGCAGTGATTTCCAGACAGGAAGGGATAATCAATTTTATAAATGTTTCTCATTTAGCGGATTCACATTTTTAGGTCCCATCTACATCAAAAATTTTTCATTTTCCTCTTGAGAAGTTCTTCTCCGTAGGAAGACTTTAGTAGCCATACCTTGAAGAAGTCTTAAGAGAATTTTATTTTTATTGCTAGAGGTTTTGCCATTGAACCAAAAAGCATTTATAAAATTTTGTTCTTGCAATTGGAGAGTTTGATCATTTGGTCTGTTCAATAATATCCAAGCTTCCACAGGCCCTCTTTATCTCATTTCCTCATCTCTTCCATTAGTTACTAAAGACAGAGGCAGAACATTTATAATAGCTTGCATTTAAATGTTTATTGACCAATCCTCCACTTCACCATGAGCCCTGTTCAAATATTAAATTTCATGGATTATGCAAAATATATATAATTCCAGAGGAATGTCACCAAACCCATATATTAATAATGGGAACTATCTATTTCGAGGGCAAATAAAAAAGTACGCATAGTTCCTACAAGCATATGTTAAAGATCAAGGGATTTCTGATAGAATAAAACTCAGAATTGAACAGATTCTAAAGACGATCTATGGTCAAGTCTTCTATTTTACTGGTGGGAAAACTGTGGCTCAGGGAAGTTAGTGATCCTTTGGTGTTAGTGAGTTAGGTAAGCATCATGTTGAAATGGAATCCAAGTCTCTTGACAATCATAGCATTTTCTACCAAATGTCACTGCCCCTAAAAAGAGTGGTGTCAGAAATAGGATGATAAGGATGTGTATTCAGGATGCTAGGTGGCTTGTATAACAGAAGGGGCAGGTATGTTCAGATGGGAAAATGAGGAAGGTTTAAATAGCAAAGGACATAGAATTGGATTAATTAGGATTAATCTCAGATCAGTAGAGCTTCTAACTATAGGCAGAGAGATTTGGAAAGAGACTAATGGACAACTGAAAAGCAATAAATTCAAGGGGTTTTGGAGTCTGAACCCTACACATTTAGTTTATTGGAGTATTATCCGAAAATTCAAAGTTAGAGGTAAAAATCGAATCAACCTTGGAATCCAATGACTATCAGTCAATAATAAATTAGGAAAATAATTGCCACAACATTTGCTAGTGGGAGAGAAGAGGCAGGAGGTCAAGATGACAACAAATTATCTTTGTGGGCACTCTGGGTATCCTGAGACGTTCTTAGGGGAATTCAGAGACAGAAGTGAGGAAGGACTGGCTCTTTCCAGGAGAGTAGGATGACTGCTAATCTTCAGAATGCAGATCAGGAGACCCTATGAGCAGTCATGCCTTCCTCTGCTTCTCTGCTCTGCCAGTGAGGAGAGATTCGTATCCCTATACCCCATTCCCTTGTTTCCAGCAAGTTCACAGCTGTGCATTGCTCTTGCCTTTCCTGGACAAGGCGGGGGTGCTGCTGACGCATTCTGGTACATTCTTTAGAACCCAGGCCTGGTGTGAGAGTGAGAGGAACAATGAAGACATGCTTTTCTCTGTTTGACAATTTGATAATTTTACAGAAGTTCATTGGATGCTTATGAAGTGACAAGCATACCATCACATAGTCATAGGGGCCTGGGTGGGACTTACATGATGATGATTATGATGATAATAATGATAATAGCAGTCTCTGAGCCCCTACTGTGCCAAGGACTGACTTAGATACTTTACAAATATTAATCTGTATAATAAATCTATGAGGTGAGCATTATTACCACCAGTAATGTAGGTACATCCATGAAATGTGCAAGCAGTGGTTCAAATGCCAGGTCTATCACTACCTGTGTGTGTACAGAAAGTAACTGAACTCTTGGGGTCTTAGGTTCTTATGTGCACAATGGGAATATTAATCACCACACAGCAGCATTGTTGCTGACGTGCCTTTCCCAGTACTTGGCCTCCAAGAAGCCTTAGAGCAGACGTCAGATCCTTTCTACTACCTGCAGCAAAAGAAGTCACTAGAAGCTTTTGCTAAATCTTCTCACCAGAAGAACCCCTCTTGCTTCCCCCTCTCACCCCTGCTTCTAAAAATAGCTGCTGAGAGTTGTAATCCGAACATAATGTCTAAAATATGTTGTTGAGGCTGAGAGAAACCCCTGGAAGTCTCTCCTCCCTCTTAAACTTAGCAAGAGACCTTGTTCCTCAGGAAACTTTCAGAATTTCAGTGTCACACAACTTGGAATTCTGGGGAAGGATGGATGATGCAGGACATCTGACCAACACTTGGATGTTGTAAATTTGTAATGGCAACAAATTTGAAGGCTGGGTCATTTAAGACTTGGGGTTGAAAACACATTTGTAGGTCTCTAATAAAAACCTGGACAAAGTGGAATTCAGCTCACCCTCTTAATGTATCATCAACTCACATCATGGAAGCACAGTGGAGGTGAGTGAAGAAAAGACTTCTTTTGTGGTAAGGTCAAATATATTTCCTAGTGGGTAGAGGAGAGAATTAAACAGTAGATATGTATGCACATTTACAAATATGTTTGTGTTTTTTCTTACAACAAATGTCTTCAAATCTGTACTAAAACTGCCAGGGACCTGACTGTAACTGTGCATTACTGAAACCCATGCTTATACTCACTGGATATACTGATTGCTTACTGGTTACAAAAGTGTCAGCTTAGTTTATCATAGATCAATAACTCATTACATGCTCCAGAATATACACAATTTGATATGAATCAACTTGCTGTCACATCTGACCACTCAAATCCTACAGCAATATGGACCTTCAGTCATGTGACTCTTCATTTTTCTTCCTATACTCTACTAACTTTGAGGATTAAAATACATTTTATTTTTGTTAGAAAAATAATAAAACTTATGTTTAGATATCATTTGGGAAATTTGACAGTTGAAGGGAAGTCATCAGATAATGATATAAACCAACATCTTCATTTAACGAGGCCTATAAGTGTGTGTGTGTGTGTGTGCACATGTGCACGTGCCTGTGTGCACATATACACATAACACCTCTCTTTCCTAATTAGAAGTTATCAGGGCTTCCATAATTCAAATTAGCAAATCTTTTCATCTGATTTTAACCGAGATAATTCTTGGTATCTTGCAGGGAATGAATATATTCTGTCCCTATATTGTCTACCCCCATAACCTATTAATTAGGACCTGAAATATGGTCTCATTGAAGGGAACGTAATTTATGTGGCTATGCTACCATGATTCTTAAAGGCAAACAAGAACAGGAACACATTACCTTTTGGTTCTTTTCTCCATTTGAAAGAGTCGAATTTGGATTTGGCATTGGTATTACAAATCAGTTTCGGTCCACAGAAGTTTGATTTACACTTGGACACAAATGAGGCACTTCATTAACTGCGCCCACCCAACAAGCACTGACCACCTAGTGAGGAGACAATCTGTTGGTCTGTGTAACTTAGGTTTTAAGCCCCGGGGGCATTTGTCAGGCACAATGTTGCCATTCAATGAATAAATGGCTTCCATCAATATCACCTTAATTTTTGCCGAAGGCAATGTCTTGCTCAAGTCTATCCTGTTTGGGGCTCTGGATCCTCTCTTCCTGTTACCGCCATCCATCACCACTATCTCAATAATTGCAACATGCACTGTAATTGGACACAGATGTATTTTAATAACCAACCTTCTCTGCCATGACTTTTCATCTTTGTCACTTTCATACAAAAATGATTCTGATTTGAGAAAAGCTGGTGTATTCTTCCTGTGCCCTGCTGCAAAAAATAACTTTCAGTTGACTGGCTACAACAGACACATGCGCTGATCTTTTCACAGCTGGGTTGTTTGTATTCATGTGAGCCTCGGAAAAATATTGCCATTTGTATCAGGTGAGTGAATGCATAGCTCAGCCACGGGCCATGGAGATTGATGGGCACAAGCAGGGGCTTAGATTTCTCCCAAGCAGCCCCTAAATCAGCTTGAGGGGGCACGTGGTAGGAAAGGGGAAGCCTTTTCCCAGGAAGGGTGCTTACTTTGCAATTAAGATGGGGCAAAAGGTGCTCTTCTAAATTTATAGTTTGGTGGGTGGGAGGTGGAGAGGAGGGATCTCAAGTTCTTAAACTGGGATCTTTTGACCTAAGATATCCATATTGCGGGATAGTATCCTGAGCACTCTCTGATATTTAATACAAAATTTGGGGCACATGTACATTTTTGCATGTGGGGTGGAAAGCGTCCACACTTTTCAGATTCTCGTGAGCTTCTGACATGTAAATCATGTAAATCATTGATGTGCTAGACCAGTGTTTGTCAAATGTGAGCATGCATCAGCATCATCTGGAGGGACTGTTGAAACACTGATCCTTGAACCCCAAGAGTTTCTGATTCGATGGGTCTGCTGTAGGGGCTGAGAATCTGCTTTTTCCACAATTTTCCAGGTGATTCTGATGCAACTGGTTTGGGAGCCACACTCTGAGGAGCAATGAACTAAACTAATGCAAGGTTTCCAAACCTTCTGCACACTGGAATCACTTGAGGGAACTTTTAAAAAAATACCAAGTCCTGGTCTCTGCTCCCAAAAACTCTCATTTGATTGATCTGGGGAGCCCAGGCATCATTATTTTGAAAATTCTTGAAGTAGTTCCAATAATGTAAGGCCAGGCTGAGAATCCCTGCCTGAGAGGGACAGAGTTGTGATCATGGGGGATGGAATGTGTTGAGATAGAAGACCTTTTACACTTTCAATGACTTAGCCATCTAATTTTTCCTTCCATCTCAGGCGATAAACGGTTGCATGAGTTTGCCTGGGCTGCCGTACAAAGTGCCATAGACTGGGTGGCTTACATAATGGTAACTTATTGTTCCACAGTTCTGCAGACCAGACATCCGAAGTCAAGCTGTCTGCACGATTAGTTCCTTCTGAGGGTTGCGAGGGAAGGTTCTATTCTATCTCTCTTTTCTTGGCTTGTAGGTTGTGGTCTTTTTCCTGTGTCTATTCAAATCGTCTTCCTTCCGTGAACATGTCCAAATTTCTTCCTTTTTTTTAAATCAAACTGGATTAGGACTCACCCCAAAGACCTCATTTTAATTTGATTAGCCCTGCAAAGATCCTATGTCCATATGGGTCACATTCTGAGGTAGTGGGAGTCAGGACTTCAGCACCTGAATCTTGGGGGAGTGCACTCCAATCTGTAACAGTAATACTGTTGTTTCTAAAACTGCAAGTATCTGGGGGTGGGAGAGGGATACTCTCTGTTCCTTTTTGCAGATTTCCCATTCAAACCAAAGCCCTCTGTAATTGTAGGAAATCAATCTTGGGCGCCTGGTTGGGGCACTCAGTTGGTTAAGCGCCCAACTTTGGCTCAGGTCATGATCTCATGTTCATGAGTTTCACATTCAAGCCCCGTGTCGGGTTCTGTGCTGAGAGTTCAGAGCCTGAAGCCTGCTTCAGATTCTGTGTCTCCTTCTCTGTTCGCTCCTCCCCTGCTCACCCTTTGTCTCTCTCTCTCTCAAAAATAAATAACATTAAAAAAAAAGAAAATCACTCTTTTGTAAATATTTTCTTCTCAGCCTGTAATTGCAGATTCCAAACTTCATGCTATGCTTTAGAAGCAGAGCACTGAGATACCAGAAGGAAGTCCCAGGGTCATTGCTAAACAACTAGAAAATAGACGATCATTGGTATGCCATAGATGGCCCACCCAGCTGACACCATGGGTCATATCTGCAATGGATTCCAAGAAAACTTGCACACTCTTTCCAGTTCAGCCAGCCAAGACTTTTCTGACAGATTTACATGACTCTGCTTTATTCTGAGCATTGGAGAATTGGGTATAATGTGTTTTTAATGTAACATGACAATACTTAAGGTGCTAGACAACCTTGTTTTCACAGCTTTACTCTCTGTGCTGAAGGGATGCTAAGTTTGCAGCATACTTACAGATTTTTTTTTAAGCAGAGAAAATTGTGTAATCAGCAAGTGGACCTTAGCAAGATCATTACCAGGGCAGCAAAACAGTAATTGGCATGGAAGACGTGGGAAAGCAAAGATGGTAAGTGGGTGCACCATCAATATTCTGGTATGTCCACCGTGGAGGAAGGAAAGCCTCGTGGAGTAAATAACACTCTCAACAACAAGCAAAATTAAGGTAAGGGCTGGGGTAGGGCAAGAAATACATTTCTAATACCACCAACGACTTAGAAAAATGCCCCAGTCAGAGCAGAATGCTAGAGGGTCATTAACTAAGAGGGAAAAAAACAAGCAAACAAACAAACAAACAGATGAAAAAGCTTTCTGAAGAGTTCGGCTATTAAGTACAGGTAGCTCTTAAACTCTTCTTTACACTGTGTTCCAGGCATTCTGGCCATCTTGCATTTTCTCAAATATCGTAATTTCTTTCCCATCTTAAAGTCTTAGCCTTAGTTGCTGCTTCTCCTAGAAATATTTTCCTTCTGGCTCTTTGTACAGAGCAGTCCTTGCTACCTTTTGGGTTGCGTTGTAAATATCACCTCTTGAGTGAAGTTTTCTTTTACTGCTATGTCTATATGCATTCCTCTCCTATTTTTCTTTTATAAGAGCATTACATTGTATATGCTTTCCATTTATTTATTGGCTTTTCTTTTATTACCGTGTAAGTTCCATGAAGGTAGGGACTTTAAAACCATTACCTAACTTTTGGTAGACACTCAGTACACTTTTTTAAAAATGAATGAATGAATCAGGCTAAAATAAAGGTTTCATGAACAAATATAGCTGACCAATGTTACACAGGAACACAAACATCGACCCTGTGTCCCATCAGACGTGGTGAATACTTTTTATTAGGTACCTACAAGGAGCCAGACCCTACATGCGAACATTTTATTTATAATCTTTACTACTCAAATTAATCCTGCAAGATAGATACTATTATCAGTATTTTGAAGAAGAGAAGGCTAATACTTGTCCAGGACCACAAATCTATGATTTAAAGTGAGGATGATGTGACTCATGTCATTCTCATCTTATAATGAAGGTACTGATAACTGTCCCTAAGTCACTATATTCTCCTGCAATTATATAGACAAAAGCAGCTGGTCACAAAGCTGGCGAAGATGGTGGCAAAGATGAAACACATGTTTACATTGCCTACTACCTTCAGTAAACATAGAAGTAAGAAAGATCGTATTTCAGCTTGGTTTCAAGCACTCTTGAGGTGCACAGTGATTCCTATGATGGGCTATGTTGGTTTTGCGGTATCATCCTGGAACTCTAGCTTTTATTTACTTATTTATTTTCAATTAAAAAATGTTTTAATGTTCATTTTGAGAAAGAGAGTCAGGGTGCGAGTGGAGGGGAGGAGCAGAGAGAGAGAGGGAGACACAGAATCCGAAGCAGGCTCCATGATCTGAGCTGTCAGCACAGAACCAGACGCAGGGCTCGAACCCACAAACTGTGAGATCATGACCTGAGCCGAAGTTGGATGCTTAACCGACTGAGCCACCCAGGTGTCCTCCAAACTCTGGCTTTTAAAAATAATAGTTTCAAAGGGAAAAATCGTAACTTTTACAAAAGAGAAACCTGGGAGTCACCACTTCAGGCAAGTAATCAAAATTAACATCATTAGTAATAAGATATACTGACATCGAGTACCTCCTGATATGATTCTCTGAGATGAGCTTAATATTACTTCTTTGGTATTTTTGAAAAAATGCATAACCTCATTTTAATCATGAGACAACACAGATAGCTCCAAACTGAGGCATATTTCTAACAAATAACTGGTTAGTACTCATCAAAAGCTTCATATGCTACTGAGAAACAGTCCCAGATTAGAGGAGATCAAAGGGACATGACAATTAAATGCAGGTGGATCCTAGGTTGACTCCTGAACCAGAAGGAGGATATTACTGGAATGATCACCGAAATTCCAAAAAACTCTACAGATTAGTTAACACTATTGTATTGCTGTCAATTTCCTGTGTTGGATTATTGTTCTGCCGTAGTGGTGGTGAGAGGAAAGTTACATGGAAGGTATTGATAGAACTGTGTGTATATTGTAACTTTTTTTTATTGAAGTATAATTAACACAATGTTATATTAGTTTCTGGTGTACATTATGATTCAACAATTCCATAAATTTCTCAGTGCTCATCAAGATAAGTATACTCTTAGTTACCTTTATCATTTCACCTATTTCCCTTGCCCCCTATTTCTCATCTATAACCACCAGTTTGTTCTCTGTATTTAGGAGTCTGGTTTGTTTGTCTTTCTTTTTTCCCACTTTGTCCATTTGTTGTGTTTCTTAGGTTGCACATATGAGTGAAATCATGTATTTGTCTTTCTCTAACTTTTTCACTTAGCATTATACCTTCTTGATTCGTTCATGTTGTTACAAATGGCAAGCTCATTTTTTTAATCTCTTAGTAATATTCCATTAGATCTATGTGAGCATCTTCTTTATGTGAGCATTTGTCTGTAGCTGGACAACTCCTCCCGTAGCTGGACAATTAAGTTGCTATCATATATTTTTATTAACTTTAAATTTAAAGTTTAAAATTATTGCAAAACAGGGGCGCCTGGGTGGCTTAGTCGGTTGAGCGTCCGACTTTCGCTTGGGTCATGATCTCGCGGTTCATGGGTTCGAGCCCCGCGTCGGGCTCTGTGCTGACTGCCAGCTCAGAGCCTGGAGCCTGTTTCAGAGTCTGTGTCTCCCTCTCTCTCTGACCCTCCCCTGCTCACGCTCTCTCTCTCTCTCTCTCCTAGAAATAAATAAAAATATTAAAAAAAAAATATTGCAAAACAAAGTGCTAAAAACAGCATAGCTTCTCAAAAATAATAAAGATGTTCCAATTTCAAAAAAATAAAACTAAAATGCAACCTACCAAAGGGAGTTTAGAACTATGTTTTCTTATAAGTTGGGATCTCTATATTTGGTGCCACCGGGAACCACTGTGTAGTTCGAAACGTTGCTTAGTGGATTCTGAAGGTACAATGCTTGGCTATTATTGTGTCTCCCAGAGGAAGAATCAAGAAAAAAACTTGTGGAGTCAACAGTATATCTCTGCACACACAAATGAAAATAGATAGCCTTTGATTCTGCCCCCCACCCCCATTCTTGGGAAAATGAGGAATTCCTTGTGGAGAATGTGGATAAAGTCTAAAATCAAGAAATGAAGCAGACACATTGTCAATGAACTATTCTCTCTTAAGACGTGTGGTTCCTCTGTTCTCCGTCTATCATGACAGGCTCATTCAAGTGCTACCCCTTCCTTATCTTTACCATACATGCCACTCCTGAAACACACCAAGAGAAGGTTCACAATAAGCCACTATGGCAACAGTGACTTCTCAAAGCACAAGGGAGAGTCACGTAAGGTTTGAAGCCTCTGTGCTTTGCAACAGACGCAAGTTGTGTCCTCCTGTAGCTGGCCTATAGCTTCACACGGGGCAAAATGCCCTGCCTACAGACGGGCGGCACTGGGAGTAACTGATGGAGGGAGCCAGTGCCTCTATCTGTCTGACAGTAACACTCCGCTTCATAGAAAAAGGAGGAGTATGGCCATGACGGGGTTTGTAACAGCAGAACCAGCCTTCGCAGGCAGTATGTTTCAGGGAAATACTTTGCTCTAAAGCCCTGCTTTCCCCGCCCCATAGCAAATCTCTTCAGGCCCAGGAAACCCCTGCAGAGCTGTGAATAGGAAAGAGATGATGATGAGCAAATTCATGCATACAGCAAAGCTCTGGGCCCCAGCAAGCTCATTTCATCAGACTACTGTGGAAGCTGATGATTTGAGGAGAGGCAAGTTAAGGGGAAGGGGCATGAAGGGAGGTGAGACCTTGCTCTAAAACATATAGTCCAGCACATTTCCCAAATACGCTGACAATGCAGCTGCAGGGAGTGGCCAGAGAAAATTAGTCTTCTCAAAGGCCAAATCGCTCTCTCTGCTAGAGCTTTTAGGTTGACTGGGGCTCCTCATGAAAGCTCTGGAGGGAGGAGAGGCCCTTTTTCATTTTACCCACTGCTCAGTAGAAGGGCTTGCTCTAGCTCCCTACTCTTAAATATGCAGAAAGCAAACCAGGGTATGCTTAGTTTCTAATGTTCTTTCCTATCACCTCATTGAACTAGAAGCCAGGATCCCTACTTCTATGATATAACCAATTGGCTAAGCATGAACAAAATTCCCTGGGAATTGCCATCTGACTGGTAGGATTTTATTTATTTATTATTTATTTATTTATTTATTTATTTATTTTTAAAATGTTTTTTATTTATTTCTAAGAGAGAGAGAGAGAGAGAGAGAGAGAGAGAGAGAGAGAGAGAGACAGCGTGAGCAGGGGAGGGTCAGGAGAGAGGGAGTCACAGACTCTGAAACAGGCTCCAGGCTCCGAGCTGGCAGTCAGCACAGAGCCCGACGCGGGCTCAACCCACGAACCGCGAGATCATGACCTAAGCGAAAGTCGGACGCTTAACCGACTAAGCCACCCAGGCGCCCTATTTATTTTTAAAAAAAAAATTTTTTTTATGTTTTATTTATTTCTAGGAGAGAGAGACAGCGTGAGCAGGGGAGGGTCAGAGAGAGAGGGAGTCACAGACCGAAAGAGGCTCCAGGCTCTGAGCTGGCAGTCAGCACAGAGCCCAACGCGAGGCTCGAACCCACAACCGCGAGATCATGACCTAAGCAAAAGTCGGACGCCTAACCGACTAAGCCACCCAGGCGCCCCATGACTGGTAGGATTTTATATGCACTCATTCATGAAGGAACCAAACCAACTTGTACCATTAGACTGCCTTCCCGCAGCAGCTTTTAGGATTTCCGCCTTTTCTGAACAGGTCATCAGTACCTAGAGATGTTCCAGCTATCCACATAAAAACGAAATTCAAAAGAATGACTAAAATTAGAAGCATAAATTTAAAAAATCTGAATGTAAGTATAATTGTTGAATATGGTGAGTGTGAACAAATATCACTGATACATTTTGTAGTGTAAAGTCACTGCCTCCCCAACCCTCCTTTTCCTGGGTGGGTCTTTGAGCAATAGTAAATCCATTAAACTTGTCATGATTCAAATGGCTTATCTATGACTCAGAATCGGTTTACACTGTTTTTGCCAACTTGTGCAATGAGCCAAGCCTCATTTCCTTTGCCTCCCCAGAAGTCTCTTTTGTTTTTGTTTTAAGTTCTTTCATCCAACCAAACCATGTATGTGATACATTTGCATAATTGAAGTGTTTTGGTTACGTGTGGGTTGACAGTCTAGTCGGGAGTATTAGCTAAAGAGTATGAATCTTCACAGATTTTGAAGACCTTAGCAAACACTTTGACAATTCCTCATCTTTCTCTTTTCTTTTCTTTTTCTTTAAGTTTATGTATTTATTTTGAGAGGTGGAGAGAGACAGCACAAGCAGGAGAGAGGCAGTGAGAGAGAGGGAAAGAGAGAGAATCCAAACCAGGCTCAGCACTGCCAGCAAAGAGCCCAACACAAGGTTCAAACTCACATGACCATGAGATCATGACCTAAGCAGAAACCAAGAGTCCGATACTCAGCTGACTGAGCCGGGCACCCCTCCTCATCTTTCATTGAGGAAATTGAAGCACAGTCTGGTGAGGTTGCCAAGTTATGTTATTAAATGGTTAACTCAAAACTAGAAAACAAGTCTTCTTCTAGGTTGTCCATTAAAATTTTGTTGCTTCACGCATGTCCCTCTCTCATCTCCAGTGTGAATCACAGAATGCCACACTGGAAAGTACATTAAAGTTGTATTAACCTACCCGTTTATCTGATCTTGTCATTCTCTCTACAAGAGCCTTACCAGGTCCTCACCTGGATGATGCTTAAATACTTCCTGTGACAAGGAATGTACTACCTCCTTGGCTTTAATAAATAAATATGAAATAAATAAATACATAATAATTTTAATCCAGTTCCTATGCGATTGCCTTTTTAATATTTGAAGATGAATCATCTTTTATTTAGACTGAGCACTTGTGCTTGCTTCAGTAATTCTCAGTTTTTATCTTGGTTTTCAGTCACTTCATTACCTGCGCCTTCAATTCTGAATCTGCCTCTAGTACAGTACCCAACAGGTAATACGATGCTCCAAGGAGAACAGGACTCTCCATTATCTTACTTTAGAGCCAAACATAGTTTTAATGTATGCTATCATTACTTTACCTTTTTGTAAAGCCATATCACATTGTTGACTCTTTGAACGTAGTATATATTAAAAATGTACTTCCTATATATTCTATCATTAATTCTCTGGCCTTATTTACTCCCATGGCTTTACTTATAACCTATACGTTGACTATCAAACATATACCTCATTCAGTGAGCTTAGATCTGAGTAAGCTTAGAGCTTAGATCTTAGATTCATGAGTTCCAAATTCTTATGTCCAACTGTACCTTGGTCTTCCGTGCTTGTATAATTCCACAGGAATTATTATTATTATTTCCACATCCCACAGGAATGTCAAAGTCCATAGGACTCAGTTTGAGTCATCATTTTCTGTCCTTAAACTGTTGTTCCCCCAATAATTTCATTTTACAGAATGACAATCATATAACCAGATACTCAAGCCAAAAATGTTCCCCTTACACCTCATATCCAGTAACTTAGCACATCTAGTTGCTTCAACATCATAAATCTCTTCCGACTTGTTTCCATTCTTCGTGTTACTGGCTATTAGGCTGTCTTGCCTGGAATTCTCTGACACATGCCGATTTTCCATATGACTCGAGGTTGATACTTCACAGATTCTTATGTGGTCTTGTTACTTTCCTGCTTAAAGCTGTTCAATGGGTTCCTATTCTTTTCTAATAAAATCTAATTACTTAATGTGACTTAAGAGGACTTTCATGATCTGTTTTTGCTGTATTTTCCAATTTTTTGAATAAACCAAGCCACATACTGTTCCCTTCTGGAACACTCTATAGCTCTGCTTTACTTAGCTAATTCCCAGCCAATCATCACCCCCGCGCCACTGAATCATACCTATCTTTCCTCTACACACTGCCTTTGGTCTAACTATGGTTAGGTGCCTCACTCTTTATGTCTACAGATGAAACTTTCACTGATACACTTTAAGATAGTTTCAGAAGGTTGGAAGGTTGGAACTTAGTTAAATAACCCTTCTAAAACATCTAAATGCTGAAAGATCTTTCCTTTTGCCCCAGTTTATGATTTGCTTTTAATTTTACATGTGAATCATTGCAAATTATTTTCTACTATAACTCATTTTTTTGGGAACAAGGTAGCTTATGAATGATTTGATACATATTTTGCCATGTACAGGAATATATCAACCTCTTTGTCTGTCCAGACAGTGGCTGATAGTGAATATCCACATTTTTATTTAAATAAAAAAATAATATCCAATATTTTCATTTCTATTCCTTTCTGCAAATCCAGACCCACTTGCTCTCTTTCTTTTTTTAAATGTATATTTACTTATTTTTGAGAGAAAGAGAAAGAGAAAACACAAGTGGAGGAGGGGCAGAGAGGGAGAGAGAGAAAAAATCCCAAGCAGGCTCCACACCGTCAGCATGGAGCCCAGCATGGGGTTCCAACTCATGAATCATGGGATCATGACCGGAGCTGAAAACAAGAGTCAGAAGCTCAATCAACTGAGCCACCCAGGAGCCTCTCCAGTGGACTTCATGATAGTAATCATACACTTCTCCACTGGCCCATTTCTCAGATATGTTTCTTTTAGTTAGGCTGAATTCTCTCCCCAAGTTCTCTTGGAGGTGTTGAGTGAAGTCTCAAGGAGGTGCAAAGCTAAACCAGGAACGTGACACATCTTCCTGGGGCCAGTTTTACTCATGGGTTTTATTACAGTCTTCATGTGGTCAGCCCCAGGTCCTCTGCGTGTTCCCTGTCTCAAGGATCCTTGGTCACATGTTTTACCAGAGCTGTTTTGGTTGGAAACTCCTGCCAAGGGACTCAAGACCTTCCCACCACTTCTGGACACAGACAAAGTGTTACCTCCCTTATGGGATATGTGACTGGCTGCATGGTTTATGGAAAGGGCTAATTCTTTCCATGGTTTATGGAAAAGGGCTAATGTATGGTCTAATTCTACATTGGGGGGGTTAACCCCATGTGGGGCAAATAATAATAAATACGGTAGGGAATCAGCAGATATATTCCTCCCATTCCTTTCCACCCCCTCCGATGGACTGCTCGGCAACACAATTGTCCCTATATGGCGTTTACAAAGACTTTTGGTGAGACCACACAATCACTGTTTGATACAAGAGAAGGCTAACTTGGTGATGTCCCCTATGTTGGCTCTCTCTTCTTCTCTGCCTCATCCTCTTTTTCCCTCCCACCTGCCTCTCTGGAATTTCACTAACCAATGAAGTATTATCGGGAAAGCATCTGCCTCAGCCTCTATTTTCTAGGGATTGTTCGAAAACTTATTGGATGGTATTGCAAAAAAAAATTTATGACTTTTATGATAAAATATGACTCTCCAAAGATAGTTAATGCTTAAAATGTACTCATGATATTCAACCAGGCCCCTTGGAAGACAGGTCTGTTCTCATCTGTTAGAAATTCTTCAATAAAAACATTTAAGACTCGAATGAAGTGTGAGGTTTTCAACATATTACTAAATCTTGAGTTTTAGTCCACCCTTTCTTCCTCCTCTTCCTTCTTTTGTAGCATGATAATTATTTCACTTTGTTTATTGCTAGCTTTTTTTTTCATAAATTTCCTTATGTCTCTGATATTTGGCATTGAGCCTGGCATGTAGGATCCAACTAGTAAATATTTTAAAAGTCAATTTGTAAGTGAATGAATGAATGAATAAATGAGTGGGTGGAATAACTTTCATTTCCCTACCATAATGATTAGATTGAATAACTAAAACTGGTTATAGTTTTAATAAATCTGCCAACACAATTTTTTAAAAAATGGAATTTCCATATTAAAATGTCTCATAATTTGTTAAATATTTAACTTTCGATTATTATTGCATAATTGCTGGCATAGTAATCGTTGATGAGCTACATTCTTTGTTTATTCAACAAATAATTATCAAGACCATGGTATGTGCCAGGCATTATTACAGACTCTAGGAAACAAAGCAATGTACTTAACAGTCAAACACTCCTGTGTTCATGGAGCTTATGTTCTATGTCATGTCTCTGTGCTTTAATACTAACTGTAAAATGGGTATACTCCCTATCTCAACCTTTTTTTAAAAAGAAAAAAATGAGGGTACCTGGGTGGCTTAGTCATATAGGCAACCAACTTTTGATTTTGGCTCGGGTCATGATCTGATGGTTTGTAAGTTTGAGCCTCATGTCAGGTTCCATGCTGACAAGTGCAGAGTCTGCTTGGGATTCTCTCTCCCCCTCTTTCTCTGCTACTCCCCTGCTCATGTTCTCTCTCCCTCTCTCAAAATAAATAAATAAACTTAAAAAATTATATATGTGTATAAATACGTATAAATATATATACATATATACATATATAAATATGTATAAATATATATATATATATATATATATACTTATTTATACACATGCATCTATAGTTTTTAAGGTACTACCCAACATAGAGTTGACCCTTAGTAAACATTAGTAGTTATTATTGTTAATTTTTGTATTATTAGGCTGGAGAACGTGCCTTAGAACTGCACAGCCCACATGAAGATAATGTAAGCGTGACCACCCATTTAGTGCAGGAAATATTTGATATGAGCTTTGGAAGGCATCTTTTAGGGAGAGGGGAATGAAGCCTCTAATGCTTTTCTTTTGGCTAAAACTGCTTAGGTGTGAAGCCCATTGAGTCTGCCTTTCTGAAGATGACTCCATGTCAATCGATATAAAACATATCCATTCCTTTAGAGAATCCTGCCTCTTTATCATCTATCTTCAATCCTCTTACATTTTGCTATCACCGGGTACTAAACCTTAGGAGTGGTACTCAGTGCATGGTGCTAAAAAACGTAACATTAGTTACACATTACTAGAACTGAAGTGAATGAAAATGCAATTAATTTTCTTTTTGTGGTCAATATTTCATTCAGTCATGGCCTTTAATGACTGGACTCCCGGAGAAGAATGAATCTTTCAGGTTTTAGTACAACCACATTAATACAAAGGAAAAGTAATGCTAACAGTAGTAATACTTAAGTCATTATTTTGAGTCTGCTCAGATATATGACTTCTGTTGATTAAAAACAGGGCAAATATCAGTACAATCCAAATAAAATGTTCAAAGATGATTTTTTTCCTGAAAATAATGCAGCTAAGATAAACTAAAACTTATGTCACATTCAGATAAGCAGTAGGTACTTTCCACAAAAAGTACTATGCTTTCCAGGTTGTAAAGTTTATAGTACAATGTAAATTTACGGATTTTGAGATTTTCATAAACTACTAGCTTTTCTATTTTCAGAACTTGGACACCACTGTTTTTAGGTGGAGCTCCTGACATAAAAATAAGCACACAGACTAATCATTTCTCTTCATGGTCTGCTGTTTGGAGTTTTGATTCAGCCATGGGAATTCAACCCAAGAGAATTCATTCTGGTTGAGCGTCAGACTTCAGCTCAGGTCATGATCTTGCGGTTCGTGGGTTTGAGCCCCGCGTTGGGCTCTGTACTGACAGCTAGCTCAGAGCCTGGAGCCTGTTTCAGATTCTGTACCTCTTTCTCTCTGACCCTCCACTGCTCACGCTGTCTCACTCTCTCTCAGAAATAAATAAAACATTTAAAAAAATTTTTTTAAAAAGGAAATCAATCAACAGCATTTATAAGCTAAGCATTAGTGTTGAGCATGCTCTTTGGCTGGGGAAATAGGCCCCCTTCCCTCAAATGGTTTTTGTGTGGTGTCCAGGGTTTCTATCTTCATTTCTCTCAGTGGACATTTGTGAGATGAGTTTTTATACTGCTCAGGCCAAATGACTCACATCAAAAAATGATTTAATTTTCAGCGTTCAGCTGAAATAGGATATTATTATTTGGCAGAGTTGTGCTATTCTTAGAGTACAACACAGATTGACTTGCAATAATTTCATTGGTCTTTCATTGGACTTGAACAGAATGATATGGTTAAGCCATTCTGGTGAAGACCACCCCAGACTTGGTATTTAGGGAGAGGAAAGCAAGTAAACCAAACCCTGAAAATGGGGGACTAAAGAAGAAAGCCAGTCATTAAAATCATCAATTCTTGACATATTTTAGTTTGTGACTTGAAGATATGATTTAGGATGATGTGTGTATTAAAGTCAGTGGCACTGATTGGGTCAGGCTTTGGCTCCCTTCTATGCTTTAATACTGACTGGTTGAGAAGAAACCTAACAGTTAACTTCACTCTTTAGGAGTTTATGTATATTCCCTAAATCACACCTTACTCAGTGACACTTAGTAAGATTAATGTTATGGAGCTGAAACTTGACTTCTATAAAAATTGAATATTGTCTTAAACAACTAGGCCATTAGATCAAAAAGCTTTTTCTTAGTAATTTTTATGATAAATATTTTTTGAACTGATCACACTTGGGAAATTTTGTCAACGTCAACTACATCCCGATGATGATCTCTTCTTTAGGTGAAGAAATACTGACACAGTTTATGAGAGCCATAATAAATCCACCTTTCATTTCATAATGCTTCACAATTAATATCATTTCATTTTAATC
The DNA here is from genome assembly GCA_017311185.1 of Proteles cristata cristata. Lineage (NCBI taxonomy): Eukaryota > Metazoa > Chordata > Mammalia > Carnivora > Hyaenidae > Proteles > Proteles cristata. Next base: position 1,025,130 of record JAESUZ010005330.1, on the reverse strand, counting down.
TTACATCAACACTGTATTGAAGATATTACTAGCTAAGGATTGGGGAGGTTAAATATCATGTCCAATATATAGTGAATGAGTCACAAAGATTGCTGTGAAGTAGGCATTCATTAATCCATTCATTCCTTCATCCATTCATTCATTCATTCATTCATTTTTTTTCTTTTTTTACTGTGATGGATAACACATAACATTAGATCTGCCCTCATAAAAAATCTATTAAGTATAGTATTGTTATGCACCATGTTGTATAGCAGATTTTTAGGACTCTTTCATTTTGTATGACTGAAACTCTGTACCCTTCATCAGCAACTGCCCATTACTTTCTGCCAGCAACCCCTGACAGCCACTATTCTACTTTGTTTCTATGAGTTTGGTTGCTTTAGATACTTCATATAAGTGGAACAATGCATTATTTGATCTTCTGTGACTGGCTTGTTTCACTTAGCTTAACGTCCTCAAGTCTTATCATATTGTAGCCTGTGTCAGATTTTCCTTCCTTTTTAAGGCAGATTAATATCGTTGTATATATATACCATATTATCTTTTCTGATTCGTCTGTCAATGGGAGTTAGATTGTTTTCACCTCCCAACTATTGTGAATAACGCTACAATAATTTGCATGGGAATGCAAATACCTCATGAGAAATTGATACCAATTCTTTTGGATAAATACCCAGAATTGGGGTTGCTAGATCATATGATTATTCTATTTTTAATTTTTTTTGCAGGAACTTCCATACTATTTTCCATAGATGTCCACCATTTGACATTCCTACCAACAATGGACAGGGTTCCAGTTTCTCCACATCTTCGACAACACTTGTTATTTTATTTCTTTTTTTTTAACAATGGTCATCCTGACAGATGTGAAGTAAAATATCATTGTGATGTTGATTTGCATTTTCCCGATAATTACTGATGTTGACCAAGTTTTCATATATCAGTTTGCCATCTGTATGTCTTCTCTGGACAAATGTCTACTCAAGATTTTTGTCCAATTTTTAATCAGGTTATTTGTGTGTTGGTTTGTTTGCTACTGAGTCATAGGAGTTCCTTATATACTAAGATATTAACCATTAATCAGATGTATGGTTTGCATACATTTTCTCTTCCTCTTAGACCATCTAGTAACCGTCTACATTGAGTCATTGAGAAGGTGAAACCTTGCCAGTAAATATCTGACTTTTTGACGTGCCCAAGTACTGACATTTATGTAACTGGCCTCATTCTTTTAAGGGTAAGGACAGAAAGGCTTTCAATGCATGCATGCCACCTGGAAGGGGCAATATATTAGCCAGTTACTACCCACAATTTCATATAAAAGTGAATTATTGATTAGGTTTCTATTTTGTTCTTTGGTTCAGAGCAGAATTCATAAATGATGTGACACCAAATATAAAATCTCCAGTAGGTGAGAAGGGTCAATTCAGTTGAAGGATATGAGGTACACTTAGGAAGACAAGTGTTGAGATATGGGGATGCATTTCAGGGATCACCTCTGAATCATAAGAAATAGTATGAAGAGTCATATGAAGTTTCTGGATGTAGGCTAGTTGCTGCCCTGGGCAGGTGATGAAAAGGGCAACAGAGGGAAAAGTTTGCTGTTTTGTTATGGAGACAGGAACCTAGTCCCCATGACCTCACCTGGACAACACAGAAGGGGCTTATTTACACTCTGGTGCATTGTCTTCAAGGTCTTAGGCAGGTAAGTGGGGGGGAAATTCCAAGACAGGGGTTATCTGGTGATTTTTAGACCTTTGGTTCTTGGCATGGACTTAACTGGATTCAGTGATGCTTTAATTTCTGCCATTTCATAGCCTGGAGATATGAGGCAATCTAGGAAACCACATGAATGTAACCCTTCTGGATCCCCAGTTTGCTTCTCTGTGAAAACCAGGATTGGCATGGGGACCAAATGAACCAAGGACTGCAAAAATGATTTAACATCTGTGGAATATTATAGATACTATTAGTGATTATTATTACACTTTATTTATTTTTAAAAATTTTAATCTTTATTTATTTTTGAGAGAGAGAGACAGAGAGCAAGGGAAGGACAGAGAGAAGGATATACAGAATCCAAAGTAGGCTTTAGGCACTGAGCTTGTGAGCACAGAGCCCAACACAGGACTCAAACTCATGGACTTTGAGGTCATGACCTGAGACGAAGTTGGATGCTCAACTAACTGAGCCATCCGGGTGATCCTATTGTCATTATTTTAATGTTTATCTTTGAGAGAGAGAGATAAAGAGAGAGAGAGAGAGAGACAGAGTGTGAGTGGGGGAGAGAGGGAGACACAGAATCTGAACCAGGCTCCAGGCTCTGAGCTGTCAGCACAGAGCCCAATGTGGGGCTCGAACCCACGAACCATGATGTGATAACCTGACCTAAAGTCAAACACTTAACTGACTGAACCACCCAGGCACATGATTATTATAATTATTTTTCCTTCAAGTGTCTAAGCATTTACAAAATTTGTCATACAGAAATTGATCTTAACTTTTGCCAATTTAAGAAAATGTGCACTGGGAACCACTTGAGGAGAAAATAGGGAGGTTGTAGGACAGAGGAAAATGAAGGGGTGTTGCCTCTCTGACAAGGGTGGACATCAGAAGATATTGAAGGTGGCTGAAGAGTCCAAGCAGAGCTCTGGGGAAAACAGGATCTTTCTTCTTTTCTCCGAGGAAAATGTGAGAAACTCATTTGGAAGAATGCCAGAACTATGGCCAGAGTTTTCTTTTGTCTTTCTCAGCCAGAATATATGGATGATTTTGGATCTACAAGTCATCTTCCTGACTACTTAACGTCTCCCTTTATTTTATTTATAAGACAATGGCCCACTTGTCTGAGGAGGGTGATCAACTCCCTGAGAGTCACACAGCTCTATGTGGTAGATCTTAGGGTCTTCTGATTCTGAATTCAATGTTTGACGCTTGACAAAAATTGAATTTAGATTAAAAAACATATCTATAGCAAAAGTTAGCAAATATAAGTTAATTCCATGTGCATATATACATATATATATATACAGTCTATTACATTAGACCAACTTTTAATATCAAATTCTTATTTTTCAAGAGTCTAGAAGTACAGGTACAGATTCACCTTCTCAGATGAGCAGAGTTCACTAGGATTTTAGAATCTACCTTACGAATAGTTGAAATTCTAATACTCAGTAGCCTCATGACCTTGGGACCCGAATTCCACTGCCCTGTGCCTCAGTTTACTCACATGTAAATGGGCCTAATAATAGCAACTATCGCACAATAATATTATTGTGAGGATTAAGTAAGGTATTAAAAATAGGTCTATTACAGAGCAAACCACATAGAAAAGACTCAATAAACAGCTATTATAGCTAAAGCCATGACTAAAGGAAAGAGAAAGTGTGCTAGAATGAGAATCAGTACTTCACCAGTCCAATAGCAACACTTTGCTACTTACCAGCTAGGTGTTCTTTGACAGGTCTCCAAGTTTACAAGGGCTCCTTTTCCCTCAGTTGTGGGAATGGGGACAGTAGTAGTTAGGGGTATCACAGGATTGATGTAAAGATCCAAAGAAATAATTTAGACAGCACTTTCTGATATATAACGTGCCCATAAGAAAGGTTTAAGAAAGACAAGAAGGATGAGAAGAAGGAAAAAAGGGACGAAGGGAGGAAGGAAGGAAAGAAGAATGGATAAGAAAATATTAGAATATCATAAAGCATTTTTGACTGTTGGGGGGCTAAGAAAGGGACCTCTGTTAGTCTGTGGCTATAAAGTTGCTTTCCCTTCTTGCCACAGCTCAGCCACTGACTTATTGTTTGATCCTGGGAAATCACTTAATCTCTAGCTCACGGTCTCAGTGGGTGTATATAATTTGTGCTCTTCTGCTCTGTATCATTGCATTGGGTAAGATGACCTTGAGGTCCCCTTCAGCTCTAATTTTCTATGATAAAACTATGTTCCTGTGCCAGTGGTACCTCTCCAATAAAAAGAAAATAGTAAAACCTTAGGCTAGTGAATGTGTCAAACGCTTTGAGATTTGCAGGAGAAAATTAATGTTCACAGGGTGGTTCTCGTTGAGAAAAGATACTCCCCATTTTCACACTCCCTTTTTCTACTGAGGCTTTTCATTTAGTGAAATTATAATGCTTCTTTGCTGTTGTACAGCTTTCAAACATGGTGTGCTTTTGTGAAAAGTCTTTAATCATCTAATTTCTTACATTCTCTGTCTAAAAGCTACATCATGAGAATTGCTGGCAATTTAAACTTTTCATTTTATATGATTTCTTGGTTTTCAGGACCTATAGCTAGAGAGATACAGATGTCGTTGTTCACGATGAACAAAACACTGAATATTTTTAGCGTGAATGAACTGTAAAACGTATCTTGTTCAATTACCTCCTTTAAGAATTGAAGATCCTGGGGCTCAGAGAGAGAAGGCATCTAAACCAAGGTCACACAGGAATGGACTCCAATTTCCTGGGTCGTAGTAACTATGACAAACGGCATTTTCTACAGATAGTTGTAATGTTATTTCCCGTTCCCATACGCTTGTCTGAAATGTGATTTTTTTGCTACTCTTCCATTAAGATGGGGAGGCTAATTCCTTTCCCCTTGAATCTTTTTAACCAATTGAATGTGGCAAGAGTGGCGCCAGAAATATCACGACTAAGGCACCAGGGACCTCAGTAGCTTATGCCGGGGCCTCTGGGGATGCTCTCCCTTAGAACTCAGCCCCGATGTGGTGAGAAGCGCAAGCCACAGGGAGAGGCCATGCATAGGCAATGTTGTCAACAGCCCGGGCTAAGCTCCCCACCCACAGTCAGAAGCTACCGCTAGCTACACGTGTGAGTTTTCTTGAACGTTCCACTCAGTAGAGCCATCAGAAGACAAAAACCCCAGCCACAATCCGTGACCTCATGAGACACCCCAAAATAGAATTCCCCATTTGAGTCCAGACTACCCACAGAACCGTAAAATAATGAATATTTGTTTTAAGACAGAAGTGTTGGGGTGTTCTGTTATGCAGCAATGTACCTAAGAGCACCCCTGCATTTCCCTGGCTCTCAGGTTCCACACGACTTCCTTTCAGTTCTACACTGCTTCTCAAACTATCTGGGATTAGCAGGTTCCTGTAATTAGTACCCTGGTCTCGGATGTTGCACGGAATTGAAAGAGAGACAATCTGAGTTTGACTGGAGGAACAACTTTATGTCAGAATTCTTGAAGCTGCACAAATTGTAACTTCCTATGTTTTGCTTGTATGGAGAATTGGCCTTGGTTTCTCAGATGGCCAATATCAGACTAGCCGTCTCTAATAGTATCAGACCTCATCAAGTTTAATATACAAGGAGTCATCACAGAGAAATGGAAGGACTTTTTAAAGACACAGTGGCAGAAATAGCTAATTGCCACTCAATATCTACTTTCCCCATCTTCTTTGGTAACAGAATCCTAATTTCTTTGTTGTTTCGGTGGCCCCACTTAGTACACTGCATTTCTCAGCTACTTTTGCTGCTAGGAGTAGTCATGTGGCTAAATTCTGTCCAATGAAGTATAGGCAGAAACGTTATATGCGATTTTCTGAAACATTGCTTAAAAGAGTTAATGTGGTAAGGAGGAAAGATCTTTTCATTCTCCTTCAGTTTCCTTCTTCTGTCCCAGAACTAGACATGATGGGTGGAGGGCCAGCATCTAACTTGGACAACGAAGTCATATTGAAGATAGACGTTGTATCTGGCAAGGTCTAACCAGAGCCACATTTTGTATTTAACACTGATTGAATTAAACACAGGGAATTGGTCGCCTAGGTGTTGGAAGAGCTGAGAAGCCAAACAGAATGGTGAGAAGACTTAGAAATCAGCAATAGTAGGTAGCCACGTGACCAGTGCCAGGGAGGAAGACAAAGGAAGGAGACAGTGTTGCTGGAGCCCAGAGCGCAGAGTCCCCCCATACACTATGGACACTGTGTAACACTGTGTAACACTGTGGACTTGTCCAGCTGGGACTAGAACCCCAGAGAGGCATAGCCGCTCTAGAGGTGCAGCCCAAGGCAGAAACGCTTCATCCTTCCTCCTGTCTCCTGCACTCTGGCTGTACTTCCCATTGGTTAAATGCAGCTAGGGTTAATCTTAGGATTATGGGAAATCCTAGCTGCAGGGGCCAGCTTCCAGCCAGTACAGGGCAGATCAGGGAAGAGGTGAAAAATGACTCTGCGGGCAAATGAACCATAGAGCACCATAGAAGCCGGTGCTGGGAAGGTGAAAGAGAAAGCTAGAAGGAGGCTAAGCCCTGATGATCATGGAATTGCCATAGAAGAAAAATGCCAATCGCCTATAAGCTGTTATTATTTTGGATTTCCTCTCACATAGAGCAAAACACAGTGCGAATTGATATTAATGTCTCTTAGGAAGGGGAGTATATTAGTTTACTAAGGCTACCATAACAAAATACCATAGAGAGGGCCACTTAAACAATGGAAGTTTATTTTCCCACAGTTCTAGAGGCTGAAAGTCCAAGATCAAGGTGACAGCAGGTTTGATTTTTTCTGAGGCATCTCTCCTTGGCTTGCAGATGGCTGCCTTCCCACCCCATCCTCACATACCCTTCCTTCTAGTGTCTCTCTGTGTGTCTGAATTTCAAGACACCAGTCAGACTGGAGTAGAACACACCCTAATGGCCTCATTTAAACTGAATTACTTCTTTCAATGGCTTTTTATCAGTCATATTCTGAGGTACTGGGGGTTAGGGCTTCAACACATGAATTTTTGGGAGGGGACACAATTCAGTCCATAACAAGGATTAAGAGAAAAAACAGAAAACTGGAGAATTAAATCAATCTAAGCTGTATATGCTAAGTAGGACAAATAATAGCATGGATCATACCAAAAAGCAGATAATTTAAGAAACAGTGTTACTGGGCATTTTAATACTGTGGTCACTCATTGATCTTGCTCTGTGTATTGCATTGTTGATATGCTGTTACGTAACTCAGCCTGCTTTACTTATCACTTAGATCACTGAGCCAGGAGATCTTCCAAGAGACCTAGGATTTGGCAGGTGCTAATTATTCACTAACCCCTCAACTAACAGGAATTCCCACTTCTGCTGGTGAAGGGGTGCAGATGCTCCTGAATCCTTAATAAAGGGGCAGCTGCAAAATGGTGTGGCTTCCATAGTTTGCTCCTGTAATTAGCTCCACCTTAATCCTCATGTACACAATGCCTTCTGAGACTACAAAAGCCCAGCCTTGCCCAGCTGCCATTCCTTGCCTCTAAGCTTGCTTTTGGCTGGACCATGCTCCTTCTGAAGATGTAATTAAGTGTTTGGGTTTACAAGGCGAAATCTAATAAGTGATCCTGAGTGGTGATAAACAGAATCCTGACCCTTCCAACCATGATGGCTACAAACAGGATAAGAGAAACCAGAGGCCGTCAGAATGTCGGTGAAGGGTGCGAGAGTGACCCAGTAGGTGGGAATTTCAAGTGATCCTCTTAACCAAAGATCAGTTAATTGATGAGGTTGTCAGTCCGAACCAAGCTTTCTCAAAGCTGTGCTTTATTCAAGATGAATTACGGGTTTACCACGGCCCTAGTGACTTCCAATGGCAATGTGATGGTGACTGAGGGATCGGATGCTCTTTCCATAACCCGCCTCTTTCCTTCTTTCTTTCTTGCCATTCTCTCTTTGAAGACCAGGAGAAAAATCTCAGGCCTGAGGGCACTACAGAGATCTGAAAATTACCCTAAAACTGATTTTGAAGTAGAGAGTTCTTATTTCGAAATGCCTTTGCTACCAAAAGCATATTTTCCTTATTTCACTTTATATGGATCCATACCAATGGGCCTCTAGCGCACTTTCCCCAGGAATGGGTCCTGGGACTCAGCTCTTGCTTTGTGCGGAAGTGGGGCACCCATGGGCCGCCACAGAGTGATGGGCGATCTACAGAGTGTCCTGGGACAGACTTGGGGAAGGACAGTTTCGCAGAACCAGATGCAAAGAACCAGGTGGGAAGCAATGAGATAAAAAGTGGAGGTATCAAGACACAGAAAAGCCAGCCTGAAAAGCACTGTTCCCCGGGGGGCAAAGCCTTAAGACATATCCTAAGGAACTGAGGAGAGCATTACCTTCCCACAGAAACCTTTACACTGCTTGCAGGCAAGTTTTCCTATGAAGGCAGAAGGGCATTCTGCCTGCAAGCATCAGGCTAGTTGGGAAATTAACTCCTTGGTTTCTTTTCATCCTTTCTTCTCCCAGTCATCCTGGTGCTAATCCACAATGCCTCCTCCCCCAAACCACTACCACAGGGCAGCTCCCTCCTTCCTTTTCCTACCCTGCTGCAAGTTCCTGAGCAGGACTGGCTCGGCCCCATAGACTGGGCCGGTTTTCAGCCGATTATGAAGCTTACAGTGTTACCACCGCATCAAAACAACAAGCTTTCCCTGCAAACCTTATCCCTGGATTGAACATGAATGCTTTCTGGACCAGCCCAGTCCTTGCGTGACAGACATGTAGGCAGCATTCCCAGACACGGACTCTGGTAGACAGCCATCTGAAAGCAGGGGTTAAGCTGGAGAGGGAAAAGGGGAGGGGGGAGTGTTCTCAGCTCATGTTGATTTCTGTCAGATTTCAGTTGAGGTTTGTGAAGAGATAATTGTGTTATATTTTCTCATCCTTCACAGCCTGGTGGTTCCTGTATAATTATATATGCCTGAGCTTAATATTATTTCAGAAAGAAGAAAAGTATACAACAGATTTTTAGCCTCAGGCTTCTTATGATTGGGTACAGATTTTACTCTTGCAAATAATTTGGTTCTCTTTTTTTTTCCCCTTTGCAAAGAGTAATTGTAGGGACGTGGCTCAAGTGGATAGCTAGCCATTGGGGGATTTTCTGGGGCTGAGGGAAGATTGCCAGGCTATGGGCATATGTTGTTCAGGACCCGATGAAACACACAGAAGTGGTCCTCCCGTGTTTTCGACAGCAACCAGGGAGATGACGGATCTTTCTGCCTCTGGCATCAGAAGCTAAAGGAGTCTGGCTTGCGATGAAAATCCCATTTAAAAATGTTCCTTGTCTTTCTGATAACCCAGCCTATTTGTTAAAATTGTAGGAACGTTTCTGAATGTCATTTAATTTTTGCCACTTACATTATTAATGTGATTAAATATTATTAGGTCATATTTATTATGTTGCACTGAATTATTCTGATAATTATTAAGACATTGCCTAGAGTGGAAAAAAGAAGCAGCAATTCAGGTTGAGTGAAATTTTCATATTGATGTTATATAATTATCATTATTTAACCAGAAAGAGAAGCTGATGCAATTAGGAAAATAAAACTTAGTCCCAACATTTTTATTGGTATCATTAATACATGTGCTCAGGACTGCCAATAAACATTTTAATACAACTTGGTGATAGAATAAATTACATCACTAAAATAATGATTTCAAGTTAATTAAAATATTATTGGCATAAATTTCTCTTGAAATTCAGGATTTAACCCTCTGTTCTTCACTATGTGCACTACTTTCAGGGTTCTGGTCTCTATATAATTGACTTCTACATTGAACTTTTTTTGGTTTTGTTTTGTTTTCTTTTCTTTTCCATAAGCTTTTGTGGTCTATTGCCCAGAGAGCAGTAGGCATTCCCCACAATACTTCACTTTTTAAGAGTCAATTTTTAAAAAAATGTTTATTTATTTTTGAGAGAGAGAGAGAGAGAGAGAAAGCGAGCGAGCAGGGGAGAGAAGGAGAGAAGGAGAGAAAATCCCAAGTAGATGCGGGGCTTGAAACTCACATCCAGTGAGATTATAACCTGAGCTGGAACCAAGAATGGGATGCTTAACCTACTGAGCCACCTGCGAGCCCCAAGAGTCGATTTTTCATATGTAAAATGGGAATGATCAGGAAAGTCATTTCTCACTATTGTCAGACTCTGCTGGAGTGATTAAAGTATATAAAATGCTTTGCAGCATAGCACAGCAGTTGAGTGCAAACTCCGGAGCCAGGCTACCTGGGTTTGAATCCTGGTTTTGTGTGTAACCTTCAGCAAGTCAGTTAACCGCTCTGTACCTCAGTCCCTTCCTGTGTAAAAGAGACAAGACTATATCACGTAGGGATAGTATAAGGATTACATGTGACAACAGTATCATACAGCGATTTTAAAGGTCTTCTATGAATTCCTATAGGTAGTATTTGCTATTATTATTAGCAGACTACCTCATGTGAAGTAAATGCTTGAACAGCAGTAGTGTTATTCTTACAAACATAGCCACACACGCGTGTCCTTGAGGCAGAACGTCACGACTTTCTATTGGGCTGTGAGCTTTGGTATCCTATTCCTCTCTGTCACTCAAAATCTTTCTCTCTCGCTTGCCCTTTTATCGACCCAGTTACCAAGCCTCTAAGCTTCTACTCTCACGTCTCTTCAGTTCCATTTTATGGCTACTACCACCAGGTTTTCAAACTTAAAATATTGTAATAGCTTCTGAACTGCTATTCCTGCCCGTAATTGCTCCCATTCCAATCTATCCTTTGTGGTAGTAAAAGACATGTTTTCCCTGCTCACTTACTACTTGGATCCCCACTGTCCAGATTCCTTATTTTGTCAACCTAAGCTTTCCATCTCTGGGCCCCAAATATGTTATTTCCTTTCATTGCCCAGTGCTCCGGCGAGGCTGATTTATTTCCTCATGCTCCCAAAAAGCTATAAGCATGACTGCTTTTCTTTTGTCTGAAGTCCCCCCTCTAAGTCAAACTCTATCACTTGCTTTCCTGCTTAAGTTTCTCTTTCTGTCCCTCAAGTATTTCTCATTATGCCAATTCCTGTAGGTCTCATCTATACCTTTTATACCTTTGCCAAAGGAATACATACTGTAATGCATTATTTTATAATCTGACCTGTGGCCACATTTTGTATATACCCTGGAGAGAATTGGCCATTTCTGAAAATCCTCTTCTATACCCTCCGTTGCCTAGGACAGTGACAAGGAAAACGGTGGGTATTTCAAAAATTCTTGGAACAACTCTTTCTTCGAACAACAATCTAGGCTAAACTACTCAGTTTCATTTTTCAACTCAATTCAGCATTATTTTCTGGTTCTTATGCACTGTGTATAATGAGATTTGCTTTGAGTTATCAACACTGCAGGGAAATGTTTAAATTAGAAGGGAAAAACCCACCACCAATTTCTCTGAAAATGGAATAAAAACACAAAGATATTTCTTCTATATTCTATTATCAAAATAAAATCTAAATCCAAAGCTATCATCTCGACAATACCATTGTTTTCTCAAGAATGCAAACTCGGTTTACAAAATGTACTTATTGAAAGTAATTAAATGGAAACGAAAATCCTTGGAAAACACTACTGTGTAGCATTTCTCGCTACAAAAAAATAGGATTGGCTAATGCTTAGTAACTAACACAGCAGGAGGTAAAGGCTGATACCCACAAGAAAGTCAGTGGACTTGGGAACTTAATACAGCTCTTTAAAAATGAGTGAGAAAAGAGGAAGGCGAGTAGGTTTGTAAGTGTTGAAGTGTGTGTTTACATACAGGAGAGTGGCGCTGGAACTTTCTTTTGTTCTTCAAACTTCAATTCCTTAACTATTAATCCCTTAGATGATTTTCCTTGTGTACATCACAGGAACAGAAAATCTACTTATCACTATTTCAAGGCAGTCTACAGGGGTGGAAAGCCATCATTAAGTCAGTGCTTCCCCATTTCTCATGGGCCTTCTGCTGCGAGGTAGCCCCGGGAGTCTTCACCTTGTTTTCTTGGTCAGTCATGCCAATAACGAGGCAAGGACAGACACAAAGGAACTATACCCTTTTTACCCCAGATATTTTGAATATAACTCTTTCTCAGAAGATGCACCACATTCTTGGCGGTGGGGTTAGCACATGTGTGTATAAAACAAGTGAAGACACTACAGCTCACAGAACAGGGAATGTGGCAAGTGTTCACAAATGCAACATAATGAATATTTTGTCACAGTGGTAATGAAAGGTAAGGGAGCACAGAGAAGGGACTGACTAATTCGCTTGTTCCTGGATGCTTAAGAGGAGGGGGTTATACCCCAGGAATGCTTCACAGTGAGAACGGCATTTGAAAAAGATCTTGAATGACAGGTGAAATTTCTCCAGCCAGAAGAGTGCTAGGGATACCTCCGGCAGGGCAACATGCCCAAAGGTGCAGAATGAGTGCAGGAATTCAATGGGCTTGGAGAACCAGACAAGCTTGGGGACTAATGCCATTGTACTGGCTGGCATATGCCAGGTAGTTGGCTCATAAAATAGGTGAAACTTACAATTACCCATGATAACAATACAAACCCCATATCCTGGAAGAAGAGAGGCTGGTAACTGGTAACAGCTGCAAAATGTTAGAAAGAGGATTCAAGTCCAGGTCAGACTTCACGGCAGTTTGTTCTACACCACATAGAACGGGATATGCTGAGGCACAGAAGCAAATGTTGCTCAGCAAACAAAGAAGGATGTTTCTTTTTTCTGAAATAACTGAGAAGGAAAGGACAGATCAAGACGTGGAGGAGAAGGAAGGTGATAGAGTAGTTGATAGATATGTGTGAACAGAAAGGCCCGGTCATCTTTTTTTTTTTTTTAATTTTTTTCAATGTTTTATTTATTACTAGGAGAGAGAGAGAGACAGCGTGAGCAGGGGAGGGTCAGAGAGAGAGGGAGTCACAGACTGAAACAGGCTCCAGGTCTGAGCTGGCAGTCAGCACAGAGCCCGACGCGGGGCTCTCGAACCCACGAACCGCGAGATCATGACCTAAGCGAAAGTCGGATGCTTGACCGACTAAGCCACCCAGGCGCCCCTCCCCCCCCCGCCCCGGTCATCTTTTGATAGGAAAAGGAACAAGACTGGGGTGAGAGAGGGAGGAGAGTTCTGAACAGTAGCCACGGAGAACAGGGAGAGGAAGTCTTTGGATCGTCAAGGAAGGCATGGCAGATGGCCAAGGGGATGAGGGGCTCTGGAGTTCCGGGATGGGAAACCAAAAGAGGACTATCCTCATTTAGCCATTTACTCATTTGGGTAACAGTTAACAAACATGCACTGGGGCGCCTGGGTGGTTTAGTCGGTTAAGCGTCCGACTTTCGCTTAGGTCATGATCTCGTGGTTCGTGGGTTCGAGCCCCGCGTCGGGCTCTGTGCTGACTGCCAGCTCAGAGCCTGGAGCCTGTTTCAGTCTGTGACTCCCTCTCTCTCTGACCCTCTCCTGCTCACGCTCTCTCTCTCCTAGAAATAAATAAAACATTAAAAAAAAAAAAAAAACATGCACCATATGCCAGGCACTGGGCCAGGAACTGACGATGCAGGTTAAAATCAGAAAAGGAGCCCTGCCCTTAGGAGCTTACAGCTGATCAAGAAGATGAAGACTTAGATGCAACTCCATGCAAGGACTAGCTACAGATGCTAAGATCAAGGTACCTATGTGAAAAATGAGAGGCGGATGTTGAAAGGAAGAGGTGAAGATACCATTTGTGTGGAGGGAATGGGTTCCAGGGAGGACTTCTAAAGGTGGTGCTTTAAAAAATACCCTTGTTTTGAGGCGCTCTGTGCCAAAATAGTCACAGATGAAATGGCCTCATGGCCTTGCCCAATTTACTTCCAAACTATTCAGCAAAAGGAAAGAGAGACAGAAATATGTGGTTAAAAAAAAGATGTGGATAAAGCCAAAAGCAGCAAAATGATAGTAGTTGGTGAATCTGTACATGTGTTCCTTATAATATTTCCCAACTTTTCTGTAAGTTTGGATTTAAAAAAAAATGTTTAAAGGAGGTGGAGAATAAAAGGAGGCATCTTACAATGAGAACTCAACTGTAATTTGAAAGATGGGAGGGTGCCCAATCAGAAGGAGCTATGATAGCACGGAGGTTAAGACTCAGCCTGGGTGGGGACTGTGAGCAGCAACATTCATCCTCGTTAAGGTTAGAGCATTCAACCTCGTTAAGGTTAGAACCTTCCTCTAAGCAGGAGAAGTGAGGAGAGATGAAACTGCAGTGGCAGAGAGAGGCCAGTCATGGTCAGGAAAAGGAGCTCTTCATTAAGGCAAAGAACAGTGATATTGAGGAGTTGGAAGAGACTGTTCCTTCCCAATCTGCAAAGGGTCTCACTCTGTAGCTTCAAATAAGCTTTTGGTTTCTTGAAGTGGAGTATGCCGAGAGAGAGGTGGATGGAAGGCTGGATGGCATTTAACTCATTGATTTTGTAATTTCTGAGATGTATGAAACCAGAGCAAGCAGCTTAGAAGCAGAACAGAGCCCATATATTACCCAGCTCTTTATACATAAGATGTTGGAATAGTATATATGTCATAAACAGGGGAGTGGAAATTAGTTGGCCAAGGACTGAAATAGGTCAGACTTCATTTTGTTCTTAACACTTTCCAGTGTTAGATCAACTAGATGTTTATAGTATAGCATGGAACAAACTGACTCAAGTCATTTCAGAGCCATTAATACCAGGCTTTTTTTTAGATTATTGTGTTAACAGTGTATACACCAAACTTCAAGGTACATCAAAGGGGAAATAAAGTCAGTGGAATTCAGTACCATTGATACTTTTGAGTACTCTTGGAGATAAAGAGATACTCCACAGTTGCACTTAGAAGGCATTAACGTTTTCAAAGCAAATGTCATGAAAGTTGTAACTGATTGTATTTGCTTAAGAAGATTTTAAAGCAAAGAATGAAACTTTTAAAATGTAAGTGTAGAGACACAGAATAAGCATATGGGAAGAAGTGAAGAAGGGAAAACTTTCCTCATCATAGAGCCTGACCAAATGGGCCCCCAGGACCTTGGACACCTCCCTCAGCATCATGGTTTTGGAGCTGTCTGGTCTCTCTCCTGGGGATCACCCAGTCTGAGGACTTAGGGGTCTTCATGTGGCCCTCTATGAAGCATGAGGCCTAATGTGCTAGAGAATGCTTATAGCTTCACGTGGAATTAGGCTATGTTGCACTTCAACAGTGTTTTTAAATACCCTCAGTGTTCTGTACAGCCATTTAGTGTTTCAGCAAATCAAAACTTCAGAATGACAAGTTCATTAATGGTGGTGGTGATTGTTCCAGTTATTCTCACTTTGTAACAAACCATTCCAAAATGTAGTAGCGTAAAATGACTGTTTGATCATGCTCCCAGTTTCTCTGGGTCAGGAGTTTGGACAGGGCACAGTGTGGATGGCTGGGCTGTACTCCATGATTTTGGTGCTTCAGCTGGAAAGGCTTGAAAGCTGGAGGTGACTGGAATCATCTAGAAGCTTCCTCACTCCTCTGTTGGATGGTCAGGCCATGAGGACTCTACGGCTGAGCCGTGAGGACTCTACGACTGTTGACTGGAGTGCCCATGAGTGACCGACCTCTCCATGTCACTTGGGCTCTTCCCAGCATAGCAGCCTCAGGGTAGCTGAACATCCCACATGGAACCTTATTTAGGGCCATGTAAAAGCCATGAAAAGGCCATGATCATGATGATAAGAATTTAGAAAGCACTTTTCTTTTAAATACGTAAAGCACATTCACACTGAGAAGCTTCATTTGCTGTTCCTCTCATGAACACATTTCCTACATGTAGAGATTTGGGAGCAAGAGCCAAAGGAGCAGGGAATTCTCACAAGTGGGTAATAGTGGAAGTTATTTTTCTGTATTTAGAAAACTCTAAGAAAAAAAACTTCTAGGAGAGCAGAAAAATTCAGCATTGTACTCTGCATGCTAAGAGTGTGTATACTTATGGTACTTGTCTCTGTCTTGCTTCCCCTACGCAGTTCTGGTTCCCAAAAGATGCCACAGCCTCACAGGACTCTCCTTGCTTCAAAGCATGCTCTTGGCCATAGCCTCCCAATTCTCCCCCTAAATGAAAACAAAAGAGTTGGTGACTAAGCATGGGATTATCCTTAAATGTCACAATTTTGCCCCAGCCAGGTTGGTGCTAAATATAATTCCTAACACAATTACTCAACAGGGTAAAATTGGGATTTTTCTCAGGGCACTGGCCTTGCCATTACGTATAGAGACATGTCTGGGCTCAACTTCCTGTAGCAGGAAGGCAGTTCGATTTCTTATTTTTCCGCAGAGCATCATTATGACATTGTGAAGACGCAAACACTGCTAAAGCAGGACATTTGAGTAGGAATTTGTACACAAGCAGTTTTGTAAGTTCAGAAAAACACGTCACACATTTCCCTTGCATACTGGCTGAAAATTTTACCATGGATGTTTTGGAAATCCAAATTCCCACGCGGCTGGGACCATCTATGTATTATTGGCAAGCACTAGTTTTAGGATAGCAATATTTTACAATCTAGGAGTGAGGCCATATGGTCTAACAATAGGAAGAACCCAGGAACTCTGGGTTTATTCTGGATACCCTTGGCTGTAGTGTTGCCAGACTGAATTCCCTAGGTTGTTTCTTCATCTGTAAAAATGTGAGTGCCAAAACTGATCTAACGCACTGACTCGTTCTTCTTGGCTACTCTCTAAGGGTAAACATTTCTTTAAAAGGGCCTCGAATGTATTTACCTCAGGCAAAGTTTACCCACACCCTCTCTCTAACCATGATCTTGCTCTTTGCCCGCCTGATGTTCTGTCTTCCTGAAAAGGTTAGAGGATGGGAGAAAGACTGGAGGGAACATGCAGACAATAAAAGGCAACAACCTGAATAAAAATAGGTAAGGGGAGAGAAGGCAGGAAGGAAAGAGAAAGACAGAAAGCAGTAGCTTGTAACACTTAAGAGTAGAGGAGATGACCTAAAGCTGCAAAGAGGAGTGAAGAATAGTTTTCCTTTGGCCCTCCCTTCTTATTCAAGGGCTGAGAATACCAAGAATCATTCACAATCTTGTTTTAAATAAAATAGTTAAATAAAAACCCCACAGCTTCAGCACATATTTGCTATGGCTAGAGGGGCTATTTGACAGAGAAAGGCATTACATTATGAGGCATCAAGGGCTTTTGAGAGGAGAGATGAGAGGATCTTCTAGGTGACATTTGGCTGGGAAATTCTCCCCTACTTCCTCCACCTGGCTATTAAAGCTGGGGAGACAAATGCTCATAGAGGAGCTCTGTAGAGGCCATGGTTGCTGAGGTTATCCGCTGAGCTGTCCAGCATTTGCATCCATCTTTCCAACTAATGCAAATGCTGTGAATAGTATACAGAATTCATTGACAGAACTCAACTCTAAAGATGACTTGTGAACAAATACAAAGAGAAGGCTTGAAAACTTTGCAATTAGATGTTCACTGTTGATAGTAGAAAGTGGCTAACCACCACAGGTTGGTGTGGTTCAAGTGAAGAGCAGGTCAGGTACACAGTGGGCCCAAAGAAAGAGAGAAGCCTAAAACAAGACCAAAGAAAAGACCTCATTCCTCCTGAGGGAGCACCTTCACAGAGGTGCTGAATGATCCACTGAGAGTCACATCCTAGTGTGGAGGGGGTGTTATGTGGTACAAATTATACTTGTGCCTACAACTGTATGCAGCTTATTTTTGAATATTTTATAGCTGTAACACATGATGAATGCTTCAGTTCCCATCACAGAACAGATCTGACTAAATAATTCCTTTACAGTTTTTTTTTAACTAATAAGACATCTTAAGTGGAATCCCCATTACCTGGACATTGCCTAGCACATGTAGTAGGAGCTCATGAAACATTTTATAAACAGAACTTAGTTATTATAAGGTGAGGAATCTTCAAAAATGAACCAATCAGAGCAAATTCATCTGCAGTTGTGCCTGCCATAAAGCATAAGGTCGCACCTTATAAATGTAAAACAAATGTCACCATTTTATGTGTGTGTATATGTAGGTGTAAATATATGTTAGTTGAGCAGAAATAACTGTAAATAAATAATATCTACAGTAGAGACAACACCACGGATTGAAAACTATTCTTTGGAGGCTCTATTAATATATCCGCTGTTATTTGTCTTCAGATTCGGTCTAATACTGACTTCTGAATTTTTTTTATTCATGAGAAATATACCTAGTTAGTCATGGTGAAAAAGTCTACACAGTAAAATACAAGGAGACCCAGAAGTTAAGAGACACTGAGTAGAATTCCAGACTTTTAGTGAAGAACTCTGATCACTGTATTCTAGGTATTTCCTTCGTATGACACTGAGCTTCACAGGTTTTGATTTTTGGACACCAGAAGGTCTGGCACCAGTTTACATATAAATGTCTTTTTTTTTTCAAAACTCCCAACCCCATTGCTACTGTGGAAACAAAGCAAAGCATTTGAATCTGTTACCTCAAAGATCAATTCAAGATTAATTCAGGATCAGGAAGTAAGGTGATTCAGTTCTAGTAATACTGGCTTGACTCAGAATAAACAGTTTACTGGCCAAGAGGAGTGAAAGATCTCAAGTATCTTTCTGGTTAGAAAGAAGTAATTTTCCCTTGCTGTACATGACTGGCCTTTTTCACAGTGAGCAACGTTCTTGGGGCATTCCTTCTGGAAATTGTTAATGTCTGCATAATCTTTAAGGGCTCCACTGTCCACAAAATTAAAGGAACTGTTTATTGGGCACCGACATTATACCAGAAACTACTGAATGCCTTATGTATGTTGTTTCATTTTGTCATCAAAATTGCTTCAAAATATGAGTATTTTACTCTGATTTTAATGGCTTCTATAGTATGGTCCCAACTTAGTTTTTGAGCCTACTTCCCCCCAAAATGTAGCATAGGGTTGTTTCATACTAACAGAACTATATGCTGTGCCCAAAACACTTGTTTGCCTTATCGATAGCTTTTATTCATCCCAAATGAGTCAATTTGTGTGTGTATGTGTGTGCGCGTGTGCGTGTATGAACAATAGCTACTTACTTCAAGATCCTTCCTCTTTCCTACAACCTACCCCCTCAATCTAGGTTAAATGCCATCTTTTTAAAAAAAGTCTTTTTTTACTCTACTCAACTCAAACATGGTATATAGTAGTACTCAATATATATATATTGAGTTAAAGTGAGTTTGTGTATTTTGTGTTTAAAATAGAAGTTTAAAAGAAATTAACTCCAAGAAATGATGTAAATGTGTATACATACAGAATGCCTAATGAAGCAAGTTATTGCTGAAATGTATTCAGACATATTTAGGGGTCAAAGAGAGACCGAGGAAGATAAATTCTATAAAGGATGCGTAAAGAGTGATGAGCTCATAACAGAATTTTCTGGCCTTCCTGATTTTACAAACCGTCATTAGCAGATAAAACTGACATGGATGCTATTTCATAACAACCTGGGTAATTTTAGGTTTCAGTGGTGCATTCAAAGGGGACGGCGGGAACACAGAAATGGATTTACCACTGCAGTCTGCTGCTACTTATCCTGCTGCTTTGGAGGATGGTACTAAGATGGTGAGGACACAACACAAGCACACACACAGGATTCTGCCACAGTGCGCGTGTGCAGGGTGAGGGTGGCCATACACCTGCTCCAACATTGCCCCTCTTTTGGATGCACAGCTTTGGAAACATTGCAACCTGTCACGTTCCCAAACACAGCAGATACACACCGATACACTCGAACGTCCATCCTTACTAGCTCTATTGCGCTTCCCAGGGGAGGCCCATGGGATATGTACCTTGCATTTGCTACCACATAGGAAGTCTGCAGCGAAGGGCTTGGAATGGGCCTCCTGTCAATTCACTGCGGATGTCAGGAATCGCAGAAAAGAAATGAAGACGCAACTGAGCACTTCTAACTAAGTGATTTGTGGAAGACATCCGGGCTGTTTGTCCTGAACAAGAAGTGTGTCTGAGTAACAAAGTTCTGCATTAGTGTCATTTAAATTTTTTTTTTTTTTTTTTGCTTTATTTGAGGGACGTGGGTTCTAATTCTACTCCTGCCGGCACTTTTGACATTTAGAGCAAAATCTCTCTGTAACTAGGCAACATGGTTTTGCTTTGAACAAAAGGACTCCAGCATCACCTTCTCAGGACACAAGCTGGTCATTATTCTTCTTGGACGCACACACATTATTACCTTCAAAGTCTCCATTTTCCCACAGCCAGTGCTTCAGTTCCTCTGTTCACTTCCTAGAATGAGCTTTTCACTAATATTGTTTTTCTCCCTGAGTTTCTCCCTTCAGGAGAGAATGTGAGAAGCCAGCTCTTCATGCAGTTTCCATAGCTTCACCCCTCACCCAGAAAATCTTAAGGACTGTCGATTTAGCAGGGCAGTGCCAAGGTGTCAAAACCAAAATGGATTTTTAGAATGTTAATTCAGCCTGGCAGGCAGAGATTACATCATCAATATTTTCATCATCACCAGCTTGTAGCTCGTTTTTGTTACAGCGGAAATTAAAAGACGTGTAAGTAAGGAAGAAAAGAGCATTTAAAATAGGCCATCTCAGAAACAAACAGAGTCAAGTTCAATCTTTGTATACATCTCATATGACACAGTTTCCCAGGGAAGTGCCTTATTGGAAATTGCTGGAGGAGGGGGTGTGGAAGGGGACCAGCAGGTAAATGTTCCTTGAAGAAATGGGCAACGATAAAAGTGATGCCTAAAGCTGATGAAGAAAGAAAAGTTCCCTTTCTTTTACTTGGCTTCCTAAGAAAATTAAGTGAATACAAGAAAGAACTGCTATCTGTGACTAAGAGCTCAAAACTGATGGACTCTCTTTTGCTCTAAGAAGACATCTGGCAAATGTGACTGTGTTCCTTTATCTAAAACCTAACTTTATTAACAGATGAAAGCAGCAGACTCTGCTTGCTTTTCAAATGACTTAAATTCGTGTATGAAAACATGGGTTGTCCTGAACTGTCTATCCAAACAAGTGTAAAGAAATATCATGAAAAGCCAACTCTTTGAGATCTTCAGAAAGTTTGTGAGTCATTCAGAATGCAGAAAAATATCACTTGTAACACAAAACTAGTTCCTGAATAAACTACATATTTTATTTGAAAAAGCAATACCTGCAGATGGCAAAAATTTACATATGACCCATAATCGTCCACCAAAACATAAGTTTTCTCCATACCCCAGTAATTGAGAACATGTCCTTTGAGAAACTCCTGTTATTAGTTGTGTATGCATACAAAGATAGAGAAATAGAACCTATTTGTGCTCGTGTCTGTTGTCTCTTATTGTCTCTTATTGCAAAAATGTGTCTTATTTTTGCCTACATATCACATGTGCTTTTCTGTACCTTGCACTCTTAGTTTTCAATCTTAGACAATACCATAGGTCTCTCTATATACTTACAAGAAATACAAATTATCACACTGTGCCAATCTCCATAATGTATTTAATTTGGTCTCCTGTTCATACATATTTAGATTATTGCCACCTAATTATCACAACTTTTCATGAAGTTTTTTATGCCCCTTACAAGAAGCATGACCTCAGGCAAATTATTTAATCTATGCCTCCATTTCTTTATTTGTTAACTGGGGACAAGAGTAGTGCTTATTTAGGGCAAATACTTTTGATTGCCTATCCAGCAAGTATTTCCTCCTTATTGAATTGAAGTTTATTTATTTATTTTGAAAGAGAAAGAGTGCATGTGGGGGAGGGGCAGAGGGAGAGAGAGAGAGACAGAGAGAGAATCCCAGGCAAGCTCTGCACTATCAGTGCAGAGCCCAATGTAAGGCTTGAACTCAGGAACCACAAAATCACTACCTGAGCCAAAGTCTGATGCTTAACCCACTGAGCTACCCAGGCACTTCTCCTCCTACTTTTTTACATGTTAGACTCCTGACTCCGTCTTCGTGACCACACAACATGCTCAGGGGAGTTGGGTCCCTTCCCTAGTCCTAGAGGATGAAAAAAATTGTTTCGGCAAGCATGGCAACTACATACCCCTTTGTTAGGGATCAGTTTAAGCCTAGGTACAATATCTGGTGAGATAATAAATAGTTTAAAAGTGTAACTCTGGAGTTTATTATGGTGAGATATGTTCCCTCTAGACCTATTAAACCTCTCAGTGAAGTAGGCTTAGTGGGACATACCTCAGCATAATAAAGGCCAGCTATCTATGAAACACCCACAGCTAACATCATACTCAATGGTGAAAAACTGAGAGCCTTTTTTCGTCTAAGATCAGGAACAAGACAAGGATGTCCACTTTCACCACCTGCACCAGAAGTCCTAGCCACAGCAATCGGACAGCAAAAAGAAATAAAAGGCATGCAGATCGGCAATGAAGAAGTAAAATCTTCACTATTACAGATAACATGATCCCATGTAGAAAACCCTAAAAACTCCACCCAAAACCACTAGAACTGGTAAATTATTTCAGTAAAGTCACAGGATACAAAATTAAACACAAAGCCGTTGCATTTTTTTACACTAATAAAGAAATAACAGAAAGAGAAATGGAGAAAACAAAAATTTGCATCAAAAATAATACATTGCTTAAGAATAAATTTAATGAAGGAGGTGAAAGACTTGCAGTTTAAAGGCTATAAACTACTGATGAAAGAAATTGAAGATGACACAAATGGAAAAACATTCCATGTTTATAGACTGGAAGAACCAATATTGTTAAAATATCCATACTTTCCAGAACAATCTACAGATTTAATGCAATCTCTATGAAAATGCATGCAACATTTTTCTCAGAACTAGAACAAATAATCCTAAAATTTGTCTAGAACCACATAAGACCACAAATAGCCAATGTAATCATGAGAAAGATACACAAAACTAAACGTATCACGATCCCAGATTTCAAGGTATACTACAAAGCGGTAGCAATCAAAATGGTATGGTACTGGTCTAAAAACAGACACACAGATTAAGAGAACAGAACAGAGAGCTCAGAAAAAAAAATCCATTTATATATGGTCAATTAATCTATGACAAAGGAGTCAAGAATATTCAATGGAGGAAAAGCCATCTCTTCAACAAATGGCCCTGACAAAAGTGGACCACTTTATTACACCATATATTAAAACAAACTCAAAATGGATTCAAGACCGAAATGTGAGACCTGAAACCATGAAACTCCTAGAAGAAAACATAGGCAGTAATTTCCTTGATATTGGTCATAGAAACATTTGTTTAGATACGTCTCCTCAGTCCAGGGAAACAAAAGCAAAATTAAACTATTGGACTACACCAGAATAAAAAGCTTTTGCACAGCAAAGGATATCATCAACAAGTAAGGC
Organism: Proteles cristata cristata; assembly: GCA_017311185.1. NCBI lineage: Eukaryota > Metazoa > Chordata > Mammalia > Carnivora > Hyaenidae > Proteles > Proteles cristata. Next base: position 1,002,001 of record JAESUZ010005330.1, on the reverse strand, counting down.
AACCTACTAAATGTGAGAGCATATTTGCCAATGATACGTATATTAATATAATGGATTAATATAACAGGTTAATAGCCAAAGTATATGGAGAACACACACATCTCCACATGCAAAAATCACAAATAATCCAATTAAAAATGGGCGGAGTACCTGAAAAGACATTTGTACAAAGGAGACATACAAATGGCCAATAGTCACATGAAAAGATGTTTAACATCACTATTCATCAGGGAAATTCAAATCAAAACCACAATGAGGTATCACCTGACACCTGTCAGAATGGCTATAATAACAAAGACAAGAAATAACAAGCGTTGGCAAGGACACAGAGTATAAGTAACCCTTGTATACTGCTGGGAATGCAAATTAGTTCAGCCACTGAGGCAAACAGTATAGAATTACTGTGAAAAGTTAAAAATATAATTATCATATGATCCATTAATTCCACTACTGGGTATTTACCCAAAGGAAATGAAAACATTAATCTGAAAAGAAATATGCATCCATATATTTATTACAGCATTATGTACAATAGCCACGGTATGGAAAAAACCAAGTGTCCTTCAATAGATAAACAGATAAGGAAGATGTGGTAAATACACACACACACACACACACGCGCACACATACCTGTATACAATGAAATATTACTCAACCATAAAGAAGAATAAGATCTTGTCATTTGCAATAACATAGATGGACCTATAAGGGTATAATGCTGAGTGGAGTAAATCAGTCAGAAAAAGACAAATACCAAATTATTCTACTCAGATGTGGAATATAAGAAATCAATCAACCAAACAACCAAATAAACAAATAAAAAGAGATATCCCTGCATCCCCAGGCTCTTAAATACAGAGAAAAAACTGGTGGTAGCCAGAGGGGTAGTGAGTGTTGGATGAAGCAGATAAAGAGGATTAGGAGTACACTTGCTGTGATGAGCCCTGAGTAATGTATTGAATTGCTGACTAATACAATGTGTTATGTTAATTATATTGCAATAAAAAGATAAAAATTGAAATCCAAAGATACACACACAAAACAAAACAAAATGTAATATAATTTAAAAAATATATGAGTATGACTCTGAAGGCAGGTGCCTGAATAAGAATCCTGTGTCCAGCATTCATGAGTTGTGTAAACTTGGGCAAGTTACTTAAACACTTTGGTCCTCAGGGATACTAAGGGACCTCCTGTATAAAGGACACTGTGATAATTAAATGAGTGCATGGATATAAAGAACTTAGAGCAGTGTGTGGTGTTTATTAAGTGCTTAATAAATGCTACTATTAATATTAGCTGTCCAGTGAAATGTCTTCTAAAAAGATATATGCTCCTGATCAAAGAGACAGACTGAGAAGACCTGGGCCTACTTCTTGCTACTGACGCTATCATGTGATGTTAATGAGACTGTGATGATCAGAGCTTCTGCAGCTATCTCGTTACCACGAGAAGGCCAGGAAACCTGCCCAGGCATCATCCAGAACCCAGACGACTCCACCACAGATTTGCCCCTGGGATCTTTTACCTCCGAATTTCTTGTTCACTTAATTTTTAAATTGTTTAGCCCACATTTCAGTAGGTATTTGGTTACCAGCAGCTAATAGCACTCCTAATTGATACATAGTTATAGGCGTTTGTGTGGATTAAGTGAATTGATACTATATGTAAAGCACCTAGACTAATGCTTGGTTTAAGATGAATGCTCAATAAGTAATAGTTATCATTATTACTAATATTATTATATTTGAGTACGTATATATATAATTACATACTTTACATAAATTCATGCAAAAGCAACTTCTGGGTCCCAGAACATGTGCATTTCAAGCTTTAATATATATTATCAAGCTACCCTTTAAAGAAGCACATCAAATTAAAATGACAGTATCTGTTTCCACCCACCCCTGGCAACATGTATAATCAAACTTTTCTAATTTTTAGGTAAAAAATATTTTTTAATTTATGTATTTTTAATTGTTAGTGAAGTTAAGCATTTTTTCTTATAAGTCATTTGTATTTCTTATTCTGTGAGATATGTATTTGTGATCTTCACTCTTTCCTTTATTGAATTTCAAGAACTTTGGATACCTAAAGGAAATCTTCCTTTTGTCAATAGGGTACAAATTTAAATTTGCCATTAAAAATGCATTTGTTGTGCGAAAACTTAATTCTGTGATCAAGTTCATAAACCATCACTTTCTTGCCTACAAAAACCTTCCGCACTGCAAATTTTTAAACAAAACAACACAGGGGTGCCTGGGGGGCTCAGCTGGTTGGGAGTCTGACTCATGATTTTGGCTCAGGTCATGATTTCATGGTTTGTGAGACTGAGCCCCAAGTCAAGCTCTGCACTGACAGTGCACAGCCTGATGGGATTCTTCCTCTCTCTCTCTCTTCTACCCCTCCACTGCTCATTTTCTTTTTCTCTCTCTCTCAAAATAAATAAACATTAAAAATTCACAAAAATTATAATCCCATATAATCTTCTCATACTTTCATTTCCTTTTTAACGTTTGATTGGTGGATCCATTAGTATTTGGTAAAAGATGTAGCTTTATTCTATTGCAGATGGCTGGCCACTTTTGCATTACCATTTCATTGAGTAATTCCAGCTTCTCCATCTATTTTGGCATTACATTTATTATATACTAAATTTTCTATGTATATTTGGAACTGGACTTTCTGTCCTATCTTACTGTTCTATTTGTACGTAATATGCTAACACCAAATTGCCTAATGCAGAAATACATTTATAAAGCAATTGAGTTATACTTCACTTATTATTTCTATTTCTATTTTTCTTAACTTTTCTGGGTATATACCCATGTGTTCATTTTTCCACAAAGACATTAGTATCTGTTTTTCTAACTTAAAATATTCCATTGATATTTCACTTTGGATTCTATCAAATTCATTAATTTGAACACTGACATCTTAACAATATTGAGACCTTCTGTTCAAGAATAAGGTATGCCCTTTTTGTTCCTCAATAGTTTTCTTTATAAAAATCATACTGATTTCTTGTTCAGCTTATTCCCAACTACTTTTTTCATGGCTATTTAAAACATTTTATTCTATTATATGTTTTAAACTGTAGTGTGTATAAATCTGGGGAAGTTGAAAAATAGTCATTATGCCTTCTTAAACAGAATATGCCCAATATAATTTAACTTTTTCTTCTAACATAAATTGCTAAAAGTGTGCAGACTACTGTGACTAACATGACAAACTCTAACTGTGTAAGATATCTTAATAGATGCTAGATGATGATGGATCAAATCTGTACCAGTGTGGGGGGTAGAGACTACATAATCTGACACCAAAAGTTGACAAAGATAGCTTTGTCCAGAGTCATTTATGAATGTCATTGCTAAAATTAAAAATAAATTCTTGAAATTTAAATTCAGGAGTTTCCTATATTATTTATTTCTAAGCTACACATATTTTTTATATTTTGATGTCTTTGAAGTTGAAAAGCACCTTATAATCCATATGTATATCATAGTAATGTAATGTTCCTTTTTCCTGTTGAAAATTTCTTTACTATAATAATTGATGACATCTAAGACTCGAGAAAAATACTACAATACATTATAGCCATGTAGGTCCCCCACTCTCCCGCTCCAAGAAAGCAAGGGTGGCTTAGTACATTTATTAATATGATTAATTACATCTGTTGTTCAAAGGATAAATGTATGAACTTACTGAGAGATGCTGAAAGATTTGGATAAGATCTAACATCTGATTTTTAAATAAATTAATAACATATTAGATAAATAATAATATTTTACTATCATCATAAAAATATCTTAAACCAATTAACACCATCATTCTAATAATAAGACACTATGTACAAATGTTATATTAAAGTCAGGAAGAAAAAAATGAAGTCCTTCTGTCATTGCATGGAATAAATGTTTCTATCAATTCTACCTTAGGTTTTGTTGGATCAAAAGAGGTATAAATTTGTAAACGAGGAGAATATGTATTTTTCAAGATATATTCTTCCTCTTTCTGAATTAATTTTTCTGAATTAATTTTTAAAGTAAATTTAATAAAATTTTAAAAATGCAAAAATCAATAAATTCCTTATACTCCTGTCACCATCCAGTTCAAAAGTGGGAAAAATATTGCTGATGGCAACAGTAATAATTATAAAAACCTAGGGGAAAACTTTGAATGAGTAAGCACATGTTGAAGAAAACCATAAAACTCTGCTAAAGACATAAAAGCAGCTTAAAAAACATGAGGAATCATACTGCTTCCTTATATACAAATCCCAGGTATGTCACATATATGGTTTTAAGGCACTTAGAACCTACACATACTTAACAGCTTCCCGTTCCTGATTCTGATATTAGGGCTTAAAAGTTTACTACTTAGCTGATTCATTGTCATTTGTCTGTGCTCACCCATTTTTGTCTATTAATGTTAGTATTACATTTTTGCTTCTGTGTTCTGCTTTTCACTAGAGGAAGACAAATCAAACTACAATTTCCCCCACGCTCTGATCCACTAGAGAGATTGCACACATCCTATTCTTCAGAATAGCATATTTAGGGTAGCTCTAACTTTCGATACAATGGGTGACCTAGAGAGAACTCTTTGCTGAATGACATGTTTTCAACATGGCGGTCTGACATCCTCTAGGATTATAGGCATTACACAGGGCATTCTTTGTGCCCTAATCATTGTAGCTATTTTCTTTTTTTCTCTTTTGGCACTTGTTACTTTCCACTGTCAGAGTGTCTACTGGTTTCCATGCCTGTTTCTGCTTCTAATTGATGCCACCATGCTGATCACCATCCTTCTCCTTTGCATGTTTTGTAGCTTTTTGCAAAAGACAGGCTTAGTATTTCATCACGGGGCTCTTCCCACCCATGTCACAGCTTGTATCAGCTGCATTTGGTGCTGGGCTGCTTCTTTGCTGCTAAGTTTCATGCATTTTTCCAGTTATTTATGAGTTCGAAGACTTTCTGGAAGTCTGGCTATTCTAGAAACCTTAATTCTGGACAGTAAAAGCTTACATGAAATTGTCTTTACAGATAAGAAAAAAAAATCCCAGTTTTATTATAAATAGAATCAATGTGTTCATTGATATCTGGACTTAATTAAGAATGATTTTACAACAAAAAATCCTAAGATTCATAAGAAGGGCATGGACAGGGGACCTGGGTGGCTCAGCTGGTTAAGCGTCTGACTCTTGATTTTAGCTCAGGTTATGATCTCGCGGTTCCTGAGATGGAGACCCATGTGGGGCTCTGTGCTGGCAGCTCTCTCAACATAAATAAACAAACACTAAAAAAAAAGAAAGAAAGAAAGGCATGGAGGCTTACCTTTTATAATAAAAATTATCTGCTAGGCCAACATGCCGGATACTTTGTACAGTCCATTATAATTATTCATCGTATTTATGTTCTAAAAAGTCACCACAACCACTGAATTGGAGGCTATGGAATCACTGCTCCTATGGAAAATACAGGCTTTGGTTCCTGTGAGCCTCTGTCACAAACTTTCTGACAACTAATAAATATACAGCCTTGTTATATGGGTGTTTTTTATCGAAAGTCACCTTATTCAATATATATTGTTCATTGTTCATTGTTTTATTGACATTGACCTCATGGCCAACAAGACTATAACTCAGGCTTGAGTGAAGCTTATCTAACACATGCACTTTTTCCAAAAGGCACATCACAGCCTGTACATAGAAATATCAGACCAGCACTGCGACACTACATTTGGAAGCCAAATATGAAGCAGTGAAATTACCAACAAAAAAAGGAACCACAACAACAAAAGCTCACCAAAAGCATGTCACTACATAGGCCGTGGAAGGACAATTGTTTACAGTGTGAGCACTGGAACAAGAAGGCAGAGTATAGTCTTGTTCAACTTCAGCTGGGACTGTGTCTCAGGCAACTCAAAGTTTTCACCACTTCGTGCATGTCCATAAGTGACCAGGAAGGCGCCAAGAACATTGATTTTGGAGTTACAAACACATTTTGGCAAGTAGGCTAATTCAGTCTCATTATTCACGAATAATGAGAAACATTTGTTTTTAGATTTTCATTAAATATTTTTAAAAAGTCTCAAAGATAAATCTTGGTACCCCCAACTTACAGATGAGAAAGCTGAGATATAGAGAAGCTTCATAATAAAGAAGTTTCAAGAACATGTTAAGATATGTGGTGTTTTGTTTAAGTCTAAGACTCTGAATCCTTCCAAGACTGTTTTCCAAATATGAATGTTTCATTCTAATTCATTTTCTTTAAAGAAACCTGAATTTATTTGCAATATTTAAACTAGAGTGCACGGTCACTTAAAAATAAAATAGTGATCTATGTCATATTCTTGGGATTCTTGTAATCTTGGTATTTACACCAATAATACATATGCACATATTATTTCCTCTTAAGTTCCTGACTTTCTGTTTGGAAGGGTTTAAGAATGTAATTATAAAAAGGCAGGAATTATGACTATAGTTCTTAACCTGGGCTTCACAGCAGAATCACGTGGGATGTTAAATAAGGAGATATGAATGCCCAAATCCCAACTTGGGCCAATTAATCAGAATCTCTGCGGGTGAGACCCAAGGTTCTCTATAATGTATTTTAAACATCCCAGGTTATTTGTATGTGCAGCCTATTTATTCCATTTTCCTCAGTGAGGAGCCCTGAAAGGCATGGAAAGGAGAATAAAGATCCATCAAAGAATTACAAAACTGGCTGAATAGTGGTGTAAATGATAATCTAACACCACCAAATCAAATTGAAAGAAGAACCTTCTAATTCGGAATTGAAAGATTATCATCATCCCTTCCTTTTTCCTCATTTTAAATTAAGACCTAAGTACAGGTCTTTGGTAGAAGATTTACAATCACATCAACATGGAAGATAAGATTCCATATCACTGTGAATGCCCCCAGGGCAAGGACTAAACCTGTTTTGCTTGCCGCTGAATTTCCAGAGGCCAGCACAGTGCTTGGAAAAATGTTGTCTCATCAAATATTTATTAAATATATTAATAACGCATTGCTCTGATCTGAGAATGAATGAGGCAGGGACCTTTCATCTTTGATTCTCATTCACTAATTCATGGAGAGCATCTCTTCTATGCACCTGCATGCCTTCTGTGTGTTCGTTCACTGTACAATATACGTATGTACAAAGAAGCCACCATGAAACATGTAATATTGTTGCATGGGCAAGGCATATAAAATATTAGTAATCCATATTAAATAATTATTTGAACAGCACCGCACTGGATCACAAAGATAATAAGTATTGCTCTGACAACACTTGTTACTGGGGTGTTCAGGCAAAACTTTACAGAGGCGCTGGGTCTCCTGGAGAAACTGCGGGCTCTGCATAGAAAAGAGCAAGTCAGTCAAAGGAACATTCAGCACACGAAGGAGACACTAGTGGCATCAGCTCTATTCTCAACAGGCCATGCTATGAAGGAGTTAGCATTTTTACTGGGGTTGGGAAGAGTGCGTGGGTTCTAGTGAATGAGCACCAACAGTCAATTTTCTCTGCTTTTTGTGATTTTTATTTTCATCCTATATTTGAAGAGTCTCTATTATTTTCTGCGGAGTCAAGTTTCTTTTTATGTGCAGATTCCATCGCACATTAAGCATGCTTACATGCCGATAGCTTCAGGTTACATTTCTATTTGAAGTTTTTCTGGGTAAAGAGCGATTTAGCCTTGATTTAAGAAAATTTCTCATTATCTTGCATTTTCCTTGTAAACTGATCTTCCCTCAATTATACCTTGCCAGGTGTATGCATATGTGTATCTGCTAAGAAGACAGAATTATTTTTACCATACCTTTCCTCCCTCAAGGAGAACCGGGAGTATTAAGTATGCTTGAAGAGCAAGTCTCTCAGTGTTCCCGAGTGCTCGGCACCACAAACTCTGGGTACAGGGAGTACTAAGCTCCTGTATGGTTCGTTATTTAAATAATTTTGGTGGCTGCCACTGAGTGGTGATTGGACTTAAAGCCAGCTTTACTGTAGTTGGACTGAGGGCTCCTCAAAAATACTACCACTTACTGATGAGGAACAGCATTATGGATGTATATCTAACTCAGAGGCAAAGCAGAGACCAAAATGATCAATTCCTTAAATAAATGAGACACAAATGAGCCAACTGTACATTAAGCAAGTCCTTGAATCTTTGTTTGGACTTCGCTTTTTTTTTTTTTTTTGGTTGAGATGTATGGGACACAGGCTAAATGCAAATCCTTTCAGTATTATTATTATTATTATTATTAATTATTATTACTTTATGTAATAGTGAGTGCCACAGGAGCACAGCTTACATTTGAGGTGGATCCAAGAAGGCTCAGCAAGGACCTCTGTGTATGTATGATTTAAAAGTACTAAGCGCTATATAACTACGTAATTCCATAGTTGCATCTTGAGCAAGTGGAGAGGGGTGGGAGCTTCAAAGAAGGGGATAAGGTAGGTGGGGGCTGGGGAAGGGGACTGTGGAATTGCAGAGACTTGCACAGACTTCAAAGTCCTATTCCTGCTAATCTTATAATGTCCTTGAACTCCTCCACAAACAGCTGCACTTGTTAGTAAAACTCTTCTTAACCCTTAATGTACTAATACCCAGCAAACTCAGAACACCACACAAAGGCCAGGTGGCAGATCTCCTGAAAAGACTGGATTTTGTTTTCTGGTTTTCTTCCTTGTCTTTCTATATCTTGGAACCATTCATTTACTCAATATTAACAGTGAACCTTCTACATGCAAAATACTGTTTAAAGAGAGTAGGGAATTCCAAATTAAGAATTATTTCCTGACTACAAGGAGTTCTAATTTCCCAGTGAAGATAGAGCAGTATATGTGTAGCCAAAAAAAAAAAAAAAAATAAGGTTATGAATATTAGGAGTAGGATGAGATCACCATCAATGTGGGAAATTACAGAAGTGTTCTAATATTTAAGCAGGCCATTCTTTTATTATTTATTTATTTATTTATTTATTTGAGAGAGAGAGAGAGAGAGAGAGAGTCAGTGGGGGAGAGGGGCAGAGGGAGAGAAAGAGAGAGAGAGAGAGAGAGAGAATCTTAAGCAGACTCCACACTCAATCCAGAGTCTGACATGGAGCTCAATCCCATGACCCTGGGGTCAGGACCTGAGCTGAAATCAAGAGTCGTATGCTCAACCAACTAAGCCACCCAGGTGCCCTAAGCAGGCCATTCTTTTTGAAAGACATACAGGCTTCTCATTGGGCAAGGTGTGTTCAGGTGGAAGAAGGATGTGGTGGCCGTAAAGTGCAAGGAAGTGACTCATACAGCAGTGCTGAAGGAAGGTCCAAATGGGATGGCAGTGGCTGATAAAGCTGAACAGCGAGGTTGGGGCCTAACTATGTAGAATGATGAAGACTTTCACACTAAGAAGCACATAATAGAGAGGATGCTTTAGGAAAATGATTGCCTTGTTAGTGGGTGGCATCGTCTGAAGACAGAAGATAGGGTATGCAGTGCAATTTGGGGAGATAAGAATGATAATCCTATACTATACATAAGTATAGAACTTTACCTTTTATGAAGTGCTTCCACATTTTACTCAGTATAATAAGTAGGCAAAACTGGGGCTCAGAAAATTTCACACCTTTCTTGGCAAAGTCAGAACTCAAATACTATGTGTGAAGTTGTACACCAGGGATTTCTCCCCATTTATCGCAGTCCTTACTGTTTACCACAGACCTTACTGTTCCATTAGGAGCTAGAGTCTATGAACTGAGGTGGTGGCTGTGGGAAAAAGAAGCAGAGATGGATATAAGAGGTTGTAAAGAAAGGACCCCCATGTCTTGATATGCAGACATGGCATATGGAGCAAGAGAACAATCTAGACTTAATTCCTGATTGCCATTAAGCTTTTATTGAACATTTCACTTTTCTGAATTATTATAATACACTGTCTAAAGCAAACGTAATTCAGTTTATTCCTTACTAATATGTTCTCTAATTGTTTTTTTTTTGAGTCTTAGTTTTTTATCTCCAAGTCTATAATTACCTAAACATGAGACATTACTTTGTTTATTTTCATTGTATTCCCCATATCAATCAGACCACTACTGGGAAAATACAAATATATTTATTAGATAATAGTCTATCATGTACATGAAACGGAACTTCTTTAGGTCATAACTTAGCAAAACATGTTCATCATGGAAGGGAGGAGCATACAGAGTAACAAGGCTGATAATCAGATGGATTGGTAAAATGTTGACATGTTATGATTTTTCCAGATCTAAAAGGAACTAATGTTTGGACACTACTCACTCATCTGTCAATATCTCAGAGTTTCATTTCCTGGAGGTACTAAGGGTGAAGATTAGCTTTTTTTGGTATACAAGACTGTGTTGTAATGTATCTTGGATTATAGTCATTGATTCATTTAACAAACATTAATGGGTGCCTCCTATGAAATATACACTGTCTCACAGAACTGAACTAGCACTCTGAAACTCTAGCCTTTCACGGGGTAGAGGGTGGGTTCCTAGGGACTGGAGAGCAAGACAAGAAACCCTAAACTGAAACAATTGAAAATGCTACTCTCAATAGAAAATCAGAAAATGTTTAAGGATGCAGAAAGTACAAAATTGCTGAAAGGAACATCAGAAAGGGTGCCGTATCTGGTAAGGAACACGGATAGAATATCAGATGGTAGAATCGGGAGGTCTGACCGAGAAGAAGATCCACCAAGGATCAGATAGGATTGAAAAATAGGGGCAGGAGACATGGAAAGATCCTGAGTAATTGCCTTAATCTAGAACACGCCTTAGGTGTCATGATTCATAATGCAAAGGCAGTTTAACTCTGGTTAAAAGGCCTCAATCAGATGAGTCAGAGTAGATTAGGAAAAAACCAGAATGATTTCTAATGGTAGAAGCTCTTTGAGGACAGGATCTTTGTTTATTTCATGTTTGCATATGTCCCATTACTTGAAGCTTATTAATTTTTTGATGGCTCATAGCTTACAGTAAAGGAAAAGGAAAATGGTCCTTTACCTCCTCATGTTATTAATGTAGAGCTCTGTCTCAAATTTCTTAATAAGACTGCAAACAAGAAAACAGCACATGGACAATTACAAACACATTCTCCAGCAAGTAATAAACAAAGAACAGATGTAAACATTGACTCAATCAACAACACAGTACAATTAGCATTAACTTCCAAATACTTTTAAAGGTCCTTCGTATAACATGTCAGCAAATTTGAACATCATTTCATATTTTCCAGAGGAAAGTATGATCTGAGCAGCTTTGAGATGTAGCAGGGTAAGAGAAGTATAACCCTGAATTTACATTTCAGGTTGGTGTGTGACTAGCCTTGTGGTTTGGTGAATTAATTAATTCCTCATTTTCCTAATCTGTATGGTGAAGACAAAATGACTGTCTTGCTATGTTCCAATGTTATTGTTAAGGACAAAATAGGTTAATAAGTGTGAATTTGGAAATGAAGGCTTCCTGTGGTATAAACCACTATATAAATGGATGGTACCTGAATCAAATGAGAGTGAAATCAACAATTAATTACTGAGTTGGGAGTCAGCTGTGTGTGTGTAATGATGTATGTGTGCATATATATATTATATATATTGGCATTTATATTGAACATCTCTCATGTGCAAGGCAGCATATTTTCAGAATTGAATTCAGCAAATATCACTCAGCTACGAGTTTCCATATAGCCAGAGTCATTTCTTGGATGGGGGTGGGGCATGCTTTTTGCATCACAAGTCCCTCCCAAGGTGACTCTGGTATCTTCATCTATGGGTTGATATATGGACATATATCAATGGTTGTGTAGCAGGGCATTCATGGGCAAGGTGTCTAGAGTAAGGCAAACCTAAAAACTGAAGCCAGAAAAGTAAAAAACCTTCAAAGAATACAATTCCAATCAGGAAACTGGGGGCAACTCCTGAATCCTGCACTTACCAGCCACATAACCTTGCACGTCAGTTAATTCTATTTAGAATCTTCTTTACAAGATTGCTGGGAAGATAAAATGTGACCATGCCTCTAAGTGCTTAGCACATTACTGATGCTATCACAGGTGCTCAGTAAATGCCTGTGTTGGTGATGGTGTCTGAGAAAGGACACCAGGTGCCAACAATAGGATTTCCAACCTTGTTTTTATTACCTGGAGCTAGGAAACAGTTATGTTTTGAAGAAACTCTTTCAGTGCAGCCTATACTTTTTCATGTAAATTTTTTTTTCAGCCAAGACTGCGCGGATGGGGAAAGAAGTTTTAAGAACACACTACTAGCCGCCACTGAGTCATTATGGGAACTGCCTACAGGAACTATTTTGTACCAACATTTTTGAAAAGTTGTAGGCATTTGGCTTCTATGAAAGTGAACTGCCATCTGTTGGTCCTGTGGGCATTTGCACAAGAAAGAGTTGTAGCCCTTTCTTTTGATGACTTGTGGCTGGGATCCTTTTTTTTTTTTTTTCTTGTCTATTTTTGTGAAGGTCTCCGAGGGAAGCCCCTTCCTGTGCAGACCACTTTGAATGGTGTTGGATAGCTGTTCTGTCAGCTGATAATGTTCCAATGGCTCGCGCAGTTCGGCTTTGAATGACTCCGTGTCATCTGTGTCAGGCATTTATTTTTAGTACATTTTGCCCCACAGATCTTTCTCTGAGATGTGTCTCCTCCATCTGTCTATCTGGCTCAATGCTTCTGTTTAAGTGACACAGAAAGCTTTGTATCCAATTCTTTATACCTAAGCCTTTCCATAGTACTTTGCTTCCTTCTGCCATTGAAATAGCCACACAGAGCTACAGGAATGACCATTTATTCACATTATTAAATGGGTTCCTCATGGTCATGACTTCAATATCATAAATGAATGTGCCTGGGAAGCTCAGTCGGTTAAGCGTCCGACTTGGGCTCAGGTCACGATTTCACAGTTTGTGAGTTCGAGCCCTGTGTTGGGCTCTGTGTTGACAGCAGGAAGCCTGGGTCTTGCTTCAAGTTCTGTGTTTCTTTCTCTCTGCCCCTCCCCCAACCCGGCTCACACTCTGTCTCTCTCTCTCAAAAATAAATAAACATTAAAAAAAAATAGGCCCACTGAAAGTATACAGAGACACAGGCTTGTATGCACACATACACATTTACATACAGAAATAGATATGTATCCATTTACAAATACACATGTGGATGTGTTCTCTCTATATTGTATCATCAATATTGCCAGAGGCACATAAAACATACATATAGTTATTATTTACAAATGTAATTATAAATTTATACTTTATATGTATACAGAAATAAATTTTCTATGTATGAATAAATAAATGCAAATATAAACAGGCATATGTTTTGATCATCAAGCAGTTTTACACTCCTCTCCTGTTAGGTTTTATATTCCTAAAATTGTCCAGAATATGAATATGTGCATATGCAGAAAGGAATATTTCAGCCACCATCCCTCTGTCCCCACTTTGGGATGAAATATTAAATCTACTTTTGTAGTTCTGTTACACTTCAGGGAGTGTTCTGCTTCTTCTGAGCGGTGCTATATAAGAAGCCGGGGCCATCTTACAATCTGGAGAATAACCAAAGCTATTTGGATTCACTGCATAATTTGCCTCCGTGAAGGCTGTCATTGCTAATTTCCTTTGCCCACAGTTGGGTGTGCTTCATGTGAATTCTGATCTAGGAAATGTCCATTCAGTAGAATGTTAACGATTAAAAATGTGTGAATTGAGTTGCACCTGCAATTGACCGGGCTGATTTAAGAATTCATGTGTTTCGAGGTGCCTGGGTGGCTCAGTCGGTTAAGCAGCTGACTTCAGCTCAGGTTATGATCTCACAGTTCGTGAATTCAAACCCCGTGTTGGGGCTGTGCTGACAGTTCCAATCCTGGAGCCTGCTTCGGATTCTGTGTCCTCCTCTCTCTCTGTCTCTCCCCTGCTTGCATTCTCACTCTCTCTCTCTTTCAAAAGTAAATTTAAATTAAAAAAAAAGGAACTAAAATGTATCAATTTTCTCTTCTTTCCATTTTATCCACGTGCTTTGTCCCTAAACATCAATATGCCCGTGTTAATTTGAGTATTAAATATTTTTGCATGACATTTGCACATGCTAAAAATACTCAATACCTCTTAAGTATGTCCTCCATTACTTATGAGGCATTTCATCTGTCAGCCTGAAAAATAAAGATCTTCAAGGAACACAACTCCAATCAGGTAATCCTACTAGTTCAAAGTTAGCTTCAATAGCCCTTGACAGGCCCCAGCAGAACTGGATCACCGCATGAAAACAAACCACACAATTCTGTTTTTATGTACACATTGGTACGTGTTGACATACTATTAAATTGTTTTAATAGGGCCTACTTAGGAAGTGTATATCTTGGTAGTTAAAACCTTAACATTGTAAAGTACACTTTATATGCAAAATATTGCTCTCATAGGAAAATTGTAATTACAGTGTTTAGACTTCATAGCCAAACTATGTTGCTTTGTCTTGTCTTTGGAAAACCTATACTAGGCTAAAATTGTACCTGTCATTGAATCAGCAGTGACGAGAAAAAAAATGATCACCTAGGGATTTAGTGGGATATGGAGGGTGTAGGCTGCTGCACAATTAACCACAGTTCTGCTTGATTATTTTCGGTCACAGCTGCAGTCTGGATGAAACGTAAACACCGACCTTTTTTAGTCTCCGAAAATCCTGTTCGTCCATGAAATTTGTTTACCACAGCTTTCTCTCTGAGAAGATGGTGGATAGTGATACATTTTTCAGCTAGTGACAGATTTTGCCAAAGGGGACATGTTTGCCTAGTGAATAAGTAAATCCAGTATACTCACAGAAACAGTCATTTTCTTTCATTCTTCTCCTGAAGTTGAACTCCCTGGATGCTTTTGTCATCATATCCGAGAAAGTGAATGTGTGTTCCTGAGTATGAATATGGATCAGTATATCCTCAGCCCTTTGGGCTTAGAGAGAAACACTGTGATTCAGAATTACACTGTTCATGGAACATTTCTAGCTTAGCTATACCAATTTGACTTTCTTCTTTCCACTCTAAAAATCTTGAAAATACCATCCGATTTTCTCCTTCCCCCAAATGATTCTACTAATTATCCTTTCTCACAGGTGTCTTTTTCTTATTTACACATGGAGATATTTCCAAATGTTTTCAGTCAGTTCTCATGTCTGGGTGGGCATTATAACCTCCAAGATCCTTCTTGAGACTTCCCGGCACATATTTCTCACTCATTCTGCCACTACCTTGGAGCCAATCTTCAGGTAAGTTAGTCTATGTAAAGAAACTATGGGAGAGAAGACCAGGGAGTGAGCAAGGCAAAAAACAACTCTAGAAGATGCCATTGTCTTCTAGATGTTTTGTGAATTATCCACCCTCATGTCTTTAGAGAAGAGGAAGTGGTTCCTTAAGTTGGAAACTGTTTTGCAGCAATGACAATAGCAATTACACAAAAGATGTGAAGGTGAAGAAGAGGAAGGGAAGACGCTCACTGTCCACAACTTGGCTGTTTCCGTAAAGATGTTTCCAATAAGGAGCTAAGGCAGCACATAATTTGGCCAAGCTTCCTTTTTCCTTCTTCTTTGGTTTACCAAAGCTGCAAGCAATGAAAACAGATTTGGAACCCAACCAGGGCTCTGATGGAGTCGCAGCACCCATATGCACACTTCACTGTGGACAGGCTGATCTCAACATCGCCAGAGTGGATGTTCTTTTGTTGTCTTGGAAACAGATGTGTTTGCCCTTTTAGAGACACACAGATCAGCACGCAGTGTCCCTGAAAAAGCTCCAATATGCTAATTGTAGTCCTCTCTTAATGTTAGTGAGCTTCGTGTGGTCCTTCAAAACTGACTCAGGCGTCCAAAAGGAAACACCTAGAGTTGACTGACGGTAATAGGACAGACCCAGTGAGCCACCTGAGTTGCTTCCATGACCCACCAGTATTAAACTATTTGATGTAGAAGCGCCCTCCTTCCTGTAAGTGAGTAGAAAGCTAGAATTCATTCCATCAAAATGTATAGTTGACACAATCCACTTTTATCACAAACACTTTTACGTGAATGATATGACATGATCCATGAAACAATGATTTTTAAGGTCGACAGGGTACTATGTACGCATTCTACATCTGTATGTCATTTTCACTCATTTATCAACCATGCATTGACTAAGGAGTCACAATATGCCAGAAACTGGTCAACTGTTTAAGTTTATAAGCTTCACAGGAATAAGTATTAAGTAGGAGGATAAAGCATGGCACAAATATTTTGATCTTTGAATGTTTTCACTACTTCACAGCAAATAAAACAGAAAGGCTGGGCTTAAAAAAATTAACAGTTATTTATTTTTGAGAGAAAGAGAGAGACGAGCATGAGCGGGGTGGGGGGTGGGGCAGAGAGAGAAAGACAGAGGGAGACACAGAATCGGAAGCAGGCTCCAGGCTGTAAGCTGTCAGCACAGAGCCCGACGCAGGGCTTGAACCCACCAACTGTGAGATCATGACCTGAGCCCAAGTCGGACCCTCAACCGACTGAGCCACCCAGGTGCCCCAGAGAGGCTGGGCTTTTAAAAGCCCCCCCCTCTCCCCACAGGGTTACTCAGGGGTGAGGGTAGTCTATACCAGAGGGAGTTAACTGACTGACTTCAAAGACATGCTTTCTGACGTCGTTTCAGACCCGTGTCATCGTCCCCCGGAAGTCTGTTCTGAATGCAGAATCCCAGGCCTCATGATAGATCAATTGAATCAGAATCTGCATCTTAATGAGGTTCCCAAGTGACTGGCAAGTACGCAGAAGTCTGAGAAGGCCTGCTCTACCGTGCGTGTCACACACTACATCTGGATTCTACACGTGAAGCTTTGCCATCATCCTCCTTCAAACCTGCCTCGGAGGCCTTGCTGGGGGCACTGGGAGGCTGCATCCTACAGGCCAGACACGTTTTCCTCCCTTCATCAGACCTTTCAGAGCACGCGAGTGCAGGCCCTAGATAATTTAAGTGGCAGAGAGAGCCAAGGCCGTTCATGGTAAGAAGTGCAAAATATGTTTTCCATCAGAGAAGCAGAGGGCACAAGTGCAAAGTAATAGATTTAAGCCTCTGCACAGACTATGTGTAGTGTATTCGTCACACACTGTCTTCTTGTCAATACATGTGTGGTGACCACAGAAAAAGCCGTCTCACATATATGACTCAGTAGAGACTCACACATTTCCAGCCTCCGTGTTCTTGTGCACTTGGGGAATCCTGCCTGGTAGTGCAACTGTGCAAATATGCCCATGCCTGTCCTATTTCTGTCTGTTTCTCTTTCTCCCTATTTTCATCTTCATCTCTACCCCTCAGTGTATCTAGCTACTCAGCCATTTTCCAAGCACTATGTGAGGCGGTTCACAGTAAAAGCACAGGGTAAGATTGTAGGTCATCTCAGTCCTGTCTGCCTGACTACTGCCTTGCACTTGCTCTCCTGGAAGGACCTTCTCCAAGCCCCCAGTGTGCACGGCCCATTCTTTTTCTGCTCCACTACATTGTCCCCTTCTCTCGCTCTTTCTCTTTCTTTCACAGACTCCTGGCTGAACCACTCCAGGCCTTCTGACACCTTGTTCCTCCTCTCGGATTGCTGTGCTGTTTTCATCTACATTTGTGCATGCCTTGACTCTCCATTTAGACAGAGGAGCCTTTGAGGGTAAGGCCTGTGGCTTTGGGGTGCTCAAAAGGCTGTGCATCCCGCTGTGTTCCCAGCAAGGGCTCAGAAACTCTGTGTCTGGTGTGTGTGCATGCCCCTTCTGTTTCTATCATAGGGTAAAGAAGAGTAGAAAAAGCACTGAGTTCTGAGTCAAAAAATCAGTGTGTTCTCTAATGACCTTCGTCAAGATATTTAAACTCTGCACCATTGTTTACACATCTGTAAAAAGAGGGCATTGCGCTAGTCGTCTCTACATTTTTTTCCAGCCCTGACTTGCTCTATTTCTGTTGGTATTCCCAGATAAAGCCTCTACTGGCAATGGCTGCTTTAAAACCCACTTTAATAGGCATATGACATATCTGTGGACAGAATAATCATGTCCACCAATTTGTCTCTAAAAAAAAATCTGACCCTATCATCACCCCCAAGTTAGGTAGGCTGTCTCCATTAAGAAGGCTATAGAAACAGATCATGATTAATTCAGCAAACATTTACTGAGCAACATGTGCCAGACACTGTGTTGAGCCCTGGTGATACAGCCCTTAAGGGCAGAGATGGGGAGCAAACAAAAAAGCCACGGATTATAGCACAGCATGCACTGTTCTACCTTACAGGTACGCACAGAGCACCAGCAGACAGTGGGGGTTCTGGGGATTATCCTAGAGTTAATGGTTCTAGTGAGTTTTCTATAGCGTGAGTAATAGCCGTGGGCAGTGTTGAGGAGCACGCTTTTTCATGGCAGTGGGAGTAGTGGGTACAGACATGAGACTGGGGGAAATAAAAGCAGTTCAGGGCAGTTGAAGGGCAAGAGGGTGTGACGGCAGATACTCAAGAGGAGGAGGGAGTAATAGTCCTGTCAACCTGGATTCCTGGCTAAGGAATGGGAGTTTAGGTGGGACAAGCCAGGAGATCCCTTCTTCCTCACAAGAGGAACTGCATATCCCCCAAAGTCCCAGCCAAGGACTCTTAAATCCAGCCAGCCTGGATCTAAGCCTTGCCAAGATAAGGATTCCATTAACCTTCACCAAGCCCCAGGCACCACCCCAGTTACTTCATAGGCATGAGGCAGAAATTAGGAATTAGAAGTTTCGGAAAAGGTGGAGCTAGAAAAAGAAACACAGAAAGACAGAAATAGAGACAAGGAGAAGACAGAGACATTCCTAAGGCTACACAAACAGCAAATAACAGACCCAGGATTCACAGATAGATCGTCTGCCAACACACCCAATTTTCACTCCCTTTTAGCCTCCAAGTTTGAAAAGTTTCCACGTGTTTTTAAAATCTGCTTAAAGCCATGATATTTCTATAAGTGGTTCTTGTTTCCTGCTGTCCTTGATGCTCACCACGGCCACTCATTATTTCGCCCTGATCCCCAAGCTGCATAAACATGTGGGAAGGGCATAAAGGAGGGGTGGCCACTGCAGCTGTGCCCTCGGGGCCAGAAGAAGCCACGGGGACCTGGTGCAGCTCCTCCCCACTCCCACTCTGCTCCATTTAACTTGGCTTTGAAAAGACAGACTGTTGGGTACCAGGTTTTTATTGCTAGTGACTTCCTTTTCTAAGAAATGTGAGCCCTGTGGATATGAAGAATAATGGGTGAAGTACTTTGAGATTTCTTGTATATAAAGGACTGTGTAGGTGTGTACCATTATTATTACCATTTTCTGTTCAAGACGTGATCTTTAAAAAAAAAGTATGTAATTTTCAGCTTTTCTCCAAGACTGGCCTATGGTCATATTTAACATTAACATCATATTCTTTTGGGTGCGCATAATTAGGAAGTTTTTTATGACTAGTTAACTCTTGACTTGGGAAGTGTCTTACATAACATCATCTTTGCTCCATTACTCTGCAGCAAGGAATCAGAGGTAGCCAACCCTGATGACCTCTAGTTGGTAAAAGAGAGAAAGAAATACCTGCAATACATTGGCTCAGGCTGCTAAGGCAGCGTATTCAAAAAGATATTATCAATGTGTAAGATTTTTTTAAATTAATAAACATCTTCCTTTATGGTGATCCCATAGGTACATTGAAAGCTTTTTCAGGGGTTACGTTATCCATTCACTAGAATTCAAGACATTTCTTTGAGCTCGCTCCAGGCTCAGATAATTTTACAAGTTCACTTTAAGGTGAGGTAGGGCAGGATCTCAGGGTCGCTCTAAAACCACAGAAAGCTTTTGAAGATAACACACATACTTGTATCTTGACAGTCCCAATTCCTTATATATTCTCTTCCCGAGACACCTTGGTTCATCCCATCTGCAGGGATTTCCCTGCAGATGGTGAGATGACTTGTACATGGGAATCTCGCCTCAGTCCCAGCCTGTTTGTTCCTCACACTGCAAATTATCCTTGGTGGCCAATATTTCTTAAAAGAAAAAAAAATTACACATGATTTTTTAAAAATAGACTTTATTTTTAGAATAGTTTTATATACGCAGAAAAATTTAAAAGATAGTTACAAAGGCCTCCATATATCCCTGTACCCAGGTTTCTCTATTATTAACAGCTCACGTGAATACATTTGTTATATTAATAAATCAATATTGACACATTGTTATTCACGGAGGTCCATAGTTGCTTTGGATGTCCCTAGTTTTTACCTAATGTCCCTTTTCCGTTTCAAGACCCTATCCAGGATACCACATTACATTTAGTTGTCGTGTCTCCTTAGGCTCCTCCTGGCTGTGGCAGTTTCTCAGACTATTTTTGATGACCTTGATAGTTTTGAGGAGTGCTCATCAGCTATTCTGAAGAATGTCCCACTATTGGGATTTATATGATGCTTTTTTCATGACAATATTGGAGCTATGGGTTCTTGGGAGGAAGACCACACAGATGGAGGGCCATTTTCATCACATCATATCAAAGGGACAAACTATCAAAATGATTTATAACTGTTGATGTTGGCATTGAGCACTTGGCTGAGGTGGTACTTGTCAGGTTTCTTCACTGTGAAGTTATTCTTCCTCCACATCCTCCTTTCCATTCTGTCTTCTTTGGAAGGAAGTCACCTTGTGCAGCTCATACACAGGGAGTGCAGTTATGTTCCCCTCCACTTTATGGTCCATCTCCATAAGTTACTTGGAATTTTTCTGCATGAGAGATTTGACTCTTATTCACCATTTATTAATGTATTCAATCACTTATTCAGGACACTGTGTTTGTGGATATTCATTTTATATTTTGGGTTATAATTCAATACCACTTATTTATTTTGTAATTCAAATAGTTTCAACTTTGACCACTGGGAGCTCTTTCAGTTGACCTCTGTGCCCCTTTCACATCCCTCTATCAAAATGTCGGCTTTTAAATAGTTTTCTTTATTTTAAGCATGTCCTTATTTTCTGGCACTACAAGATGCTCAAGGCTCATCTTGTACACATGCTTTTCATTGGTGGAAAACATCTGGTCACCAATAGTTGTTGCTTTAAACAGATCTGCCCTCAGCCTTTGAATGCCTGAGAGTGGATGTAGCTTAGAACCCCACACTGGCTGGTACCTTACAGAAGCAGAATTGTATCCTCCTAAATGAAGAAGTGGGCTAGGCTCCACGTGTCACTGGGCATGGATGTGAGTGAGGATGGCACAGACATGCGGGCAACTGGACAGAAAAACAGCAGGAGACTGCAGCCGAGGGCCACTTCTCTTCCGGAGACCAGGTCCTACTTTCTTAGGCTCAGAGGACTGATCACTCGCAGCTGAGAGCAACCATATAGCCAATCTTACCCATCTGCTCACAGAACATTTAAGGCAGACAGTTTTTAAAGACATTTGGGGGAAATCTTTGGTGTAGACAGGAGTGAGAAATAGGAGAGCAGAGAGAAGCGTCTCCTTGGTGTCATGTGCCAACCGAAATTAACAACTAATGAAAGCAGATTGTATTTAGCAGATTTTAATATAAATTAGGTTAATGGTGACACATTTGAAATAGTGCACTGCAAAATAGTCTGTAATAACAAGCTAACAGATGTTGGCATTTTTATTATTAATTATACATTTCATTATCATCTGATTATCGTCAAACATCATTGGACAGAAAAAAACTGTATAAATGATTCATACACATTTGTTACGTTGTTCAGGGGTACTAGTGTCTGTTTCATTAATGCAGTGAGTTGAGTATTCTACTATCATTCCAAAAATTTCAAGTTTAATGAAGACTACTGAGCCATACGCAATGTGTAACAACTATCTTTAGCTGTGCTTGTCATTGGAGGATCTCAAAGAACTTCATATCCTGACTTGTCTTATCCACCTTTCTAGCTTCTTCAGCATAAAGCCTACAGCAAGGGGGTTCAGATTATCAGGGAGTATTACTGAATAAAAACAATGGCATCATCACATACCATATCGTCATTTTTCAAAAAGATCCCAGAGAGACATGGTGATGAGCGTGCTATTCGAGAGTCTGGGGAACTCAGAAATTGGATGTTTGTCTTATACAAGCAAAATGAAATTAAGAAATGGGCAACATAAATAGCCAGTCACTAGACCAATACAATTTTGTTTCTTTTCCTCAGATATTCTTGGTCAAATCGACTTATATAACGTATGTGCTATAGATAGTTTGTGCCAGCAGCATAACTTTTCTACTTGGATATTATTCTAGTTATGGTTTGCTGAATACAGCTTAGGCACTATAATAAAGTCTTGTGATGTATGTTTTTCATGGGATGTACATTAGGCAAGTAGCTCCTTCACTGTGCTGGAGTGTGGATCATTGATGAAGACTGCCAAGTGCAGTGAGGAAGGACCAGATGTTCCCTCCATAAAGAACTGGTAATGGAATTGGGGATGCTTAGAAGAAAGGACAGCTTATATCTGGTCAGTGGGCAGATCTTATTTTATTTGCATGACTGAAAGGTTCTAAAAGCCCTTCTGAAAATATCTTCTCCCAAAAGCCTATCATGGCATCATACCCGTTTACTACCTGAACTGTGATTCTCAATGGGAAAGTCATTCCCGTTGACAACGTGGCAAGATGCTTGTGACAGAAGGTGAGTGTGAGTGTTCCCATTTCCTAAACACAGAGGGAGGCCTGGGAGTTCTCTGCCACTGGAAAAATACACAAGGAAAAAAGTGTGTCCTGTATCAGTGTGTCCAGTGGTTTACCAGGGAGCACTAACTTTGCTCTAAAAGCATAGACTGAGTAGTGGATGGACCAGCCGAGCAGCTGCCCATGATTGTCAGTCCACAAAGGGTGATGGAGCATGAGTAGAAATAAGATAAGATTCAAAATATCACCTACATCAGAACCTCTCAGGAAGAATGCTGGTTGGAGTAGAAAGAAGTACTAGGTGCTGGGGTAAATAAGTTGAGGTTTCTGGAGCATGCTCTAGTAACAATAGGTGGTAGCTACACTGGCTTTGTAGAGGACGTTCTCAGATCAAAGTGGACCTTTTGTTTCTCTGAGAAGATGTACAAAAGTTGTGTCCAGAGCTGAGTTGCTGAGAACCGTAACTGGGATTTGAGTGTATTACTGCCTGGGCTCCCTTTTCTGCCCTTCTCTCAACAGCATTGAACTTACTTCCGCTTGTCCTAACCACTATTTCAAGAACACTGAGTTAACTGGATATCAGTTTATTAACCTGCTAAGTGTGTCCACATAGCCCAGCCCAGCCTACAAAAGCCATGAGCAGATATGGGCTGGACAGGAAATAATCAGACAAACCTCCAACAGGAGGAGGTGAGCTAGGACCACGGATATGAGATTTGTACGCGCATCAGGTAGGGCTCCAGGGTCCTTCTGGGTGACAGGTTCCAGTGCTATGGGAGTGCTGAGGTAGGACAAGAGCCGGCATGGCTTCTCCTCTCTGACCCTCGTACAGTGCTGCCTGCGGGAACCAGTGAATCTGCACTGAGGTCAAGGAGAGCTTCTTGCCTTGCTCGTGAGATGTTCTTGATGTTAGAAGCATGGAATCGTTCTTAGGAAGGAGAGGACTGGCCAGAAGGCATCACCTAGGGTTTGGTTAATTGCAGAGGCAGGGAGCCCTGAGCGTGTACTGTAACCAAGGAGAGCAGGTTCAGCTTGATGAGAAATCTGGGGTAGGCAAATGCAGGGGATGGCTATAATCTATGTTGTAAAGGAGAGAGAGACAGAGACAGAGAGACAGAGAGAGAGAGTGAGCAAACAGTTTGTACTTCTTTCATAATTCTCCTCATGCTTGGCTTTAACAAGAGCTTTACCGGGGACAAAGAGGTACATTCATGTCTTCTTTGGGTATAAGGCTAGTTCATCTATGA
Organism: Proteles cristata cristata; assembly: GCA_017311185.1. Lineage (NCBI taxonomy): Eukaryota > Metazoa > Chordata > Mammalia > Carnivora > Hyaenidae > Proteles > Proteles cristata. The sequence goes on along the minus strand of JAESUZ010005330.1, from coordinate 978,063 downwards.
TCAGCATTAATCTTCAAGAATGTAATTAAAGTTTTTTTGTTTAATGTTTATTTATTTTGAGAGAGAGAGAGAGAACACAAGTGGGGAAGGGGTGGGAAGAGAGGGAGAAAGAATCTCAAGCAGGCTCCAGGCTATCAGCACAGAGCCTGGTCTCCCGGTTCATGAGATCACGACCTGAGCCAAAATCAAGAGTCAGATGCTTAAACAACTGAGCCACCCAGGCGTCCCAATATAATCCAAGTTTTAATAACTGCTATTGATTCAGAAAAGAGGAAATTCTATCTTTGTTGCTTTTATTTTATTACTATTTTAATTTTTTATAACTTAATAATTTTTAGTAAGTGTATAAAGTTGTGCAGCCATCACTGCAGTCCAGCTTTAGAACATTTCCATCACTTCTGAATGTTTCTTGTGCCTGTCTGTAGACAACCCTGCTCCCTATATGCATCAATTTTGAGAACTTAAGCAATATAGACAGGCTGACTATTCAAGATTGCACCTGTGAAAACAATTGTGTGCTGGGGTTCTTAAACACAATGTTCTTCCTCAGTAATAAGATTTTTTTTATCATTCAAGTTTTACAAATTTTTATTTTTTGGACAAGGGCAGTCTTTGATGATACTGACAACCAGGAGAGAATTTTGAACTCACCTATATTTAGTTAAAATGTGCATAAGATCTGTCATATATACCTGCTGATGTGGCTGGCTCTTCCAAAAATCAGATCCTTAGTTTTGGCTCCATATTTTCATGCCCTGGTGTAGGGTCTTTTCCAGCACCAACAACCAATTCTTTGATCGCCTGGACACCAACCGCATGTACAGCAATTCAGTGACCCCAACTGCCCAGAATTAGGAGGCCTCAAAGCTTAAGGGTTCAGTCCCACAAGACTATCCCCCACTTCGGAAGCCAGTCATAAGTCGTGGGACTCCTGTCTTTTTGAGTGACTGGCTATACATCTATATACACTGGGTTCCATGAATCCTTACTCAGGTTTGATAATTTGCTAGAAGAGCTCAAAGAACTTAGGAATACAGTTGACTTACTTCTACTACTTCATTATAAAAGGCATTATAAAGGATACAAATCAACAATCGGATGAAGAGCTATATGGGGTGAGGTCCTAGAGGTTCCCAAGTGCAGGACTGTCTGTTCTGTGGAGCTGAGGCACACTTGACAGCACACAGATGTGCTCACTAACCTGGAAGCTCTCAGAACCTCATCATTAAGGTTGTTTTTTGTTTGTTTGGTAACAAATAAAAATGCAGACATGGTTAATTAAATCACTTTCTGCTGGTGACTGACTCAGTCTCTACTCCCTGTTCTCTCTCTGGAGTTTGGGGGTGAGGCTGAAAATTCCACGCTTGTAATCAAGGCTTGATCTTTCACATGACCAGTCTCCATATGAAGCTACAAAGCATCTACCAAGAGTCACCTCATTAGAACAAAATGTACTCTTATAACCTTCATTGCTCAGGGAATTCCAAGAGTTCTAGGAGCTCTGTGCCAGGAACTGGGGACAAACATCATATATCTTTCTATGATATAATGTGTGGCACCACTTTAAAAAGTCTCAGTTCATAGGCTGTACCTCTAGATTTTGATCTAGTTGCTCTTCATAGAGTCTGGGTCTGGGTAATTCTAAAAGTGCTCTAGGTGAGTCTAAAGTATAGCTGAGTTTGATAATCACTGTGAAATATCTGTTGATCACCTTCTATGTACATATGAAGTTCAAGGGTTATACTGAACTTTATGGCAATTACAAAGGGAAATAAAACTTATTCCAATACCTCCAGGGGTTTCTAATCTGGAGTTAGGATCAGATAAATGGGTGCATACATTACAAAACAAAGAAATGTGGTAAGAAGATATACTACCATTTTTTGAAAACATAATAAATACATAGTTGCTTTTGGCTAGAGGGGGTAGAGAAGGCTTTAAAGAGGTGGAGGCCTGTGGGCTGGGCTTTGAAACATGAGTCTGTTATAGAAGAGACTGTGAAATAGGCATTTCAGTCCCAGTATATGACTTACCCTCCAATTTCATAGACAATAAAAAAACAAATTTAAGCCTGAAGATGCTAATCATTATCTTTAAAAAAATGTTCTCAATGTTTATTTATTTTTGAGAGAGAGAGAGAGAGAAAAAGAGAGGAAGAGAAACAGAGAGAGAGACAGAGACACAGAGAGAGAAGAGAGACAGAGTATGAGCAGGGGAGAGGCAGAGAGAGAGGGAGACACAGAATTCAAAGCAGGCTCCAGGCTCTGAGCTATCAGTGCAGAACTGGACACAGGGCTTGAACTCATGAGCTGTGAGATCACCCGCCAATAGGGGTGCCTGGGTGGCTCAGTCAGTTAAGCGTCTGACTCTTGATTTCAGGTCAGGTCATGATCTCACAGCTGTGAAAGCAAGCCCTGCATGGAGTTCTGCACTGAGCATGGAGCCTGCCTGAGAATCTCTCTCTCCACCTCTCCACACCTCTCTAAAATAAAAATTAACAACATTTTAAAAAATTTAAAAAAATTAAATACAACCGCAAATAAATAAAGGCTGGCAGAACTGACAAGGGGGAAAAAACCCCACAGCTTAATTACAAGCGATCTATAAGATACTCACTTCAAATTCAATGACACAGAAATGTTGGAAATAAAAGGATGGAAGAGCTGTACCATGCAAACAGTACCCAAAATAAATTGGAAGTTGCTATTTTAATATTAGATAAAATAGAATTCATAGTAAAGAAAAATTACTAGAGACACGGAGGATCAATTCACCGGAAGGATAAAATGATCCTAAATGTGTACAAAATAAACAAATAAAAGATCCTCAAATGAACCAAAAGCTGGTAGAGCTGAAAAGCAGAATAGACAAAGGCACAGTTATAGCTGGAGGCCTCAACACCCACTTTGTAGCAACTAATGGGACTACTAGACAGCAAATCAGCCAGGCCATACCAGATCTCAACAACACAACCAATGAATAAAATCTAATTAACACATATAACACATTCTACTCTAAAACAGGATACACATTTAGTAAGTTCCCATGGTATGCTCTCCAGGACAGACCATATCCTCCACTATAAAACAAAACCTCAACAAATTTAACAGAGTCTAAATTTTATTGTGCTCTCTGCTCCAGTAGAACCAAACTAGAAATCAAAAACAGAAAGAAAGTAGGAAAATCTTGAAATACTTGAGAATTAAACAACACACTTCTGAATAAGCCATGGTGAAAGAGGAAGTCTCAAATGAAATTTAAAAATATATAGAGAGCTAAATAAAAATAGAAATACAACATACTAAAATATGTGGGATGCAGCCAAAGCCAGTGGTGAGAGGAAGTGTTATAGCACCAAATGCTTACATTAGAAATAAGAACATGTCTAAAATCAATAATCTAAGTTCCTATCTCAAGAAACTAAGAACAAAGAAAGGCAAAATAAGTCTAAAGCAAGCAATAGAAAGAAAACCATAAAGGTAAAAGCATAAATCAACAAAATTTAAAGGTGGAAATGACAGGAAAAAATCAATGAAGCAAAGCTACAGCTATTTGAAAATAAAATCAATAAATCAATAAGTCTTTAGCAAGATTGACGAAGATGAAAAGAAAGAGGACACAAATCATGTATATTAGGAATGAGGCAGGGGATATCACTTCAGATCTTGCCACCAGAATAATGAAGGATGTATTAGTTCCCGGATGGTTGCTGTAACAAATTAACACAGATGTGGTGGCTTAAAACAATACACATTTATTCTCTCACAGTTTTGGAGATCAGAAGCCCAGCATCGTTTCACTAGGCCTCCCTTCAGAGGTTCTAGAGAGGGATCTATTTCCTTGCCTCCTCCAGCTTCTAGATCCTCCCTTCTTGCATTCCCCTAGTTCATGGTGTCTTCTTCCATCTTAAAAGCCAGCAGCTTAGTTTCTTGGTTCAGTCATCACATTGCCACATTCTCCTTTTTTAGCCAAAAGTCCCTCAGCCTCCATCTTATAAGGACAAATGTGATTACACTTATGGCCCACTATATAATCCAGGATAATCTCCTCATTTCAAGATATTTAAAATATCTTGTATTGCAAAGCTTCTTGTAGAACACATACACACACACACACACACACACACACACAACACATACATAGATATCTATCTCTATATATAACATATATACATATCTATCTATCATCTATCTATAACATATATACATATATATATATATAGCATAACATTTACAGATTCCAGGAATTAGAACCTGAATAACTTTGAAGGCCATTACTTAACCTACTACAGAATACAACACATAACTTCATGCTCCTAAATTACATAATTTAGAATAAGTGGATTTCAAAAATCATAAACTGCCAAAACTCAACCATAATGAAGCAGAAAACTTGAATAGTCTTATAATCATTAAAGAAATTAGATGCTTAATTATAAAGTGCCTGAAATGGAAATTTTCAGGCCCAGAAGTCATCACTGAAGAATTATATCACACATTTAAAGAATTAACACCAATCTTATATAATCTCTTCTAGATAATAAAGAGGAAATGTATCATAACTTATTTATGAGGCTAATATCCAGATACCAAAGACAAAGACAGTACAAAAATATTACAGCAGTATCTGTCATGAATTTAGATGCAAAATCTTCAAAAATTTTAGCAAATCAAATCCAAAAATGTATAAAAAGAATTATATGCCATCACCAGGTGAGATTTCATCCATATATGAATGCCAGGTCAAATATTCAAAAATCAATCAATGTAATACACTATACCAACAAAGTAAAAGACAAAAAATTTACATAATAATATCAACTAATATGGAAGAAGCATTTGTCAAAGTCTAAACTCTATTTATAATTTAAAAAAATTTAGCAGTAGAAAGGGTGCCTGGGTGATTCAGTTGCTTCAGTGTCCAACTCTTGATTTTGGCTCAGGTCATGATCTCACAATTGTGAGACTGAGCCCCATGTTGGGTTCTGCACTGACAGAAGGAGCCAGGTTGGGATTCTCTCTCCCTCTTTCTTTCTCTGCTCTTCTCCTTCTCACTTACGTGCACTCTCTCTCTTTCAAAATAAATAAACTTAATAAAAATAATAGATAACCTTAGCAGTAGAAGAGAGGGGAAGCTTTATTTTTAAAATATGCAAAAGGCCAACAAATGATATCATACATAGTGAAAGACTGAATACTGTCCTAAAACTGGGAACCATGCAGGGATGTCCATTCTTACTACTCTTTTTTTTTCTTCCACTTTTACTACTCTTATTTGACATAGTACTTGCATTCCTAGTCATCGGAGCAGCAAGGAAAAGAAACAAAAGGCATATCAACTGGAAAGGAAGAAATAGAACTGTCCCTATTTGCTTATAACGTGACTGTCAAAATAGAAGATCTGAAAGAATCTACATTGAAAACCCCTAGAACAAATGAGCTCATCAAGGTGACAGGATATAAGATCAATATCTCATTTCTACCTAACTAACAATGAACACGTGAAACAATATTAAAAAGACATGGGGCATTGCGGTGGCTCAGCTGGTTAAGCAGCTGACTCGGGTTTCCCTCAACTCACGATGTCACAGTTTCGTGGGTCCCAGTCCCGCATCCGGCTCTGTGTTGGCAGCATAGAGCCTGCTTGGGATTCTCTCTGCCTCTTTTCCACTCACACTGTCTCTGTCTCTCTCAAAATATATAAGCAAACTAAAAAAAAGACAGTATCATGAAATTCACCCCTAAAAAATAAATACTTAGATAAAATTAACAAACTATGTATAGGCTCTGTATGATGAAAATTAAAAATACTGGTGAAAGAAATGAAAGGAAACCTCAAAAAAAAAAATCAGGAGATACACCATATCGATGAATGGAAGACTCAAAATAGTAAAAGCATCAATTGTCTCCAAATTCTTCTATTGGTTTAATGCACTTTCTATCTGGCTCCTAGAATTTTTCTTTTTTGTATTCACAGAAAAGCTTATTATAAAATTTGTATGGACATGCACAGGCTTTACAAGAGCTAAAACAATCTCAAAAAAGAATAATAAAGTGGGAGGATCCACTCACTCTAAAATTAGAGCCCTGTATATAGTGGGAGGAATTAGGCTACCCAATTTCATGATTTACTATATAGTTACAATAATCAAGAGTGTGGTATTAGTGGAGGGATATACATACAGATCAATGACACAAAATACAGAACCTAGAAATAGATCCAAACAAATGGAGCAATTGATTTTTGACAAAGGTGTAGAAAAGCAATTCAATAGAGGAAGGGTTGCCTTTCCAACAAATAATGCTGAAGAAATACGCAAAAAATAAATAGAGAGATAAATAGATGATAGATGAATAGATGGATGGATAGAATCTTGATCTAAGTCTCACAATTTTTACTTATTTTGATCTAAATCTCACAACTGGCTGTAAATGCATCACAGACTTAAATGTAAAATGTAAAACTATAAACCTTTTAGGAAAAAAAAATTGAGGGCAAAGCAAAAAATTCATAGACTTGACACTTAAAGTAAAATCCATTAAAAAAATCCATCAGACCTCTTTAAAATTAAAAACTTGCTCTGCAAAAGACCATATTAAGGGGGTGAAAAGATGAAGCTATGGATTGAGAGAAAAGATTTGCAAAACACAAGAACTAAGATGTAGAATATTAAAAAAACCCCATCAAATCTAAATAATAAAAATCAAATAATCCAATTAGAAATTGGAGAGAATTCACTGAAGACAACAGACACATAGATGGCTAATAAGCACATGATGAAATGTTTAACATCGCTAGTCATTTGGGAAATGCAAATTAAAACCACAATGAGATAATACTATTACTACAGATCTATCGAAATGACTAAAACAAAAAACAGTGATAACACTGAATGTTGATGAGAATGCAGAGAAACTGAATCACATACACTGTTGACGGAAATGTAAAATGGTACTGCTACTCTGGGAAATAGTTGGGCAACTTCTTTGAAAAGGGAAACATGCAACTACCATACAACCTGGCAAGTACAATCTTGGGCATTTTTCTTTGAGAAATGAAAGCATATATTCACACAAAAAACTGTACACAAATGTTCATACTAGTTTTATTTGACAATAATAGTTTTATTCATAAGAGCCCCAAACTAAAAGCAGCCCCCATGTCTCCCAATGGGTGAATGGAACAACCACAGTATGTAATCAAAAGTGTGTGGTATTAGTGGATGTGTGGGCCAATAGATAGGATAGCATGTAACACTATTCATCAAAACAGGGAGGAGAATTATTGATAAATGCAACAATGTGCATGAATCTTCAGGTAATTATTCTGCGTGAAAAATGCTAATCCCAATAGGTTCCATACTGTATAATTCCATTTATACACACCATTCTTGAAATGATAAAATTATGGGAATGGAGCACAGGTAAGAGGTTTCTGGGGGTTAGGGACCAAGGGATGGGGAGAGGACTGGAGAAGCTCTAAAAGGGAAAGAGGAGAGATCCCTGTGGTGATGGAACTGTACTCTATCTTGACTGTATCAACGTCGATATCTTGTACGATATTGTTATCATAGTTTTGTAAGATATTACTATTTCTCACAACTATTTCTTCTATTTCTTACAACTGCATATGAATCTACAATTAGTTCAAAATGAAATATTTAATTAACAAAATCAAAAGGTGAGTGGAAGGCTAGCCTTATTCAGTACGTCTTACGTGGCAGACACTTAGCTGAATGCTTTTAACGGAGCGTATATCCTCACCGTATCCCTGTGAGGTATGGGTCATTGTCCCACTGAACAGATGCAAAACTGCAATGGCTTAGAGATGAGATTAAATTGATAGGAAACATAATTGATAGAGGCAGAGCTAGAATTTTAACCCTGGTCCAACTTAAAAAGTTAGGACACAGATCAATGTTATTCATTAATTGTTCCATTTCCCCATTTCCACATCACCATGATTTTTGCTTATTGGGTACATTACATATTCTCAGTGGTGTTCCTTTAAGAGACTGATCTCAAAGCGGCATTTGCTATAAATGGATCTGAGAATAATCATGTCAAATACAAAGATGAATTTATTTTTGTTTCTTTACACTTTCCCCCCAGCCTCAACCCACACCGCCAGAGCAGGAGGAGGTTGGTAGTAATTGCTAAGTAAGTCAATGCCACCGCCTGTGACAGCTGTCTCACTAATCGCCCTCATCACACCAAACAAGGAGAACTTGGCTCTGGTGAGAAAGTGAGCTCTCTTTCTTCTACCAGCTTGTTTTTACAGAATTAAACTTTTTTGGGAAGTAACTCTCTTTCTTTTTCATACAATGTCCCTACTGTTAGTGTTCCTTTGTGCCTCCCGTGCTGTCAAATGCTTTTAAACATCAGGAGATTGAATTCTGAACATCCCTTAAAATGACATGCATTGTGGAATGTCTCCACCACCAATCCACTGCTTTTTTTGGATAGATAATGTAAGCCTGACTCGCAGTTACTTGGATAGCACCCCACCTTCTTGAACAAGAGGACTTGTTATGCCCTTCCCAAATTAAAACAGTATAAAATAGGCATGGTGTGTGTAGAAGGGCGGTTCAGGAAAATAAAACACTGCCAGTGGCAGCCACCACCACAACAAACCCACTGTCTCAGGTCCCTTCTTTAACTCATCTTTCTTGGCTTCTTGGTCAAATGAAAATATTTATTGAAAAGTTCCTTTTTTTAGGGTGACGAATGAAAGGGTTTATTGAATGGTCTCCATTTTCCCAAGTATTTGGAAAGCTGCTGCTGCTGATCATTCAGAGAGTCCACACTCCTCGTGTTACTGGCCCATTTTACTAAAAAGAGGATTTCTGAGTTGGTCTACCAGTGACGTGGCCATTGGAGGGTAGCCACACACTCAGAGAACTCACATTCTTTTATGTCACAGATCACGGCATCAGTACATCCAGGGAACCCCAGGCCTGCTCTTCTGACCCCAGGTTTCATTAGGGAAGTAGCTGTAGACAGAGTCCTGACTGTGTAGAGAGCCAGCAAGGCTGGGGCAGCCCTTTCCACCATGCCCTGAGAGCCCTGAGTGAGCGATGCACTTGCATTCCCAGGGCCCGTGTCTTACCAGGCTGAGAGAAGCCTTCTGGCCTAGGAACTCCGGCTGGCTGGGAGGAGCTTTGGTCATGGGTACTGAAAGCAGTTCTCTTTGCCTTGATGATCTAAGCACAACTTCTATATTTAAAACATCTGCGAATGCTCGGGATCCCTCTTCTCTCTCTCTTCCCTCCTTTCCTTTCTCTCTTCCATCTTTACCCCCTTCCTGGTTTTTCAGAATCTCTTGCCTCTTCAAGCCTAGAGAAATATTCAGCTGGTGGATGTCTTAACTAGTGTTCTCCAAAGTGAGGTGTGGTTGCCTCAGAGCTATGAAAAGTATTATTATTCTTGGAGTATAAGAGGAAAATACATGCAGTTATATTTGCCTATACTTTTTGGCATCCATTAAAATTCTGTTTTTGTAAATATATACAACTTAGTAGTACACAATCATGTATGTGACCTATAAGTAAATAAAATTCATAATTTTGTATGTATTCTCAATAAATATTTTACCTATCAAAAATATGGAGCCCGCTCATCTAAACCATGCTTGGCGGATGACTGCATATCCTCTTAGCGAGAGAGATTTTGCCAACATCAGTAGTGACTACTCTAAATATGTTATTGCTGTCTGCATTTATGTATTCATTCACTATAATCTCTTAAAATTATTATAGCATACAACAATTAGGCCATAAGCTAGGTGAATGGCTTTGGTTTGGAATTATTTTTCCTCCCCATGAGCAAGATATTTCCCCAAAGAGTCTTTGGGAGAAACATGATTTGTCAACTAGAATCTTACGCTCATTTGATCTCTCCTGAACACAAAAGAACAATTCATCCTTTCATAAAAAAAAAACCCAAAACCAAAAAACCTGTGAAATGATGACAATAATATTATTTAACCTAAAAGGCTGCTGTAAAAACTAAATGACATAATGTTCATTAATGTAGCATGTTGTTAATTGGAACAGTTTAATAAGATAGCAGCATTTTGATTCTCAGAAACAATAGCTCCCTCTCCCAGTCTATACTCAATAATCTCATTTTCTTTAATATCTCCTCAAAATATGTTTCATTCGCCTATGACTACATGGTTGAAAGCGGAAACCCCAGTCTGCTGGAGTCATGTGGAGGTAAAAGTCTCTTCTCTGACCAATATGTCAAACCTCATTTAATGCATCTGGGAAATACGGATTTGTCCTGCATTTTCTTTCTATAATGGCACTTTATTGCTTACTCACATTTACCTCAGGGTTCATTCTGTGTCCTAAGTGTTTTTCTACTATATTTATGTTTAGCCATCCTGTATTTTTGTTACCGGATGCATGTTCTTTGGAGGATGACCTGGCATTGGCTGTATTACAATTCAGTTTTGTTGATGAAATAATTTCCTAATCTTGCATGAACACTTTCGATTTCCTCCCCATATCTAGAATTCTGGTAACCCTATCTAACTTAGTATTATGTACAAATTTGATGAATGCATTTGTAAGTTTTTCATATAGATGATAAAAAATTATATATCCCCTCCCAGAAAGTGTTTGATAGAGCTTCCCAGGTCAATGCCATTAATAACTCATTTTATCTTCTTCCCTTAGGCTAAAAGAAACATGCAAGGCACTGAGATAATAAGTGCGATGATATGGGTAAATACCCAGAACCGTGGGGACAGACAGGTATGGTTCCTAATGCAGTTTTGGGAGATCGAGGAAGTTTTTTAAAACCCTGTGACATCTATGAAGAGACAGGTTTAAAAAAAGGGGGGGGGCAAGAAGAATATGTCATAAAGTAGGTGCAAAGGTCTGAAGGTGAGAGTGCCAGACCATATTTCTTATGGGTACTGAGAGCCATTCTGTATGGCAGCGGGACTAGGCATGCTCATGAGAGATGAGGCCACAGATTGGCACGTCTAGTTCCTGGGGGGCCTTGTCAGCCAGAGTAAGGATGGGGACTTTGAGGTCCCTGGGAAGACACCAAAGGACTTTTTAAAAAAATGTTTTTATTTTTGAGAGAGAGAAAGAGAAAGAGAGAGAGAGAGAGAAAGAGTGTGAACAAGGGAGGAGCAGAGAGAGAGAGGGAGACACAGAGTCTGAGGCACGTTCCAGGCTCCGAGCTGTCAGTACAGGGGCTCGAACTCATGAATCACGAGATCATGACCTGAGCCAAAGTCAGACACTTAACCAATTGAGCCACCCAGGTGCCCTGACACCAAAGGACTTTTAAAGCAGGATCCTGATGCCTTCAGATTGTTTTGTAGAAAAAATAAAAATTATTCTTCCTTCAATGTGAAGAACGGATCATGGAGAGGGCCAAATTTCAAGCAGAAGGATATTACAGAGATCTGTATGCCTGTCTTATCTTCCCTTCTGGGCTCCAAGTACTCTGAAATATGGGAGCTTCTTGTTTTCCTTCAAGGGCATCAGCCCTTGAAAATATGTTATGGATGTACCTTCTTTCTTGTTGATCATGGCTACCACTCTATTATAGGACAACATTAAACTCATCCGGACCATATGCTCTTCACAAAACACCATTTATATCTTGTACATTGTTGTATCAAAGAGGCTTTCATTTTCTAAGCTCCTGCTAATCATTCCCTTCATGATGTACTCCATTCTAAGAATGATTGTTCTGTTGGGCTGCATATAGGTTAGGATGTGCTGGCTATCATAAAAACATTATTTTTTCTTCAGTGGCCTTAAGCTGTAAAATAAGGGTGATAATTTTACCTATACAATGGGGTTATTGTGAGGATTAAATAATTTATTATAAGTGCACAAGCGACTTAGTAAATGCTAAGTATTGGGTTGTGATTATTATATTTTAGCTACAGCGAAGTGCCAGAGTGGCCTTACAGCTCCCAGGTAGCCTTACCAATGATTGACCAGTGAGACCTATGAAAGCCCAGATTCCCAGGCTTCCCTGGAACAAACTCTAAGGTATTATTTATGCTCCAGAGCTGCCCATGGGATCAGAGTAGGATTAGGACTTTGCCTGAATTCACACACCTGCTGGACTGCTCCTCTGTCCCGCTTGTGTCTGCCCTTCCTGGCTCCTCCCAGAGCCCTTCCTAAGTCAGTCACTCACACTCGTATGCTTGTTTTGGGGGTTGCTTCTTACAGGTCTCCCAAGATGGGTGCTAAGAGCAAAGAGACGGAACACTGGAGAGAGGTACTAAAGGGCACAAAGAAGGAACTTAGCTTCCTCCTGCTTCGGGCTGGTTCTCTCATAGCTTCTGTTCTGGTTTGTCAGGCTTGGATGGATTGCCTGGCTCCCTCTTCCATGTTCAGGACAGAAGCAATGTTAGAGGAAACCTCATGAGAAATAAGCAGAATTTCAGCCTCGTTTGGAGACAAGGAACTTGAACTTTGGTTACTCTTACTCTCAAGTGTTGAGATTCCCTGCGAATGAGGGTAGCTGAATCAGCTGAATCCCGCCCATGGTTTCAATGGCTGGGTTTGGCCGACAAGAGGCGGCCTGGTTTAAAGCTACCACAAAAGGCTTTGGTCAGGAAGTCATTTATAACCTCAACCACCAGCAATTTACCCTGATGATTCCTGGCTAAGTTTTTGTTCTATTGAGTCAGCCCTCTTGGTGGTGCCACTAGGAATTTCTACCTCATTATCGGAAACCTCTGGGTTACCTCCCCACCTATCAAGGAGGCAGTAGCTCCTAGGCTTCGTAGTCTCTGGAAATTAGAGATGAGGTTTAAGTGTTATGCATGACAACTAATAATTTCTTAATTTTCATAAACGTTTAATGCTACAACATACTTTTATATGTGCTACCTTGGTAGCTCTTTATAACAATGTTGTGAAGAAGGTAGAATAGATTGAATTGTGTCCATCTGACAGCTAAGAAAACTGAAGCAAAGAAAGGTTGAGTGAGGTCCTTAGAGCCACAGATAGGGATGACAGAGAGCTGGGAGTTGAATGGAATTAGAGGTTCCTGACCGTATGTTCTGTGCAGAGGGGTTGGGCCGGGGAGCGTGGGATGAGACGGTAGCCACTTCTCAGTTCTCTAAATCAGGAGCATCTATGAGCAGCATGTGGAAGTGAGATAAACTGCCTGTGAACTCAGCCAGTCTGGGGCCCCTAGAAATTGCCCACAGCCCCAGACTGGCTTTCTCCGACACAAGTGATTTCTTTGCACAGATTTAGACCTTCTTGCCAAGGAAGACCTAAAGTGAGCTGTCATTGTTGATTCACTGGGCTTATGTATTTAGCTAATTCAGCGAGAATAAAGATTCTCTGTCCTGGGAGAAGAGTCTGGACATGTTAGAGCTGATAATCCCCACATTTCTGTTTCTGGTTGCAACTTCGGTTTATGACATTTGGTGATCCTTTTGTTCTTCTATTTAGTAAAACCTTAGTTAGAGACAAGTATCGGTGACACAAGAGAGTACTATATATTTTAGCTGCTGGGGGTCTCACCTGTTGCAAGTGGGTGGGCAAGCATGCGTGCACAGGGGTTCACCCAGGGGAGACTTGAGAAAATGCTACCATTTAGACTGGAACAGGCTTAGTTCTAGGATATTTTCCTACCATTGGCTGTGAACTAAGGAGGATATAAGATCCCACCTATGTGAGTTGGTATGACCACTGTGTGCACCACACAGCTGTCCTTTCACACAACCCTGACTATTTCCCACTGTTTTTCCCCCCCTTCTGTTCGGTCCTTCCTACCCTACGCATTCAGGATTCCATGCTGTCAAGTGCTGGGACGCGGGATGGCATGAGGCAGGGCATTGAGACTGAGTACCTCTTTCCAGGACTGGCCACTAGTTATCCAGCCTGGGGTCAGGCTAGAGTTTGGTCTGTCCTGGCTTCCCCTTGCCGCACAGGAGAGGCAGGTAAATACAATACATTCCCCTGAACCCAAGGTAAAAAACACGCCCACAGGGAAACAGTATTTGCACAAATAGAAGATAATTTTAAAAAAAAAAGCAAGCACAACCACTCAGCTGCAACAACCACCCCCTAATTTATTGCCTTTAGTACCTACTAGATCATGTTGCGCTGACAGCATGATGAAGTAGGGAAGATGGATACACTGAGTGTCAGCACAGCTGGCTGATTTGCTTTTTAAAAATAACCCAGGACTCGATCAATAAGTAACCAGAGGCTGCATGTTCATCTTAATTTTCAAACTTTAAATATTAGTTATTCTTTCCCCTGTGCCCTGAAATTACAAGAAGTCACCATTGCCTTGACATTGAGAAAAAAGTGGGCTGAGTGTTGATGTACTGAAGTGGATGCTCTCACCGCCTCCCTTCAGGGACCCTCCCTAGGAGGCACACACTGTTACACAATTCACAACACCTATTCACATACCCAGGGCGGGGGCACCCTAGGCACGGACCTTGTGTATTGCTCTTTTGGCAGTTAGTGCAGTCTTAGATTGCATTAGTAGATGCTTAGAGTCTGCAAAGGACAGGAGTGTCACTGCACTGTGACCAGCTAACACCTCAAATGTTGAGCTCAGATCTAGGTCCCATACTATAGTTTCACTGACACTATCACCCCTTTTCTAAAACATGTTGTTCCCTTACTCACATCCTGTATTGACCAGTAGATGTTAACAGGAGTGGAGGAACAAAATAAAATCATAAAATCTAGGCTTTGGAAAGTCCTCAAAGGAACTCTGTGTGCTTGACCTTTGGACTTCCCAGGCCATCAACAGTGACATAGGGTTGCTAACTTTATGTTTTTTTAAGTAAAGATGTTATAGCAAACACAAACAAAAACTCTCTTTACTTTCAACAGCGATTCATTTTAAAAAGGCATGTTAAGGCCCCCAATTCAGATTAAAGAGCAGTCTTGTAAACCAGAGTTTCTCAGATGTTAGCGAGTGTCCAAATGACCAGGACAGCTTGTTAAAAACAGATTCCTGGGCCTCATACCCAGAGATGCAGATTAAAAAGGTCAAGGGCCTGAATTCTACACTTGGGTCATGCTGATATTAGCGGTCTGTGGGCCACATGTCAGGGAACACTTCTGTAAAGAAAGTAAAATCAGCTTGCTTAGATCTCATTTGTGCTTATACTTATTTTGTCCGGGGCCAAAGAACACTTCCTCATACATGGGCTTTTTTCTGCAGACCCACTGAGCCAGTATAACTGTTCACCTGATGCCTCGTCCCTTCCACTACACATCAGAGCACGTCATCCGTAGGCTTGAACAATCCTACCCCCTGCTGTATGGCTCTGACTAAAGGTCTAAAGATGGACATAGGGCTGTCCTCCACCACCTCCCCAACATACTCACTGAATTAGTAGCCTGATTTCCTCCAAAGGGGAGAAGCAGCAATAATCAGGAGGGAAGGCCCTAGAGACAGGGAAGTTGTGTCTATTTAGCCCAAGTGGTGACTAAGACAGGTCTTCCTTTAGTAGTTTGACTGTTTCAGCCAGAGTTTTAGTGTCTTGGAAACTACTTGGTGCACAGAGATACCTGTGGTCCAATCTTGAGGCATGTGTAGTTATCCACTGGGTTTCCCTCAACACTCCTTTACTCAAAAGGGCCTCAGCTCACAGCTCTGCTCGCCCTTGGGTCTACCTCCAGAATGGCCATCTTTACCACCATTCAGGAAGTAACCCAGATGGACAGAGTTATTTTTATCCCATCAGACTGTAGTTTTATAAGGCATGCTCAAACGCATCTTCTCTTTGAATTTTCACACCAACCCTAAGAAAAAGCTATTATTAGCTCCATTTTTTTTTAGATGAAAAAACTGATATTTATGCTCAGTAAATGTGTTCAATGTTACCCAGTAGGTGATTCTGTACCACAGCGGTCAGTCCACTCTGGCCGCACCATAAACTTCTTTTTAAGATTATTCTCATTGAGCTGTGTTTCTCTCTCTACTCTTTCCAACACAGAGAGGTGGCAAAGGTCAAACGTGAAGCTAAATGCGGAGTGGAGATTAACTCTACTATATCTGTAAGAAGAAACACCCCAAATCCCTATAGTTACATTACAGAAAAGCCACCCAATTAATTCAGTGATGAGATCAGCTACATTGATCGGTTGAAGAGTCAAGCGAACAATAGAACTCATTGATTGAATGTTTTATTTTTCAGAGGCTTGTGTAGACATAGCACAGGAAGTCTCTTCAGAAAGTGTTACCATGGCACCAACCAATTGGTTTGCTTGGCCAGCCTCCTCTGTTTCCCCAGGCAGTCCTTTTAGAGCCTCAGCTGGAGGTCTGCTTGCCTAGGTTAGGATTTGAGCACCTCTCCTTGGACTGGATGGCTTTTCAAACAAATGGGCTCATCTTCCAGGACAGTCTTATTTCAATTACTAAGGGCCTATCGACTTTACATTTACAGACGGCTATGTTCCTTCTTTATTAGACACTCAAACACTGAAAGAGAGCCCACAGTATTATCCTCATCATACAGTCAGATGGGGCATGAAAGCCTAGAGAGGCGTAGGTCACCCAGCAAGGTAGGATGGGGCCAAAATTGTTTCTCCCAGTTTGAATATTCTCTGAACCATCTTCTGCCTTCAGAGGGATAAATCAATGAAGATGCATTAACCTTGAGAATCAACTCAATTAGGGAAGAACAGATAGGAATTAGAAAAGACATCTTATCAGGACCATACCAAATGGATGCCTAGTGAAATCTCAATTGGAGGAAATGAACTCAAATGAGAAGATGTTAAGAGTACCTAATAGTTACATAGCATCTAGCCCTTACTTTGTGCCAGGCACTGTTCTAAGTTATTTAATCTCTAGTTCAGTCCTTAGAGTTAGGTACCACTCCAGTTTACAGATGGCAGACTGAGTCTTCCATAGGTAATTTACCCTTGCAACATAACTTGGATCTAGACTAAGTAATTTAACTCTGTAACGTATGTTTAAGCACTGTGCTAAATGCTTCTCAAGGGAAGAATGTTCTTCAGTATTTCCTTATGTTTTAAGGTGGGGAGAGGTGCAAAAAAACCAAACTAAACATATAAACCTGGTCATTTCCTTCTTTCCTTAAAGCCGATTTCTATTACCATGTCATATTCAAAGCAAATAAAAATATTTCTATAGCAGCTCTGAAAAATAATACAAATTTTAACAGACCCCTCCCTTAAAGAGGCAATGAAGAGAGTGAATTTTACCACACAATACAGAGCAAAACTTTGTCCCATTAGCAACTACTTTTCATGATCCCCTAGACCCTTAACTTTTCATCATCCCATAATCAACTTCTGATTTCCTCCGCCAGTCTCCTACAAGCATCCAAGTAACAGACTGAAGTCTGAAAGGTGATGAATCCTTCTAATCCTCTCCTACAGGCTGTAGGTAACCTTGGAGGAGACTTTGGAGAAGCAATAATAAGCTTCAGCTTCTGAGAGGAATCCTGAACTCAACTAACAATGAGATCAAGGTAGAGTGATGACTTTGGCAGGCAACTCACCGTTGAGCTCAGAGAAGACAACAGCTCCCGCCTGCTAATGTTCACGCCTGGGAGCTAAGTTTGCTGCTGCAAGTCTTGGCCCTGGGCTAATATGTGACTAGAAATTCAGGTGTAAAAAAAGCATGTATGCCAAAATCAGCTGTTTCTTAGCAGTTGAGTTGAAGCAGCTGAGGAAATCTAAAATAATACTTCTCAACATATGTGCTGTGCTGTCTAAAAGTCACCGAACTGTTGAGAGAAGATGAGAAGGCTGGGGCTCGAAGCCCATGAAGGGGGAAGGGAGGAGGAGTTAGGAAGAAAGTGTACAGCAGACACGGGGTATCCAGTGTTGTATTTTCAACATCAACTTTTCCATCTTGGACACCAGGAGTTCCAACACATAGAAAGCACACATACAAATCCTGTCTTACCTAAACGTCTCATGTGTGCATAATTTACCCACATAAATATCTACACAATTAAATAAACCCCTGTCCAGCCTCATCTGTATATTTGTCTTCAAGTTCGGGTCTTTGGAGAATGGCAAGTAGTCACAACAATCCACACACTCCTATTTTTAAGCATCTACACTGTACCAAGTAGAGCCCTGGAAATAGAGATTATTTTTAAGTCAGGGTTCAGTTACTTGAGAAAGTCACAGTTGAAAGAGGGTGAAAGGTTAGTAAATGATTAATTCAAATATGACATAATCATACTCAAATATGCACAGAAGACTAAAGGCACTCCAACATGCATATAGCTAATCTATAGGAAGGTTTCAGGGTGGAGGTGATATATGAATATCTGAATTGAGCCTTAACATGTGTTGTTAGGAGTTTACCAGACATGCAGAAGAAAAATACAGTCTTTAGTAATTGGCTACTGCATGCCATTGTATGTTATTTTGATTTAAAAGGCAAAGCTCACATCCATTTCAAATTTTTAACAATCTGAAAAGGTTTTCATCTTTTTGCTTTACTAATGCAAATGCTTTCACAAAGAGAAAATTTCTGCCGAGGCCTTGCTGAGTGTTAAATAAAACAGAATTTCCTTCTTATGTATGGCACACTTCCTTTTCTTTTTATTATCATCATTTGGATTGATGTAGTAATAAAAGATCCTGAAACCAAGTATTCAAATATATTAGAATTCATGCCCCTTAGGTCTTCCTTATCTGCTTTCTTTGATAAGGCTATTTTCTGGAATAGGTGGGGGAAAAAGCTAGAACTTCATTTTGGGAAAACACACACACACATATGCAGGCACTTTTTCTTTAAACATTCAAGTTTCTGTATATATAAATGAAGTCTTAATTTTTACAATTATAACTATGAGGAAGCTGTCATGGTAAAGTCATCGAAGTTGGTATGTATGGGGTGGAAGGAAACTTTCCTAGAATGTTCCTGGGATTCACCCTGAGCTGCAAAGCACTTCAGGTTTATTCTTTAATAGGTTGTGGCTGACACATACCAGGGCACTGAAAAATTCATCTATTGACTGTATCTATTGAGCAAATATTAATTAAAAAATGGCCAAATACTCACAAACAATAGTAATATTATTTTACCATTAGATCAAACCCATGAGATAGTTACTATCACTAATCCCATTTTGCGTATGAGACGAGCGAGGCTCCAAGGATTAAGAAAACTGTTAAGGTCACACATCGTACATGGCAGAGTCTAATGTCCACCCCAGATTGCTCTGACTTTTCAATGACTGGAGGTCCTGCACTGTGCTAGATCCTGGACCCACACAGTCTATCCGGTGGGAACGCCCAAGGAGCTGGAATGGTACTGGGGAGTTCAAAGGTGCACAAAGATCCTCAGCAAGATGGGGGAGTTCCGAAGACACTTGGGGAGATGGTGGAGCAGGGAGGAGGGGCTTATCAGTGAGCTGCTTAGTCTTCTGGCTGGTGCAGGATCTAAACTAACTTAGACGGGAAGCTCTGCTCTCTCAGAGGAGATCCAGAGGCTGAAGAGAAAGACAGACATGAACTACAAAGAATTAAATCAGAGTTGTCAACTTAAAGAAGGCATTTGGCCCCTGATATAACAAAGTAGCAGAGCTGACCCATTTGAACCATCTAAATTGTTATGTATTGCCTGCCGTGACCAGAGGGAGGGGGAAGCTCACAGCTCCGCGGCAAGGAGGTGCTTGCAAACCAAGACGCTGCTTTTTGATCACCTACAGAGGTGCCAGGGGAGAGAGGCTGGGGGACACAGTTAGTAATCATGTTATAAAGGAGGGCTTTGTGTACGTGTGTGCTTCCCTGGGATGCAATTTCACTTATTTGAGTTTCTTAAAGGGGTCTTTCCATCTGCCACCCATGAACTGGCTGACATTTTTTAAGGAACTGAAACTGGGAATGAAACGTACCTGCCATCCAATACTAATCTGGACTAAGTTCATATATTCCTCCCGAAGAATACTACTTAAAACAAAAGCTTGAAGAACTCTTAACAGTCCAGATATATTGCATTTATAAACATCTTTCTTATTTGTAATTTATCCTGTAGAGCCCAGGATGGCAAAGGCCAAGTGTTACCCATCTTAGTATCTCACCCTAGACTGACACTACCTAATATTTTTGGATTATGAATGTATTCTTTTCCCTGTTGTGTTTCCTCAGTCGAAGTTTAGACCTTGTGTGTCTTTGGCACTGCTGCATCTCCCATCCCTGGAGGGGTGGCGGGGTATAAGAGCTCAATAAACATTTGGTGAGGAATTAATAACATTCTGATTAAAACAGTGCTAGAAATGCATTAGGAGCTAAAAACATTTCCTAATGAATGAGTAAACAAGGTGCAAATACCTCCCCTTCCCCAGCAACTGAAAGAGGTAGGACAGAATGAGTTCAGATGAAATTTGCTTATTTTGCAAAAGTGTATGTATGTGTGTCGCCGGGGTAGGGGGGAGAGGTCTTTCTATGTGCTGTGCCTGTAGCTCTTATGTAGATGTGTATTTTTAAAGTTCCCTAGATTTTAGAGTAATGGGCAGCATTCTTTCTTCCAAAAATAATGAAAAAAGAAATAATCTCTAGTTTTAGGCTCCATATAGCTCAAAATTCAGTGTCACGAAACAATGTGATCTATGTTTCTTGTATACACATTTATGTGGGCTCTAAATGTAGTATTGGTGAGTTTTTTATAACTCCAAGATCCAGAAACAAAGTGTAAAAGTTCCAGATTTGTAGCAAATTGGCAAGAGAACAATGGGTTGCTATCTCTTCACTTAAAAGAAGCCACTAGTTGTCAGTCTCAATTATCTAGAATAAAACAAAAAAGTGAAAAAAACCCAAAAATCAAAAAAAGACCTTTGCTTTGTCAAAACAGTCTTTCTGAAAGTCTGAGGGCTAAAGCCCATGCCCTCCACCCACACGAAAGCTCCTTGGGACCCTACTCTCAGACACTGTGCTACCCAACAGATTCCAAACCCAGGCACAATGCAAGGGGCACATGAGAAGCCTTGGGGGCTGCTGGAGGCAATGAGAGACAATACCAGAGAGCCAAAAAGTTCGGGAAAAGAAGTAACACCCATGAAAAGGAACACAAGGAGTCTACAAGGTTAGACCTCCTGAAATTATTTTGGATAAGAGCTTTTTACAGCACACCAGTTTTTAAGGGCATTACTCTCTTTTGCAGAAATGTATTGTATAGGGGTACCTGGGTGGCTCAGTTAGTTAGGCATCCAACTTTGACTCGGGTCATGTTGGGCTCTGTGATGACAGCTCCGAGCCTGGAGCCTGCTTCAGATTCTGTGTTTCCCCCTCTCTCTGCCTTTCCCCCACTTGTACTCTGCCTCTTTCTCTCTCAATAAATAAATAAATAAATAAATAAATAAATAAGCAAACAAACATTAAAAAAAAGAAAGAAATGTATTGTGTTAAGTTTGCCCCAAAGGAATAAATACACCACATTTCTTCTATTTAGGTGGGCAAGGGCTGATGGTTTTATTATAAGTGTATTTTATTCTCAAAATTGCTTATTTTCTTAGTAGAAATTTCTGTCTTAGTCACCATGAGCCCTGAGGTTAGGTCACCATAATTGAATTCACTTTCAGTTCTTTAAAGGAATCTATTACAAATCCAAATATGCAAAGAGAAAATGGTACAGGATCGGCATAAAGGGTAGTGTTTCACTATAAAATGTAGTCATTATACTATTCTCTCAAGAACAGTCCACTCCATTCCATTCCCTCCCTTCCCCTTCCCTTCCACTCCACTCCATTCCATTCTCAACTTTCACCATATCGGCTCCTAAGGGATGAACTTTCCTCCCTCAGATATTAAGACTTTTTCCATCACTCCAGGACTGTAATGTTTGCAATAATCCTATGCATCTTAAGTATCTGTAAACACTGTTCTATTATAAGATTTACTTTCCTATATAATGCCCCCTTTCCCCTTTATTTAATTAATATAAGCTTGTTATAGAAAATATGGACCCCACAGAAAAAATATACAAAAAACAATTCCTTGTAATTACATCAGCCTAATGACCAGCAAGTTGTGTCCTTCATACATATAAACATGCACATATATGGTATGTTAAGTTCTGTAGTTTGGTTTTTCACTTAATGTCTTAACCTGAGTATTTTTCCACATCATTAAAAATTTACTAAAAAAACCAGTTTAACACATAGGAGTTTGGGGCCATAAAAATACATCATTTACTGTTACATAGTTAGAATGTAAAAAAGGCAAGATATTTTGCAGCTGAAATGTAGACAAGCACAAAGACTGTGATATCTTTGAAAGTCGGTAGCAAAGTTCTAGGTTCCTGTGTGTGTGTGTGTGTGTGTGTGTGTGTGTGTGTGTGTGTGTAGGAAGGTTGGGGGTAGTCGGCTAATCTAATCCATGCAACCTTGCCTCTGCAACAGGTGTCCTGGTTTCATACGCTCTCACTCAGGTGCTGCATGCATTAGGAATGCTGCTAGAACCTCAGTCATCTGTGTGCCATTTGCCGTGTAAAACACATGTGTTCTGAAACATCTAGCCGTTTTAAAATCTTTTCAACTGCCATATAACATAAAGCGATTCCTTACATAACTTCATCCACTTTGAAGTGAGCTCTATGAGTATCTGTCTCCTTTGCCTGTCCTGCTTTCCTTCATTCTGCACTCTACATTGGAAACGATCATAGCAGGCATGTCTATAGTTTATTAAGTGTATTCTTCAGCAGTAGAAAAATAAGTAAGGGCTGAGAAAAGTTCCTCTTTAATATTTCAGCACAAAGCATTGCTATTAAGAGTTTGGAAGAAAAATGGTATCAAGAATAAATTACTATACTATGAATGAGAAAGATGATGTACCTAGGAAGGAAGCAGACTATGGAAAGGATTTGTTTAAAAAGGGTAAACTATAAATGTACATTGTAGTGGGGATGTAGTTTGGGCCTCAGTCTGTTACTCACTGCTGCTAAGGTTCAGGCATGTCTGCAGATCTTTATCACACTGATAGCCAATATATAAAGAAAGTTCACTCATAGGGAGCCCAAACATTTTCTTAAGTGTGGGGCATGTGGTTAAAGGTGAATCCACTGTTGCAATGTGTGTTGAGTTTATGCCGGGGTCCAGTGGAAGTCTAGTAAGGGTAGGTTACAGGGGGAGCATGGCACTAAACATTTTCCCAGGAAGAACCCATCCCAATGAAAGAGACACTCAGCTGAGATGCTCCTGCCCACGTAAACAAGTCTTAGGTGTTGGTGAGGATCAGGAAGCCTGACTCTGGCATGGTACTTACGACTCAGATTAGTCTCTGACCCAGAATCCTGGAAACAAGTCAGGTCCTGGGCAAACGGGAATAGAAGGAAAATTTGAAAGAACCTAAACTGTCTCGCTCATTGGGATTCAAGTCACACTTCTTTAGTACCCTTCTTTAACCATAAAAGAAATCCATTCTCTTTACTCTACTGCAGGCTATGGAATACTCTGGATATTTTCAAAGGAATCACCAGGAGTTAATGACCAGGCCCGACAGACCAGCAAGAAAGACAGGGCCATTATGCAGAAGAGAGCACATGTACAATGCCTGGTAGTGTGGCAAAAAGGCAGCGGACCTGTTGAAGCAGCAGGGTCAACAGCAGGGGGAGGGCTGTGGGGAGGAAGAGGTGTGGTGCCATCCATGGTGGAACCTCAAGTAAATACTGATGTTGTGAAAGTTGCTTCTGCGCATACAGGAGGCATCACCTGGAAAGTCCCAGGAGGGTTTGGGGAGGGGGAAATTTACAGGGTACTGGAGTTTGTGCACGAGCAGCTAGGGAATGGAGCCAGCTTAACTGCGTTACAGGTGGCAAAACTGAGTTAAGTCCTGTGATTTACCTATCACATATATCGACCATTTTAGTGCAGAAACACTTCCAATTTAAGTAAGTTTAGAAGCAGTGAATTTCAAAGATCTCCTTTGGGGTCAATTAAGACCTGCATACGTACCTTCAAATTTTTCAGGGAGTTATTCCTCGATGGAGGGGCAGCTTGAGGTAATGCATACTCAAATAGGAGGACTGATAAAGTGGCCTCTAAAAAGGCCTTCTGTCTTCTGTTTCTAAAAGGATGAATCCAGATTTGTACTTTGTATCAAGCTCCATATACATAGGAACACGATGGTCATAATAAACCAGTGAATTATGCCCAAAATATCTTTCTCAACATGGTTTCTCCTGCTGGAATCTGGTACACTCACCATCCCTCCTTCTGTACCTCCTTATTTCATTTATTTAAACTTTTATTTATTAAGCTCTATCTGATGGATGGTGTGGATAATAGACATGCATAAGGTATAGTCACTAATCTTATTTCTACTCCACTCTTCATTTTGTTACACAATCTGAGTCCGTGGATCTAGTGTGGCCACTTGAACATTTCAAGTCTGACATCAGGGAAAATTCACAATACAACTTTAAGCTAATGCATTTAGTGTTTATGTAAGGTTAGTGATTATAGGAGGAACACATCAAATCCTAACTATTTGCCTAGTTTTCCTTTTAAAACTATGAACCAGAATAAAATATATGAATACCAATGAAACGAAAGCAGGGTGCTTTGTAATAATTCTAGGAATAAATGTGTTTCTGATTATTTTAATACAATTTTATAGTTTTTCCTTTAGGAAATTACTAGGGATTACAGTGGAACTCAAAAGGAAAAGGATCCAACACACAAATGTTCATTTAGTTGTATGGTGCTGACAGTATGCTTAAAACACACACACACACACACACACACACACACACACATCAGATAAGTAAAATGTTGCTTTTTAAAAAAAATTTTAAATGTTTTTTAAATTTATTTTTGAAAGAAAAATAGAGACAGCATAGCAGGGGAGGGTCAGAGAGAGAGGGAGACACGGAATCTGAAGACAGGCTCAAGGCTCTGAGCTAGCTGTCAGCACAGAGCCCGATGTGGGGCTCAAACCCACGAACCGTTGAGATCATGACCTGAGCCAAAGTCAGAAGCTTTACCTACTGAGCCACCCAGGCACCTCAAAATGTTGCTTCTTTTGAAGGAGGGGGGCGGAATGAGATGCTTGGTTGAATTTGGATCCAGAGAAAATCTTACATGAGTTAAATACATGTATGCTTTGTAAATAATATATATTTATAGGTAGTAATTATATATATAGATTCATACTCAAACACAGGAGGTTACTTGGTGCTTATAAGGTTTTGATATGCTATTATTTAACTTATGAAAAAATGAGAATTACAGGAATTAAGAAGAGAATAATGGAGAAAAACCCAAAATATAGTCTCTTTTCTTCCATAATAATGGAGAAAAACCCACATATAGCTTATAACTTTTCAATTTTAATGAAAATCTAGAAAATCAGGTAATACAGAACTGTTGTCTCTTTCTAATAGAAGTTAAGGAGGGAGGGAGTTTATAGTTTATTGTTGAAATCTCCAGGTGAAAATTCCTCTATAATAAAATTAATCCTAGTATATATAATTAGTCTAGTCCTTGGTCATTACGAGGTCATTGAGGTTAGCCCAGGGTAAATAATTGCTAGTGATAAGGAAAATAAGGTTATGAATCAATAATCTATGGATGAAAGACTTCTACATATTTTAAATCATTGAAGTGAGTAAATTACCACGATGCCCCTTTAAGGAAATGTCAGAGAATCCAAGTCTACTCCCATTTGGCACACAAATAAGCCATTCCATAATAATATTATCTTGACTGTGAAAAGAACAGAATCTTTGTTTACATGTAAGCTGGAAAACTTTGAAATAAAAATCCTGAGAATGGAGAATATAGTATACTCTCTGAGGCCAAATTATGACCTCAGTTATAATCAAAAACAGTAAAAAGAGCTCCAAAAAGAGATAAGAAAGGGACAAAGAGAAGAGACAGGAAAACAAAGTCGCCAGAGAAATGTCTGGCAGAAGCCCAGCATAAGCCTCACATCTTCCCCTGAGGCCTCTGCTTGTCTGCTGAACCGCCCACCCCTCATCCACCACCAGCTTCCCTTGCCTGAAAGAAATGCCAGTGACCCCCTTCCAATGCCTCATCAGTACCAAATGTGTCAAAATAAATAGGCCCAAACAAGCCCATATTGCGTGGTTCTCCAAAGAAGCTTCTTCTCTGAAGAACAAGATTTCTCGTTTATAAGATTCACAGAACAGGGAACTATATTGTAATTAAGCCTGTACTGTTCAATGAAAACATTTTATTATTTTAACGAACATATTTTCTTAAATGCATTAAAGCCTGTAATTCTCTACTTCTTCTTTTTTTAAATTTTAATGTTTATTTTTGAGACAGAGAGAGAGACAGACAGATCATGAGTGGAGGAGAGGCAGAGAGAGAGGGAGACAGAATCCAAAGCAGGCTGTCAGCACAGAGCCTGACAAGGGGCTTGAACTCACAAGCTGTGAGATCATGACTTAAGCTGAAGTTGGACACTCACTCAAACAACTAGCCACCCAGGCCCCCTATCATTCTCCACTTCTTGATATGTGTGTTTGTTTAAGTAAAAGATAAGCTTACATTTCCTTATGGTAAATAGAGGGGTAAAAATCAACTGCTTGGCATGTAGAGAAAGAGACAAGGATTCAAGGTATTCCCTATTGCAATGTGCTGCTGCCACTAAGTTAGTCACCTTAGGATAGTATCTTAACCTTTCTGGGCCTCCGTTTCTAGTGCTGTAAACTGAGAGAGCAGGAAATTTATAAGGTTGTTTCTTAGTCTGGTGATCTATGATCTATCCACACCAGTCAATTCCAAATGGCTTGCTGGAAATACCATGTTAAGAGCCACTTAGAGGACTTGGTACTAACAGAAGGAGGCATATATGTTTTCATACACTTTTAAAAGAGAAATATAAGATATTACTCCCCAAGTCAAGTAAACATTCCAAGGCCCTTGACCTCGTCTTCACCAAAAACATCTGATGTGATCCTTATCACTTGATTTAAACAATTTTGAGACTTAGAATTGTATACATTTTAGTACCAGCTGGTATAACATAGATCATTCCCTTTGACTCTCAGATCTTGGAGTTGGGATAACCGAGGTCACAGTACGACTCCGTAGCAAGAATCGTACCAGAGCTCAGTCCCACGGTCTGTGCCTAGGGATCTTTCCATTGCCAGGATCTACCTTCAGAAGTCTGAGTTGGATACATGGCTCATTACTAGGCCTTGAGAATTCCAGTGAATATCACGAGCAGGCTTTTGTTTCAATAGCTCACATGTTCAAAGGCCAGTAAGAGGTTAGTAAAATAAATGGGTATCATATCCTCATCTACCAAGAAATGACATTCTTGATACTATTGAAACCACAGTCATGGGGACACCAGATTTCCTTAAAATAGCTGTAGATAAAGAAAGCAAAATCACAGTAGATGTGAATTCACCCCCCAATACAGCCCACAGTGATCTCTGTCCCTTGGTACTCATGTCCTTGAGTGGTTTCCTGCCACACGGTATCATAGCTGGTCTGTGTGGCCAACAGAATATAGCAAACGTGATGATATACCATCACCTCTATTCCTAAGGAACTGAGTAACTTCAAGAATTTCTAGGCTCTACTTTTCTCTCGAGGCTTTATTTTTATCTGATCGAATGGGTCCTGGAATCTTTTTAGGAGTTGCATTCTGTAACAACAATTACATGTTGATCATTTCTTTATATAAAGCTTTAGTTAGTCCAAACACTTAGATGTGCACAAAATGTTTCATTTCTCCATTTTTAAAAAAATCAAGCTAAGTTGGTCCCTGATTTCTATGTTACTAGAGAGATGAGAAATGTAACCGCGGTTATTATTGAAGCCTCTTCCTCTCCATCTTTCGGCATCTGACAGTGGTCTTAGTCATTGCCAAAGCAACGGAGAGGGCCTCTGGCCTTCTGTTCCCAACCTGGCCTTTTATGAGCTTATTGTCTGATACTGCAGCATGTTTTCGTCAAGCCCAAGCTGGGCCATGTGCTTGCAGTGGTAGGAGGAAAACCAAGGAGAGAACAAGCACTACATACACTACGCAATGCCTCAACATATCATCCTATGGCAGACAGGCGGAGAACAAATTAAATTATAGGAAAAACAGAAAAGAAGTAAGCAACATGGTTCCAGCCTTCAGGTTTCTTAAACACTCGATGGGAAACAGGAAGTACAAAAACAATACATTGAGAAACACAAATAGGGCATTTTAAGAAGCTACCATTTAAACTGCAAGGGCTGAAGGGATCCACAGGATCCTACTACAGTAGAGTGGGCTTAATAATAATGAACACATGCATATATAATCCCTCATATTAGTACGGAGTTTTATACGTTATGAAGAATTTTTCCTACACTGAGAATTTCATTTGAGATATTCTTTAAAAAGAGGTTGGCAGGACAAATATTAGCAGCTTCATTTTACAGATGAGGAACCTGGGACTCAGCTGGCTTTGTGGTTGTTCTGTGTCACAGAGCTGGTTAGGAGAGGAATAGAAAATCAAGCCTGGCTCTCTTTCTACCTAGTCCTTTCTCTGGTCCTTCCTCCACTTCCACGGTGAATTGGTTCCCTGGAGTTAAGTTCTAAAGCAGGTTGGAAGTCTCTACATGGAAAAGGAAAGAGACATCCAACAGTGGCAAGGAGCACTGGCGTCCATGCGAGAGCATGAAAATATATGAGAAGGAAATGATCAAGTAGGTGGAAGGTTCTGGATATAATGGAGAAAAGCCAGGGTATGAAACATTGGAAGAGTGCCGAGTAGTGACTAAGGAAACCATTGATATTAGACAGCAAATTCCCCCCTCCTGCCCCCTAAGAAATTTATCTCCTACAGCTCTTCAAACATGAATAAACCTAAAGAAAACACCAGTATCTTCATGTGGCCCATCATCCAATGCAGGTATATACAATCTCTCTTGGACCCTTCCTAAATCTTAGTCACACTGAGTGACATCGTTCTCATTTCTTGTTCCCTGGGTCCTGTATCTAAAGCTTATATTTTGATCTGGACCACACAGACAAGAGTTGAACGAAGTCTTTAAGAAGGGCATCAGATCTACTCACCATTATATTTCTATAATTCTTAGTGATATTCCATATTACCACCCACCCAGACCCCACCTAAACCAGTGCAAGAGCTTCTGGGGGGGAGGGGGGTTACACGAGCCAGCTTCCTCCACAGACCGCAAAGACAGGGACAGAGTTCAGGAGATGGTGTAATGTATCTCTTAGTGGGGCAAGACAGAAAGACTCATTGGGCTGGAGAGCCAGCCCATTGATAAGATAGGATAAGATGGGTATGGTGGACTGTTATGGTGTTGTGATCCTCTGTTAATCCTTTCATAAATATTGGGTGCGGCCCGAAGCTTTGATGTTGAGAATCTACAGTGATTTCTGTACTTACAAACAAGAAAGTTATTAGCAAATGGAAAAAAAAACCCACCTCTACCAATATGCAATCTCTCTCCATACCCCTCATTCTCAACATTGTTATCTATTGTAATAAGCAACAGTATTCTGGCAAATGAAAATTCTGAGAATCCTCAATCACACCCTTATTCCAAAGTCTAGACTTAGTTGGAAAGCTTTATGGCTCTGACTCCATAGAGCTGGTTATCCTCTTTAATTGGATTGATGGCGACAATTGTAATTACCGTAGATGAGATTGCCTGTAATGTAATTATGCTTCCTTCATCAGCCTGTGCTGGACTTGTGGAATACAGCAGAAGATGCCTCCAATTACTGGGAGGTTAAGCAGAGCATCATATTGCCTCGCAAATCATGTTTGTTACTGTATAGGAGTTTAAAAATTATGTAGGAAGCTGAAGGAATTAGTCTTCTAAAGCAGCTTTTCTGATCCAAAGATGTTCCCGTACACACTACCATGTGGAGTGAGATGGCTACGTTCCAGAGCTGTATTTTTATTTGAATAAAAAACCCATTTTTAAGAACTTGACAGAGAGGACCAATAGTAAACTATATTTTTGAGTGGTTTTGTTACTACTTACTGTTCATAAACAGTGATGGCATCTTAAAAGACATTTTTGTAAAAAAAAAAAAATACAATGCACAGTAAAGTTTAACTTGATTTTTTGTATGATTGGAAAAGTTACAGTTTCTAAAAGTAACATAATAAATAACAGGAGGTAATTTTAAAATCCTAGTCTTTATGATAGATGGAGCTATAAATAATACCTAAGGAGCCAGCTGCCTTACTACAATAATGCCTCTCTCTATTTTCCAATTAACACATGGAGAACTTTAAAAATTTTCAATTGGAAGCCCAGCCTCTAAACAGGACAAGTCTGCCAAACGTACTGCAAACACATGTAGTTTAGGAGAAATGGCACATACTGGAAATCCACCCCAATCTTATTAACTTTAGCATTGCTCTCATTAAAAATAGAGCTGCTTATGGGTTCTTCCTTCTGAAGCATATGAAACATAGAACTTGGAAATGTGCCCTTTTGAAAAACTTATTCCTGTATTCACAAACCAGATGGTGCACATCAAATGCATCCTGACTTCCTAATGAAATAAAAAAAAAAAAGGATTCCTATTGTGTTCTTTAATAAGATTAACGCGTCCTCAATCGCAACTTTGACAGATACTCCTGGAAAGTTAAACCACTTGGCAAACGCTGCCCTGCCGGACCTGGACAGGAAGGCCTTAGCTGAGCTGTAGAGCTTGGGGCCATGCTGAGGGGCGCTATGCTTCTAATTCTTCCAAAGAAGGCTCCGGTAGAGGTGTAAGCCTTGCCACAGCGGCTGCTTACAAAGAAACCTTCTGTCTCTGAACATCAGAGACGAAAAGTCTGCTGTCTCATAAAAGGGCTAGTCAAGCAAGAAAAAGACAAGTCTCTCTGCCTCCTCTCCCTTTCTCTCTCCTTATCTCCCTCTGTCTCCCTCCCACCCTCTGGCCTACTGCTTAGTCTGGCCATCAAGTCATATTTGTAGGGTGCTCTCATCACTAACACCACCAATAAAAACCCAATTCGAAGTACACCATTTGAATGCTATACTCATGTCTTTGAAACACCATACAGTAAAAAATGTATCCAAAGCCAATAAGGTGATGTTGGATTTTCCCAACAATTAGAGAAGAGTATAATATTGCTTACCTTGGAGAAGGTGGCTTGTATGGTCAAAAATCTGAAAAAAGAAGAGAGAGATGGATTGATTTTCTATTATTCTGGCTTTTGACATCATGATACCGCATTAAACATAGCTGTGGTATGTCTATTAATTTAGTAAATTCACATGTCATTCTCCCTTGCTCGAAGTAGTAGAATGGTTTAAGCGAGGCTGGATTCTAACCTGAGTCCAGTTGCTCTATTTAGTTCCGCTATTAAGTTTGGCGAAGGAAAAGCATCCACTTAAATAAAAAACTGTGGCAGTGTAGACACTGTAGCTGTAAAACATTATTATTTTCTTTAGCTTTCAACAACTTGAAGATCTCTGGTCCACTCTGTCTTATTTTATCTCCCTGCACATATGAGATTTTTTTCTTCCTGCTGAAAATACCCTGTGTCACGAAATGTAACATCATATCTCATTTTTCTTCATGAACTGCTCTAATGTAACAGTTGGGCTGGAAGAGCACACATTAGGATCAGTCATATAACACCCCACACTTGGAAATAACAAGTTGGAAGCTTC
This sequence comes from Proteles cristata cristata, assembly GCA_017311185.1. Taxonomy (NCBI): domain Eukaryota; kingdom Metazoa; phylum Chordata; class Mammalia; order Carnivora; family Hyaenidae; genus Proteles; species Proteles cristata. The sequence goes on along the minus strand of JAESUZ010005330.1, from coordinate 946,491 downwards.
ACAGTCTACAAAATAAATCAGTTACTCTATCAATTCTATAAGTGTAAGTGTCTGAAAATTGAAGGAAGGTATTTTGAACAGCACGGTGCAAAAGCTGTTGCTGAGTTAGGTGTTCAGTTAAGCTGAACATCATGTCATGTTCCTAGTTTCCTGCACAGAAGCATTTATTTTACATTTTAAGTATGCATACCTTCCAACTTGGGCTAGAAACACTTAATTTAAAATAACACCACTACCACCAAGTCATGCTATGGTTGATCAATACTTCAAGATTTGAAAAGATTTTCCCCAAATGTCACACAATTCTCCAGGACCAGGAGCTTTTCCTTCCTTTAAGGTATGACTGTTTTTCCTCTTGGTGTTTTGCCATTAGAAAAAAAAAAAAGAAAACTATTTAACAAACCGCTACCAAATCTATCTAAAGGTTAGCATTCTTTTTATTTTAGTGCTCCTTCTTAATGGGCAAAGATTGATTGATTAGCTCACCTAGAACATTCTTAGCCTTAGGGCAGAAAGAGTGCTTTTTATATAACAGTGGACTGGATTTTAAAAAGAAAATCAACATTCAAGAATACAGTGAAGCTCAAAAAGGGAAGGAAATAGAAAAAGCAAGTTCTGAAAGTGTATTAAAATGCTTATATTTACTTAAAATCTAATGGATGTGTTTTAAGTTGTATTGAATTATCCTGTGTGTACTGGCCTTTCATCTTAGTTGGAAATGTACTTACACTACAAAGTCCAGTTCATCTGGAGAGTTTATACAGTGAACACTGGAATCACCTTAGTTTCCCCAAACTCCATATATGTTTTGAGAAAAAAATTAAGGCAATTATTTTCCCAATAAATCCACAACTCGTATGGCTTCCCTCTCCCTCCACCCCCATCATCCTTTCACACTGACTTTGAAACTACTTTCAGGAAGAGGAATCCCTAAATGTAAAGTTTGCTGATCTTTCAGAAAAGACAAGAGGTAAAAAAGAAGTAACGAATTCCTTGCCACTGGCAAAAATGATATGAAAGGAACTACCTGAACCTGAGTAATATTCTCTTCCACTCTGATCTTATCTCTGATCCTCCTCTTTTTTTTTTTTTTAAATGTTTTATTTAGAGAGAGAGAGAGAGAGAGAGAGAGTGAGCAGGAGGTCAGAGAGAGAGAGTCACAGACTGAAACAGGCTCCAGGCTCTGAGCTGGCAGTCAGCACAGAGCCCGACGCGGGGCTCGAACCCACGAACCGCGAGACCATGACCTAAGCGAAAGTCGGACGCTTAACCGACTAAGCCACCCAGGCGCCCCATCTCTGATCCTCTTCTACCATTTATGGTTTGGCAATCTGGAAGTACCATGCCACAAGCAAAATGATTTATACCTTAGGAGAAGTGGTTTTTAATTTTAAGTATGCATGATAATTTCCTGGGGTGCTTCTTAAAAATGCAGATTCCTGAGTCCCAGCTCAGCTCAACTTAATCTGAATGTCTAAAGGATTAGTGCCCAGGAATGTTCGTTTTCAATAAACCTGTGATTAGGTGGTCACCACAGACTTAAGAAGATATGAAAAGTGATATGGGGCTGCACCGTGTGCCACGCCTTGAGTGGATAAGGTGTATTAAATTTAAGTCACAGAGTAAAAATTCAGAGTTTTTAGAATGTGTTTGAACTTCAGTGGCCATCAATTTACTATATACTGCTATGTATGTAAGATGTTATATATGAACTAAATGGCAACCTAAAATAAAAAACCTATAATACATACACAAAAAATAAAGAGAAAGGATTCCAAATATAACACAAAGGGAAAAGGGCAAGAGAAGAACAAAGGAACAGAGAAAACCTACAAAAACAACCAGAAAGCAATTTTAAAATGGCAGTAAGTACATACCTGTTAATAACTACTTTAAATGTAAATGGACTAAGTGTTCCAATCAAAAGACAAGCTGACTGAATGGTTAAAACAAAACAAAACAACCAAGACCTATCTATATGTTGCTTCTAAGAGACTTACTTCAGAACAAAAGACACATACAAACTGAAAGTGAAGGGATGAAAACACATGTATTGTGCAAATGGAAGCAACAAACAAACAAAACACACAAACAAAAAGCTGGATAACAATATATCAGACAAAATGTACTTTGAAACAAAGACTATAGCAAAAGGCATAAAAGGGCATTACATAGTGATAAAGAGATTGGTCCGACAAGAGGATATAAAATTGTATATATTTATGCACCCAACATAGAAGCACCTAAATACACAAGGAAAACGTTAACAGACATAATGAGTGAAAGTGACAATAATACAATATTAGTAGGGGAGTTTAATACCCCACTTACATCAGTGGATAGATTGACAAGGAAGCAGTGGTTCTGAATGACATATTAGACTAGATATCACTAGTAGATATATACAGAACATTCCACTCATAAACAAAAGAATACACACACATTCTTTTCTTTTCTTTTTTCTTTTCTTTTTTTTTTTCCAGAGAGAGAGACAGAGTGCAAGCAGGGGAGGGGCAGAGAGAGAGATAGACACAGAATCCAAAGCAGGCTCCAGGCTCTGAGCTGTTAGCACAGAGCCTGATATGGGGCACAAACCCACAAACCATGAGATCATGACCTGAGTGAAGTCAGGCGCTTAACTGACTAAGCCACCCAGGCGCCCCTCCCCACCCCCACATTCTTTTCAAGTACCTGTGAAACATTCTCCAGAATAGACCACCTATTATCCTGCAAAACAAGTCCCAATAAATTTAAGAAGACTGAAATCATATTAAGCATCTTTTCTGAACATAATGCTATGGTACTAGAAATCAATTATAAGAAAATAAAATCTGGAAAAAACAGAAATACACCTAGGTCAGACAGCATTCTACTAAGTGACCAATGGGTCAATGAAGAAATCGAAGAGGAAATAAAAACATACATGGATACAAATAAAAATAAAAACATAATCGTCCAAAATCTTCAGGATGTATCAAAAGCAGTTATAAGAAGGAAGCTTATAGGCATACAGGCCTACCTCAGGAAACAAGAAAAATCTCAAATAAACAACCTAACCTAAAGGAGCTAGAAAAAAAGAACAAACAAAGCTCAAAGTTTGTAGGAGGAAAGAAATAATAAAGATTAGAGCAGAAATAAATGAAAAAGAGAGTATGAAAATAATGGACAAGATCAATAAAACCAAGAATAGGTTCTTTGAAAAGATAAACCAAACTGATAAACCTTTAGCCAGACTCATCAAGAAAAACAGAGAGAGGGCTAAAATAAAATCAGAAATGAAGGAGGAGCAATGACAAGTGGCATCCAGAAATACCAAGAATTATAAGAGAATAATATGACAAATTACACAACAAGAAATTGGATAACCTAGAAGAAGTGGATAAATTCCTAGACACATACAATCTTCTAAAACTGAGTCAGGAAGAAATAGGAAATTTGAACAGACCAATTACTAGCAACGAACGGGCAACCAAAAAATTTTCAACAAACCAAAGACCAGGACCAGATGGATTCACAGGTGAATTCCACTGAACATTTAAAGAAGAGTTAACACTTATTTGTCTCAAACTATTCCAAAAATTAGAAGAGGAAGGAAAACTTCCAAATTCATTCTACAAGGACACCATGACACCAAAACCAGAGAAAGACACTACACAAAGAAGACAACTACATGCTGCTATCTCTAATGAACAGAGATGCAAAAATCCTCAACAAAATATTAGCAACCCAAATTCAATACATTAAAAAAAATGATTCACAACTGTCAAGTGGGATTTATTCCAGGGATCCAAGGATGATTTGATATTTGCAAATCAATCAATGTGATACTTCATATTAACACAAGGAAGGATAAAAACGATATGATCATCTCAAGAGATCATTTGACAAAACACAAACCCTGTTCATGATAAAAATTCACAACAAAATGGTTTAGAGGGAACATATTTTAACGTGATCATGGCCATATATGAAAACCCCACAACTAATACCATTCTTAATGTTGAAAACTGAAAGCATTTCCTTTAAGATCAGGAACAAACAAGATGTCCAGTCACCACTTTTATTCAGCATAGTACTAGAAGTCCTAGCTATGGCAATTAGACCAAAAAAAAAAAAAAAAAAAAAAGAAAGAAGAGAAAAGAACACCTAAAGACCCCACCAAAAAACTATTAAGACCAATAAATAAATTCAGTAAATTTAGTAAATTTGCAGGATACAAAATTAACATGCAGAAATCTGTTACATTTATGAACACCAATAATGAAGTAGCAGGAAAAGAAAGTAAAAAAGCAGTCTCATTTGTAATTGCATCAACAAATATATAATACTGAGGAACAAAGGAGGTGAAAGACCTGTACGCTGAATACTGTAAGATATTAATGAAAGAAATTCAAAACAGCATAAACAAATAGAAGCATATACTGTGCCCATGGATTGGAAGAATTAGTATTGTTAAAATGTCTGTACAACTCAAAGCAATCTACAGATTCAATGTCATCCCTATTAAAATAATAATGGCATTTTTTTCCTCCACAGAACTAGAAGAAATAATCCTAGAATTTGTTTGGAACCACAAAAGACCTCAAATGTCTGTGAAAAAGAACGAAGCTGGAGGTATCACAAGCCCAGATTTCAAGATATAATACAAAGCTACATTAACCAAAACAGTATGGTACTGGCACAAATATAGCTGCATAGGTAATATAATGAGATAGAGAGCCTGGAGGTAAATCCACACCACACGGTGTTGGATAATTTACAACAAAGGAGGCATGGATATGTGATGGGGAAAAGAGCATTTTTAATAAATGGTGTTGGGAAAACTGAACAGTTGTATGCAAAAGACTGAAACTGGACCATGTTCTTATACTATACACAAAAATAAGTAGTAAAAATAGATCAAAGACATAAATATGAGACCTGAAACCATAAAAATCCTAAAAGATACCAGAGGCAGTTACTCTTGGATATTGGTCTCAGCAATATATTTATGTATCTGTCTTCTCAGGTAAGGGAAACAAAAGCAAAAATAAACTATTGAGATTAAAAGTTTTTGCACAGTAAAGGAAACCATCAACAAAACAAAAGGCAATCTAGTGGATGGGAGAAGACATTTGCAAATTATATATCTCATAAGGGGTTAATATCCAAAATATATAAAGAACTTATACATTTCTCCAACTCAAGACCAAAAACACGAACAATTCAATTAATAAATGGACAGAGAACCTGAATAGACATTTTCCAAAGACATACAGATGGCCAACAGACACGTGAAAATCTGCTCACTATCACTAACCATCAAGGAAATGCAAATCAAAACCACAATGAGATATCAGCTCATACCAGTCAGAATGGCTAGTATCAAAAAGATAAGAAATAACAAATGTTGGTGAGGATGTGGAGGAAAGTGAACCTTTACGCACTATTGATGAGATATGGTGCACTCACTGTGGACAGCAGCACACAGGTTCCTCAAAATAGTAAAAACAGAAACACCAGCTTTCTTGGCGCTGCCTGCGGAGGTGGCAGCCATCTGTTACTCGGCATCATGGCCGCCCTCAGACCTCTGGTGAAGCCCAAGATTGTTACAAAGAGGACCAATAAGTTCATCCGGCACCAGTCAGACTGATATGTCAAAATTAAGCGCAACTGGCGGAAACCCAGAGGCATTGATAATAGGGTGTGCAGAAGATTCAAGGGCCAGATCTCGATGCCCAACATTGGTTACGGGAACAACAAGAAAACAAAGCACATGCTGCCCAGTGGCTTCCGGAAGTTCCTAGTCCACAACGTCAAGGAGCTTGAAGTGCTGCTGATGTGCAACAAATCTTACTGTGCAGAGATTGCTCACAATGTCTCCTCCAAGAACCGTAAAGCCATTGTGGAAAGAGCAGCCCAGCTGGCTATCAGAGTCACAAATCCCAATGCCAGGCTGCACGGCGAAGAAAATGAATAGATAGTTTATGTGCACATCATATTTGTGTTTATAAAACCACAAAACTACCAAAAAATAAAAATAAAAATAGAAACACCAAATGACCAGTAATTCCACTACTGGGCATTTACAAAAGAAAGTAACCAAACTAAATAAAAAAGATATGTGCCACTATGTTTAATGCATCACTATTTACCATAGCCAAAATACTGAAATGCTGAAACAACTCAAGTGTCCTTCAATAGGTGAGTGGATAAGGGAAATGTGGTATATGTATATACATATATATATAAGGAATATTACCCATAAAAAGAAATGAGATCTTGCCATTTGTGACAATATGGATGGACCTAGAGGATATTACACTAACTGAAAAAATTCAGATGTAGAAAGACAAATATCCAATGATTTCACTTATATGTGGAATATAAAATATAAAACAAATGAACACACACAAAAGCAAACAGATTCTTAAATACAGAGAACAAATTGGTGGTTGACAGAGTGTAAGGGGCTCGGGGGACAAATGAAACAGATAAAGGGGATTAAAAGGTACAGACTTCTAGCTATAAAATAAGTTATAGAGATGAAAAGTACAGCATAGGGAATATGGCCAGTAATATTATAATAACACTGTATAATAACAGTGACTACATTTATTAGGGTGAACATTGAGTAATGTATAGAACTGTTGAATCGATATGTTATACACCTGACACTAATATAGCACTGTGTGTCAATTATGCTTTAATAAAAAATTATTGACGTTAACTAAGACATAACATATGAATCATTTATTTAAAGTATGAAAACAAAAAATAATATATGGTGTTAGGGTCAAAATAGTGGTTACCTGGGTGATGGGAGGGGATGGCTAGAAGGTGGCACAGGTGTGGCAATTTCTATTGTTGGTTATACAAGTGTCTTCAGTTTGAGAAAATTCATTAAGCTGAATATTTTTAATCTGCTTTTACATGTGAATATATATGACTAAAACAATTCTCTAATGTGAAAAAATGATACTCCATCTCAGAATACACACACAATGAATTTGTATGGAAAATAGTATTTAATACATAAGTACAACTTTTTTTGCAGTACTTTTTTAGTACTGCAAAATTGTACTTTAGTAAAGTACAATTATTTGCATATGTTTTTCCTTCTATTTTATGATTTTCAGATATCTAACCTGCCCTAAGCATTATTATGCTTTGGTAATCTATAAATCACTGAAAAAGAAGAAAGTTTATGGAATATAGACACTAATTAATGTGGTCCTTATTCAATGTTTAACTCCAGGTAAAGTCATTGAGTCCTTGAAGTTTACAGTTGGAAAGACTTCAGAAAAAAATTAGCCCAGTCATTTCATTTTTTCAGGTGAAGCAGCTTTTATGCAGGAAGATGAACTAACTTTAGGATTATTTTGTAAAAGGGGTGATGTGAAAGATTAATGGAAATTTTTAACTATGATCTTAAATAATTCCCAGGTGTCTGCTTAATTTTTACCCCTTCTCAGTTCAGACAGAAACATCCACAAAAAGACCTATGTAAGTAAATACAATTAATCATAATCAATCATGTACGGTCTTGGATTTGCTTAGAAGCAAAATACTGAAATGGACACATGGCATCCTGCTGGTTCTAATTTTCCATCAATTCATGAAACACTTCATGTTTTGCTTGTAACAGCACAAACCCTTCAGCTTCCTATTATACTTAATGTTATGAAAGGCACTAATGTGCCCATAGACATGCCATGAAGTTCCTGAGTGTGGAGTGGCCCTTTCTGATACACAAAGTTTACATAAATGATAATAAGCATATTATTAACACTTTCTTTGTATCAGCCTCAGGACACCACATCCTCTATCTATAAATGTTAGATTCAGACAAGATGATATATAAGAATCTAACAGAATGATACAATTAAGCTACAACAAAAGAACTAGTATAAAGATGCCAACTTTTAATTTAAAACATACATAAAGAATGTTGAAAACTGATTATCTCTCCTATTGCCATCATTTCACTGAAAAGGAAAAATTTAACGCCAAAAGCATAGGAAGCACATAATTTCAAAATAAAGACCATTCTTAACTTGAAAAGAAGAACTCAGCAAAATACTGTTTTATCCTTCAGTTTTGCATATTGCTATAGATTCATAATAACTTGGTCACAGACCAGTGGCAGTCTATGAACTACCTTTTGGGTGTCACTGCTCTGAAATTCTTCTACAAAGAACCTAAAGACAGCATTTCCATGGGTGTATTTGATAAAACGCTCATCCCCTGAGATGCTTCTGAATAAAGTATTTCCTGGTTTTAGAGCAAAAGGGTGTGGTGGTGGTTGTGGTTGCCTCACAGTATAACCCCCTTCCAGAAATTCTTAGTGAAAAATATTACAGATTTAGAGTTCTCTTGGAGTAAGTCAACATGTTAACTTTATCATCTATCATTTAAAAAACCATTTACCCCAGGAAACAGAGCACCTGTTAACATTCTTCAAAACTAGTGTTCTGCACAGAACACTCTCAGAAGGTGTTCATTCTATGATTTTCCCTTTAGAAGCTCCACATCCTGACATGCCAGTTACAGCTAAAAGGCCCACTATTCTCCCTTTCCCTAATGGTAATTTTGGAGGGATCTCTGACCTACACTCAAGAAACACTGGTGAAGTGAACTGGGAGTGAGCTAACACTGCAGGTGGCACCACCAGGCTGGTCCAGAATCAAGTCTTGGAGGATGGTAGGTCTTCATAAGTGGGATGGTGCCCTCCCACCCCCATCAGGGCAAGCCATGTCTTCCACATCTTCTTTCATCACGATGGTTTTGGAAAGTTCAGTTGAATGTAAGGAGACCAAAATAATACTGGCTTAAGCAGCATAACTTCTGCTTTTCTCTGGTATGTACAATTACATTGTTCTGTGCAGTGGTTCTCAAAGTGGGGCCCGAGGGAAGGAACATCAGCATCACCCGGGAAATTGTTAGAAATGAAGTCTTTTTCCTTTTTTAAAAAAGGTTATTTATTTATTTTGAGACTGGGGGAGAAGCAGAGAGGGAAGTTGAGAGAATCCTAAGCAGGCTTTGTGCTTTTAGCGCAGAGCTCAACATGGGGATCAAACTCATGCACTGTGAGATCATGACCTGAGCCGAAATCATAAGTTGGATGCTTAACTGACTGAGCCACCCAGGCACCCTGAAATGCAAATTTTTGAGACGCTTGCTCTACCTACTTAGAGGGTTGCTACCTCTCTGGGTGATTCTGTGACTAAACTTTTAGAACTACTGGTCCAGAGGTAGCCCTCGTAGAATGAGGACTCTATACCAGGGGGTCTTGCAGGAACCCAGGTCCCTTTCCCCTCAATGCTTCATTCACTTTACCCTAAGATGATTCCATGGTAACATGAACCCAAATGACTTGTTACCACAATGCCTATGCTTTCTTCCTCAGGAAGCACTTCCCCACTTTGTGCGGGGAAGTTCATATCCTAAAGTGTAAAGCTTAGCACAGTGTCAGTGTCCAATGGGTTCCAAATAATGTCAGATTCAAAGCACAAATGGATCAATGTTTTCCATAAATTCTCTGACGTATGTAATGATTGCAATTAACACCTATTTACAATGTACCTCTGGATGTCCCTGAGAAACACCTACGTATCCTGGTTGTTAGTAATGTGTTGGGTTTGGTAACTTCAGAAATGGGAAAGTATTTTCAGAATAAGTACTGTCCTTTAAAGAGCAAAAGGCAGAGAAGGAGGAGAATGAGAACTGCCCTTCTTCCCCACCCCCACCCCCCTCAAACGGGATCAGGGCAACAGAAGTGAAATTTCTACACTCAAAGCAAGGAATATGATTGTACCTGGGGAAGTGGGGCAAAATGAGTCCTGTAATGATTTCAGCTCTAAAGAGAAACAATTATCCTTCCAAGTTTAGAAGACTTGATGGCACCTGTCCTTCTTGCTGAGTAAGAGATGGTGAGTTATGTTGTCTATGCACTGATGAATTTAAATTTCCTCAGGCATAGTTGACTGTGAGGCCACTTCACCTTGAAACCATTTCTTTCCATTTTTTTGGAAAGGAAGGAGAATGTCCTAATGTTTGAAGCTTTTCTTCTGATTACTTAAAGAATGAAAGCCTTTTCAGGCAATTGTCCAAATCCAAAAGCTTAAATTAAAATGTTCATTTTCTGAATTTCTCATGTAACTCCTCTTTGGATTGAGGATATAGATCTTCTCTTGAATAACCATGGGACAAAGAGGAATGAATGCTTCTGAAATTCCAGACTGAGTTAGAATCAAGGACACTTAGCAGAGATGAGAGGTACTGCTGTGGGTCTCAGGCAGAGGCGTATTGGCAAGTCCATCTTTCCATGATCTGTCCTGTGCCAAGACCTAGATTGTTGCTTATTTCATCACTGAATACTTTCTGGAAGGTTATGTTCATTATGGTACTTTGTCACTGATCTAATAAGAAAAACAATTAATGTGACTGCCAACATTGTCACTTTCCATAATGAAACAAGCAACATATATGCAGTTTTGATGCATAATTGTGGGATGTAAAGTATTATGGACTATATTTACAATTTGTCAACTACAAAGCTACTATACAATGCACGTAAAAATGCTACAGTCTCTTCATAATTTTCATGAAGGGCCCTTCTAGATGCAAATTTTTATTTATGTAATTTTCATAGGATGCAATTTGACGTAGTCTCCATCTCCTAAGCAAGGGGTTTGTTGTAAACACTCTATTTAGCTTGCAAGTACCATTCAGCTAAATGACTAATCACAGAAACTCAGTCCATGATCATTGACAAAAATGGTCACACTTACAGCTGAAATCAACACTGAGTAAAATGGATCTGCCTCTCACCCACACCCAGGAAGTCAATCACAGCAAAAGGGCTCTGCCATGACTTCAAGTTTGTATGAGATGCAATTAATCTGTGCTGTCTGGATCAGAAAAGTAAAATGCATACTTCGGTCCTGTTTTCCCACTCCAAGTACAGTTGGATGCAATGAAGGGGTACTGGTCCACAACAACAGGCAGGACATTCTCTAAATGTGTTTGGATAAGGTGTGCAAACTCTTTTTCACATTTTTCTTACCCACTAACCCTTCTCTTATGGCCTACCAAATATAAAGATATTGATTTTTAATGAAATGTACTTATGAAACAATGATCATATTTTCCCAGCTCCCATTACCTTGATTTCAGAAATAACATCTAGCTCACGTTTGGGACTCACATTACGGCTGGCAGACTCAGAACATATCAGCAAGAATGCCAGATAGTGGGTAATAATTGCTCCCCCATGGATTTCACTCTTACCCCTGCACAGTTTATTATTTTACGCTGACAAGTGTTGGGGTCTTTTGTCATATTTTTAGTATAGCTAAGTCTCTTTCCCATTCTGTTTTCTACTGTGGCTCTTTCTAAAAGTCACTCTCTCCAGGTTCTCTCCCTTCTACCACGTTTGTTATCCGTGTCAGTAGATAATCTTGCTTCTTCGAACCCAGAGACACTGTAAATCAATACACGGGCGCTCTCTCAACATCCTGAAACTTCCATACAGACTTCCACATCACAGTCTTCATCCACACATTTATGTGTCTCTACCCATCCTCCCCTGATTCTCTCCTGATACAATGAAAGAGGTATTTCTCCTACCATCTAAAGCTTTCTACTTTTAGTACATCTTTCTCATCAATATCTCCAATCAAAAAACTAATGAAAACTTTCTACCAACCTTTTTAGCCCTTGTAAACCAAACCTGTTTGAAGAATTGCCTCCTTATTCGGTGTTCGCCAGTCCATACAAAGGACCCTACAACAAACCGTTTCTCCTGGTATTCATGTCCCTGTGTAGTTTCCTCTCTTTGAAGCCGAGCAGGACTTAGAACTTATTCTTGGGCCAAAACAATGCAAAAAAGTCATGTCATACGACGTTTGAGTTTAGGTCAAAAGAAGTTTTGCACTTTCCCCCTTGATCTCCTGTAACACATGCTCTTGGGGAAGCTAAATGCCATATAAAGAGTCTAACAACGTGAGATTACTGGACTATCACCAAAACCCAAACTGGCGATGTGGAGAGGTGGAGTGGAGAAAGAGAACGATGCCCACCCAGCTCCCAGCAGTTCCTATCATCCCACGTGAGGCACCTGCCACGTGGGTGAAAAAGTCCTCTTACACAGTTAGCCCAGTAGAACCTTCAGATCTGTCTGCAATTGTCGGAGAGATCCTGTATTAGTTTCCTAGGAAAAAAATGGTAACAAAGTACCACAGATTGCCTAGCTTCGAACAGGAGAAGTTTATTCTCTCACAGTTCTGAAGGCTAGAAGTCTGAAATTAAGTGTCAGCAGGGCCATGCTCCTTCTGAGACTCTGCAAAGCATCCTTCCTTGCCTTTCCCTAGCTTCCGATGGTGGCCATCAATCTCTGGCATTCCTTGGATTACAGCTGCATCGATTCATTCTCAGTCTCTGTCATCGCACGGCATTGCCCCTGTGTGTTTCTTTCCTGTTATAAGAATGTCCGTCACATTGGATTAAAAGCCCACTCTACTCCAGGATGACCTCATCTTAACTATATCTATAAAGACCCTATTTCTAAGTAAGGTCACACTTTGAGGTACTTAGGATTAGGACTTCAACATATGTTTCTGAGGGACACAACTCTGCTCATAACAGACCCCTCTTCAGATTCCTCCAGCTGAACCCAGCCAACCCACAAAACCATGAGAGAGAACAACAAATGGTGGTTTTAAGCCACTAAATTTTAGGGTGGTTTGTCCCATAGCAGTGGCTAACCCAAATGCCTTTCTTTACAGAAATCATTTCAATTTACTGCAACCTGGATTCTGCCAACACATTCTATGGACAGGGTCACAGTGACCTCCTTGGTGGTAATTCAAGGGACAGAAGTGCTGTCCCAGAAGGGTGACATAGCTTATACATCTACCTCCCTTCCTCTCTAAAGTCCATCAAAATGACCAAAGCAATTGGGATGTTAGAATAAATTCATCAAATCCCTGAAAAATGAAGAAAGGTGACATCAGCAGACAGAAATTTGAAGCATTTCCTAGACTGAAAGCAGACAGAATTGGAAAGACGATGCAAAAACACAGCTAGGGAACTCATAGTTCAATAGGCCAAGCAGAGGGCCACTGAAATGGTGACACTTGCAGCCTCCTCAGAGCCCAGGGAAGAAACCAGGCGCTGAGTTGGCAGGATCAGAAGGCTTTGTCAGGCGGCAGGATCAGAAGTCTCTCCTCTTTATTGCTCCCTCCATGCAGAACAGACATGTTCCTCCATCACCCACAGTAGTTTCCAGAATAAACTGGGAGTTTTCCTTGGGGGTCTCCTACCTTAGGGGTTGGAGTCAGAGGGGCAAGAGGCAGTGTCCTCAATAAAGGCAGAACTCCACAAACAAGGAGAAAACAAATTCGAGAGGGGTCCCCCAGCTTAACACAGGGGCAGGAGCCAATGAAGTTTTTCCGCATCCACTTACCCTTTCCTGCAGCCACAATCCAGGCAGGCGTGGTGCCCTCTGCTGCCCAGACACCCTCACACCCTGAAGGAAATTTGTCCTGAGGGGACCCTCATGTGATTAAGTCAGCCTATCCACTCATGATATCATCTCACTACTGATAGTGCACAGCTGTTTCAGAACGATGGTCGCTTTGAATTCTGTATTTCCTAACTTGGGCACTATTGACATTTGGGTCCAGACAATTCTTTGTTGTGGGATCTGTCTTATGAACTGCAGGATATAGGGAGGGCAAGGAACATTCTTATCTTCTACCCACAAGACGCCATTAAGTATGCCTCCACCACACCCTCTCTGAGATTCAACAACCGAAAATGTCTGCAGACCTCACCAAATCGCCTCCTTTGAGAATCAGTTCATGACCAACAAACCCCCTCTCTGGCTGTCTGCCTATTCCCAGGACACCATAGTAGCCCATCCTCTAGGACTAAATGGTGGTCAGGTGTAATTGTAACCGTCTTCTCAGCTCCTGCTCCCACTCTCTAAATTCTTCCAGGGACTTGACTTTCCTTTGCAGACAGAGCCATGCTAGAGGCACAGGCTTGCTGACAACATCCAGATGTTGGTCTTCGCACAGCACTTGCAAATGCCTGCGAGGCAAGCTCTCCTCACTCTCAAACATGTGATTTGTGGTTTCAAAGACGTGCAGTTCTGGTGCTAGCTCAAAACTAGCTAGTTTACTCCCTGAGTAAAGACCTGACGGAGCCTGAGGAGCATGGCTTACAAATGAGGAAAGGCAGGAGTAGGAGGTTGAAAGGCTGGTACCAGAGATTCGACTCCTGAGAAGTGCAGTCAGTAAACTAAGTCAGTCACCACACCTGCCTGGGCATAAACTATTCTCTGAAGGCTTGGGGCAGAGAAGAAAAAGGGCTAAAATTCTGCCCCTGGACAGTAGGCCTTGCTGGAGTTTCATCTGAGCTAACTGCCAGGAAAAGATGAGCCTCACCCCCGCCTCTGGAGATGAAGAGTATGGTGGAAGGAACTCTTGGAGAGTGAGTTAAGAAACTTCATTGGGGTCATGGCCAGAGTCTTTAGGGGGATCCTTCTGGCAGACCAACCCCCACTAGTGGGATTGGTAGTGTGTATTGGGGGGTGGCGGAGGTAAAGAGAAGAGGCCCCTTCAGCTCAGTCTTTCCACAGGCAGCAGGGGGAAGTGCCTCATTAGTTAGGCATTCAGTTATCTTTCTTTAGTGTTTTCCTAGGAAAGTAGATGCACACATGTCACCTTCCAATGGCTCTTTTCAGAAGGAACACATCTGTCCAGGAGAATCAGTGTTGTCAGCGCAACTCTCATTTAGGTACACCAGCAGGCTCAACGCCAAGCACCTGGAGAAGGGAAAGTGATCCAGGCATTTTACCACTGACCAAGAAGTCAAACTGGTACTTCTTTAAAAAACTGTTATTACTTCAGAGGAGTGGTCAGCAAGTTCTAAGCCCACCATTTATTTTTGTAAATAAAGTATTATGGGGACACAGCCACACTCACATCACCATTGGCTGCTTACAATGGCAAGAATAGATTAGTTGTGACAGAGACCACATGACGTGGGAAGTCTAAAGTATTTACTATCTTGCCCTTTACATAGTTTGCCAATGCAGCTCCAGGGTACCGAGGCCCCAATTGTTTTAATATTCCATTCAGTTCTTTGTTTTTCTTCTCTGTGCTTTAGCTGCACTGAAACAGAATGTGAAATTTTCAATAAAAGACTGATAGTTTTTGTAGAAGACCTGTTTAGATTTCCTCACTTTTTAAACACGTAGAACTTTCCAGACAGGTCTGGGGTGCTGCAGCATGGTGTCGTGTGGACCTGCAGGTCTGCAGGGATGTACGAAGGAATGAAGAAAGATGAGCCCAGGAGCATCTGGATGGGAGGAATGAACACAAGGTGATGGTTCTTTGCAAACCCAGAAAGAGTCACGTGGCCTGGGGTCAAGGCAGGATGGAGGGAGCCTTGTCTCCCAGGACCCTTCTCCACTCCCAACCATCCTGTTTTCTGTTCCTTTCATGGTCCCATGGCTCCTCCAGCTGGGGGAAAGGGGCTTCCTCCCCTGGCCACCCATCCAGGAATGCCAAAGCCCTGTCTTCTGTCTGTTGCTCCTATTTCGTGATCGTCCTCTGCTCTTCCCTTCCTCGCCCTCAAACTCACATCCCCCGGAGACTTTCACCTCCAGCCTACCCCTCTGGCAGCTTTCCCAGCCCACTGGAAGTACCCTGGGGGAAGAGAGTGAACATAAACACAGGCAGGTCTTGTAAAAAACCTGTCAAATTTCATTTTGAAAATCTCACCCTGCATTTAAATAACAGTTCTAGCACAAAACAAGTGGCAAAACAGAGTTTTCTTTGCAAATTGATGGCTCCGGGTGGGGGTTGGGGGGGACTTGTGAATGCATCTGTTCTGCAGGAATTTTTGTTGAAGAAAATTCAGTTTAATTTAGTGAAGCACTGTTACTATAAGCCAGCTGCTGGGGCATGCAGGAGGCTTTGCTTGCAGAGCTCCAATTTAAAATGGTGTTGATTCTGAAGTTGTTTAACCTTCCCGAAGTAAAATCTTGTTTATGCAACGATTGGACATCAGAACATTTGGATAGTATGACCACCTTATATTTATTTGCATTTGTGTAATACTTCACAATGTATAAAGCGCTTCCACAGAGATGGCCCTCTTTGGTCTTCCAAGCCAATCCGGGAGGTAGGTAAAATGCTACTTCTTTGGAAAAGTAAGTAAATGAAGACTCAGTGAGGTTCACTGCCTTATGATAAGAAGCGCACACTACCCGAGGCTTTGATTTCTGAGTTCTTGGAGTGTTCTCTAGCATTCTCGATGTGTTTTCTCAATTAGGTGCTGGTTCTTAACTCATCATGGACCCCTGTCATTTCTTCCAAGAGGCCCCTAAATTCTTACGCCCACTAAAGATGGTCTAAACAATAAATAAAGGATATACCACAGACACATCTAAAGAAGCCATGATAAACGGCATATAATTAACTCATTTAAAAGGCACCTTTTGTCATTTTTACATACAACAAATATTAAAAGTGTCTTCTTTTTTTAACTATAGAAGGAGTTACTCATTTTAAAATGCTGAGAAACAGGAAACAAGCAAAGTTTACTGATTTGAGTACTGCCAGGTTTGGGGACACCACAGGAAGCTTGGGTGGGGAAATAATCCTGAAGAAATGGTTTCCCATGGGTCCCATCATTTTGCCAAAACTTCAATTAATTATAAAAACTCCACACAGAGAGGTTGCATGCCTAGAATTTAGGGCTCTAGTCTGGACAGAGATCGATCCTGAGCAAGTTTCTAAACGTTTCTCAACCCAAGGACATATAAATTAGTATTTACTTTACAAGGTTGCTGTAGGGATTGAATGGGATAATTAGTTTTTATAAATTATTTAGCACAGTGCGTGATAGATACACAGCAATTGGTGGATAAATTTTTGTTATCATCATCAATAGTACTGTTGATAGAAATAATCTATTTTTGGCCTCTCTCCTACCTCAGTCAGTACTTTCCCATTTCTGTAAAAAGATGCTTCACGGCCGACGTGTTGGATGCTTGCCGAAACCTGTTATAGGAAAGGTGGTCTGTCTTTCTCTTATTTTTTTGCCACACAGCGTTCTTGCCTCTGTTAGGCTAGCAACAAGCCCCAGGCAATATTACCTTTTCAAGATGAGGACACACTCCCACATCGGGGCTGTCAGAGAGAATTTGGGGCATGTGAGCCATTTAAATGAATCAGACCTGACAAATCCGATTTACAGATTAAAATAATGTGATATTTACCAAAAGTATATATAGCAAGTTAAGACACCTCTGACAGGCAGACATTGATTGCCTATTTTAATCAGCTGGTATAATTTAGCTTCCACCAGAAGCAAAATGTTCAGGAAAGGTAAATCTGATCATAAATAATTCCCATTTTGATGCATTTGAAAATGAAGTAAGACCTTTGTTCTGGGTTTGGTACAAGGTGACACGTCTACTACATGATGTGAGGTCACATCAGGTTTCATTGGGGTGTTAGGAGAAGATCGGGCTTGACATAAACAGCTGCCAAATAAAGCGTTAAAGCAATTTTACCAGGTGCCGGTGTACTGAGATAGACAGAGAGAATATTGAGACTCACTGCCCGCATATATTCACTGAATCTCTGACACTGCGGCGACTTTATCAATATTAGTTCATCAATATCTCCAACATTTCCTAGCAGAATCAAGAATCATAGCCCTGAAGGAGACCTCAAGAGGTTACTTCATCAAGAAACCCTGGAGCAGGGTACTGCTTAAGAGAAGCATGGCCTGGCTTTCAAAACTTATTTGTTGAATGAATGAAAGAAAATTCTCTTCACCTCCCAACCCCAGAAGGCTGCTTAGTCCTGGGGTTTTAAGAGGGGCTAAAGAGTCTGGAGCAGACCCAAGGATTTTAAAGCCCTTTCCACTTACTTATTATTTATACCCTGCCTACTTCTAAAAAGATTTGAGGCAGCTTACAACAAAAGATACCAGCAATAAAGAGTCTTATCCTCAGTCATCCCTTGCAGGGTTTTATCATCACTTTCATGATCATCAAAAACGAGTATTAAATGGCTATTTGCATGGGATGCTATGCCAGGGGCTGAATAAATCAGGCAGAGCCAGGTTCTGACCTCCATAAATTTCCATCCGTTCAGTTTTTGTTCATTCATTCTTTTGACAAATATTTATTCAACACATTCTACATGCAAGTGCTATTAGGCAGTGTGGGGACGGCAAAAATGACTCACAGATGGATACTGCCCTGCCCTCGAGAAGTTTACGGACTGGCGTGAGGGACCTTGAATGAGGGTACGTGATAATGATGTATGTCTGGATAAGACACAAATCTAAACCCTTCCATACCAGGCAGAAGGGACCAGTGATGTGGGCAAGTTGCAGAGAAGTGTAGTCCAAGGACGTCAGAGGAGACTGTGTCTACTCTCTGCGTGTCCTAAGGGGACTCTCGCTGGAGCAGACCAAGCTGCTGGCAGAGCTGTGTAGGAGAACTCAGACTTCCCAGACATTTCTTTGTCCTCCTGGTGCTCTCTGCCTCCTCTTCCCCCTCCTTCCCTTCCCATCTGGACACTGATGCTGTCACAGCTGCCTAGCTTCCCAGAAGACTGGCACGTCATCCTAGTGACATATTCTGGGATACAAACGCCCATTTCTATAGGACTCTGCTCTGTTAGCTATGACCAACAGTACGGACCCAGAGACCTTATCTCCGCCAAGATAAACATAATTAGCCACTGTTTGTTGCCAAGCCATGCCTAGGAGTATCTGATTTTAAAAGAGGACCAGGTCTGGGACAAAGTAAGTAATCTTGACAAAACACATGGCTCCTGGAGAACTGCTGTTGACTTGAGAGCTTTCTGGGCACCCTCAAACCCGGGATCCAAACAACTTGTAGCCCTGTGTATCTAGAAGGCAAGGAGTCCCCAGAGAAAACCTCCTTGAAGGGTCTTACCAGCAGGAGATCTGCTGGCTCCTGAGCTAGACTGCTACAGTGGAGAAAACGCGCAGCCCTTCCTTCCTTGGAGCAGTTCTTAAACCTTAGTTTTTATGAGACTCTCCAGGGAAGCTTGCAAAAGTGCAGATTCCAACGGTCCATCCTTAGAAACTATTTCTTCAGAAGTTCTGGAGTGAGTCCTGGTTTGAATTTTTAATAAGCATCACAACAGCCTCTGAGGATTGGTCTTAGGGCCACCCTTAAGATACACTGCCAAAGGAACACACATTCTAGGAGGAGGTCTAGAAGAACAGGTGTCTGTCTTATTCATAGATGAACTTCTAGCACTTGACGGGTATATAGCTCAGATTATACATCCAACAAACATTTATCGATTTATGTAATGAATGGAGACCTGTCCTGTCTCCTGGTACCCTGTGTGAGTAGAGGATTTGGTAATATTTTTTTAGTGACTGATAGCTTTGGAAAAGCTATAAAGGGATAGCGGTGACTGCAGAAAGGACTCTGGATTATGCAGATGTGAAGTGAGGCAATAGAGAACTTGGAGAAAGAGGTTTAGGAGTCGAAAGTAGTAATCACATGTGGATCTTGGCCTAGGCCCCAGGATTGGAAAGAAACTCTTTGAACCTTAGCCTGAGATTCACAGCTCTGCTTAGCATCTCACTATTCACCTTCCCCTCCATAGGCTTCTACAGAAAAGAAGCTCCTAAATGAGGCGTGGTGGTTGGCCGACAGAAAGCAGGAACAAGGGAGAAAAAGCAGTGTTGGGAGCTCAAGGCTACTGGGTGGTGCACGCAGGGGACGCCTTCTCTTACCTACAGTGGACACTGAGTACACTCAATACCGCACCCTAGAGGCAGTTGCTTGCTTTACTTAGTGTAGAATGAAACCCCTAATAGGCTGCTTTTGGCCAAGGGATTTACCCTGTGGCATTTAGCATATTGTCAGGTTAAATTTATTCTTTTGTTTTCTGACTGACTTTGATCAAAACAAAACAAAACAAAACAAAACAAAACAAAACAAAACAAGTATCAATCCATCCAAGAAGAGAAATCCTGTAACTTCTTTTAGTGGCTCTTTGCTGGACCTTGTAGTCCACTGTCAGGGAATTTTCATGCCTCCTGTCGGATGTCACTTAGCAGAAGAGAGACAGCAATCCGCATATCCACGGACTGCATCATGAGAGTTCAGGAGAGCACTACTCAGGTCGGGCAGATCTGGGCTCTGGCAGTGGCTCTGAGCAGAACTGGCCACCTTACAATTCTTGCTAACATCTCTGATGGCTTAGTTGACATTTTGTCTTGTCTATTTTCCTTTCACCAGTGGAAAGAAACAGGATACCGGGCAGAGCCTGGTTAAACTGGACTTCTTCCCGCTCTCATCATGCTTGAGGAAGCAATTAGTGGATTCAGATTCTGTTTTTGGACAACCTGAGAAAATTTTTCCAATCAATATCTTCTTCCTCAGAGTTCAAATGAAGGATTCATCTGTAGATTGCTACGTACGTATTCTCTTCCCATGCAGAAAGATGGGAGACCTAGGTTCTGGCTTGGGACATGACCTTGTGTAAGAAGTGTAACTTCTCCAGACCTCATAGGCATCTGTGAATGGAGCGCGCTCTGCTCTCAGTAGTGAAATGAATCTTCCAGTGGCTTACACTGTCTATATGATTGGAGGCCCAGCTACTCTTCCCACCTCTCTGATTTGTGCACCTGCCTTCTTTGCTACTCCAGCACTCCAAGATTATTCCTGCTTTGGGACCTCTGCACACATCCCCTGCCTCAAATTCTACCACCAACCCCCCCCACCGGCCCACCTCTCCACATGGAATTCTGTTGCCCCAGGATTTTGTGTGGCTGGCCCCTTCTTAATACTCAGGTGTCAGTTCAAAGGTGACCTTTCCAGAGAGGTTTCCGTGGCCACTCAATCTTATTCCCTGATTTAATTATTTTCAAAACACTTACCATTACCTGGAGTTATCTTGTTTATTTGGTAGTTTGTTGGTTTGTAAATAGTTCTGCCGTAACTTCATACATGTGTTCCTAAAAATGGCTGCTACCTATAATTTTACAGGTATGCACCACGGGGCTTGGGGCAAAAATGGGGTTGTGGGTCCAGTACTCAAAAGCTTCATCAGTGACACCTTAAAAAAAGATGGAAACAATAAACATACTAACGGGGTGTTGTTTATGTTAAATGTTCAAGATGTGCACGTCCACTGCAGTAAATATGTCACCTTACCTTGAAAAAGACTTGAGGTTTGCCTGTGGAAGGAGGCATGGGGAGAACTGCAGTTTGGGAGTTCTTGTGAAGTGCTCAAAGGGGGTTATGTGAAGCCAGATGGACAGCTGAAATGGCAGAAGTGGCTCATAACACACTCAGAGAACCGAGGTGGCTGGCAGATGTGTGAGGTGGGTGCGCACACCCATTTGGCATATTCTTGTCCTATGTGACTCAGTTGAGCATACTGCGGTTTTCTGTGTTCTAATATTTCTCATAGGTGAAATCATGCAGAAGCAAACATGGAATTCACATTGTGCTGAAACTGTTCCCTTATATGTCGTTAGTACTGGAATAAATTCACATTTTCCAAATGAACATTAATAGAAGTTCTGATAGCATTTGCTTGCTTTGCTCACCAGAATTTAAGCTCCACATGCTCAGGGAACTTTCCTGTTTCATTCATTGCTATACTGCCATATCTTAGCCACCTGGCACCTAGTAGGTTTTCAGCTGGTATTTGCTGCATTTAGCACATGAATGAATGAATGAATGAATAGATCTTCCTTTGACCTTCTTCTTTCCCCGCCTACCAGCATATCTTTTCAAGGGTTACAGTGATCCTTATTATGTGTAGAAGTTGTTTTGGTGAGGGGGTAATAAAGGGACGTCAGGAACTTCAAAATTGCTGTGTTGGGGCAAATGTTCTTTGAAGAAAAACACAAAAATGAAAACAAAAACAAAACCCAAGCCACTATACATTATTATGATAGCCACCCAGGTCCTTCCACTTCTGTGGTCATGGAAGATCTCTAACATTCCTTGTGTGCATTGCAAATGCATGTTTCTAGTTACAGATCCTCCTGAAGAGTCTGTGCAGAACCATGGATAAAGGAAGGTAGAAACACCACACAGAGCCCTGTGTTATGTGGAAAGCCTTCATGAACATCAGGAGTGAAGGAAGCCTCAAGTCTAACTGTCAGTAGGTAAGATTTTTGGGGAAATTCTGCTTCTGTCTCTCCTCGCCATATAAGTATGTCCGAGACCTAAAATCTAATCACTCTTCAACTAAGTCAGAGAACAGTATTAGAAGTGGCTTGGAAAGGTCATCCCGGACAGGTGGGTTATGTCATATTCCTAAAGGGTTTGAAAACTGTTTGAATTTCATGGAAATTGTCTAGCACTACTAAGTAAAGGTCAAATCAGAAAGTCCCAAAAGAGCTAAGGAATGCTCTTTCTTCTATCTTCTCTCTGATTTAAATTCTGCACCTAAGAAAATGTGCCTGAAAATGCAAATGTTGTGATTGACTTGCTTTAGTTTATCAGGCAAAATAGAGAATATTTTGTTATGATTCTTTACTTCCTCAGTAACTGCTCAATCTTATGGAGAGTTGAGTGGAGTGGCAAAGTAATTACATGGTGAGTACCATATATTTACGATTATTTATGTTTTCTAGATTGGAGTACAGGGTAATTATTTTTGGTCTTATTAAGTGCAAATTACCAAGTAGTCTTCAGGAACATGTAATTACTATGTACTGTAGTCACATGCCACTTACCAAGCAAAATGAATGCAGTCAAAATTTTATTTAATACAAGCAAAAGGATGCATGTGGTTTTATGAAGCAAAGTACAGGAACCTGACTTCCTGTCTTGGGAGAGCAAACAGAAGCAGCCCTTCTTAACTTCGGACTCTTCCCCAATGAACTAGATCAACATTTCTCAAAGGTTGGTACTCATTAAGAACACAAATGTCTGAAGCACCATCCTGGACATAAAGAGTCCTAGGAGGTGAGGCCGTAGCAAGTCCCCGAGGTGTTTTACAGGCTCACAGCTATGAAAGAGCATCTGCCTGCCATTCACAAAATACTCTGACCGGCAAGGTTACCTCTACACATAAGAGGGGGGAAAAATGGGGTCCTTAGAAGGCATAAAGTTTTCTGTTTTTCACTGTTTGACTAGTCTGTGTTCTTTTGAGATTGTGCTTTGACATGTATCTTTAATCCTACCTGCATGGATACAGACGTATTATATGTTGAGTGTTCCCTGTGAGTTTATATTATGCAGAGACCATCTACATTCAATTTTGTTTAGATCTTTTAGATTTTAGTGAAGACATACAGACACAAACCTTCACAAAATCTGAAGGACAGCAGTACGGAGAAGGGCCAGAAGCTCTAGAAGGGTGATTTGCCTCCTGGTCACAACAAGGGCAAACTTCATTCAAGAGATTATTTCCTGGGCACTTATTCTATGTGACATAATTTTACCTCGTATGCCCATTTATTCAAAAATTCTTATTTCCTTAACTGATCATCAGAGTGGTTAAGGACACAGAATGTGGAGTCAGGGGGACTCAGTCCCATCATTCAGGAGCACATGGGAAACCGTGGGTGTTGTGGTCTGAATGTGTGTCCCCAAAATTCTTATGTTGAGATCCCATCCTCAAAGGTGATGGTCTAAGTAGGTGGGGCCTTTGGGTGGTGATTAGGTCATGGAGGTGGAGCCACCATGAAAGGGGTTAGGGCCTTTATTAAAGAGACCCCACAGAGTTCCTTCTGTCGTGTGCCCACACAACTGGAAGTCCGTGCCTAGGCAGAGGCCCCTCACCTGACCATGTTGCCATGCTAATGTCAGACATTCGGCTTCTAGGACTGTGCAAAATGCATTTCTCTTGTTCATAAGACACCCAGTCTGTGGTATTTGGTTATAGAAACCTGACTGGACAAAGAGAAGACACAGGTTACCTCTGTGGTTCACTTTCTTCACTGTAAATTAGGGAAAGTCATAATGTCTGCCTTAGAGGGTTACTTGGAAGAAAAAGAACATAATGCATGCAAAGTGCTTAAAACACAGCCACCATCTATAAAAATCTCAAAAATGTAGCTGCTATTGTTGTATTAAACATGAAAACGCTGCATTCATACATTTGGCACTTGCATTTATTTCATTGGACCTAATCTGAAAAGAAAAATCAATAAGACATTTTTTTACACATATCTTTCTTCTCATATTTAAAAACTCCAACCACACTGGCGGGCAAGAAGATAAGACGCTTTGTCCTTGCAAAGCAGGGAAAAGGTTAACTTTTTGACTTCAAGAGAAGCCAGCTGGAGAAGCAGACTGTCTGCTAATGGTAAGGGAGGGGAAACAGAACTAATTTTAGCCATCATTCCTCAATCACTGGCCAGTTCCTCTTACACTCCTCCCTGCCTGCCCCCATCCTTTCTGGACTGGGAGGCATGAGATTGTTTCTCCAGGGCACCTTCAGTCCCAGGAGCGGGGGGGGGTATATAATCCCATGGCCTCCCACTGCCTCTTCCACTGAGTTGGAAATGCTTATGCTCCAGCTTAAAAAAAAAACATCCGAAATATTGTAAATATCAGCTTTCTATCACTTGTAAATTATGTCTGTCTTTTTCTCAGAAACACTCATATAACCATGTGCCTTTCCTGCCATCTTTTGCTGAAATTACTTGTTCAAAAATGTGAAGCATTGCTGTGGAGAAATTTGAGCAAGTCCAGATACACTTTAACTCAGTCTTATAGTAAACAAGAATGAGGAAAGCAAAGATTAATGATGATTGTTAGGGTGAACACATATGCTTGTATAACTTTGTTCACCCTTATTGCTGAAGTGAAAATACCAAGGGAAAAGGAGAGAAAATTATGCAAGTAAATATAATATTTCATGGGCCTTTCTGCTATAAAGATCGTGAAAAAAATATATATATGTATATATACACACAGATGAATATATATATATATATATATATATATATATATATATATATATATATATGAAATGCAAACATTTTTCACTTAGTAACATTTATAATTAAGGCACAACTTCTTATTAAACAAAAACCCTAGCCTGGGGAATAGAAGCATAAACAGAACCACAATTAATGCTTTTGCTGATAGCAGGTTTCTTCTGTGGGTAAGAGCAAGCATGGCATGTGTGCATAAATACGGAGGTATATTTCTGTAAGTGCACAAACATACATGTACGTAAAATATGATCACAGGCAATGAGAGCTCAGAAACAAAAGGGAGCATCTAACTGCTCAGATCTGAGAACTGCACAGGGCTCGTGTTGTTCTGGATTGATGAGCAGTGCAGAAAAGGCTTGTACGGCACAGTCTGGACAGGGAGAGAATGAAAAAGGGATAGTCCTTTTCACCATGTCTTAGAAAACCTGCCTGGAAGTCTATTGGTACTTCTAGCCCAGGCCCACGGAATAAACATTTGACTAAAAGAAACCTTAGAATCACAACGAGACTTCTAATTGGATCCTAGGTTTGCCTGCAGAACCAGTTCCCTGGAGACCTCTGGCCCAGGAGGCAGGGGGACTCAACTGCTGTCAAGTGGCCTCTGAGCAGATCAGAACCCCTGCCCTTCTTCCACTGCACTCAACAACTTCTTCATTTTGATCTACACCAGAGGGTTTGCCTTGGCCCCCGGTCCTGCATTAGCCTCCATCTGCATAGATTTGCCCCCTTGGCCTCCTTTACCTGTGATAAGAAGATATGCTGAGTTCAGCGCATTTGGACCAGAGTTTTAACAAATCATTTTAGTTTTTCTTCACTTCAGCTCTGTATCTCCACTACCCTGCATTCTAAAGTGTAAGTTACACACTAGATGCTAAACACTACAAAAGGTAGGTCTCTGCTAAAATTAAAATAAGTACAGATAATAAATTGGTGCCTGTTTTTTTTTTAATTTTTAACGTTTATTTATTTTTGGAAGACAGAGCACTAGTGGGGGAGGGGCAGAGAGAGAGAGAGAGCGGGGGAGAGAGAGAAGGAGACACAGAATCTGAAGCAGGCTCCAGGCTCTGAGTTGTCAGCACAAAGCCTGATGCGGGGCTCGAACCCACAAATGGTGAGATCATGACCTGAGCTGAAGTTGGACCCTTAACTGACTGAGCCACCCAATGCCTGAATGTTTTTTTTTTTTTAATAAATCATGGTCAATTAGTAATGCTTTTACAAACTGATAGTTTAAAGGAATATTGTGAACCATTTGGTCACATAAAAATTTTGTGATGAAAATACTTCATTTGGATAAATCCAGAATTTTCTCTATCTTGTGTCCTTATCAAGCAAGACTGGAAAAACTGGAAGACAGAAAAGATGGTATGTATTTATTCAAATAATACAGAGTATCTACAACATGTCCCTTTCTGTAAACTTTTAAACCTGTGTGTTCCTCATTCCATGTCTATGCTTACAAAGGTGAATCTCCACAACGTTTACTGATTTCTTTGTGAGATCTCCTGCATGTTACCCCAGGGCAGTTACTGCTAGAGCAACCACGCTGTGTACTAGCTAGCCTCCAGCCACCTGCACCTTCCTGTGCCTTCCATCCTGGATCCCTTTAGCCCACCCCCCATCCAGGCTTTGCTGACACTTAAGCTAAGATAGTCTTGACTCTCTTACTGATCTTATTTCTACCCCTGCACCACCCAACAGCTTTACAATATTCTCTATTTCAGAAAAAAACTATGTGTTGGGAGAATGATATGCATACTCTGATCCTCTTTCAGTATCATCAAAAGAAACAAGAGATAGAGTGGAATAGATTACTACATAATTGATATGATTAATTTGTTTCAATGAATGAAATGACAATTGTGTCCACAGTGACCTTGTTTCCATCAGCTCAGTGACTTGATCACCAGATCTGGTTTCACTTCATAGATATAACTCAGCAAACTCCATTTGAAAGTCTTCTCATTCAATAGACATTCTGGCATCATATTTTTAATGTTGTGCTTCCTTGTCAAAAAGCTAAGACTTTTTGGGGATTTTACAATTTGAACCAAGGTTTAGCCAAAACTAAAACTGATCAATCCTTTCCAGGGTAGATCAGTGTTTTCAGATCCAACTAACACCAAACAAAAACTACTCTTTGAATACTGACCACTCCTACTACTGTGAAAAAGCTGGAAGACACCAGGGCCCTGAAGACGAGATCAATCTCTATCCAGAAGAACCTAGGTCTTACTCAATAATTGTTTCATTGTACATCAGCCTGCAAGATCCATCAGGTTCTTGCTTAATGATTAAGATAATTAGCAAGCTCAGAGCTCTAATGCGTGCCAGGGGTCACAGTACAGGCTTCATGTGCATCATCTCACTGATTCACAGAAGCCTGGCTGCATAGGTACTGTTATTCTTATTTAAAATGAGTCCAGGGTCAAAGATATCAACACTTCCTGAAAAAGCAGCAGTACGTATTCTGCGTTTATGGTTTTCTTGTACTGAAAGAAACAGCTATGTATGCCTATGTGTTTGCATGTCTATGTATGTGAATGCCTGTGATTTGATGCTCAATGTGTCACAAGAGAACATTTCTGACCCCAGTTATCTAAGAAAGCAGGAGAGAAGGTGGTAGGTAACCTCCAGATAGACGGTGGCAGAGGTGGACTCATAAAAGAGAGCTAGGCTCTACCATAGCCTCTGTGATCAATATTAAACTGTCATATAAAATGAAATCTTTTGTTTCAATTTTCTAACAATCTAATTAAAATAATTATAAATCTACAAAATATTTTCCATATGATTTTTTTGTATGCTTGGTCATAACACTAAGTTCTAAATGCAGCAAAAAAATAGTATGCAAGTAATTTATTTCTAAAAGTAATCAAGGCTTAAAGTGTCTTTTAAAAATTAAAAATGACCTGTAAATCTCATTTGATTTACATCAGGTGAAAGGGAACTAGCCACTATCACGGATATGTTTTAATAAAATTTTGGATCTGAGCCTGAGTGTCTCAGTAAGTTAAGCCTCCAACTCTGGATTTTGGCTTTGGTCATGGATCTCATAGTTCGTGAGTCTGAACCCTGCTCTGGAACCCACACTGCAAGTGTAGAACCTGCTTGGGATCTCTCTCTCTCTTTCTCTCTCTCCCTCTCTCTCTTCCCTCCCCCCCACTCATTCTCTCCCTCTCTCAAAATAAATAAATAAACCTTAAAAGAAGATTAAAAAAAAAGAAAATTTTATATCTAGTCACCCCCTAGAGATGACATCTAATCCTGATATTATTGTTAGTATAATAACCCCATGGTCTTTACTTTCAGAAACACATTCTGCCATGTGAACAAGGAGGGGTTTCCTAAACTGAAATTTTCAACCTCATCTAGTGTCAAAGTGATGCTGTTGTAAACAAATGACAATGTGAAATTTGGCTTCTGTTTCTATCATACCTTGAACTAAATATTGGATAGGAAATTTAGCTCCAGCCAGAAAATAATAGGCTTGTTTTTCTTTCTTTCTTTTTTTTAAAATATTTTTATTTATTTCCAGGAGAGAGAGAGAGACAGCGTGAGCAGGGGAGGGTCAGAGAGAGAGGGAGTCACAGACCGAAACAGGCTCCAGGCTCTGAGCTGGCAGTCAGCACAGAGCCCGACGCGGGGCTCGAACCCACAAACCGCGAGATCATGACCTAAGCGAAAGTCGGATGCTTAACCAACTAAGCCACCCAGGCGCCCCATAGGCTTGTTTTTCAAGGAATTTTTGCTAGGAGAACAAATCATGTTTTTGTAAGTTCTTGGTAAGGATGAACTAAAGGATATGTATGTATACACAGATACACACACACACACATACACACACACACACAGACTCACACACAGGAGCATGCACACACGTATACACACTTGTACAATCTCAGATGCCCAATTTTCAGACCCCATATTTTCATAATTTAACCATTTTGGCAATTTCCTATTCCTTACCAAAAATGATCTTATAAAACTTTAGTATTTGTGGTCCTGTGAACATTATCCATTGAGGTCTATGGAACTCTAAATACGCCTAACCACAGCTGTTAGGTGAAACTATTTAACAGAATATTTTCTGCAATGCTTTTTCAGGAAACCATTTCAGCCACAAAATAGTTCTCAGTATTAGATATTTGGCTTTCTTAAACCCAGATTAAAGATCAGTGATAGTTCTGGGATGCTTTTAAACCACTCTGTAATCGTAAATGGTTAATCAGATTCATTAATCAGAATTCAAAGACCTACACTTTGACTTAATGTATAGCTCTGAACTTGAGAATTCTCTAATCAGACAGCAGAGCATCTGTAACTGGCATTCTCAAGGTCAGTGGCTATGGCCACCACTTGTATAAATTCCAGGGACATTAACCTCTTGAAATATCCTTTGTTTTATTTTCAAATGCTTTCATCCAAATTGGGCTCTGGGATTTTTTTTTTTCTATTCCAGTTACAGAGTGAGTATAGCTATGCTCTTACTATTGGTCTCTAATATATTTAAAGCAGTGGGATAAAGAGTGATTGTCCACGAGAAATGAACTTATGACCCTGTCAATTAAAAGAAAAAACGTCATGGTGAATGTGCAAGATAAAGATTTGAGACATAGCTTGCACACAGGCAAGAGGGGAGGGGACATGGGAGGGAATTCAGATGAAGTTTGTTTTGTATCATTTTGGACTGTACCTGGTCCAATATTTATGTCAGCATTTCGATCTGTTCATGGAGTCAAAAACTCCCCAGCCCTAGAGGTATATTTGGCAGGGCACAGAAGTAGCTGCACCTTGGCGACTCCTTTCAGAGTACTATAACATACTGAGCCTTTCCCATAGTATACATCAGGCCACTACATCACCGCAGCTCCCCGGCCTCCTCCACCAACTGAAGCATTAGGTTGGGTCTTGCTGGATCTTTTGGCCACAGCTTCATCACTGGGGACCATGCAGTTTGGGAAGAACTGTAGAGCACCCCAGTTTATCTTCCATCAAGAGACAGCCTCCTGGAATTAGAACTAAACCGAGTATGCCTGGGGCGCTCAGGTGGCCCAGTCAGTTAAGCATCCGACTTCAGCTCAGGTCATGATCTCACACACAGCTCGTGGGTTTGAGCCCCGCATCAGGCTCTGTGCTGACAGCTCAGAGCCTGGAGCCTGCTTCAGATTCTGTGTCTCCCTCTCTCTCTGCCCTTCCCCCACTCACTGTCTGTCTCTCTTTCTCTCACTCTCAAAAATAAACATTAAAAAATATTAAACTGATATGATATGCCTTTACTGGTGGGGGGAAGATGACCAGAGGAGGCCGGGGCTGCAACCACAGGGGTGTGAGCCACTGGGGCTGACCAGCGGGCACTGAGAAAAGAGGAAATGATTAAATGAGAGGCCTATTTCTTTATGAGGTACAGAGCCTTAGGGAAATCTCAGGAGTCAAGTGTTCACTTATTTTGTTTCAGCCTAACATATATTAAAAAATGGAGAAAGGCCAAAATGAAATTTCACGAATCATCGAATATTTAAATGTTTACATGTAAACAATAACAAGAAGACACTAAACACACAAAAAAAATTCATAGAATTGTACCATTCCCAAGGTATTTATAGAATTTATAACAAATATATCATTATAGAATTCACTATAAGCAGCATGACTGGTAATGGGCCACAATTTAAGTTGAAGTCTGAACTCCTTATTTTAACCCAGTCAGTACACCCCCCTGCCCCCAACTTACAGGTTATATCACTTGAAGATGGCATCTAAAGCCTGATCCCTATGGGAGGTGGCAGGGTGTGCAGCGTGGAGCCAGCCATAAGGCTTTATGGGTACACAGTCAAAAGGCACCCCGGGGCAGTGGAGGGGAGATTTGGTGGCAGCAAAAGGCTCTGAAATTTTTTGATATTAAAAAAAAGAGGCCTTGCACTAAAAAAAAAAAAAAAAAAAAAAAAAAAAAGAAGAAGAAGAAAAAAACCAGAGAAACATTGCTCTGGGTCAGCAATTTTCAAATCTTTGTAAAAACATCTACCACAAGGTAATGTATTAAAGTATTAATTTATTAAAGTGTTGATACATTAATTTACTAAAGGATTAATGCGTGTGTATTTCCCTTGTTGTACCTCTCTCTTCTATTACAAGAAGGTGGCCAGCTTCTGTGCTCTTATAGAAGTGGAGGTAAATTGATCTTGCGACAAGGCAAATGTGCTTAGGGGGGTCCTCAAGTATCAGGGACTTCTGCTTGGGAATCTATAAGGTGTCTTGGAGTGGTGTCTGGTCCTCTGAGGCAAATTGCTGCATGGTCGGTCCCCTCAGGTGGCTAGATTCAAACACATGATCTACAGTCACTTGTAGCTGTCCTGTACTCCAGGTCATTCAGGATTCACTGAGCCACTTCAGGGTGTTCATATCAGCGTGTATGAAAAGGATATCAGAAATAACCATGTGTACTGTAGGCCAGAGGGTTCCCTTGAAATGCTCTGCCTTGCATAAGA
Source organism: Proteles cristata cristata (assembly GCA_017311185.1). Taxonomy (NCBI): domain Eukaryota; kingdom Metazoa; phylum Chordata; class Mammalia; order Carnivora; family Hyaenidae; genus Proteles; species Proteles cristata. The sequence continues at coordinate 915,034 of JAESUZ010005330.1, read as the reverse complement.
CCCATAGAACCTTCCATGATCCTCTGAGATAAAGGGCAAGGTAGAAAGGGAGAGCCACTAACAGATACTGAATTTCTTATCAGTATGGTAAATTCCATACGGATTCCAGGTGGAATGGAGTTGCAGAATCAGAATCAGATTTGATTTAATTTAAAAAATAGTGTACAGTTTTGGGGCGCCTGGGTGGCTTAGTCGGTTGAGCGTCCAACTTTCGCTTAGGTCATAATCTCGTGGTTTGTGGGTTCGAGCCCCGCGTCGGGCTCTGTGCTGACTGCCAGCTCAGAGCCTGGAGCCTGTTTCAGAGTCTGTATCTCTTTCTCTCTCTGACCCTCCCCTGCTCACGCTGTCTCTCTCTCTCCTAGAAATAAATAAAAAATAGTGTACATTTCTTACACCTCCACGTGATGATTGACAATGTATACTTTTTAAAAGCTATCTAATTTTTATTTAAAGGAAACTTATTTGGAAGCCCGACATGAAAAGAGGTACAAATTAAAGTTTTTTCAAATTGAAACAGGTCATGAGTAGGCATGAGGTCCTGTATTTCTGTTTCCCCTATAAATAGGGCCTAAGAGGCTTCATAGATGCCTTTGGAGTCCATGACATTCTCTGGAGTTCCGTGGAGCACAGTTTGGAAACTGAGGTTGCACTCAGTGAGCGTTAGTGAAGAACTGGTAATGGTGATGGCAGCATTACTAATGAAGAGAACACATTGCTCTGCAGTTGAAAAGCACTTTTATGTATGTTATATCACTTAATCTCTGCAAGTAGATAAAGTATATATCCTAATTCTTATGATGAAGCAACTTGCTCTGGGCACAGAATCAGTAAATTCAATGCCTTTCTTTTTGTTGCTATCCTTTCATTTGATAAAACAAATGAAAACACACAAAAAAGTACTGAGGACACATAACAAACAGCTTATGTTCTTATAACCTGAAATGAGGAAGTATTGACTTTTGTCATATCTACTTGAGATGCCATTGTTTAGGAAACATAAAATTACAAATAAAGAGCTCCTCTGTGTTTTCCTCCGTAGCCTCATATATTTTATCCGCAGAGAAACCAGTATAATTAATGTAATATGGGCCAGACTCTTGTTTATTTATAAGTGATACAAAGAATTGTTTTGTAAATTTTAATTTGTAAAGATCATGCTCTCTGGCAAACTTGCACTGTCATTCAACATTAAGTCATCTTACTGCTATTTAATAATAACACATGATTTGATTTCATTATGATTTAGTTATGCTTTCTCAGAATGATGGGCATTTTTGGTGGTTTCTGACTGTGCGCTGTTATAACCATTGCTACAGAGATGAACATGACCATCACTGAAATACTTTCTCTAGAGGAGACAATGTTAACTTACAGGGCATGAGCATATGTTTTATAAGATGTTGCCACTTTGGTCTCCAAGTTACATTCCTACCAGCAGTATATGAAAACTTGGATATGCCTATGTTCTCATCAAAATTGGAATTGGCCTGTTTTTTAAATTTTAGAAACTGAATGGAGGTTAAATAATATCCCCGTATTGTTTTAATTAGGATTTCTCTCTATTGGTGAAATTGAACATTTTTCATATCATTACTGGCCATGTGGATTTCTACTTCTATACACCACCAATTTAAGCTTTTTGTAGATTTCTTAGTTGGTTTGTTTCTCTGAGTGATTTCTTCCATGTCATACCATAGCCACTATAAATATTGGTGACAGAATAATTCCAAACAGCAAGTTTTAGCTTCCAACAATGATCTCATCCTACTGGATAGAGGGAAGCTGGCATTTTCACACCTTGTCCCTAAGAGCAAAAGGGGAGACCTGTTGCTTTTCTTTTTCCTGATTTTATTTTTTCCTCAGACAAACAAAAACATCTTCCATCCTCTAGCAGAGCTCAGAGTTTTGTCAGTACTAGACCACTAGGCTTTACTGCACACTAGCATGTGACAGGCGCTGTGTGAAGTACTTTCCATGCATTAATTGCCACTGCTTTCCAGATGTGGAAACTCAGATTCAGTAAGGCTAAATGACTGTCTCAAAGTCATTCAGTTGTAAATAGCGCAGTCCAGATTTGGGCCAGGCGTCTGATCTCAAACAGGCCCCCATTTAGTATTAAAGCAAAATGACCTGCTTTAAAAGCCCTTGAGAAGGCCTTTGGGCTTTCCTTCACTTTGGAAAACCCCAGGCACATGCTCCTTGTCCTTGCACATGTGGGAGCTTGACTTGGGCTTTGAGTCTTTGATGCAAGCACATTTTGCAATTCATTAACACGTAGACTGGTCTAAGGCACACTCTGTTCAAGTGAACGCATTCTAGCTTTACCTCCTCATTTTCTCTTCCTCTTCCACATCAACTACTTCATACTCTTTCTATTCATGACTGCTGGCAAAAAGGGAAATCTTTTGAGATCACTTCTGGCTCTAAAATCTGTATATTTCTGGGTTAGAGATAGAAGATGTTCCCAAAGTCTTTAGATCTCTCCTTCACTCAGTGTGGACTGAGTTGGGTCCATCATGAGGTTAGCAGAGCAAATGGAAACCCAAACACTGACAACTAAAGAATTCGGGAATGTCCTATGTCTCTTGTGAGTTCAGAAACTCACAGATTTTAGAGCTGTAAGTGATCTCAAAAGAGCACTTCCCAGCCATCTGCCTTTGTTAGATGTCAGACATTATCTCAATTTTGATGATGAGATAACTGGGACTCTGTGAGTCTACACGACCAACCCAAGGTCATGTGCTGAGGAAGTGATCATAAAGGACTGAAGCCACGTTTTAATAAGCTACTTCTTTTATTACACATTAGAGTATTCCACTGGGGGCTTTGAGATATTTAAAAAAGGACTTAAACTTTATAACTCAATTGAAAACTGAGAAAAAAAATATGAGTAGTGACAGGGTTGATGGCCAAGAAAGGGAGGGAGAGAGGGTCTGAAAGGGAAGTGGAGGAGGATGGAGGTGAATTTTGCTCACCTCCTGTTTTGCACTGGATACAATCTATTTTGCATTTCCATTGGTACTTTTCTGGAATTTTACAATGATGGAGGCAGGAAGAAAGAAAAAGAAGAGAGCAATGCATAATACACTCCTCATTTGTTGTCTCATTTAATTTCTCCCTCCAAAATCTATGAAGTAGGAACAGGTCCCCTACTTTTATCTAAAACCCTTATAGATGGCTCTCAGATTCAGAATTGTTCAGATTTTAGAAAGGCAAAACATGTATCATAAATTACAAAACATTTCCAATAGCATCTGGGATAACATCCTGTAATCAAATACATTCGTATTTATTCAGCCAAACTATGAATATTCTCATTAAGTGGGATTAAACAAAAACTATAAATAGCCTCGCATTGGTTCAAGTAAGGTTTTTCAGCCAACCAAGTTCAGATCAGGTCAGGTTTTGACATCAAATGAATTGTTTAAAAAGCTCTGTTTTGAGAGATTTCTGGAATTTGAAATTGCAGATAAGGGATTGGGGATCTACATTAATATCCTGTACTATTATCATATCACAAATGAAGAAATAGAGGCTTAGAGTTTAAGTAATTGCCTAAGTTCCCACAGTTCCATGCCAGAAGTGGTATTGGACACCAAAGCCCTCAACACCACCCTCTCTTCTCATTCCTGCATCCAAGGGAGGCTGTTTCTTCTCTCAAAGCGATGGAGGGAAAGCTTATACAAACACAGGCAAGCTGACACTTGTGTTTTGTATCTTTAATATAGCCCAGGAGGGCTTGAACAGAATTATGTACATGGTAAACAAACTAAAGGCCTATGAACAGATGAATGCCAAGGCTTACAAATGAGCACAAAAGAGATGGTTTGGAGATGCAGAGAGGTAGAGTCTGGCTTCTCTGGATTCATAATTAAGACGGTGGTCAGAACTTCTCAAAAGAGGTATGACAAAGGAGACGTTGTTCATGGATTTAGATTCACAAAAAGGGGAGGCTTCTACACGTCAACTTTTTTCTTTGTCAAGGAGGGTGAAGAAAGAAGTTCCCTACTGACTGCCACAGGACATTGGTCAAAGAGTCATCATTGACTGGGAAGGGTGCACACTGTGTGGATCTTTATGATGGTAAATAACATACAAATATGCTACTTTTATTAATTCTATAAATGGTGGGTAAGCATTCCAAATACCATTATGGTGCTACAACCCATTGGGAATACCAAAATAAGTAAAACTTATTTAATGCTTTCATAATGTCCTCAAGAGGAAGAGACAAGGCACACAAAAACTTATAATTTTAAAACAAAGTAAAGAATAAGGTCAGAAGAAAATAATACATAAAGTGAAGTGGGAGCTAAAAATATGGTCATCTGACCAAAAAGTTCAGGAAGGGCTTTATTTAAAAAATTCTTTAAAGCAATTGTTTAAAATTTTTTTTAATGTTTATTTATTTTTGAGAGAGAGAGACAGAGTGTGAGCGGGGGACGGTCAGAGAGAGAAGAGACACAGAATCTGAAGCAGGCTCCAGACTCTGAGCTGTCAGCACAGAGCCTGATGCGGGGCTCGAACCCATGAACTGTGAGATCATGACTTGAGCTGAAGTTGGCACTTAACCAACTGAGACACCCAGGCGTCCCAACAGGAAGGGTTTTAGGGATGATTAGAAAAAGGGTAGCACTGGAGGTAATTGGATGTAGGGAGGAAGGGATTTCATATGGAGGGACATAATGAATCAAAGCTACTTGGTGTTTTGCTTTCTTGAATTCCTGATCAGAAAACTATCTATGTGTCTATATTTGTAATCCATATTTATGTAGTCTTCATTTTTAAGGTCTCATATAATTCCCATTATGTAATCCTTATTTATTTCCCTAATTCTTCAAATTTTTTCTCTAATATTTAATGGTCTTCAAGACTTTGTGATTCAATTATTTCTAGTGTATTTATAAAGTGGCGCAGCCATCATCACAATTCAGTTTTAGAGCATTTATGTTATCCAGCAATATTTTTTGAGTTCATTTATAGTCAGTTCTTGTTCCTAGCCTTATCTGAGGCAATCACTGATCTGCTATTTAGAAATTTTCCTTTTCTGAAAGGATGAAGTAAATGAAATCATACATTGTGTAGTCTTTTGCATCTGGCATCTGTCTCTTAAACTGTTTGAGGTTCACTCATGCTATAAAAAATATAAGTAGTTCGTTCTTTGGCTTTTGAGTTGTATTTCATTACATGGATATGCCACACTGTGCTTATATATTCACCAGGTGATGGACACTTGTATAGCTTCCAATTGTTGGCTATTAGGAATAATGCTATGAATATTCTCAAGTTTCTGTTTGGATATATGTTTAAATTTCTCTTAGATTACTAAATGTACTATGATTTCTTGATTTTATGGAAACTTTACATTTAAGCTTTTAAGAAACTGCCAAATTGTTTCTAAAATGGTTGTATCATTTCTCATTCCTACGAGCAAGGCATGAGGGTTTCTGTTTTTCCACATCCTTTCCAACACTTGGCATTGTCTATTCTTTTTATTATAGTCATTCTAATGTGTAATTCATTGTGATTTAACTTTGTATTTTCTGAATGATTAAATGATATTGAGCACCGTCTCAGGTGCTTATAGGCCATATATGTTTCATTTTTGATGTCTGTACATCTCTTATCAAATGTGTAATTTGCAATTTTCCTCACAGTCCTTACCTTAGCTTTTCATTTTCTTATAGGTGTCTTTTGAAACACAAAAATCATTAATTTTAATGAATACAATTTATCTTTTTTAATGGATCTTGCTTTTACTGTTGAATCTAAGAACATATTGATTAATCTAAGGTCATGGAAAGTTCCTATGTTTTCTTCTACAAGTTTTACAGTGTGAGTTCTTCCATTTAGGTTTATGATGCATTCTGAGTTAGATTTTTAGAATGGTGTATGTAAGGATCTAAGTTTGTTTGTTTGTTTGTTTATTTGCAAATGGATACCAAATTTTCCAAGTACTGACTGAGAAAATGTTATGTCTTCTCTTTTAAATTACCTTGATACTGCTGAAAAACAATTGTTCATGTAGGTGTGAGTATATTTCTGGACTCTCTACTTTGTCCCATTGATTGAGGTGTCTACTTTTATCCCAATATTACACTATATTGATTATTGTAGCTTCATAAAATACCTTCAAATAAGGTAGTATCATATAAAATACTTTTAAGTAAGGTAGTATCCATCCTCTAACTTTGTTTTTTTTTAATATTATTTAGCCATTCTTTTTGAATTTTAGAACTTACATCCTTTGAATTTTAGAACCCATTTATCAATTTCTATTAAAAAAGCCTTTTGCAACAATGTGGATGGAACTGGAGGGTATTATGCTACATAAAATAAGTCAGTTAGAGAAAGATATATATTTTCACTCATATATGGAACTTGAAAAACTTAACAGAAGACCATAGGGGAAGGGAAGGGTTAAAAATTGTTTCAAACAGAGAGGGAGGCAAACCATGGGAGACTTAAATACAGAGAACAAACTGTGGATTGATCAGGGGTGGGGGAGAGGGGAAAATGGGTAACGGGCATTGAGGGCACTTGTTGGGATGAGCACCGGGCGCTGTATGTAAGCAATGAATCATGGGAATCTACTCCCCAAGCCAAGAGCACACTGTGTACACAATATGTTAGCTAACTTGGCAATACATTATATTAATAAAAAAAAAAGCATTCTGGACTTATTACAAGAAAAATAATGAGGCTTTCTGATCAATTTGGGAAGAAGCGGTATCATAAAAATATCCAGTCTTCAAATACATAGACATAAAATATTTCTCCATCTATTTATATTTTCTTTAAATTTCTCAACAACTCTATGTAGCTTTTACTGCATAAACCTAGTACTTCTTTCGTTACATTTATTCCTAGTTGATTTTATTTTTTATGTTTTTGCAAGTAAAATTATTGATTAATTTCATTTTCAGTTTTATCTCTACTGGTATATAAATAAAATTAATTTTTATATATTGGTTTCATATCCTGTGATCTTGTCAAACTCATTTATTCATCCCAGAATGTTTTCTTCTTGGTTAGATATAGCATCTAGTACAATGTTGAAGGGAAGTATCATGAATGAATATCTTTGACTTGGTCCAGATTTTAGGGGAAAAGCATTCAGTCTTTCAGCATGCAGTGTAAAGTTAGCCATAGGTAAATGTCATTGATTATATTGAGGACATCTTCTTCTATTCCTAGTTTATTTAGAGTTTTTATTATCAGTAGGTGTTGGATTATGTCAATGACTTTTCTGTGTCTAGTGAAATCATCATGTAGTTTTTATCCTTCAGTCTACTAATATGAGGTAGCATATTAATTTATTTTTGAATGTTAACTAAACATACCTTCCTGGGATAACTTAGACATGATTTTAAATCTTTTTTTTTTTTTTTTGGTTTATATTCAAGTACTTTTGACAAGGACCTCTGTATCTATGTATGCTCCTTTCTGTCTCTAGTAATATTTCTTGTCTTAGAGTCTATTTTATCTGCTATTAATATAGCCACTCCAGCTCTGTTACTGTTACTGTTTGCATGGTGTATTTTTTCCATCCTTTACTTTCAACCATTTCTCTTCAAACTGAAAGTATGCTTCTTGTATACAGCATATACTTCCTTTTTTTAAAATCAAGTCTTATTATCTCTGCCTTTTGAGTGAGCTGTTTAGTCTACTCAGAATTAACTGTAGTTTAATATGATTGCATTTACACTTATTATTTTGCTATTTGTTTTCTATTTGTCACATGTCTTTTTGTTCCTCTATTTTTTCCTTGCTTTCTTCTTTTATGTTAATGAAATATATTATTGGTGTACTATTTTAATGACCTTGTTGTTATATATATTTTTTCTTAGTGGTTGCTCCAGAGATTATAACATGCCTCTTAACTTATCACAATATACTCCAGAAAAATACTAACTTAGTTCTGGTAAAGTTTAGAAACTTTATTCCAATATAGCCCTCTTTTGTGCTATTTGGTCTTATGTATCACCTCTAATATGTAATAGACTGAACAACATATGTTTCAATTATTGATTTTACAATATTACCTGTTTTAAAGAAATTAGAAAAATGTGAAAAAATACATATTTGCATACATTTAACATTTTCACTACTAATCATTTCTTCAGATTTTTGTTACTCTCTGCTATCATTCCTTTCAGCTTGTATGACTTTCTTTAGTATTTATTGTAAAGCATATCTTTTAGTAACTAATTCTTTTAGTCTTTGTTTATCTAGAAATGTTTTCATTTCACCTTCATTTTTGAAGAATGGTTTTCCTGGAGAAAAATATATGATTAGCGATTTTTGACTCTAAAGTTCCCTTTTGGTCCCCTTTTATAATTTTCATCTTTTCGCTGAAATTCTTTATTTGTCGGGCCATTGTCATCATGCATTTCTTTTGTTGTTTAGACATAGATTCCTTTAATTTGTTGAGTTTACTAATAAAAGCTTTTTGAAGACTTTGTCAGCTAAATCTAACATCTGGGGATATTCAGGACAGCTCTTATTGACTGCATTCCCCCCCCTCCCCCGAATATTGGTTCAACTTCCTTGTTTCTTTACATATTTTTGAATTTTGTTGCATAGATTTGACATAATCTACCACAGTAATTCTAAATTTTGACTTTTCTCTTCTTTCTGTTGTTATTTTGGTTTTTTTGTTTCTTTGTTTAGTAATTTACATGGACTAAATCTGTGAATGCTGTCTCCCCTGCAAGTTACAGCTACTGCGGTTTCTATTCAATGTTTTCAATTGTTTTGTATTTATTTTTAGGCCATCTTCCTATGTATCACCCTTTGTCTGCATCACTTAGTGATCAGGAAAAGATCGGTCAGAGGTTATGCTCAAACACCTTGAGCCAGTAGGGCTTCCACTCTCTGCTAATGGATGTGGGCGTAGGCTAGGGGGCACATTCAAATTTCAGGCCATTCTCAAATTCATCCTCCCTTTTCCTTCCATCCAGGCTCTCTTCTATGTGTGCATGCTCCACCAATCAGGAATGTTTGAATGGCTTGAGCCTGTACCGGTCTTTCCTGCACATCTGCCCTTTTATGACATTCTAGTGCATAGGTTGGCCCAGGCAGGACTGCAACCACAGGCTAGTGGAGCCTCTGGGAGTCCACAGTCGAGTCCCTATGGGCTTGCTATTAAGCTGACCATTTTAACTGCCAATGCTCCAATATAGGTGAGCATTCTACAGCATGAGTAGCAAGGCTACTGGTTTATCATGAGTTAACAAAGCTGAGAGAGAGATGGAAGAACACCACAGACTTATATTAATCCTAACTGATATTCAATATTTTTCAAGAATAAATGCTTCTTAATATATACTGTATGCCTTTAGTTGATTTCCAGAGCACAGAATGGTGGTGTCTGATTTTTTTTGTCAAGTATTATAGGTGCTTTGGGGGAGAGAGTTACCCATTCTGTCATGCTTGGAGAGAATCTCTCATCTCAGGTGCTTTTTATCATCTTGTCTTTGATTTTCTCAGCATTGTGCATTCACTCTTTGCTATGTCCTTACAATGATAGTGTCTCAAATGCTTTCAGTCCTAGCAGTTTGGGAGGTAGACAAACCAATTCTGAAGATAACTGAACCAAATAAAATGCACAGAACCTTCATTTCCAATCTCTTACTTTATCTTAGAAAATAACAAGCTTTTCAAACACCCATGAATTTTTTCCATCAATTAACACTCTCTGGAATGTAATATCTTCCCTTTTCATACCAATTGCTGTTCCCAGACTCTGCTCAAGATCATCCTCTTTTATAAAGTCTTTCTAATTACTTCAACCTCCTCCAACTTCCCTTTTCTTTGAAGTCATTGGTTCTTATTTTTGCCACTATTTTTGGAAATTACACAGATTCTATCATATATTCTTCTCCTAAGTATTCTTTTATGCACTATTCTTTCTTATCTCCCCAGGGAGATCACATTTATTGAAAGTAGAAGCAAAGCTATTATTTTGCATGTCCCATAGATTTTACTGAAATCCTATATATAACTAGTGCACAATTTAGAGTTGGTAGGTTGAACTGAATATGATCAAGTGAATGGTTGCCTAATTGGTGATCATGTTGTATACTTTTAGAAATGCTGAAATCATAAAAAGTTGTTTTATACTCCTCTTCACATGGTGCAAGTCTCTGCATGCCTAAGTCACCCAACTTTCCCAAGTCTAGATAAAATACCTCCTTCATGAAGCATTTCCCGATTGCCTTTTTTTCTGAACTGGCAGTATATCCTTTACTTTGCCCATGGTGTTTGTCACTCTCTGTCTGCATCACAGCTTTATGTGCATGCCCTTTTCTCTTAGCTATGAGCACCCGCTGCAGGCAAGGATTTATCTCTGTAACCTTATTGGTAGAATGTCCTGGTATAAAATTAACTTGGTACTTGTACAGTAAATAAATAAATAATGAGGGAGGCTCAATCTTGGCTTTATAAATTATACTGAGTTTATAGAACATTGTGGTTAAATATACAAAGTGTGTTTTGTGCAGTCATAGGAGGTCAGCATGGGAAAGATCTTATGGATAATCTAGAATCGTTCCTTTTCAGATGGAATCACTGGAGTCTACATAAGTAAAATGACTTGATCCAGCAAATTAGTAACATGGTCTCTGGGTGGCCGAGGAGGTTGTTTCGCATGTTTGTACCCTGGATCCCTTCAGGGATGCAGAATGAAACTGTGGCTCTGCACATGTTACAGGCAACTCTTGGCTTCATCAGAATTCCAAGTTTCACTTTGTGCTTCTCTTTATGTCAATGAATTTATATTCAAATCCTTTCACCACCAAAAGTAGCGCTGGCCTTGCATTCACTGTAGGGTAACAAATTAATGGGCCCATTCTAACAGCAGAGCTAGCAGGTTTGGCAACCCAGGCTTTTCCTTTGACAGAAAGATGTTAATAGACCCCAGTGTATTGACTGGCCCTTAACAAGGGAGTAAATTCAAAACTAACAAGAAAATGTAAACCTGATGTGACTTCCCTAACCAAAACAGAGAGCAAATAGACCCCACTCTCTGTGAAGTGTACAGCTACTAAACTTTAATGACAATATCAGTTCTGCTTGATGAGGGCAATAGTGAGTCCTCAGTTCCTCTATTATAAAGATTGGAATTCAGGCTGATTTCACCGCACTTGGCAGGTGGCCGAGCATTAACGAGCTAATGCAGGCCATATTCTAGCTGTACTTAATGAAAGAGGCACCTAAGACATCAACTTCAAGTGAAAAGCTTGTATACATAACTCGTTTGGGCTGAACAGCAGCACGTTGTGTTTGCCAGGGTGCTGATGTTTAAGAGCACGTTAACCTCAAATTAGAGAAGTAGTAAAATCACAATTGTAGGTTTTTCAAATCAAGTTAGGTAGCTGTCAAATCTATGCTTTCATTTTAATAAGGCAAGGGTACTTTGGGAAAGGTCACGAACAGAGTATGACAGGCACCCCCGTAGTTAGACACTTCCCTCCTGCCCTTTTATTTTTTTTTTTAACTTTTTTAATGTTTTTATTTATTTCTGAGAGACAGAGAGAGAGACAGCATGAGCAAGGGAGGGTCAAAGAGAGAGGGAGCTATAGAATCTGAAATAGGCTTCAGGCTCTGAGCTGTCAGCACAGAGCCCAACATGGGGCTCGAACCCACCAATCGTGAGATCATGACCTGAGCCGAAGTCGGACACTTAGCCAACTGAGCCACCCGGGCACCCCCCTCCTGCCCTTTTAAAACAACCCATGCTTGGGGCACCTGGGTTGCTCAGCTGGTTATGCATCCGACTTTGGCTCAGGTCATGATCTCACAGTTCGTGGGTTCGAGCCCCGTGACAGGCTCTCTGCTGGCAGCTCTGAGCCCGGAGCCTGCTTTGGATTGTGTCTCCCTCTCTCTCTGCTCCTCCCCTGTTCATGCTCTCTCTCTCTCAAAAAGAAGTAAAGTTTAAAAAGAATTAAAAAAAAACAACAACCCATGCTTACATCTCATAATAATCTATTGTAGAATTTTTCCTAAGTCCCTACCCATTCTGCCCATCTGAACCATGCTGATTCTTTCTATAGCACATTTGAATACTATAACTAGAGAGAACTGCTTTCACTAATACAGAAAGTATTATTATGTCAGGCCGTCCACTAGTTACCTCATTTAATCATAACAAATCTTATTTTTGTAAGCATTGTTACATGCGTTTTAGAGATGAAGTGCATAAGACTCAGAGAAATTAACTAACTTGTTCAGGATCACATAGCCAGTAAGGGGCAAAGACAGGTTTGAACACCCAACAGTCTGCACTGACCCCATGATTTCATATTTTTATCCTTGATTTTGACTTTGTGTACCCGAAAGACATTACTTCCAGTTACCAATCTCCATCTTTGTCCTAACCTTGGAGAAAAAAACTTGCAGCCCTCGCCCTAGAGGACTTTCCTTTGGGAGAAAGGGGCTCCATAATAGGGAAAAACTGTCTGGGAAAGGTGGCTTCATATAATTTTTCTCACTAGTGTATGGCCAAAATATCTTTGGGGAGCCACCCATGGTATACACTTCTATAGTGTGGCCTACAGACAATAACAAAAATTTGAGGAAAGCCAAGAAACCTTTTACTACTCTATTATATACACCATGCCAAGGTGCCTCACACTAACAGGTGAGCAATACATACAAATGTGACATTGTTGATAAGAAAGCATTCTAACAAAAAATCACTTCTTGGTCTATTTCATATGATCTTTGTCTGTTCATTATGCATGGTTATAATGTTAAGTGGAAAAAGCGGAGAATAAAATCTTATCCATGCTTTGATTACCAGAAGAAAAAACGATGAGCGAATATTGAGAATAATTGGAAGGGAGTACAAAATGGAAGCAATAATTTGTTAGTGTGGCAGAACTGTGGGATTATTTTCTTCTTCTCTGTTGATTTCTATTAAAGCCATGATGGTGTTGTTTATGCAATAAATAATTTTTAAACGTATAACTGTGAATATCAATTAAAAGTAAAACATGTAAGGTGTGTGCCAACACCATCGGGAAGCATAAACGTGGCATTTCTATTTCTGCTGGAATTCTGGCTTCCAGTAAGATCTTTATCCTTGTCAGAAAGAACAATCAGCCCCCAACTAACTGTGTTAATGGAGGGAAGTGTTGATGAGGGTTGGCTAAATGCGTGGATGCCAAAGGACCTAGAGCATCCTACCAGTTGCTGCACTGGAAGCCATTCTGCTGTCTCTGGGCCTGAGAGCTTGATAGGCATGGTCTTGTAGATCGCTTCTAAATAATTTTCACTGACTACCATAAGAACATCTATACTTTAAGTTCCTTAATAGGATTTTACCCCAAATGCTCTTGTCACTATTACAACATGTTATTTGATAATGATCAGCGGCACTGCAAGGTCTAAACTAGGCTTGCAAAGTATTGTCCCAGGGTAACAACTTTGGGGGCTTGTCAGAAACGCAAATACTCCCACCCCTAAGTCTTTCCGAATCAGAAACTCTGGGAAGTGGGCCCACAAATCTCTGTTTTAACAAGCCTTCCAGGTGATTCTGATGATTAGTGGATTTTGAGAACCCCTGGACATAGGCTACTTTGTCCTTACCCTGTATTAGCCAAAGGGTCTCATATTTTACATTTTTTAAGCTGATCACCTAGTGCACATAACTCATTTACAATTTCAGGTTAAAAACAAGAAAAGTTATTTAAACACAAATGTGTTACATAAAAAGGGTGGTGTTCTAAAATGCTGTATGCCATTAATATGTTAGATTGAATTAATTTATAAATTTGCCTTGGAGAAAAAAATCAGATTCATAGCGTTTGGAAGTTGAGAGTTTAACTGGAGAGCAGTTATGAGAAGATGAAATGATTATGGGGTCGGAAAGGCTATCACAGAGGTAGCTGGGGTGCACAGCTTTAGGGAATTCTTTTTTTTAACTATAATGTTTTTGTCAAGTTAGCTAATATACAGAGTATACAGTGTGCTCTTGGCTTTGGGAGTAGATTCCCATAATTCGTCACTTACATACAACATCCAGTTGTTGCTCATCCCAACAAACGCCACCCTCAGTGCCCATCAACCCTTTCACCTCCCTGTGTGCCCCCCATCAGCCCTCAGTTTGTTCTCTGTATTTAAGAGTCTTTTACAGTTTGACTCCCTCTCAGTTTGTAACTGTTTTTTTCCCTTCCCTTCCCTCATGGTCTTCTGTTAAGTTTCTCAAATACCTAATGTGAGTGGAAACATATGATATCTCTTTCTCTGACTAACTAATTTCACTTAGCATAATACCCTCCAGTTCCATCCACGTTGCTGCAAATGGCAAGATTTCATTCTTTTTCATTGCTGAGTAGTATTCCATATATACCAGATCTTCTTTATCTATTCATTAGTTGATGGACACTTGGGCTCTTTCCATAATTTGGCTATTGTCAATAGTGCTGCTATAAACATTGGGGTGCTTGTGCCCCTATGAATCAGGACTCCTGTATCCTTTGGAAAAATACCTAATGGTGCAATTGCTGGGTTGTAGGGTAATTCTCTTCTTAATTTTTTTGTAGGGTAATTCTATTTCTTAACAGAAAAAAACTCTGTTTTCCAGAGTGGCTGCACCAGTTTGCATTCCCACCAATAGTGCAAGAGAGTCCCTGTTTCTCTGCATCCTCACTTCTGTTGTTTCCTGAGTTATTAATTTTAGCCACTCTGACCCACATGAAGTGGAAAAGATGTTTAACATAGTTCATTATCAGGGAAATACAAATCAGGATATTCTTGAAAGGGATAAACCCAGGTCCTCAAACAAAACTTATCGACCTTTTCGACTACTCAGACCAGCACCCTATGTATTCAAATCAGTTCAATGTCCTCCTTGGGAAGTGGTTCCTTTCTACTTCCCCTTATTGTAAAAAGGAGGGTGTATCCATTGTCTGACCATATATTAGGGATTTGGTACTTAAAATGGGCCTGTGTGGAAGCTTCAATTCTTGTCCAGAAACATTACCTTCTTATAAGATACAAAGTCATTTTCAATCAGAGCAAAAAATAATGTGCAGCTCCAATCTTGTTTTCACATATAATTATGAATCATTTATCCTGGCTTGAGCCCTGCTGAGCATGGTTCCATCCGAGGATCACCATAATCCCCCTGAGAACACAGACCTCCTTGCTTCAGCTCTTCCCCACCGAGGGCTTATTAGAGAAAATACACAGAAGCTACATGACCAAAACAAACCTTTACCTGAAATGATCAAAGATGTTACCTACAGCAGCGACGTACAACAGAGGACCCCAGGGTGTGTGCACCCTTCATGTAATGCCACCAATCAGTATCTGTGTGTCACTTTGCATTTGGCTTTGCAGCCACTTATCTTGCCAAAAATGAGCAGTAGGATCATAGAAGAGTGAAAACATAAAGCTGTTTTCTTGGGCATTAAAAGGAGAGTAAATCCTGTAGTTAATGCATATTTCCTGTCTAGGTAGGGCCAGGACCAATCTTAGGCAGATTTACCCTGTGGCAAAGTTTGTTTTCTGCCATCGTCCCTAGGTTGCATTTCCTTTTCCAAAGTGCCAACCATACATTCTCTCGCATGACACCGACTGACTGAACGATGCGTCTTCAAGTAGCTGACATTCACATCTTATTCTTGCTCTTCCCCTGCCTAGATATGTGCAGTCTTCTAGTCTTTTCTCATGACTAACTGAAGAAGCTGGGCTCCATAATGATTATGAATATGGGCTTTTGAGCTGGAGTGTCTGAGTTCAAATCCTGTCTCCACCATCCAGCAGCTGTGTGGCCTCTGGCAAGTAATTCAACCCTCACATTTGTCAATGTTCTCATCAATAACGTGACATTTACGGCTACCTCATGGAGTGGTCAGAGGGGGTTAAATGAGCTACTTAGAGACACTGGCACATAGTATGTGGTTATACAGAAGTTTGTTTCCTTCCCCACACTATTCTATATTTTGTCTCACCCCTGTCTTCCTCCTTAGGTCACACTCATTTGTCACCTTTCCTCCTAAAATGGGTTGCTAA
This sequence comes from Proteles cristata cristata, assembly GCA_017311185.1. Classification (NCBI taxonomy): domain Eukaryota; kingdom Metazoa; phylum Chordata; class Mammalia; order Carnivora; family Hyaenidae; genus Proteles; species Proteles cristata. The sequence goes on along the minus strand of JAESUZ010005330.1, from coordinate 899,011 downwards.
GAGCACAGTGCACCTGGACATGGCCCCTCGGATGGTCTTCTCCTGGGCCTTGTATTTTTTTAAGAAGAAATACATCTTTATATTTAACACATTTTTTTCTTTTTTTTCAACTTTGTTTTTAATGTTTTAGTTATTTTTGAGAGAGAGATAGTGACAGCATGAGCAGGGGAGGGTCAGAGACATAGGGAGACAGAATCCGAAACAGACACCAGGCTCTGAGCTAGCTGTCAACACAGAGCCCGATGCAGGGCTTGAACCCACAAACTGTGAGATCATGACCTGAGTTGAAGTCGGATGCTTAACTGACTGAACGACCCAGGTGCCCCAAACCCAGTTTTTTTCTAATGGAGTTTAGAAAAGCCCCTCAGATGCAATCTATTCATTTACAAACATTTTACCATTCTTTTGCCTTCTTATCAAACTACACTGAAATACACTTTTTTTTTGTCTTTATTTTTTTACAGATAGTTTATTGTCAAGTTGGTTTCCATATAACACCCAATGCTCATCCCCACAAGTTCCCTCCTCCATGCCCATCCCCCCTCCCCCCCACATCCATCAGTCCTCAGTTTTTGTCAGCATTCAAGAGTCTCTCATGGTTTGCCTCTCTCCCTTTCCCCCACCATTTCCACCCTTCTTCTCCCCCTTGTTCCTCAGTTAAGTTCCTCCTAATCCTCCTATACGTGCAAACATATGATATTTGTCCTTCTCTGCCTGACTTATTTCGCTCAGCAGAACACCCTCAAAGTCCATCTATGTTGCTACACATGGCCAGATTTCATTGTTTCTCATTGCCGTGTAGTATTCCATTGTATAGATAAACCACATCTTCTTGATCCATTCGTCTGTTGATGGACACTTAGGCTCTTTCCATGGTTTAGCTACTGTGGAGAGTGCTGCTATGAACATTGGGGTACATGTGCTCCTATGCATCAACATTTCTGTATCCCCTGGGTAAATTCCTAGCAGTGCTATTGCTGGGTCCTAGGGGAGTTCTATTGTGAATTTTTTGAGGAACCTCCACACTATTTTCCAGAGGGGCTATACCAGTTTACATTCCCACCAACAGTGTAGGAGGGTGCCCGTTTCTCCACATCCTTGCCAGCATCTAGAGTTCTCTGATTTGCTCATTTTAGCCACTCTGACTGGCGTGAGGTGGTATCTCAGTGTGGCTTTATGAAATACACTTCTTAAGATGGGAATAATATAGAATAAGATGCTTTAGCCTCACACATGGTTGAATGAAGCCTGGTTTGCACCCCAAACACAGCTTCGACTTCATTTCTAATCATGATTTAAAGTCTAAACCTCTATCATGTTCTCTTTCAAGTCCAATATTCACTGGTGCAATACATTAGTAGCTTTAAAATATCCGTTTTGGGCAGGGAATGCGAGCGATTAGCAGGGCTATAATATGCCAGCAGAGAGGAAAAGAGTGGTAGGCGTGGCTGTGGGCAAAAGGTGTTCTGTGCAACCCCACTGGGGACATCATCACTTTAGAAAACAATTTTACAGTCATATAGTTAAATTAACTGGTAGTTAGAGGCAATTATGTGATAAAGTAAAAATATTTATGTTCTTTACAGCTCCAAAACTGTCATTTGAAGTGTGACAAAATTTTAAGTAATTTCACCTGCAACTTTTGAAAGATTAGTTCTATGACTAAGGGCATAAAATTGAAACAGGATGCCACTGTGAAATAAAATCAAACCTATCTCCTCCTTGTAATTTTGCTTGAGTTTAGTGCTCACAAAATGTCTCATGGTTATAGTTCTCATGCTTAAAAAATAGATTTTCTAAACAACCACAATTTGCAATTTAAGATTCAAAAATGCCATCCTCCTGGGGCACCTGAGTGGCTCAGTCAGTTGAGCATCCAACTCTTAATTTCGGCTCAGGTCAGGATCTCACAGTTTGCCGACAGTGCCAAGTCGGCTTGGGGTTCTCTCTCTCCCTCTCTTTATGCCCCTCCCCTACGAGCACACACTCTCTCTCAATAAATAAATAAACTTAAAAAGTATATAAAAATGCCATCTTCCCCCAAAGAAACCCAAAATAATATGTGCATGTGCACATGCAGACATGCATACACACTTTTGTACAGTTCTTGGTGCCCTGGCTTTTCCGGGTTGTTTTTTTTTTTTTTTTGGCATTTTTTTGATGGTAAGCATAAGTTCACACTTTCTCCTCTTCTTCTTATTAAAAAGTGCACTGGAAGCCATAAGCCATTAAAAAAAAGCAATCACCTTCTATCATATCTTCTACATAGCTATTTTATGATTGTTCATTACCATTTTTGTCTCTGTTTATGTACATTTACATTTTTACACAATTGCAACTATAGGGTATACACAATATTGTGTTTTTCCTCAATACTTTATATTGTGCATTTTTAGCGTTGTTAGTCTCCATGAGCATCATTTTAACAAGCTGCAATATATTCTTCGGAAAGACTATATCATGATTCCTTTTACTATTCTATTGTGGGGCACTTCAACGGTTTGTAGTCTTTCACTATTGTACATAGTGCTGTGATGAACATTTTATGCTATGGCTTTCTCTTTCTTTTATTCTATTTCCTTGGGCTAGGGTCCCACAAGTGGGATTACCAGGTTAAAATGTATGCACTTTTTACTTTGGAAGCTCTTGATACCTAAGGTCAAATTGCTTTCAAAGTACTTTATCAGTGTACATGACCTCTAGCAATATATAAGTTCATCTATACCTCTGTGTATTTCAATTTCACAGCAACATGTTTATTTATATGGTTTCAGTGATATTATACATAATTCTGAGACATTTGCTATGTCTTTGGCCTTGGTGGAGGGCCTTTTGCTCCTGTGGCTTTCATGGGTGCTTCTATCACAGTATCAGATGCACGTGTACACAGGGACACACATATACACAGCCCCAGATGTCAGACCAGTAGTGTGACCGGAGTCAGACATCTGCCCTTAGGTAATACTGGAAGTACAGAGATGGAAAGGAAAATGAAATGTAGTACGTGGTGTTCGGTCTCCAGGCTTTCTCATTTTATTCTCACCTCTTCTCTCCACCACGTAACTGTTCTAAACTCCAGCTCCTGCCAAGGTTGTGGTCTCTTTCATTCATGGCAGCAAGTCAGCCTTTGTGAGTTGCTGTTGGTCTACCTGCCCTTTTGCCATAGTCTAACTACCCCTGAATGTCATCACGAGAACACAAGTATGTTCAGTCCATCCCTCCCCCCAACCACAAACTGCTCTCAGTCATGTACACAAGGGCTGCCCATGGAGCTATGTGTGGGACAGGCCCCTGGACCGCAAAATGGCACAGGGGATAAACGCGCTCCTGCATGGCCAAGCAATGGATAAGCTCGCTAAGCTCCCACCCATACAGATCATGACGTATAGTCATCTAATCATGGGAGACTGGATCAGAGCCAGTAACTCATTTGACATGGGTCACTCAGAAGCCCAAGACAGAAATAAGTTTGAATCAGTGCAATCAAAAGGTGAAAACCTCCACATAGCTAGAGGTGTAGGGAGCAAAGCATATTGATACCTTGAATTGTTCTAGCTCTCATAAAAAGTTATAGCTTTAACCTTTCATATATGATGCTTCTAGTCTAATTTTATTAGAATATTATGGATAATGTATGCTATTACAGAAAATGTGCACTTTTGAAAATGATAATGCCATATTTACCTTTACATTTTCTGGCACATAGAATTTTGCCCCAATTTGGGGAAATTTCTGCTTGGGACAGCAATCACAAGTGTCAGCTTTTTTGGAGTTTAGAGGGCATCATGTTCCCAGCCACAAGAGACTGAGATAATAGGCACCATGTATCTCCAGAATAATTCTTACAAATGACCTTAGAGGGTTACTTGAGCTTGAAAAGGGAACTGCCCTGTACCCTTGTTGAACACGATGCTCTGCTGTCCACTGCAGCTTAGAATTGGACCCACATGGATGGGGGGGTGGGCTACGCCCCTGGGGCAGCTCATTGGAGCAGATGAATTCAGTCACGGGGGTTCTCGAGAGCATCCTCCCAGATTCTTTTGCTAAAGTTTGGTTCTCACATTAGGAATACATTTTGTATCTTATTAAAAAGGTGCTGTCTCTATAAAGAACTATATACAAAATTAGCTGCAAGTAGAAGCAAACAGCATTGAGCTATTTTTCATTTAATAAAAAGAAGTGAGGAACAACATGATACCTGAGTATGATCCTCTTTTACCTCTCCAGCTTTGCCTGCAGTGATAAGAGTATTTGAGTTTTGTTTTACTCTATGCTACCAATATTAAAGAATGGGCCCAGGAAAGATGACTGGCCATTCTTCTACCAGATCAAAACTTCAAAGCTTGGAAGGCAAGAAACCCTAGCTCAAAAATTTATTTTCTTCAATCACTTATGCTTACTTTCATTTTTAGCTTCCACTGATATAAAAGTAAAATCTCTTGAAGGGTTATGAAGTACCATAACAACATGTTCTATATATGCTCAAACAGGCCAGCACGTGGGCAGCAGCACCTCTCTTCCCACTCCTCAATGAGAACATAGATTGCCCTCCTCAATGAGAACATAGATTGCCCATGGAGCACTTTCAGGATGAAAGAAGGGAACACTAAGTGGAAGATCCAGACTTCAATGACTTCTGTCATATCACCTGTGCAACTTTAGGCACGTATTGGGACTTTAATAAAAGGAGCAGGCTCTCACAAGTCAATGTCATTTGCCCAGCTTGATAGTTAGGAAAGATCCACATTTCATACTTCTGGAACCTCTTTAACTTTCTTAGAGTTAGAAGATCTGGGGCAGGAGAGAGGAAGGTTTATATAAATTAGTACTGTAAGTGTTCATAATCATAACTTTTGTTTCAATAACTCCAAAACTGATAGTTTTCTAAAACTGATCCATACCTGGATACAGCTATGCTATTTGGTTGCACACAAGTGAATTTCTTTCCTTGTGCATAAAACCCACAGTGAGGGGTGCCTGGGTGGCTCAGTCAGTTGAGTGTATGACTCTTGGTTTCAGCTCAGCTCATGATTTCAGGGTTGTGGGATCGAGCACTGTGTCGGGCTCTGTACTGAGCATGGAGCCTGCTTACAACCCTCTCTTTCTGGGGATCCTGGGTGGCTCAGTCAGCAAAGTGTCCAACTCTTAGTTTTGGCTCAGGTCATGATCTTACAGCTTCATGAGTTTGAGCCCTGCTTCGGGCTCTGTGCTGGTAGTGCAGAGCCTGCTTGGGATTCTCTCTCCTTCTCTCTCTCTTCACCTTCCACCTCATGCTGTCTCTGTCTCTCCCAAAATAAAGAAATAAGCTTTAAAAAAAAGATAGTCACTCTCTCTCCCTCTGTACCCCTGCCACTCTCCCTCTCTCTCCCTCTGTCTCAAATTAAACACACACACACACACACACACACACACACACACACACACACACACACACATTTAAAAAAACCCACAGTGAAAAATCTGTTGATATTCTAGATTTTAAAAAGGCTGTACTTAAAACATTCCTTCCACGTCCTATAAGGTGGGACTAAGTGATCCCCCTCACTAGAATAGCTCCATGACATGGAATAGCACTGTAGTCACAGAGAATTGAACAGCTTCATAACCTCATTATTATGTGGCTTCATGCTCTGATAGGAGTTCCATAGGAAATAAGCAGACTGTTCTGGGGAAGGAAACGACCCTCAAGAGCACCAACACCTTGTTGCCAGAAGGCTAGGAATCTTCTTTTCATGTACACTGCTGGGGCAAAGTTTCCTACATCCCAGAGCTGACTGCAGGCCCTCTGGTCATGTGTTTTCTTTGCTAGCTGGTATGGGAAAAGCACACGCTTGACTCCTGAGGGGCTGGGAAATACCCTGTGATACACTTAGCTAAGTGAATACATATATTTTCAGCCCCAAGGGTTGGATGAGTTGATTCACATCAAAGTGTAATGATCTTTGGCAGCATATCCTTATAACTCATAAGGTGACTTGAAAAGCATGAATGGTATGCTACATGCTCCATCGTTGGTGCTGTTCATAATGTTGATGATAATGATGGCATTACAATTAATAATAATAATGATACTAACAGGCAAAAGCTCTCCCAAGAAAGTCCATTATAATTGAACTGGATCATACTTTTCTATACTTTTCTAAATGTCTGCAATAAATATATGTGTTTTTTTAGATTCATAAAAAATTATACATGTATATGTATGTGCATAATCTTTATATATATATGTATGCATACATATGGTATGTGAGATATGTGTGTGTGTGTGTGTGTGTGTGTGTATAACATACACATCTCAATCATCATACTAAAGAGGATTCTCTTACTCTGTCAACCATGTTTTGGGGGCACAATGTGCTGTCCTGAGAGCATCCGTGCTGCTTTGAAGAATGTCCAAATGGCAACTGGGATGACTCTGGAGAGTTCCGTGAAGGCTTCCCTGAGAGGGGAATGGCTCTCTCCATATTTTTGAACATGTGCAAATTCCCTTGCCTACACTTTGTATACTTCCCCATTTCTGTGTTTGCTTCCAGAAGAGAGAGGGCCAAGAAAGAGCTGAACTTGTTCCAGAGGGAGGTGTTTCTGGCAGGTGTGAGGATTTGAAGATAATAAAAACATGTAGCAACCAGCAGTCCCCTCAGCTGAGCAGCAGCTGTCTCTGCACGCTACACGCTAAAGCCTGCTTTGCAAGTGTTCTTGGCTTCAGACACTAAGCGGACCCACTTCTGTGTTTCCAACCATTTGATCTTCTTACTGCTTAGCCCATCGCTGGGGATTCCCAACTACTAAATTAGGAAAGTTTGAAAAGCTCTTCATTTCAACCGGTTCCCATCAACTATGCTAGGTAGGGCACATTGTCTTATTGTAAGCACATAATTTTCCTCAAAGAGCTTGTGGCAAATAAAAGGGCACAGAGATTAAAATTAAAATCAAAGGGAAGAATGTGTCAGCAGTTATGTATTTTGGGGGGGAGGGAAGAATGTGTCAGCAGTTATATATTTTGGGGGGGGAAACAAGGTTTCACCTCAGAGGTGGGAAATTCCAGAATTTTCTGTGTTTCTGGACTACACAGCACAAATGTAGGCAAAAAAAAAAAAAAAAAAAAAGAGTCTTCTTTTCTTTTTTATGTGGCTAATGTGGGTAAGAGCCATGGTGAGCTGAAACTGACTTCATTTTGATTGCTTTCGTGCAGGTAGGAGAGGGATGTTAATAATGTTTCAGACATACATTTTTATAAGGGTTTTAGAGGCCTTAGGCCAATGTGGCTGTGTTTTTTTTTTTTTTTTTAAGATTTCCTTTATGCTCTTTGCACACTTTTGAGCTTCAAACTAAGATTCTATGAGCCAGCTATTTTCAAGTGCAGATGATAACATGATTGAAACAAATCTCTATTAGAGAAGAACAAAGATGGATGAACACATTTTCTTCCATTTTATTGGGACTTACCAAATGTTGAATGTTAAAAAAAAAATGTCGAAAACCAATATAGCACAGAAACAGAGGCAGTGCTGGAATATTTGATGTGTAAAACAAAAACAAAAGCAAAAATATTATTCCAGAGAAATCAGTAGTAAAATTGGAAAACAAGGCATTTTGCTCTGCAGGAAGGTCTTTCTCAAGCTTTGGGCTATATAAAACTAAGCAGTGATTATTAATTTAGCCCCACAATTTTCCTGTGATTAGTGGTAATGGTGTTATTGCTAATGTTTCTGGAAGGATATCAGGGGTTTCTATGGTATGAAAGTTTATAAACTGGTGGATTTTAAGAGGGGTAGAGTATTTTCATCATTTTCTGCCTGTATTCAAGGCTATCTTGTCCTGATGTTATCAGGATTCCCCAGAAATAATAATAATCTTTACAAGCAGTATTTATATTTGTGTAATTTGATTTACATATAAAAATAGTATCATTTCACAAGTGCACATAAAGTCAGAGATATTTCTGTGTGTGTATTTTTATAAGCAATGATCCCCCCATTGACCCTCCCCAGAGCAGGCTAAGCTGGGAACAGGCTATTTCTGTCAGCTAGAATGTCTGGCTCTTGATGCACAAGTACTAGACAGAACTGGGTTGTAACATGGAGTGATGGGGTCAAGGTCACAGGCTGGATAGCAATTAGCTTTTACAGAGGATATAACTGTGTCCTAGGGGTACAGATGCCCCTTGGTCATCTGACTGGGAGCTGCATAGGTTGATCTCAAAAGAAATCCAAGTGTGAATGGTCTGGTATAATCAGTCATATCCACTGAGATCACACAAAATGCATATGCTCTGCCACAATAGATTTCTCCTTCATGGTCACACGGGCTGGTCAGGAGTCCTCAATGTAAATGGTTGGTGGGGCGTTGGGTCTGTGGCATTATGTTCTAGGTCATCCACATTGGAACATGCTATGTACTGAGAGAGAATCCATTTCAAACTACTTACAGCTGTAATACACTTACAGATATATAGCTATATCTATCCAGTATGCTTTTATTGGCTAGATTTCATTAGTTAGGAAGGCAAGATAGTGCAGTTAAAACAAGCTCAGCTTTGGAGTCAGACAAATTTCAATCAGAATCCCAACTCCATACTATTTTCTATAACCTTGGGAAAGTTAAATGATTTACAGAGCCTCAGTTTCCCAAACCATAAAATGGAATGTGTTTGATACCTATCTTTTTCCTATTTGGTTTTAGTGATACTCCGAATTTCTCTTTGTCTTTCCTCACAGTATTTCCCAGCTCTTTTCATTTACATGGTTTTGGAGTTTGAAGTTTCCTTAAATGGAAACTTCCTATGCTGGTTCATAATAACCTTGAAAACTCCCCTCCCCTCCTAGCAGGGTGAACTCTAACCTCCCCCACCCCCAGCACTACACACACATAGTAAGTATGTGCGCGTGTGTGTATGTGCTGGAGACAAGAGCTCCAGGCAGCACGTATCTCCATGTCTCTACGCTTTTCCACAGTAAGTTGGGTACGGCATTCTGCTTGCTCCCTCTCATGTGGCCCAATACTGTCGTCACAATGGGAGGAGAAGAAGAAAATGAGGGAAAAGTGTTAACAGAAGGTGGTGTCACGAGCTAAGGACAGAAAACAACATCTAAACTAGAACAAGACAGGATGTCCTCAAGTGTGATTCCAGGGCTCCTTTCATTCCTATGTCTTCTGAATGGCAGAAGATTATATCTCTATCTCTATCTCTATCTCTATCTCTATCTCTATCTCTATCTCTATTTCTATCCATTTCTATATCTATATATCATCTATCTATATTTGTCTTCTAATTCTTTCATAAAAGATAAAAAAGGGACACTATGAGTATAGATTAAAAACTGATCACGTTTACTTAAATCTTAGAAGCTAGATTTACAGTAACCTATTTGTGGACATGCAAAGTAAAAGAAGACTATATAATTCAATTCAGAAACTGACCAATTGGGAATACATGTCGATATTATGAACTAATAGCTCTTAATATCAAGAAAGTGTGATGTCTTGATACTACCCTGTGGTAAGACTGATGCTGCATGAGGCAAATCCTAATCTGATTAGGTATTATAGTCTGAGGAATATTTCTTTCATGACAGACCACCAACAACCTTTGTTATTGATCATCCAATCGAGAATAGGAATTGGTAGATGGAGTACAAATCAATAAGTGTCCACTGTATTCACCCAGTGATGAATAACTTAGCAACCCATTTTAATTTACCTTAATTTGCAATTCAATTGGTTAAACATTTTCCCCCAAAGTGTTAATCAATTTTCAATCAAAGAAGATTGAAGTGTCACCCTGGGTCCATTCAGAGTCCAGAAGCATTATTTATTTTAGGAATAAAATCTCAACTCTTTGGTATAGGTCTACATTTTCCTGGAAAGCACCAAGATATAGATTTGTTCATTTACTGACCCACCTGTATAACTAAAAGTCCACATCCTCGTTGCCTACCCCATTCCATCTTGCAAAAAAACCAATTCAGGTACAGACATTTACCAATATGGCAGCTGTAGATAAATCTATAATTTTAATGGCAACTTGCCCTTTTCTCCAGGTTTAGATTTTTCCCTACAATTATCTTTAAAAACTATCCGTCCAGTTATTGATTGATGCAACCCTTCAGATCACTTACTGGATTGGTGATCTAAATCCTTAAGACAAAAATGCTTGCTTTAGGTGGTAGCTGTATTGAAGACTGTCAATAAACAAACAAACGAAAGAACAAAACCACAAATCCCCTTGCCCATATACCTCTCTCTCTGTCTGATCCTTCTGGCCCCCCTGAAGCTGATGTCCATGTCACTAGAGCCACATATGTGGTCACCCCACCCTATTCTGTATTTCCAAAGCCCTCCATATTCAGTCCTCCACCCTGTTCCTTTCTCCATCAAAGTTTTACCACCCTGAGTTCCATTTTTCCAGGTCTTCTTGGATGACAAGTACTAATTAATTATTTGGTCTCACAGGTAATGGGTTATGGTGGCCTGATGTACTAATACTTCAATACCATAAGATAATATGCTCCATAAGAGAAAGACCACAATATTATTTTACTTTACTTTTGATTCGAAGCTCATGTCCCAGCATGGTGCATGACAAATAGTACTCAGTTTTGAGCCCATAATTAGTATTCAATATATATTGTTGAATAAAGGAATAAGGAAACTTATTTATATTCTAACAAGGGCTTCCAAAATTTTAGCCCAAAGAGGTTAATAATCATGGTGCTACAAAACTCAGAGGGGTTTGAGTGTTACCAAACACATCAAAGGGTTATTTGGGGATTAGGATACTCCAGAAGGCCTGCTAAATGCTGAATATTATTGGTTACCTGATCTACCACAGGTAAGATTAATAAAACCAATTTCACAAAAATAGATTTTTTAAGATACCTAGTTACATCCATTTGTCAGTCATTAAAATGTTCTAATTGAATTTAAAATACAGAACATTGAGCCTACATTGTTTAGTCTGGATGATTCTAGTGCTCAAAATTAACAAAGTGATTTCTTTATGTACTTGGGTGCTTCTAATCAGCCATAGACTCCTGAATACTGCAAGATAAGCCTGTTAACCAGCTATAGTTTCTTTGTTTAGGTAACTCTTTTCTCTGGTCTGGCCAATTCCTAGTTGTCTGATCTCTCATATAACACATTTTAGGTTTAGTTTTACTGTTTGAAAGAAAGCTGCCCCCACCCAATTTAGCATTGTGCAAGTATCTGGAATCAATTTTAGTGGGTTAGCATCGTTTCATAGAGTCACAGGACTGAAATAATCCCCCAACAGTAACAATCCCAGAACTGGAAGAAAACACACGAGATCATTTAGTCCAAGCCCTTTAGTTTAAAAAAAAAAAAAATTGTTGCAAGTTTAGACTAAAATGCAGGCCCTGCAATTCTGATCCCAGAATTCTTCTATACTATGAAGTTTCATCCTTAGTCATGGAATCATTAGCCCATTCAAGACCCCATTTATTACACATCTATAATACGACAGATAAGGCTAAGGAATTGGTGATGCAGAGACACCTAACACAAGACAGTGCTAGGGTGACAATACTTACTGCACTGTCCCTGCTGTCAGGGCGCTCACAGTCTAATGACTGCAACACACGTGTAAACAGATAACTGCCAGCAGTGTAAACCTATAGGCCTTGTGGAAACGTGTAATATGGCAGCTATGTCCACCTGAAGGCAGGGAAGGCACCTGAGCTGTGGTTCCTCTTCGAAACCCCGTCACTAACCTACACAAACACATGGAATCATTGCTGAAAAGAACATCTGACTTATTCATCATGTTTCCCCCAGAGTCACATTAGTGCTTTTGTGACATTCTAGTGATTTTTATGTAGTATTGACTATAACCAGCAGAAAATATTGACTAAAAACAGCAAAAACCTCCAAACAACTTGGAAAAAAAGAGAATAACACTTCTTTAAGCAAATAGTATTCTAATCTTTTTGGAATGGCTAAGGTAGAAAAGCAGGAATGTCAAAATGTCTAGTTTGGTAAGATGTTAGGTCTCAAAAGCCTACAGGTTCAATGGTGCCATTACTCCTGGGTTGTACACAAGATCAACCAGTCCTTGTATATCACCAAGCTTCCCAAGGCTGGGGTCCAAAAACTGCAAGTGCAGAATCAGGAATAAGATGCATTTCTACGGTCAGCTGAAAGGGAGTGCAGCTATAGAAGAAAGGAGATTCTAAGGGTGGTGACTTGTTGGCAGATCATGAAACCGTGTAAATTCTCCAAAATATATATATTCCAGATATCACAGGTTGGCTTTTGTCTACTCAGTTCCTCAACAAAAATATTATTGTCAGCTCATTGGGTTATTTTGCTTTGGAAAGAAATGTTTCTTGAATATTATAAGTGAAAGTCAGAAGAAAATAGAGTATAATATTACAGGAATTTATGATTGGCTGGTTATTACAGCCATAAACTGAGGTGCACCTGCAGTTAAGTTCTGTGATTGGTCTTCATGAGGATTTCATTGACAGTCAACGTCTTCATTTTTCTTGTTATAACAGCAACTTCAGTCTGTATATATGCATATATAACAGTTTTTTAAGGGAATGTGAAAATGTTTCGAAGGGTCTTTTTAAAAATCAAATAAGCAGCTGCAAATGGGGAAATAACCATTCCAACTCTGTTTGGGAAACAGCTCTGATCACTCAGGGTATTCAGCAACTGCACAGGGAACTTATTTAGAACAGCTCTGAATATACCATGAAAACCAGCCCTAAGCTAATTCGTCTGATTGTACTCTTGGCAGCTCTTTTCGGATTGCTAACACTCTGCAGCTGTAAAAATAAAACAAAAACACCCTTGAAATAAGTTAGGTGCATACATGAAAAGCACAGCTGGGCTACTCCCCTAGATCATCTGCAGATATAAGATTCATTTTTTGAATGCTATTTTGCAAAAGGGAAGACCATGGCCATCTCTGAAGAAAAGCCGAAATTGCAAAGAGGATTCATTCATAGTTCTTTTTTCTCCTCTATACCTTTTCTCTCCTGTGTCTCTGGAACCATTTTACTTAGCTCCATGGAAATTGCTGTTAGACACATCAGTTTTGGCCAAGTCTGCACAAAACCAAATAGAGATCAAGCAATTTTCTGGAGCCTCAGAGTAACAAAAAAATCTGGATGATTCGGGACATTATATGTCTTTATTTACCTCAGGATTCTTTCATCTCAAATTCTTTGGATAACTGCTTACATTCATATGGTCTTCATAGGAACACTTTTAGAAGTTATAGGAGTCAAATTATCTTGTTGACTTTTTAGTGTAATGGAGCTAAAATATCTTTCTGAAAAACCTTCTGCTCATCTCCAGGAGTCTGCTAATAGCACTTTCAGAACCAAATGCTTGGATATTCTGTATCTGCAATTTTCTTTATTGCATATGTTTTGTGATGTCCCAAAGTCAGAAAGCTCCCTGAGGGAGGGGCCTACATCTCTTACACACAGCAATCTTGCATACTGTTCATCAAAAGTTGATCATGTCATTAAAATGCCTCCATGGTTCCCTTTGATCTTTGCCATAAATCTTGAATTTACACTTGCTTTTTACTTCCTGTTCAGTCTTATCTCCTGCATTCTATCCATCAGTTTCCTTGTCCATCAATAACAAATTAGTATTTCTTGCAACGCCTTCACATTTGCGCACACTTGTTGCTTTTGATGTTTGGAATATGCTCTCCGTTTCTGTCTGGGATGCTCCATTTGTTCTTCACACTCACTATGACCTTCCTTTGGAAGCCTTCTTCAACACCCCCATGGCGGCCCCACATGTCCTTCTCTCAGTTCTTCCTGAGCATAATGTGAATTATTTCACTATAGGATTGATCATATTGCCCCCCAATGAGATAGAACGCTCCCTGGGTCCAGAGCCTTGTCTTTTCATTCTTGCATCCAGAAGTGATATACAGGCATTGGCCAGTTAGGACACCAGCCACGCAACCAGTTCATCTGTGGGTAGTGTATGCTGGCTGCGTGCAGCCTGCCTGTGTTGCCAGCAGCAGCAGCTACCATATACTCATTCACCGTTTACTGAACACATTGAGAGATTTAATGGATGAAAATAAATGAATGGAAGAATGAATGTTTTTTTCAACATGAGTTCATGGAATAAATTACTAACTTGTCCGTTGGTGGCAAAGGATGCTTTTCTAACTTTGAAACATTAGCTCACATTCAGAGGTCAATAACCATGAGGAAACCTGGAAAGAAAGTTTCTGGATATTTTATTCAGACCCTGTTTGGAGTGGATCTTTCTAAGCTATGGGCAAATCTCATTCATATGTGGGTGGATTCTCTGAATTATGGTTTATTCACAATAAACCATGTTTTTAAGTTCTTATTAAGAATTAGCACCTACTCTAAATTAATTAAGTGTTCACAGTGTGGCTTCATTACATGGTTTGAAGTGTTGTGAATTCCCAGAGCACCAGACACATCCATATTCAAATATTAAGTGCAAAATAAAATTTAAAAAGCACATTATAGAGCTAAATGTAGAAACTTTTTGGATCATGCTCTTAGTCATCTCTTACTGAAGTAGAGTCCTTCCAACTTTTCAAAGTGCATTCTCATGCATTTTATGAGGCCAGGTAAGCTGGTATCGCCCCCTTTTACAGATGAGTGAACAGGAATCAATAAACAGGATCAGTAGTTTGCCTAGTGAAATGCAACTCAATAATGACAAAAAGGTTCCAGACCTACTGTCTCCTGGATCAGACCTGGACTCATGTCTTCTGCCCAGTATCTTTGTGCTACATTTCTCTGTAGTTGCACCTGTGTTTTCCACCATGCTAAGCACATAATCAAGAACTGTGTTTCCCTTCTATGCTCCTGTTTACATGTTTATTCCCTTGATATAAAATTGAGCCCAGGGTTGTATGGTGAATGGCCTTTGTCTCGGAGGCATTTAAAATTACATTATTATAATATTACTAATCTTTTGATTAAATGAGCTCACTTCATTTGAGAATAAATTCACAATGTTTTAATTGTCACCAGGGTATGTGGTAGCTAGTGATATAGTTGTAAGCAGATGTCAGTAGAAATTTCCATGGCAATACCAGGTGATGACAAGCATATCACAATATAGAAAACACTGAAATAAAATTTTTAGGTTCTAAATAATCTGGCTAGCTCATGAAATTCAGCAAAGCAGGATATTTCTTGCAATATGCTTTCTAACACCTTGTCCAGGAAAGGCATGGTTACCGATTTCTCTGAAACTTAAGTCATAACTTGAACATTTTCAGTAAAAAGAGGATTTTTCAGGATTCTTAGCTTACTGTCCCTTTCTTAATTTTATCCCCTAAGGTTTAAGTAGATCTTCTTGATACCAGGGAAATTATTTCTTTTCTTCCTCTGTGTTCACATTTTCTGTATGGCTGTTTAAGGTGTGTCTATGCTGTCTTTCTCTTTAAATAACTGAGTTTCCTAAAAACATATTGTTTGCTAGTATTTTGCCATTTATCAGTATAATGGCAGAAAATAATAATTTTACTTATTTATTTTTATGTTTATTTATTTTTGAGGGGGGGAAGGGCAGAGAGAGAGGGAAACATAGAATCAGAAGCAGGCTCCAGGCTCCAAGCTGTTAGCACAGAGCCTGACAACGGCTCAAACCCTTAGGTCATGACCTGAGCCGAAGTCCAACGTGTAACCGACTGAGCCACCCAGGTGCCTCACAAAATAATGACTTCAGTAGATTTTATGACAATTAGAAAATTCTGAAAAAGTATTTGTTATTAAGCTCAATAAAACAAAAACAAGAAGCCAAAAAAAAGAAAACTTCTCTATTAGCGTATTAAAGCTTGCCTGACCTAAGCCTATTCATTGCTGTTTTCAACAACCACACTCTCTCATATGTTATGATAAATATCAATAGCTATTGTGCTGATCTCACACACCAATAAACAAGCCAGCAAATTCTGGTGCAGATAATTAGTTTGACTCTAAAAGAGACTTTGGCTAAGCTCTTAGCTTTCCTTTACGAGGTTGGTATAATCCAAGTTCACTACTTGGATTTGGTTTAATTTGAACCCAAAGAGCTATAGAATATCTGGGACTGTTCTACCTCTCAACTTGCCTGATACGTTCCTAGATCCTATGGAAATTAGAATGGAAGGTAAGGCATATGACAAAAGCCTCTAACTGTTCTAGGACAAACTCTCAAGTTCTTCAAATTTTTTATGGTATACGTGAATGATGAGTCATGTGATAGATGTGGGCAAGACAGTATGAGCCAACACAGATACATCTTAAATGCTCCAGAGGCTCAGAAGCAAATGGAACAAACCATATTACTCAGATAATCATACTAAAAAAGAAAATTACATCCATGGAAGATGCTTCCAAGGACAAAAATATGATTTGATGAAAGTATAGAAATACATCTTATCTAAATAGGAAGTAACTGATAACAAATTTGAGTTAATCTATTGTAGAAACTCAAGAAGGGTTGAGAGGACAGGTATAAAGGGCTGAGAGCTCAGGACAAGTGAAAAATGGTACATAATGTACAGAAAGACATAAAAGGACAGAGAGAAAAGAAAGGGTAAGAAAGGAAAGACAGGGATGAGAGATATAAAAAATGTACAGTTGACAGAACTTCTCACAATAGACTTCAACATCTAGAGGTCCAGACCATAGGAGATTTGTTGAGAAGATCATGATAGGAACCAGCTAAGATTTATAAAAGAGAAGGGATGAGAACAGAGAGGAATGTGTGGCAAACATCAGAAATCAGGAGGGATCTTCGTAGATAAGTGAGGGAATAGAAATCTGAACTATTGACTGTATTCAAAATATTCTTGGTCTTGAGAAATCAGAAAATATGGTATTATATCATACTACTATAATTTTTGAGAAAATATCTCATCATGCCTGCCCTTATACCTCTCTGAGCTCTGATCACATCTCCTCAGTTTCCCTACGTGGGCTCCAATTCTATGTTTGCTCTCAAGCTTTGGCTTCCATCTGGACTCTCTTTCTTAATGTTTATTTATTTTTGAAAGAGAGAGACACAGAGGGTGCAAACAGAGGAGGGACAGAGAGAGAGGAAGATAAAGAATCTGAAGCAGGGTCCAGGCTCTGAGCTGTCAGAACAGAACCTGACATGGGGCTTGTACTCACAAACCGGGAGATCATGACCTGAGCCAAAGTCAGACACTTGACCAACCGAGCCACCCAGAGGCCCCCATCCTGGCTTCTTTCTAAATCACCCCCTTGAAGAGCACATAATCATGTATCTTATGACCACAGCCATATTATTGACTTTTTTTTTCTTTTTTACAAATAGTTTATTGTCAAGTAGGTTTCCGTATAATACCCAGTGCTCATCCCCACAAGTGCCCTCCTCCATGCCCATCTCCCCACTCCCCCCCGCAGACACCCATCAGTCTTCAGTTTGTTCTCAGCATTCAAGAGTCTCTCATGGTTTGCCTCTCTCCCTCTCCCCCACTATTTCTCCCCTTCTCCCTCATGGTCCTCCATTAAGTTCCTCCTAATCCTCCTATACATCAAACCTACTCTTCCGACCCTGACTGCTTTCCTGCACAACACATATTTTACATTTGGATAATCTGTTGTGAATCCCAACTCCACATATCCCAAACCAAACAAACTATATCTCTCCCCACTCTACAGAATCTTTAGCCTAACATTGCCACTTCTGCCAACAGCCATGTATTGTCCCAGGCACAAAGGCAGAACCCCCTGAGACATGCTTTAGTCTTCCTTAACTGCTTCCCTTCCTTGCAACTCCGTAGCAAGTTGTATCACCAAATTTCATGATTTATGCTGTGAGTTGACTATCAAGTTTGTCCCATTTCTCATTTCAGTTGCCAAAATCCTGGTCCAGGCCTATGTGGCTTCAAGCCTGACCCATAGCAGAGCCTTTGATCTGTCCTCCTAGGCTCCAGGGATTTCTTCCCTCCAATTTATTATTGAAACATCTGTGTGACATTCCATAAATACATTTTAAACATCTTTCTCCTTTTTTAAGAACTTGTAAGGATTCCATAATACTTTACAATATCTAATCTAAACTCTTCCTCACTGCCTCTATCTCAAGCTGGGCTAACCTCTACCTTCTACCTTGTACTTTAATTCGCCATGTTCCCTGACCAAGAAACATTCTTCCCTACCCTAACTAATACAGATTTTTTTTAAAACTGTAGATCTCCTTTGCTGTTTTATAATCTGTTTAAACCCATCCCTATTATATTTGTTAAGATTTAGTCTCCATTATTAATATTCTGAAAATAAGAATGTTTGTTTTTCTCCCTTCCCAAACATAAGATTAATTCATATTTATTGTGATTTTTCTAAATTATGTACTACCGCTAAGAAGTTGTAGTAACCAGCATTCTCTATTGAGAACCACAGGCTATACTCTTCCAAGATGCTTTTTGTACTATTTGGTCCTTTCTGACTTCTGTATCTAAATGCTTACAGATGCATCACACTGATACTTTCTTAATTAAATGCTTCATGCACTGTTATTTAAATATATCATGAAGACTCTTTAACTTAGACAAGTTGCAACAGTTTGAATTATTTTCATTCTTTATAAAAATGAAGAAAGTGAATAATGAAATCAAAATGGCTCCAAGTCATTCCCTATTTAGACCTGAGGAATGAATATAAAATTGATACCCAATTTTTCAAAAAAGTAAATATTTTATAAAAAGAAGCAACAGAAATGTTTATAAAGTATGCAGTACTTGTGGATGGAACAATCATTCCCTAAACATTCAAATATGGTTCATTTGGGTTAGGTTCCTTTCTTGTTTTTCTTCATGTTCCCAGCCTTCTCCGTGATTACTGCTTTGTAGAAGAATATTGTCTTTGAAAACTGTAGATTTTATTGTTAGTAACCTAAATACATTCTGATTGGCTTCATTATAATTGAGGTGGAATAGCCGATTGTATTTTGTTCTTGACTACATTTTGTTTTCTCACTATTCATAATCAATATTGATCCTGGAAAAGACATCTTGGGACCAATAATGAGATACACTCTCCACATGAAGACAATGAACATTGTTATTGACTTGTACACACTTAGTAGTTCTTCCAAATTGTTCCTCAGTGATAGAAAGTCATTTGGTCTGAGTCTGGAAGCCAATTGTACAATCTGACAACTGTGACCGAGCTTGCATTGGCTAAGAGAGAAACAGGCTCCTCCTGATGTCATCCACCACAAGCCTTCACTGTGCCCCAGTCAGAATTAATATCCCTTTCCTCTGAACCTTCACAGAATTAGCACATCTTCATAACAAAACAACTGGAATGAGCTCCTTGAAATCAGGGGTATCTTATTTATTTCTATATCCCCCAAACCCACCATAAAACTTTGTTCCTAGGAGGTCTTAGATAATTGTTCCATTGAATTGAACACAAAGAACAGCTTTACATACCCCAGATATTAGCATTTCAAGTAACCATGCCATTCTAAATAATGAATTAATCTTCCCAAAGCATTGCTGAAAATTGTTTCATAGTTCCCAACCAAGTAAAATCCAGATACGGAATTCAAGACTCCTCATGCCCTGAATCTGATCCACTTTTTCTTGCCTCACTGCCACTACTCTTTAGGAAGACAACACAGACAAACTACCTGCTGGTCCCTGTATCCATCTTACTTTTTCTAACATTGTTTTCTCTTACCTGAACATTCATCCAATTGTTATCTAAATCTGAGTGACCACCTTTTATAAGTTTTTCTTCAAACCCTCTCCCTCTTTGCCCACATACCTTAATACCTATGAACTGGAGATTAAGTGCTCTCTTTTGAAAATTCCCAGACTGTACATTAGTGCCTGTTTTTTATACTTACGTCACATTCTATCTAGTATTATAGTAGTTTTTATAGTTGTCTTAACTTTCTTTAGGGTAGTGGCCTATTTGATTTATTGTTTACTTCTCCAAGGTATCTAATATTTATGCATAGCAGGTGCTTAAAAAAAGTGCTTGTTGAATTGCTAATAGAATGGTTTCCCAGAATCAAGAAATACTGAGATCCTCTGCCCTACTTTAGGGACAAGGATTAGGGTCTGTAGAATACAGTGGTAAACATCATGGGATTTGAAGCAAACTGACTCAGTCTGTCTCCCATCTCTGCTTCTTTCTAACTAGTGAACTTGAGCAAGTTACTTGACCCTGTTTGCCTATATGTTCTTATCTGTGGAACTGGGTAACATTCATATCTACTGCATAGGTTTTGTAATTTAATGAGTAACATATATTTTAAAAACTTAGAACAGTACCTGGTACATAGTAGGTATCACATAAGCATTAGCTCAATCCCTCAGAGCAGTTTTCTTAGATTCTACTACTAATTTTCATCTCACTGGTTTCCTGTCACATTTTTTTCCTTTCATCCTTTTCATGTGCCTGATCCTGAATTATCTGCTGTTGAAAGATCCACCCCCATAGATGTTCTATTCGTTATCAAGCGTATTTCTAGTTTTCCTGACTTTAATATTACAAATAGCTCCATTTATATTTATTATGCAAAGACTAATGTCCAGGTATTGAACAAAGTAGATCTGTAATATGCAGATGAATACTTTTCTAAAATCAGTATGTCAAAGAGAGATAAGGAAGAGACGATAATGTGGTAGACATAGTATTATAAAAGGAATTTGTGTATGTGTATTCAGGTAGGGGGAGTGAGATCGAGTAAAAACTCAGGCTAGGTGAAAAACTAACTTTTCCACATAGGAACTTCTTCAAGTATCAGGAATATTCTCAAAGCATTACATGGTTTCCTCAACGGTAAGATATTGTCAGCCCAAACAACTTGTTTACCTGAACATTCGGTTATTACAGTCAATACATTAACTTATACTTAATGTAACTTTATTAATGT
The DNA here is from genome assembly GCA_017311185.1 of Proteles cristata cristata. Classification (NCBI taxonomy): domain Eukaryota; kingdom Metazoa; phylum Chordata; class Mammalia; order Carnivora; family Hyaenidae; genus Proteles; species Proteles cristata. The sequence goes on along the minus strand of JAESUZ010005330.1, from coordinate 878,131 downwards.
TAGTAACTATTCTATTTGTTTTTAGTGGAAATTACGTTGCTAGGCTGCTTTAGCATTCAGCTATAAGGAATAAACACTTTTTGGTTTGGATTCATTTTTGTCATTGACATTGTATAGGTGGGCACATACTTAGTATATATCTACATCCTGCTCTCTGTCCTGCTCGCTCTTTAGGTGATCAGCACTCTGACAATCTGTGCAACAGACAATCTGTGCAACAGAGAACTACATGACTTTGGATTCATTTCATATGTGACAACTTAATGACAAATGCATATGTATCTCAGTTAAAATTAACATGTCAGTACGTTTTCCAGTAAAACTTTTGAAAGCACTTATATTACTCACAAATCGGACACAATTTGAATTCTGAGTCTTTTATTCGGTTAGAGCAACCATAGCACATTCAATCTGAGTATCACAGGCCTATGTGACATCCCAGTTTTGGCTTCAGTGTTAAACTCCATAAATAAGTTCCACCCATCCCCCACCCATTCAAGAAGCCAAAAAGCTTCTCTTTGAACATTTATTCTCCAACTGACCCCTGTTCTCCCACAAGTAGAATATAACAGTTTGGTGTGAACAAAGTCAAGGGATACAGTTTTGGCTAGTGGTAACAGCTCTCACACCTTCAAGTGGCCATCCATCCCTTTATAGCCCATCTCAGCTCAGTGAAGGGCCACTTCTCTGTGTCTTTGCTTCCTAGACTTCTCATACACCACACAGAAAACAAACTTACATACTTTATTTTGAACTTTAGAGAATATGACCAAGTGAAAACTTTCTGCTGACTATCGTACTTGCTATATTTCAAAAGATAAAATAACCATAAACAGAAGTTAATAATGTCCATATGTTTTACAGATAAACACTGCATTCAATTTATTATCACTATATACTTGAAGTTTTCTTTTATATATTTTAAATACTATTTTAATAATTTCTAGGGGAGAGTAGGGACTGCTTCTCTGTTGCCTTGTAATACATTTCTGTTGGGCTGACTAGTTTACATCTATACCTCCTGAACTAGATTATAGTTTTCTTTTTGCAAATCTTCAACCAAGTGATCATTATGATTTATCATCTACTAGATCTATTAGGCATATGAGAAAATAAAATAAAAAGTTATCTCAGGAATAAAAATTTTAGATACCAAGGGTTTCTCAGTTTTATTATAGCCAGTCTATGGGTTAAGAGTAGTAGCATGTAAAATACTCATAACATCTGAGGACTTTTTCCTATTTCACTTGTGAATGTGACATACAAGATGGTCTGATTCTTCCTTACTTAGCAATCTCACCTATTATCATCATTATCAATATCATTGAGCAATTGTTATTAAATGATCAAATTGGAATGCCATTATGCTGAATGATATACGCTTCACTTTATACCCATGCCAACTAAAATGGGCAATGAGAACACTTAAGTGTATATATAGTGAATTTTCTGCTATCCAGCTGTATTGAGATCTGAAATGTTCAGTTTAATAAAAGCTTTCAGTGAAACTGAGATATTTAGTCAGTTTGTCAGGCATATTTGACTTCCTCTTCTTGTTTAATCTGCCATAAATAATAGCCTGGAAGGGCATATCTCCACAGGATATCTACCAGCCACTGCTGATTAGGCCAGAAACGGACAAGAGACCAGGAGGTCACACTGACCAGCCACCAATTAGAAATTCTCTCTTAAGAGTCTGAACTGAGAGAATTAGAATAACAACGCAGGATTCAACTCTGACATGTGATAAAAGTTGGGGCCAGAAGCAGTGCCATAACAACTCAGAGCTTCTCATGAAAGCCAAAATGATGGGTGGGGGTTGGGGGGTTGGAACTAAGAGCTTCACAGTGAGAATGGGGCCCAGGTGACTGACAGTGTAAACTCAGAGGAAGAAGAAGAGAGGCAGAAGTGCCAAGAAAGTCAGACTACATGAAATTAGATTTTATGAGATTTAACCAAAGCTTTTTAATTAATGCTTTTATTCACTGAGCTGATTTCAGAGAGGAGGAGGGTGATGGTTAAAGCTAAGCTATACTTGACAAAGACACTAGTCAACAAAGTCAAGCTCATTTTTAGAGGATTAAAATATATTAATGTCCAGTATAAGAAAACTTCCTAAATTATGATTTGATTTCAAACTGATGCTTGAGAAACTCTTCCAGGAGTCACAGTGGCCAAGATCTTTGGATGCCAAAAAGAGTGAGGTGGAAGGAATTAAGAGCTAGGAGTGGGACTGAGATATATAAAGTGGAAAGAAGACTATGGGCGCCTTTCAACCATGAGGAACATTCTATTTGTCTGCTAGGTGTTTTAGAAGCAGAGCCATGTGCACTCTCCTGGCACACTCACACACACACACACACACACACACACACACACACACACACGGGACAATGCAAAGTAACATGATCTCCAACAGGTGGCTCATTTGGAAAGTGAGAATAAATAATGATGGTGGGGGTGGGGATGGGCAGGAGGAAGGGAAAGGAGGCTGTAACCATCCAGGGCTTTCTCTCCCACTGATTCTCAACACTCCATTTTTGTCCTGACACTGACTCCCTAGAGCGGGTGAGTTAGCATAGAGAATAGCAATATTCCCTTCTCTCTCCAATCCCCATTCTAATGGTCTACCAGAGAGGGAGTGCTGGCTAAACTGTTAGATCATCTGGCAAAATGAAGATAATCACAAATGCATATGCATATGTGTATGGTCCTTTTGCCTAAAATATACGCAATGATATAAAGTGTTAGTTATAATAGCATCTGCCAAATGTGTAGCTTCTTTCTGATACCTGATAATTCTGGTCATGAGTGTGTTACAGAGTCCAGTGTGTGTGTTCATGTAATGAAAGCCCAAATATAATTCTACTATGTATGGAGAGAAGGAGCAGAAATTAGGTTGTGATGAAGATTTCCTGTTTGAATCCTAGTTTCCTTTGCACTTCAAATCACAATCTTAACATTAGGCTGATTTTTCACATATAATTTTAAAGTGACTATTCGCTATTTGCTCTACGTGTATTTATAGCAAATTGACAATATATAGTTTTCTTCACTGGAGTCTAATTTGGTAGGAAACTTGCATGTCTATGTAAACAGTATACATCTTTGACCTATTTTTATTCTCACTTGGATTTTGTTTTGATTGTTTAAAGGCAAATTGGATAGAGTGTCATGATTCATTTATGCTTATTTTCATTTTTGGTGTAAATTTGTTTTTATATGTAAATAAAGTAAAATAATTATAACGATAGTAATATATAATCATATATAATCATTTTTTAACATAGCTCTGCTGTACCTTTTTTTTTTTTACAAATAGTTTATTGTCAAATTAGTTTCCACATAACACTCAGTGCTCATCCCCACAAGTGTCCTCCTCCATGCCCTCCCCCCCTCCCCCCCACATCCATCAGTCCTCAGTTTTTGTCAGCATTCAAGAGTCTCTCATGGTTTGCCTCTCTCCCTTTCCCCCACCATTTCCCCCCTTCTCCCCCTTGTTCTTCCTTCCGTCAAGTTCCTCCTAATCCTCCTATACGTGCACACATATGATATTTGTCCTTCTCTGCCTGACTTATTTCGCTCAGCAGAACACCCTCAAAGTCCATCCATGTTGCTACACATGGCCAGATTTCATTGTTTCTCATTGCCATGGAGTATTCCGTGGTATAGATAAACCACATCTTCTTGATCCATTCATCTGTTGATGGACACTTAGGCTCTTTCCATGGTTTAGCTATTGTGGAGAGTGCTGCTATGAACATTGGGGTACATGTGCTCCTATGCATCAGCATTTCTGTATCCCTTGTGTAAATTCCTAACAGTGCTATTGCTGGGTCCTAGGGGAGTTCTATTGTTAGTTTCCTGAGGAACCTCCACACTGTTTTCCAGAGGGGCTGCACAAGTTTACGTTCCCACCAACAGTGTAGGAGGGTGCCCGTTTCTCCACATCCTCGCCAGCATCTAGAGTTCTCTGATTGGCTCATTTTAGCCACTCTGACTGGTGTGAGGTGGTATCTCAGTGTGGTTTTTAATCATATATAATCATTGAATGCTTATCCAGGCTCAACAGTGTGCTATGTTTCTAACTTGAATGATTTCATTTAATTCTGTCAACAGCCAATATGGAACGGGCATTATTAGTAGCACCATCTTAAATCAGGAAACAGAGGCTATAAGAGGTTTTATAACTTCCTCCAAAATCATTCTAGCTGGTTTTCCTCTCTCTGACCCTCCCCTGCTCACACCATCTCTCTCTCTCTCTCTCTCTCTCTCTCTCTCTCAGAAATAAACTTACAAAGTTAAAAAATTAAGAAAAATAAAATGGGGCATTTGGTATTTCGAATGAAATATATTAATGCATTTGTTCGAGTCCCTTTAGGTTGCTCAGAAGTTAGATATTCTGTCTAAAGAAGTTTCTCACAACAGGAAGAAATGCAGGGAAGACCTTTAAAATAAAAAAGTACAGTTTTTCTAAAGGAGATTCTATTGAACTGGAATTACCCTTCCTCTCTACTCTTTGGTGTGTGTGAGTCACAGCAAACAGCTTCTCCTGTTCTGCCAAGTGATTCAGGACCTGAGAGGATCACCAGACAAGTATCTTCTTGGTCCAGAAACATAGAATGAAATCAAGACATGTGATTCCTTTGGTTTGGTCCCAGCAGCCGAGCAGGGCTGTGGAGATCATCTCCTCCTCCCTGCGGACCTTAGTGAGCTTGCGACCCAACCAGGACTTGTCATAGGAGCTGCTCAGACTGAGACTATCACCCAAAGAACAAAGACAAAATACTTGAGGCTTTAAAGATCTTCCTGAAATGCACGCTTCCAAACTCACAGCAAATTGATGGAACAATCACTCTTTCACATGAAGTAACCTAAAGATTAAGAAAAATGTAGGTTTTCAAAAATAAATGATGTTCTTCCCCAAACCCTACCATCTCCAAGAGGCTTATAGCAATGACTCTCAGATGTAGAACAAAAACGCCTTTCAAATAGGGCTCCTGAAGACATCATTGATTAAAGACTGAGAAAGTAAATTAAGTAAAAAAAAAAAAAAAAAAAAAAAAAAAAAGCCTCAAAGTAAAGCTGATTCTTTTAGTAAGACAGCTACTTAGGACTAAAATAGGGAGAAAGCCAGAAGAATTGAAACCTCTTTTCTGAGTGGAAATAGGTTAGCTTTAGGAAACTGATGACAGCCTATGTTGAAGCTTCCCTTCTCCTACCTTCCCCATCCCAGTCTCCCCTAACAAACAGCTCAAGTCTTGTTACCTACTATCTACTTTCTCCTTCCACAGTAACAGAATTATCAGCTGGGCACAGGGACACTGAGGGTAAAGACTACATTTCCCAGACTCCTTTGCAACTAGATGCTGCCTGGTTCTGGTCAATGGGACAAGAGAGGAAATGATACTTCAAATATCTGTACTGCAGCCTTAAAGAAGGGGACTTTCCTTCCTCCATCCTGCTTCATGGCAGTGAAACTCCTTGGACCGTATATTCCTTCACTCCAAAGTTACAGATGAGGCTTAAAATCCAAAGTCTCTTAAATGTTGTCCAACTGAGAACAAGGAGAGGAATAAATGGCAAAGGTAAGACACAAATTAAATGGTTCCACAGGCAACCCCAAGCTGAACATCTTTCATTAAAATTTGAGGACTATACCCTATGTTCCCTTAAGAGAGAGATTGGACAATCTAACCTTACGAGACATGGAGTGATGAAAAAGATCTAGGTATGGGCAGCTTTCCTCTTGGGAATTCTGTCTTTAGTTATTGCCTCAGGAAAACAAAAAGTAAATTAAAACTGCATAAGAATTGGCTATGTTTCTGATTTTTACATAATGGCTGAGTACAGGGAGAGCTGAAGGACTGCCCTCATGGAGTTGAAAATGAATGCAGTGTCCACATTAAAGTTTAAAACAGAGACTTGGGATTACATTAACCAGGTGCCTTACTTTTTCCTTGGCTTTGTTCTGGGCTCAGTCAAGCATGAGGAGCTGAAGTACTGATCCTCCCACCCAGAGTCTGGCTGGCAATAAAATGATACTACCCTTTGTCATGTAGGAAACAGTTACTCACACAGCACAGGAGCTTATCTTGTTGAAGTAATACTGGAAACGTGGTCTTAAAAAATAATAATAATAAAGACTTGTGCTTTACCATACTGACATGCAATATCTTGAAATCTGCGGGAGATTTTCCTACCTGCTGGGGGTTATAGAGTGTGAAAATACAGCTGTTAGCAGTTTCAACAGATTATTTTACGGAAATTCTCAAGAAAAAAAAAAATCATATGCATTTTCCAGTATTCCTTTTCTCCTTTCCTTCTTCAGGAGGCATCTAAGGAGGAATATAAATTTAGTTTCCCTTTTTTTTTTTCCTCCTACTGTTCAGAATGCCCTAAAGGGAACAAATGTGATAGGGAAATAAAGTAAGGCTATGAGTTTTATAAGATTGGCATACAAAATTGCCTTCCTCCTTTTGTGCCATGAACTCAATCAAACACTTTATTTTCTCTAGGAGAAGAAACCCAAACCCAAAAACACAGACACAAGAATACCTTTCATCAAATACTTTCACAGAAAATCTTCGAGAGGCTGGTTTTCTTGTTCTCCCTTGGAATTAGATCCATAACAAACTTCAGAACAATCTACACATATCATGAGATTTTTTTTTTTCCTTTTTGGCAATTCCATACAATTTTTGGTCAAAACAGTCTTTTGTCAAAACATGTATCTGAGATATTCATCGATTTTAAAAACACTTATATAACATAAATAAAACATTTACTCAGTTTTTTCTTTTTAATATTTCCTCTGAGCAAATTTACATGTTTAGTGTTGTCACTGCCAGTTTGAAATTTAGGGTCCCAGTTTCTTTGGAGCAGACTATTTTGTCTGTTTCTGCCTTTTTGTTAGAAAATATATTCATCACAGTTTAGGCTCAGTTTGCATCCGTTCAACCTGACAGGACATAAAGTATTTGGCAAAAATTCCTCTCTTGGGGGTAATTCTTGTCAGGAGTTAGTTGTTGAGCAAAATCCTGAGAGACTGCATAAATGAAGGACAGTTCAGTTAAGAATCAGTAGTTCTCTTTTGGTGCCAAACAACACCACCAAAACCCAAATTCAAAACAAGCAAAGAACAATTCTGGCAGGCCAGGACAACTGGTTGCCTAATGTCATAGTGATGATACTATCTACTAACGACAGATTTGAAATTAAAATATTCATCATATTTTAACAGGCATCGCTGAATATTGGCCATATCTCGAAAGACTAGACATTTTGATCTGAGGACTGATCCTTCGGAAAGACTGGTAATAACATTCAGAGCCCTCGTAGTGCTTTTCAAGTCACAGCCTACCTCAAGCCAGCCTTTTGTGCTTAGATATTTGCTTACATGGGACATTTTTAGAGGCACTGCTCTCGAGTCTCAGCCTTCAAAAAATCTCCCCCTTTCTAACTTTTTTTTTTTTTCAAATGTGGTACATAAGGTTGATGAGTTGATGAGGGGATGGGGAAGAGGGGAAAGTGGGTGATGGGCATTGAGCCTCCTCATGTTGGGATGAGTACTGGGCATTGTATGGAAACTAATTTGACAATAAATTATATTAAAAAAAACCAAATATGGTACATGATTGAGAGAAAATTTTGAGGCTCTCTACAATTTCTCTAATAGGAGACTATAAAGTCTAAGAAGGATGGCTATAGGCCATTCGTTCAGAATGAGGAAAATATGTGACAGATGGTTGAAAGCAATCTCGCACAGGAACGGGGTACTAACTGGTATCAAGGAGGGCGACAACAAGAATGGCAAGAAAGAGAGGTGGCAGAGTATGGCCATCACCTCAACAGTTTTCCTAGAAGCGGGGAATTTGATCAATAAAAACAAAATAATAATTACTAATAATGATAATATATGTGTATGTAAATATATAAAAATATAATAAAAACAATAATAATAAACTTCAAAAGTGGAAGAATAACAAAAAAAGAATAGACATAAAGAATTAAGGTACAGGTATTAGAGGTAAGAAATGCCAAAGACTGACTGAGCAAAGACCCCAAGCACTAGTTTGAAAGCAGGAGGTTTCTTACTACCTCGCTTGCTGAAATCCTGCAACTTAACCAAAGAGAAGGTGAGTGTTTTATCTGAGAAACTTTCTTCCCCAATAGACGCAGAGAGCTTCTAGGAAAGGTGGTCTGCCCCTTCCCTTTTTCCATATCACAGGACTGGCTTTCTGTTTGTGTGTCTTTTAAAGACTATTTTAAATGACCATACAAGTACATTCATGAGAAGTCACCTCTCTGATTTCAGAGACATCTGTGAGGCTCTCTTGCCTCTCCTACCCTTGTTGGAAGCTGAAATGGTACAAACAGGATTACAAGATTTTACGGTGGGGCTAGACCTCCGAGAGCATGTTGAATCAGGCACCAGCCAATTTAAGGACCCTTTCTTAACCTTCTGTCGCAGATGAGTAGTGGAGAACAAGTATTTTGGAAGTGAGGTACCCTGTTCAAATGAAAACACTTATTTTCAACTTCCAACTCCTCTTTGTGGATGAGTTTTTGAAATCCACACTGAAAAGGTAAAATTTGAGAAAAGGAAGAGGATAGCACCAAGAGACAGAGCAGAAACAGGGGGGGCTGCTTCCCCAGGTGGTAAGAATCTGAAGAGTCCAAGAGGAAGCCCCTAAGGCTTTGTCCTTGAAACCAGCTATGCAGCTGAGGTCCGACCCAGCCTGATCTAGAAGCTTTGGACCAATCTTCTGAAGTATCTCTTTTATGAAGCAGTTGTTTGTAAAAAGATGAGGACTGTAGCTATGTTTACCTACAACTCCCCGGGCGACTCGAAGCCATCGTCAGACAATAATAAATCTCCTATTTCTGCTACCTTAGAGGCAATCATTTGTCATCTTTTCTACCTCCTTAAATCCTCTATTCTCATTGATCCAGATCACCTATGATAGGAGGGGGTAAAGGCAGAGAGAGAGAGAATGACGGCTAGGGACACTAGCCACACGGAAGGATGACAGGTAAAGACGATGAAATGGCAGAGGCAGAGACAGTCTGTGGCTCTGAAAAGAGAGAAATAAATGCAGAAAGGCATCCTGTTTCCTACCTAGTCAACCCCTTTGTCGGAGGAGAACAGCCTGGAGAGACGTTCAGGCCTCCATGAATGTGACTAAACTTGGTCCATCAACATTACCATGAGCAAATACTCTGTCATCTCATTACCATGCTCACCTTCCCCTGGTTCCTGGTATCAAGACAGAACTATCTTCTTCACGGGCTGTATGTTTTGTTTCCCAAAGTCCTATGTAGAAATTCCAACTCCAGTGGGATGGTGCTTGGAGGTGGGACCTTTGGGAGGTCATCAGGTTTAGATGAGGTCATGAGGGTGGAGACCTCAAGATGGGGTTAGTGTCCGTAGGAGAAGAGAAAGAGACAGACGTCTCTCTTTGTGACCAGTGAGGACACAACTGAGAAGACAGCAGTGTGCAAACCAGGAAGAGAGCCCTCCCTACCAGCCTGACCAGGCTTCCATCCTAATCTCACACTTCCAGCCCCCAGAACTGTGAGAAATAAACTTCCGTTGTTTAAGGCACCCAGCCTATTGATATTCTGTGAGAAAAGCCCAAACTAAGTCACCTTTTGTGATCACCAGTCTCCGGAAAGGCCCTAATATTTGCTACGCTAGCCTAGTCTAATAAAGCAATTATTAAGCAATATATTTTAGTAGCCTGCACCCAATTCATCTACTCAGGAAGATAAATTTCCTTATTTGCTACCAGGATAATGCTAAATAGGAGTAGAGAAGAGACTTCCCTGCATTAATGAAAATCTTGATACTGTAGTACTGTCTCTCTCTAACTAATTAGGTTTCAGGATGATCACACCCCCGAATCTTTTGGGTCTGACTTGGTATTAAGTCATTTATAATTAGGCATAAACTACAGCAAGCTTTCTATGTGTCTATGATTTATCCATGGTATCAGGCATCTTTAGGAAAGCAAGCCCTTTCTATTTCTTTTATCGGCAGAAACCTCATTAATTTGTTGTGTGTGTGTGTGTTTTTTTTCCTGATAAGGCTCAAATTATTACCAAGGTAATCTCCGAGTAAGTTTCAATCAGCGGCCTCACAAGGGGGAATGGTATGCAGGCAAGTGGAAACACAGGCCCCAGCCACCTGCACGCAAAGCCTCTGCTCATCTTCCCTCACCATCCGCAGTCTCCCGGGGAGATGAGGATTAGGCTGAGCATGTTAATTCAGGACAGAATAAAATGGCTTAGATCTTTAGGCAGTTCCATCCATGCCTAGATACGGTAACATTTCACCATGCAGCAATCTTGTCAATGAGGAAACATAATGCACAAAACTGTCACTAAATTATACACTGAAGCCAGTTTGTATCGGTGGCAATAGATTTTATGATAGATCCTACGCTGAAGCAGGGCACATAATTTATATCTATCCCACGTCTCTCGCCTCTCCTTGATAAAAGTCAGGAGGAAGGCATATTTGTATTCCACTGTCCTCTGCTGAGGGTGTTTAACATGCTTATAGGCCAAATGAAGCCGCTTTGTTTGTTATCTCCTGGCTTCCAGAAATAGTCAGCTCTGATAATGTGCCACTGGAGTTCTGAGTTACCACATCATGATGTAATGGCTCGGGGAGTACAGTGAAACCACAAGCGTCCAAATGAATTGACACAATTTCCTGCAGAGGAAGCAATCTGAAAATAATAGGCAGAAATTATGGCTCCTTTTACACTTAGAAGAGATGACAATCATCACTGAAGGGGTGTCTGGAAGTGTTCTGGTTGATCCACCAAAGGGAATGCTCAAGAAAACTCAGGCTTTTTTACATGCATGGTGAACCCATCCAGTGTTCTTTACTTACTTTCTAAAAGCAAATTGGGGGACAGACCTGTGGAGTGAACAACCAATGCTGAGAACCACCCAGCCATCCTGTTTAAGTCTGAGTACCCCGTCAAGAATCCCACCAAAGGATCATGCTCTCTCTTACCTCCTGTCTTTACACCTGTCATTTCCTCCACATGGAGCCCTGTACTCCTTCCCAACCACTTCTTTCTTCCTTCAACCCACCCTGTCTCTTCCCCAGCCTTCAAGTCACCGTGTAAATTTGGTCTCCATGGGGAAGTCCTCATGGAACAAAGCCTGGAATTTGGGGAAGTTCTCTCCATGTACTTGGTCAGCAAACTTAGCACCTATGTCCTCTTCAAACACATTTCTGTCCACTAGACCATGAGCCCCCCTGGAGGTAAGGCACGGGACTTCATTCATTCATTCTTCTATCCCCAGCAGCCCCCACATGCCTGGGATAGAGGAGATGCTCAATTAATGTTTACTGAAAGAGTATTGAAAGAACCCAAGCTACAGGGCTTTGCTTTGTTGTTGAAGTTTGATATCTGGGGTCTCTTGAAGACCATAAAGATATTTACAAGCTCTCTCTAGCAGACTCGCAGTTTTGGGCATGCCCATCTATGATGAATATTCCATTTGCTTTTTGGAATGTATAATCTACTCTTCTGCAACTCTCTTCTATGCTCTGAGAGCCTCTTGGACTCTTGAAACCTCTGTTGGATTCAACTCTTCAAACCTTTCAGTTGGATTCAGTCATTGAGGGCACTATTAGGAGATGGAATAGGTGAGGACAGTATGATCAAAATACCCTCCCCGCCAACACACAACCAAATCCCCACTGTCTCATTGGCAGGTTCGCACTCTCCCTCTGTTGGAAGGCTATGGTCCTTTTACAGTGTTTTCCTACAACCCTATGGTCTCATGACCTCCATTGCTCTTGTACATAGACACCTAACTGTAGTGAGGACTCCTTTCCTTGCTAGGCAGAGATGGCTTCTTCATCCCTTATAGTCTTCCCTTAACTTGTGTACATCTTTGTAAAGGACTATTCTTTAAGTTCTCTCTAATTACCTGGTTGACAGGTGTCATCTGTTTCCTGCTGAGACCCTGAGGGATATACCTTCCTTTCCAAATTCTGCCCTTAGTGAACAAACGAGACCACACAAGGCACTGTCATTATCACCAGACCCTCCTTCCCCCTCACCACTTACTGGAGCTGTGCTCACACCTTCAAAAGGCCACCCCCTTGCATACTCTCCTAAAGGAAATATTCTTGAAAGAGCGCTGATCCACTTTTTATTTTCATCATTTAACAAACATGTATTTTGGCTCTGTGCTCGCCCCTTGAGATCAAGTATAAACGAGACAGCAAGGTCCCTGACCACATGAAGTTTATGGACTGATAAGAGAAACTAGACAGTAAACGAGATATATACTTTACAGCTGTGGAAAAATGCAAAGTGCCATGAGATTTCTGATAATATCCTGTAGTTCACATACAAAAATATTTCCTGTAAAGGTTTCAGGATTTTAAAAACCTAGTAAAATGACAAAAATATAATCACAAACATTTTGCATCATACTTGAAAAGCACAAGACACTCTAAGACTTCCTCTAAACTCTGAGTGCACAGCTTCCCTTGGTTTCATGTCAGCTCCATGGGTCGCGTTGTGTGTAGTTGACCTGGTGTCCACAGCTGTGCAATCCACCTGTGGTTTGGGGCTGAGTTGGACAAATGCAGTCTGATTACTGGTAGGGAAAGGGAGATATATAGTCCTCCTAAACAGCATACTTAATAATGGATCTTTCTGATATATTTATTGCTTAGTGCTATGGAAGGATTTTTTAAAAATCAAAACAATTTTGCCCACTGTTATAAGGATATCATAATCTGGAATGATGGTATATTCAAAAAAAGGGAAACTCTTTCTAAACTGGTACCATGCAATGATTGTGGAAGTAAGTTATAGAATTTTATTCAACTAGCATTTGTTAAATTTTTGCTATGTGCCAGCTTTGGCACAGGCACAGAGGAGGCATAGGTGGGTATAAGGTAAGCAGATCCCTGAGGAGTTTACATTTTAGTTGAAGAGATTTTCCAGAACTTCAGGGCAGGAGGAGAAGCAACCCTCAGAAAGGGAATTGCCCTGAGCCTTGAGCAAAAGCAGGTGGGAAAAAAGTCTCCTCTAAAAGGTGCTATGGGAGGCACCTGGGTGGGTCCGTGACTTAAGTGTCTGACTCTCGATCTCAGCTCAGATCATGATCTCACGGATTTGTGAGTTCAAGCCCCACATTGGGCTATGTGCTGACAGTGTGGAGCCTGCTTGGGATATTCTCATTCTTTCTCTCTTCCCCTCTCCTTCTTTCTCTGCCCCTCTCATGCTCGTTCTCTCTAAATCAATAAATACACATAAAAAAATTAAAAGGTGCTATAGAACCTGAAGCTTCTGTAGAACCAGGGTACTCCCTCTACAACCGTCCCTCTAGCACTTTATTATGACATCCCTTCCCCTTCCAAGTACCCTCAAAGAGCACTGCAGCCCATGTCCAGCCTGGTTCTGTGCATTAATGAAAAATGGAATGAGCCAATACTGAGCCATATACATTCAAGGTGACCCTGTGAATAGCTGTTGCTCTTATCAACAGGAACTAATCTGAGCTAAAACCCACTGGAGGGGGTGGGTCTTCTCTGGTACAGTAACACAACAAGGCAACTTTCCCAATAGCCCAACCCCAATTCCAACTCTACTCATCCTGCCCAAAGCAGGGTAATTAAAGCTCAAGGAACACAAAATCTAAGTTTTCTCTTCAGTCTTTGGACACTGTCTTCTGTCTCAAAAACAGCCAGTGCATAGACATCATAAGCGGGTGCATCCAGCTTTGCTAGATGCTAGCTTTCTTCTAAAACCCTCCATTCTCTTTTGCTTCAGTTCCCCAAGGGGGAAAAAGTGTGTAGTATCTGTTAGATTCTTCACTGTAATTTCCTATTATTTGACCTTTGATCCCTTCAGCCTCAGCTCCTCTGTTTCACAGCATCCCCTCAAGGCCCTGCCATTTGTGGCTGAGATTATGGATGTTCATGGGATACCTCTCACAAATAACTAGCTTGCAGAATTTTCTGAAGATCTCTTCTCCTGGCCATTTTCTGCACCGTATTCTGACAGGTGGAATTAGAGGTAAAAGTTTTTTTTTTTTTTTTAATGTTTTATTTATTTCTAGGAGAGAGAGAGAGACAGCGCAAGCAGGGGAGGGTCAGAGAGAGAGGGAGTCACAGACTGAAACAGGCTCCAGGCTCTGAGCTGGCTGTCAGCACAGAGCCCGACGTGGGGCTCGAACCCACGAACCGCGAGATCATGACCTGAGCGAAAGTCGGACGCTTAACCCACTAAGCCACCCAGGCGCCCCAGAGGTAAAAGTTTTAAAGTCAGCCTTTTGGTAGCTTAAATTACATTCTATAGGTCTTATCCAAGACACAAATAAAGAAGTTAAAGCATCTATGTCTGGCTTATGTCTTCTCACACTGGGAAAGTGTGATGTGATGAGAAAGAAAGGAGCACAAGTTTGTGTCTCCATAGACCTAGTTCCTACTCCTCAACTCTGCCACTGGCTGAAGGCCTGGGGCCTCAGCTTCTCTGGGTCTCAATTTCTTCATAGTACCTGTTCACTATTTGACCTTGTTATGCACAAAATAAAGTACCAGAACATTATTCCCAAAAGCAAATGTTAACTATATTTTAAAACCAAAGGAAAACTGATTTTGTATTATCCACTGTTTTCTTCATTACTCAGGCTGGTGAGAATGGCCCGGATTTCATGGAGACACAGAATTGTACATGAACAGGCCCAAGAAGATGTAGGGATTCCATCCATCATTGTCCTAAATGTTTTGCTCACTGAGTAAATGCTCCTCCTTCTTTTCTGAGCTCCTTTAGGGAAGAACTTGGAAGGTCAGCAGCATGAGAAAGGATAAACATTGGCTGAGAATCCAATGTTGAAACTAGGGTCTGTCCTAACATGAAACACAGTGTGAAAACATTTTCAAGTATTCTATGATCACAGTAATAATGGAAAAATCTTTTATTTCTCCAAAGAAAGTCAAGGAATTTCATAGGCCTCACATCAATCATCCTTGCCACTTCCCCATGAGGAAGGAAGAGGGCAGGCACTAATATGATATAAATGGCAGCAGCACAGTAAGCCATCACATTGAACTAGAGCCTTATAAATTGTTCATTGCCCCTTGTAACCAAACAGTGAAAAGCAGGTTGGGGGGTGGGGGTTGGCCCACTCTCAAGCCTGAAGCAATATCCCCTAGGAGACCTCCAGATAAGTTGGTGCACCCGATTTTTATAAATGGCACTTTGGACAACCATTTATCACTGATTAAAGCCTGTCTGGTCTTATATTTTGAAGTCATCTTTGCTGCCCGATATTTTTTACTGAATAAAACCTGGTATCCATCAGCTAGCGATTACTGGATTTCCCCTTAACTCTCTGATTGTCATCAGTATTAACAACTACTTCTCACTCCCTGATTGCCATCTGAGTTGTTCCTGGGTTCTTGTTGTCTAAAAAGAATGAGCCAAAGATCTTTTCATGCTTAGTCATTGTCCTTTAAAAAATAAAGAAGACAAAGTCTTCTCTGGGGTTCTCTTGCCTAAATATCTCCTTCTCTACCTTGTTGGCTCACTCTCTGCAGTCTTTCCAAGTCCCCCTTGTTTTCCTCCTTATTATTAAAAATGAAATTCCTATTCCATGCTCCCTATTCACCTCTTCAGATGTTCATGCAATTCCAGTTTTAAGAGTCTATAATAAATGGCCATATCCCTGGCAGCTGTGATTATCCTCCTCTCTGTAGTATTATCAACATTTAATGGGTTCCTATGAAGCTGAGGACATGATACTGGCCACAAAGGGCTGAAGCAAGCACAGTCTCTGCCCTCTGAGCAATCTGCCCCTTAAAATAGGCTGGTATAGCCCAGCTTGGAAAACACACAGTGGGTCAGGGTAGGCTAACTGGGGGAGGAGAGTAGAAGCATATGGAGGAAATGGCTTCGGTAAAGGACAACTCCCCCAACTTGCTGATGATGGAAAAGCAGTTTTATTACTTGCTGAGGGTGGAGGTCAGTCTCTGAAGGGTTAAGGAGAGTGCATGGTGAGGATCCAGAGGCACTGGGTACAGGTCACTCTTCTTAAGAAAACAAAACTGATGTGAAGGATATACAACAGCTAAGGGTCATTCCAAGGTCAGGAGAAGAGTCTCCTCTCAGATACAAACTTCCTGGTGGGGAGGAGAAGGAGAGGAAGGAGAAGGAAACAGATAAGCAACAAAAAAGGCATCAAAAACAAAAAGACCTTTCCATCTGATGATTTTAAGGCTATATTTTGCTCCCAGTCTCGGTTTCCTGAAGTACCTCCAAAAAAGAAAAAGGAAAGCTCAAAATAGAATTCACTTGTACCACAATATAGGTGTGTAATGAATGTACGGAAGGGACCAAATAGGTTTTTCCTATCAAACACACACACACACACACACACACACACACAATCAGCTGTCATGCCAGCGTCCTTCAAGTAGGGAGATTTCAGAGTGGGTCTGTTTGACCTCGAAGACATCTGCTTTCCAATCTGAGAGTCTATGATCTAATTTCCAACAAATCCACTTTAAATACTCCTAGGAAGCAATACCTGACAGTACGACCACAATGGAAAAATCACGCAACCAGGGACTCAGGGGCAGCTGTGCAACTGCCTAGGACAGTGTCCTTCCTCTGAATATCTAAGGATCATAGATGGTGATTCATTCCTTATTCATTATAAAGCTAAAGACCTGAAAACTCTCCTAACCATGGTATTACTTTTCCTAGAAGTGTAGCTGGAAGCTGCAAAATTAGAGAGCAGCACTGGCTCTTGAAAATAGTGTTTTTCTAGAAAGCACTGCTCTGCACCCAAGGAAACTGCTTCAGTCCAGCACATCCCTCAACAAATCTTACTGTTGGGCACTTAAAGTTTTTTGTTTGTTTGTTTGTTCTTTTTCAGAAAAAAAAATAAACAAATGCATTACTCAGAATAGCTCCTTTTGAGTGTGGACTCCTTGCCACACTGAAGATACAAGGCTCTGGACCAGCCACCAGGAGAATATTTTGGCGCTTTGCAATTATTTTGCATGAGCAAGTCTTATGACTGACCCATCAATACTTATCACTTTAATGATGTCTTTTTCTAACTAATTTCTTTTAAATGAGGCACCTCACTTGTTAGCTTGGTAGAGCTGTAGCCAAGAGCACACTTCTTTGACACATACTAATTCACAGTGTCCCCACCAGATAGATGGAACTTTCCTGTCCCTTAGCGGGCTATCCATGGAGAACAGTGGGGAGGAGTTCTGAACAGTTAGTATTCGAGGCTTCTTCTTATTCCCTGGGAAGGTACAACAAATTGATGAGATAGTAAATTAGACTTTTGTTACATCAACTCAGTTTGACAGTAATGGTTAAATTCAAACCAGAACATCAATAGCATTGAAAACTAAGTTGACTCTGTCACTTTAATGTGCCTGTGGCTGCTATGACCATCTGAGAGCAAATGGATAATGCATACCATTTCATTCCAGAAGATGCTTTTGTAATTTCATGTAAGTTAGTTTTCAGGCCAGGCTACTTATATTGGGGAAGTGAACTTAAGTACTTGATGGTTCAGCATGATAATGAGCTAAGTTTACATCAGGGTAACTGGGTGCTGATGCAACGTCCACCATTATGAAATGGTGTACGTATGAGATCTGGGTCTATAAAGTCACTCTAAGCAAAGGTGTTGCTCACAACAAAACCCATCCATCCCACAAGGCTCAATAGGGGTAGTTGGGCAAGTAGAATCCGGTAGCTCACAGTCAAAGTCTCCATTCTGAAGCCCACCTGTTGCCCACAATTCAAGGTGTGGTTTTCTGGTTTCTAAAAGTAACATTCTATCCCTGTCTTCCTTTTCAGATCCACCCAAATTATAGCTTTGGCTGTGAAGAAGGTTGGAAAAATGACTACATAGTGAAAAACGTATTTTTTTAAAAAGTAATTGCACCATTTGCTGGTTCTGCTTCAAGTCTAGCCCACAGAGTCAAAACATATCAAAATGACGCATGACAGCCTCATTGAAAAGTTGTCCTCTGCATGGCTCATGCCTTTCACTAACTGAAGACATATGCTCCCAATAGCCCATTGCAGATCATGTTCTAGGAAGATGCTAACTTTGCTCCATCTTCTCAGAAATTCTCAAAGAGGAAAGGAAAACTGCACAATGCCCCTCTGCCAGGGCTGCCTTCAGGAGGGGGTCCTTCCTTTCAGTCTCAGGCCTCTGTGCTCTTTCCGAGGGTAAAGAGTCCCTACTGATAGGCAAGAGTCTCTGTAGAAATTTATATCCAGCTGCAAATTATCAAGTAGTAGGGTATCTACTACATTCAGTAATTCATTCCATGGTACTTACTGGGAGCCTATTATGTCTAAGGGATTATTTTAGGCACTTTATATCAGTGAAGGTCCCTTTGGAGTTGGCATTCCTGGCAAGGGGTAGTGAGAAGACACATAATCACAATAGATAAATAAGTAGATTAGTGAATACATTAGTAGGGTGTAAGGGCTAAGAAGAATAAAACAGATCTAAATAAGGGGATTGGGAATTTCAGGAAGAGGGGATACAGCAATTTTAGAATATGGTAGTCTAGCTATAGCTAGTTCTTTTGAAAGGTGATATTTGAGTAAAGGCTTGAAGGAGATGAGAAAGTTGGTGATACTGATGAATTGAAGAGCATTTCAGGCAGAGGGAACATCTAGTGAGAAAGCCGTAAGTCAAAAGCACAAATACCATGTTTTGAGAAAGTCTAAGAGGCTACTGTGGACTCTTCTAGTGTGATTGCAGGGGTGTTTAGTTGGCGGGGGGTGGGGGGGGAGGATGTAGGAGATGAGGTCAAAGAATAATATGAGTCCAGGTCATGTAGAGACTTGTAGATCAGTGCTCCTCAAACTTTCAAAAGGATGTAGATCATCTGGGATATTGTGAAAACAAAGAATTATATATACTTGGTGAGGGGTAGGGCCTGAGATTTTCCATCCCTAACAAGTACCCAGTTTGCCTCAGGTGCTGCCGCACAACTGCCCACACTTCGAGTAGCAGAACTTCCATCCACCATAAATGACTTTTTCTCTGAATGAAGTAGGGAAGCCACTGAAAAATTCTGCAACTCTTGAGGATGGACTGCGATGGTGAAAAAGCAGAGAAGAAGGGAGACTAGTTAGGAGGCTACTGCAGTAACACAGGCAAGAGATAGTGATGACTTGGATTAAGGAGCTGTCAGTGGAAGTAATTAGATTCTGGATGTATTTTGAAAGTAGAGCTATTACAATTTCCTGATGGATTAGAAGTTGTGTGTGAGAGAGGCAGGAGAACAAAACGATGTTAAAGTGTTTGACCTGAGCAACTGGGAAATAGAGCGGCCATCAACTTGAAATGGGGAGTGCTGCAAGTGGAATATGTTCTAGAATGTAGGTTAGGAGTTCGGTTTGGACATGATACATTTGATGATGTTAAAAAGGCAATTTTTGATTTGCTCATTTTAGCCACTCTAACTGGCATGAGGTGGTATCTCATAAGTCAGGCAGAGAAGGACAAATATTACATGTGTGCACGTATAGGAGGATTAGGAGGAACTTGACGGAGGAACAAGGGGGAGAAGAAGGAGGGAAATGGTGGGGAAAAGGGAGAGAGGCAAACCATGAGAGACCCTTGAATGCTGACAAAAACTGAGGACTGATGGATGGGGGGGATGGGCATGGAGGAGGACACTTGTGGGGATGAGCACTGGGGGTTATGTGGAAACTAATTTGACAATAAACTATTTGTAAAAAAAAAAAAAGGTCAATCAGAAAAAAAAAAGGCAATTTTTGGAATTTGAAAGAGAAGGCTGGACTGGACATGAAAGTGGGCGTGGCTGACAGAAGATACTTAAAGCCCTAAAACTGGATGAGTGTGTAGTGAGAAAAGTAACAGCCCTGGGGCACTCATCTGGAGTTCCATCAGGGAGTCTCCTGTCCCTAGGAGACGACACAGAGGAAGGCTGGAAAGTGGATTGTCTCTCCAGTTTCACTGGAAGCCACACTTACGAACTGTGTTTGAAGAGTCCTTCCACATCTCCCATATACCTCTCGGTCATACAGCTAACGAGGCCATTGTGCCTTTAACAGTGACTTATGGGCACGTGTGGAAAGGGAGAAAAAGTGTACTTTCCCACCCTCTACAGTGTCCATTTCTATGATGAAGCTACATCTATCAGCATGAATTATCATCTGAGTGGTCAACAACTTGGAGATTCTTTGGAGCTGGTTGAAACAAGTGAAAAACAACTACCCATTTAAGGTGGCAGCACAAACATTTATTTATTCATTCAGCGACACAGAGTGAGCAATACAGTGTCTGGCCTAAACAATACAGAAGCTACAGAGAACATTATCTATGGATCTTACCTACCTAACCACTTCAATAACCTTAACAGCTGAGTTTGGCTGAGATGCTTTAAGAACAAACTACACACACACATACACACACACAGACACAGACACACACACACACACACACACACACACACACACACACACACACGCTTACTCACTCACTCACTCTACTGCCCCTGGGAATCTATCTTGGAACCTACTCAAACCTACTCATTCCATCTGGCTAAGCTTCTGTTGAAGATTTATCCCTTTATGACCTTTGTTTTCTCTACCTGCCACTTTGCTAATTGAAGTTTAGGCTCCTTTATTTTCCTGGAATGCATATTTGGCTCAGTTCTACCCATGCCTAAGGCCAGCTGCAGTTCCCAAGATCCAGGGTGGACAAAGCTGTAGGCCCTCTGCCTACTCAGGGGACTGGAGATAATTAGGAATTCTCCTTAAGGAAATTATGATATAATAGAGATTAGTATTATATGATTGCTTAACAAATGAGTGAGTAGTTAATTTGATGTACACATAGATGTGGACTATGGGCAGCACAGACCCTATCGTGTAACTTATGGACCTTTGGTTCATTCTGTCTTATGTTCTCTCTCAGACTATGGTACCATTTTTGGAGAGCACGGCCATTCTCTGATATCCCTCCAATGGTTAAGTGTGCCTTCTTTCTATTAATAATTTACTCTGTGTCTCTCATCCATGAATTTATCTATACCTTTTCTGAAACTATTGACATTTTAGAATGTACCATCTCTGTGGGGTAATGACACACCATTTTATGTATCGCTGGAAAGTGACAATGGAGAAGAAATCTGTCAAGGCCTACTTTGGTTCCTGGTCCCCTAGCCTGCCTCTCCCAACTGCAGGGGACACATTCCTCCCACATATATACAAAGCCCTGCCCCAGGCTATAGGGCCAATCCTATCTTTAACCACAAGGATTTAAACAGTTCTCCTTCAACACTGACTCAGAATCATATCATTGTAGCTGCCAGTTCGATAGACCGCATGAACCAGTTCTATAAACGAGCTTCTGTCTTGTTCCTGAGATCAGCTGCCTACCTTGTAGCGTGGTTCTGGCAACATAATCTTTGTCTCGCTCCTTTGTATTGAGGTCCACAGCTTGGTAACCTTCCCAGTGCTACTCCCAGCATTCTAGGAATTTTTCCTGCCTTTTTTTCCCATGGCTTCTGCCTGAGTGATGGGAATCCTGCTCCTGAACCCCGGATTTGCCTGATGCTGCCTGTTTGCATGTCTGCCTGCTTCTTGATCCCACATTTCTGTACTCTTCCCACCTATCAGGACTGCATCGTGTTTCATATCAGACCCTCCTGCTTTCAGACTCACTGCTTTTCAGACTGCTATCAGACTCACTGCTTTCTGGATCCATCTGTTGGTATTGGTTTAACTATGTGCATGTTAGGAGTGAGGCATGAAAGATACTTGCTCTATTATAAGCACACATGCCAGTAAAATAAGGAACATTAACCTGAGTCACTGCTTACTACGGTGCGGATTACATACTGCTCAATTGCAGAGGACAACATATGCAATGTCTGAAAGGTACAGCATATCGCAATGTAAATGGCACCCCCTGGAGTTGCGCTGTGCAGCAACCCTGATGCTAACCACGGCTTGATATCCTGGGGACATAACTCAGAGATTGTGCTTATAGCAAGTTAAGTGGTTATCAGCATATGCATCAGTGTTTAACGTATCATCAGCATTTAAGTTTGGGAATGCTGACTCAAAGCCAGATCAACTTTAATTATGGCCTAATAACAGGGTCAGATTCAAAAGAAAAAAAAAAGTGAAGCAGTATGCCTAATCTTGAACACTTAGTAAAGTTAAATAATTTAACAGACAATCAGAATTAAAATTTTCATGACTGAGGCAGGCTGTTTGCCCAGGAAAGGTGGCTTAATTCTGAAATGATACAGTACATGTTTCAGACTGTAACGGTCCTCAGAGCATATGTGAGGCCCGA
The DNA here is from genome assembly GCA_017311185.1 of Proteles cristata cristata. Classification (NCBI taxonomy): domain Eukaryota; kingdom Metazoa; phylum Chordata; class Mammalia; order Carnivora; family Hyaenidae; genus Proteles; species Proteles cristata. The sequence goes on along the minus strand of JAESUZ010005330.1, from coordinate 855,760 downwards.
GGTGTGCCAAAGGCATTCTTACTTTCAGTCATTTCTTCTTCCCACCTGCTTCAGAACATAACTCCTCAACATTAAAGTCAGGTTTTAGGATTAACTGAAGTAGAGCCCCATTAAACACCCTCACTTGCCCCTCCATCCCCCTAGCTCCCCAAATTTATCTTAGAAACCCATTAGGCATTCATCTTAACACAAAGCATCATTATTAACTCATTGGTTCATATATATGTTTCTGAAGGGATATGGTACAGGCCAGGTATAGTGGGCAACAAGAGGAGACAATAATCTCAAGATATAGGGGCAACCTGCTATATTTAAGGGAGTGGAAATTGATCTGAGAGTCAGGAGATGTGGGATCCAGTGGAGATTACAGTACTAACCACAGTGCAATGGTGGCCAAACCACGCTACATCTCTGGGCATCTGCCCTTTCAATTGTAAAGATGAGGGAGCTGGGTTAGATGACATCTAAGGTATTTTCACTAAATTGCAGACTATACATTCAAAGTTGAAGCTTCTTCTGTCATGGAGTCTGACAGTGGTGATCTTCAGACAGCACAAGGACACAGACTATACTGATGGCATAGGAAATCCCCAACCAGGGTAGAGAAATGCCCCAAACCGACTCCACCTCCTCCACTGTTCCCTCCTAGGCAGCTCTGAAGGGAGATGAATGCTTAATTGCAAAGTAGGTGCCCAAGTAACAGGCACTTGTAATTGAAGAGGTGGTTTCATAGGTACCATCTAAAACATAAGGAACCTGGGTACACATTGGCATTCATTCAGAAGGTGGGATTGCGAATACTTATTATATGCCCAGATTTTCCCTTCATAAATTAGATTATAATGTACACGGTTAATTCTAGCAAGGTATTAATATCATATTAATCTGAATCACAAAAATAAACTGTTTATCGATCTTATTCAGCCCACTAAAAACCAAGTACCATATGGAAGGTGGTGTCAGAGGATGAGGTTCACAGATGAGGCTCCCTGCTCCTATTCAAGGAAATACTCCCTTATTTTTCTAGTCCACTGATGTCTTCTGCCTATTAGGTTTAGCTCAAGCTCCATTTTTCCCTGAGCAGTCTCCACCAAGCCAGTCTGTGGTCCCCCCTCTTCCTGATTTCCTGAGGTGCTTAACTGCCTATACCTGATGATGAACCTCTGCATTCTGAGTATTGTATGTTTTCCTCTAATCATCACATATATGTAAGTCTTGACATTCTGATTAGATTATAAACTCCTTCGGACCAAGATCCCATGATGCATTGCTCTTTTATCTTTTCAAGAGCCTGGCATTGGAGACGGGCACATATTCAATGGTCAACAAATCTGTTTCGAAGAGAATTTCATAGACTTTTGAAGAGTCTAGGGGCCAGGCTGGGAGACATAATAATGGATTAGAGAATCTCCGTCTTAAGCATTAACCAAGGCACATAAAGGAGAAAAATGTGTGTATATAATCACTGAGACACAAAGGTAGTGGGGGAAAAAAAAGAACAAAACATTTTGCAATCAAAGAGAACAGCAATTCATTGCAAAAGATGGGCTAAAATATGATTCTCAAACTGCAGCATGCATTGGAATCCCCTGAAGGGCACACCTTACTAAGCTCCACTTCCAGAATTTCTTATTCAGTTTTGGAAGCAGCCTCAACATTTGCATTTCTTACTAGTCCCTAGGTGACGAACCAATCCTAGCACAAGGGCAATACTTTGAGAACCAATGGGCTAAAGGGCATATAGGCCTGAAATAATGAAAAGCATCTCAGCAGTTATTTTTATCTTTTCAAAAGGACTGGGGAGGACAGTGCCAATAAACAGTATGAGTAAGAGAGGTAGAGATATGGAAGCACCCACAATGATTAGGGATGGCAAATAGCTGTATGGGGAGATGGGACTCCCAGAACCCAGGGACATTATTTGGGGCCCTTCAATGTCACACCATGGAACCTGGGTTTCTTATCAGGTGATAGAGAATATGGGAGTGTTGTACACAGATTCCAAGGAGAGGCTGACAACAGGAAACAATGGAAGAATGGTCAACAGGGCTGGATAATTAAGCCACTAAACCAATCTGTCTTTATTAAAGGGAAACCAAAATAGAACTGAGACATGTGTTCATCCGAAAGCTACTCCATATGTTTCTGGAGTTCATCTGAGTAAGCAGGACAAAGGTCTCGATTTGATCATTGCCCAGGGTTTTGGGATTCTGCTTTTATGATCACTCATGCACACAGAAACACACAGGTACACCAGAATTTAGAATACGCCTCTTCACACACCCACACGAGTCTGTAGCTATGAAGTTAGGATTTAGCTCCAATGCTAAATGCATAGGTGTGGAAGCATTACCAGCTGCACAGGGTAGGATACTTCTCTAAGTCAAATCAGGAGCTGTGCAGAATGCAAACATGATGTACCCAGCAGAGCTAAAGAGGAAATGATATTGAACTTTCCAATCAGGTTCTGTTTGGAAAGAAAAAGTTGGGTTTGAACTTTCTCCCCAAATAAAAATGACAGCCAATACACAGTGCTGGATACTGTTCTAAACGCAACAAATACATTATGCTATTTAATCCTCACAAGAGATGATTGTTATCTTCATTTTACAGGTAAGAAAACTAAGACACAGAGAAGTAAAGCAATGTGACAAGGTCACACAGCTAGTAAGAGGTGGAGTCAGGATTTGACATCAGAAAGGCTTCATATCAGCATCTGTGTACTCAACCACTACGCTAAGTTTGCACTTTGAGGTGTGCAAGGATCCTGAGGCTACGCGTGTATTGAAAAAATAGCCTCGATTTGTCTCTCATTCCTCTTCCCTCCTTTTCTTTCTTTCCACTGCCTCCCCGAATTATCGAACATCCATGGTTTGCCAGGCACTATGCACATAAATTGAAGCTGCTTTGTAAAAGTTGAATGATGCAGCTGTTCTAAGCAAAAAAATAATTTTAGCAGTGATTTACATCTGTGGCCAGTATACAGGGTCTTCAAAAAGATCAAACCGCTCCATGGGGCCACCCTCTCCCAGGGCAACTTTGGCTACACTTGCAACTTAATAAAATTCTGGGACCTCGTCCCCAGTCTCATTGAGTTTCCTGTCACAAACTGTACTGAACCTTTTTGCAATGCCAAATAGGATTCCAACCCCCCTGGAAGAAGAGAGTGTAAAGAGGGCTTTTATATAGTTATGGGGAAAAAATACCTTAAAACACATTCATCTGAAGCCTTCTTTCAATTCTCCCATGGAATGCTAACCTTTATTTGCAGTTTGTGAGATTCATGTCAGAAGCTTGCTGTAGCCTGAGGTTTAAACCAGAGAGATTCTGACTTGGTCCTGAGGCAGGTACCTTTGTAGCTTTCTAATCTCTCTCTCTCAAGTTCAGGGCTTTTAAGAGAGGTTGGTGATGTTCCCTGCGGAGGATTTTCTGTCATTTTGTGGGCAGGAATACATGGTTGTGATACAAAGAACTCAAGTTTAAATCTCTTTACGTTCTGCTTAATTGCCATTATTGGCCTAATTGCAGGTACAGGGCTCAAAGAGAACGCATGTCACTTGCCATCTGTAGCCGGAAGGTGCTTGAATCAAACCAAATCTGTTCAGGATGCAAAAGACACTTTAGCAAATGCAGATGCCTGAAATGGCTTTACAGACCCAAATCCTTTTAATAAGCTTAAGACAGGCCTGAATTTATTTAAATGTCTAATTCTAAATGTACGTATGCCTGGTAGTAATGTTTACCATCTGTCTGACACTGCCTGTTGAGGTAATTGTCAAGCTACAGTATGGCATATGGTGCACATATTTGGACCTTAAATATAACAGCCTTGGCATGAAACAATTGGAAACCAAGATTTAATCTTTGGTATCATTCAAGTTGGAGTTGAACAAACAGACAGTTCTGGGCTATTACTGCTTTCTTCCTTGATGATAAATACTCCTCCATAGACATGCTTGAGAACAACATCGGAGGGACAGGCCTCCATTCAATGCACTGCCTTTCTCTTGCTCTGGCTCCCACACTTAGAAACCCAGTTGGAATGGTAATTCTGCACTGGAGGCCAGAAGCCAGTGTCCAGCCCAGGAAGCATCTGGTCTCAGCCAAAGAATAGAAGGAGGGTCCCACTCGAGAGCCCGGCGGAGCTGGTTGCCCGGGTGGAAGAGGCTGAGCAGAATCCAAGGCGATGACAACAACCTCAGCTCTTCTGTCTACTCTTTACTCTATTTGCCTATCTTCCCTCTTCACCTCCATTCCATTTATTTCGCTGTCCAATTGTCATGTCAAATATGGTAGTGTTGGAAGAAAGTGAGGAAGAAAGGCTAGAGGCTGATAGCTCTGGGAGCCCCTCTAATCCCCCCGGGGAAATGCACATGACTCCGAGAGATGAGAACAACACTCTTTTCAAGTTATTTTGGTTAACTGATGGAGACCCTAGAGTGACAAATATCTCGGGCGCTGCTCCCTTCATTCCTCAAATACTAGCAGCACTGTAGCATTAGATACAGCTGTGTAGATGCCTAAAGCCTGACTTGAAAGACCTACTTTATGCCTGGATTAGAGGATGAGTATAGCTATTGTGGTTGCAGTCGCTGTCTGGGTCTAAAGTGATGTAAATATGGCAACAGGAATAATATAACTCTTGCAGTAATGTAACTAAGAATGTGCTCAGTGCCGCTTCTCAATGGGTTTGGCATGTCATTATGTACGGCATTCCATACAATAATAGCTTCCAGTATAAAGTCAACATAGACACTCTTTCTCTAACTCCGTTTCTATCCCGAGGCTCCACTGCTTCTTCATTTAGAAAAGGAATCATGGAGGATACTGGAGGATGAGCATGATACTTAACAATGGGTGTGTGTGTGTGTGTGTGTGTGTGTGTGCGCGCGTGTGTGTGTGCATGCATGTGTGTGTGTGCCTGAACAGTTGGGGAGGTTTGGAAGACGAAAATGACAATATGCAAGGTTAGCCACCAAGGTAATCCGGTCTTGGATTTTCCCCCAGTCTGAAATGACGACTTGATTCCATATTTTGGCCTCCCGCCAAGTTCTGTATTTAAGCCTGAAGCTTAACATGTCCTCTGTTCCTAATTAGCGACAAGGCTAAATTTAGCAAAGGTTTCTCTCGTGCCACCACAGTCACAAAACGATTCTAAAATCTAACATGAAGGCATGTTACTTGATGGATTTAGGAAAAGACAAAACAAACCTGAAGGTGCCTCTCTGAGATCTGAAGGCCTCTGGTGCCAAGAATATTTGAGGCAAAGGGATATAATCGACTACTGTGTAAATATGTAAATTTTGATACAGGAAAGGGCCTCCCTTGAGGCTCAGAGTACACAGCGTGGCAGCCCAGGGGTTAGGCTCTCAGAGACGCCTGACCTAGGGCAGCAATAAGAAGAGGGCAAGATTCATTTCTCATGTCTCCCAGCTCCCCATTAGGATGCTACTGTTCCGCCTCCTCTCCTCTGAGCACACCCAGCCCTGTGCACTGTCAATCCCCTGCCCCCCATCCCCAACTTCTCAGCATGTTGAGACTTCAGTGGTCTTGCAGCAGTATCTCCCCACACCCCCCACTTTCCTCCGGGTTGGCCGTCCAGCGTCCTTGGTGCTTCCTCTCCACTCCCCACTGCTTTTCATCTTTTAAATGTTTCACATCTACAGAGGATTTGCACAAATAAGATGATGAACGATGAGCAGGGGTATCACCTTCACCGCCCATCATCTTGCCGCTTATACTTTATTTTTCCTTTTCTCTTTCCTTGTCTGTGTGTGTGTGTGTGTGTGTGTGTGTGTGTGTGCGCGCACATACGATATATACAGTGTTTTGGGTGGTGTTGCTGAACCATTTGAGAGTTAGTTAGGCATCTTAACTCCTTTAATCCTCGGTATTTTCACATTCATCGCCTAAGAATAAGGACATTAGCTAGATAATCACAATTACGATCATCGCACTTAGGAAATTTAACACCGGTACTCTATGACTAGCTAATATGCAGCCCATGTTCACATTTGCCCAGTTGTCCCATGTGTCTGTTACAGGTATCTTCTGTGCCATATCGATGTTTACGGAAGGTCTGTGCCAGTGGTTTTGCAGAATGGGCTCACTGCTGTAAACGTCACTAAGTGTTGTCGCTTTTGCTGCCTCCTCAGTGGTCTCAAACATCACTGGACACGGTTAAGACTTATGTTCTTATTTGCACTTAACAAGTAAAGAGTGGCGATGCCAAATGACTTGCTGGAGGGCAGACACCCAGCCCAGGAGCAGCCAGAGGAAGCAGGGCAGAAGAGCACGTTCATAGCCCTTTCTCCTCCCTTCATTTCAGATTCCCCCACAGCTGTGACTCCAGCTCACATGAGGCCTGATTTCCTTCCTTACTTCTAATCTATACCTGCTTCTCATGCAAACAGCCATGCTGAGCCACTAATTATGACAGGAACCAGACAAATTCTCCTGATAGGGACAAGCCCTTACTCCCCACTTCTCCTTTTTCCCATCAAGGACAGGGAATTTCCACTCCCCTCCACAAAGACAGAAACTGTGATGAGACTCTCCTGGACCTTCTCCTCTGGGAAGTGACTCAAATCTGAGCATGCTTGATTAGCCCCCTCCTTTTTTGCTCCAAGCTGCCTGTCTGGGCAGACTCACTTGCATGCTCTCATTAGCCTCTGTGTGTGTTTGCGTGCCTGGTGGGTGCAGCTAGGCAGGCCATGGTCAGCACAGAGAGCAGAGTAAGGGGCCTGTTTGGTGGCACATAAAAGCCACGTCACATTCTCAAATTAGCTTCATCAAAAATAAAGCTGCTATTTTGATATGTATCTGTCTGGTGCCTGCAATTCTTTGTTGTTTTCCATCTCAGGAGGGCTAAATGGTCTTATGGCTCCCTGAATCCTCAACTTTTTGATCAGAGTATTAACCATCATAGAGCAACCCAAGTTACCCACTGCCCTGGCCATGAGGTGGAATGGATGTCGTGCGGGCACTGAACTCTTCCCTCTTGGAGGGTACAATGGGTTGCCAAGGTTGTGGGACAATGGGGAGAACTCAGGGCCGCTCAGGCAGGGTGGGGGCAGTGAGGACAGAGGCAGCTGGCCAGCTTCAGCTGAGCCCCAGCCAGCTTGTCTGCCCGGAGACTCCACAGAATTCAGAAGGTGGGAGGAGAGGCTCATGATTCTTTGAAGCAGGTGCAAAGAAGTTGAAAATGGACAGGCCAAGTCCTCATTTTACACTCTGTGGGGAAAGGGCAGGTCTGGCTGGACAGCAATATAGTACCCATCTCTGGGCACCTGGCGGGAGGTTGCTGGACTGCAGCGGGAGGAGCAGGGGGCTTCGTGTCTGGCTGGCTGTCAAGGGCTAATGCGTTAGCGATGCAAACCTAACCTTGGGTTCTTATCAGGTTCTCTGGAGACACTGGGGCTCCTTTACCAGGAGGTGACTGAGCTGTTCTTTCTACCTAAGACTTCCCCTTAGATACAAAGAAAAATGGCTTTGTTGTTAGCTGGGGGTTTGGGGGTGGGATGAAGGTTAAGTGGCAGTAAATATAAGGATTAGGGCCTTTTGACCTTGTGCTCACATCACTAAGACTTCAAATGATCCTGAGCGAGGTCTGGTTTGTCTCTGAGTGTAAGAAGAATCGAAAGAAAAAGATGTCACTCACTCAAATCAGAGGTGAGGCTGTCTAGGTCTTGAGCTGTCACACATAGGGATGTGATGGGTGAGTGTGTGTGTGTGTGTGTGTGTGTGTGTGTGTGTGTGTGCGCGCATACATACACACACAGACACAGGCAAAGTTATCTCCAAGGAAGAGTGAAGTTACTGTTTTTGCTATCTTTACATGGCTGCAAATACTTGAATAGTTTGACAAGTACCATCACCTCCACCTCTACCACACACATATGCTTGTTTTTCTTCCCAGAGAGTATGTGCAAAATGGCCCTGGTCCCTTGGTGTGCTCCCCAAGTTCTAACTAGAACCACTGCCTCCTTGGTATGTGCTGGGAAGGTTTGATGTCAGGTTTGCTTTCTCAAGTGAAACTTTTGAGACCTTGTGATCACGGACTTACATAGTGCACGGCACAAGGGAAGTGTCTAGTAACAGGGTAGACATGGTCTGTCCTTTTTTGTGAGATCTGAACAGTAGGGTGCGCAGGTTAATGCCAGACAGTTTTAGACACAGTTCTGTCATCTATTAATTTGGTGACTTTTGGGGCTCCTGGGTGGCTCAGTCAGTTAAGCGTCCGACTCTTGACTTTGGCTCAGGTCATGATCTCACGGTTCCTGGGTTCAAGCCCTGTGTCGGGCTCCGTGCTGACAGCTAGCTCAGAGCCTGGAGACTGCGTTGGATTCTGTGTCTCCCTCTCTCTCTGACCTTCCCCTGTTCATGTTGCCCCTCTCTCTCAGAAATAAATAAAACATTAAAAAAATTAATTTTAACTTGGTGACTTTGGTAAGTTACTGGACTTCCTTAAGTCTCATTTTCCTCATTTACAAAATAACAATAAGGATTATCTTGTGCTATTGTTTGAGGCTGTCATTCCTGGCAATAATCAGAACTCAATAAAACGTGGGTTGGAACTGAGAGTAGTGCTTTATCAATAAATTGCTAAAAAGTCTTAGTAGGCCTCTGCACTTCATCTCATAATTAACATGGGGTTGGAATCTCAAATTAATTAGAAAATATCTGCCACTGTTTTGTGTGGACATGTGTGTGTAGGGTATGGTCCCTGGGACAGCAGTTGTCTCAGGAAGTCTTCAAAGGAGGCTTTTGAGTCTCTAATTATCTGGGTAATTTTTCAATAAAAACTCCCAATTTTACATAGTACTTGCATCAATCCAGAGTCAGAAAATTGCCTTTCTGGATGTATAAAATCTTTCTTTTTAAATGTTTATTTATTTTTGAGAGAGAGAGAGAGAGAGAGAGACAAAGTGCAAGTGGGGAGGGAGGGACAGAGAGACAGAGGTAGACACAGATTCTGAAGCAGGCTCTAGGCTCTGAGCTGTCAGCACAGAGCCCGATGCAGGGCTTGAACTCACAAACCTTGAAGTCATGACCTGAGCTGAAGTTGGATGCTTAACTGACTGAGCCACCTAGGAGCTCCTAAAAACCTTTAAAGTATGTTGGAGAACCAATTAATGTGATACATGAATCTTTGAGAGGCATCACTGAACATCTCCATATTATGCTCTCCCCCTGCTTATCAAATATTCTGCATTAGAAAGAATGGGCCAAAATCTTGCATTGAGGCAACCGAAGGGACTGCTAACTCAAGTGTCTAGTCTGTGGCTAAATTAATGAGGTTTTGCTGCCCAGTGGCATTACATTAGTTGTAGAGCTTCTCCCAAGGTTGATATCATTAAGAGAAGGGGATTTCCATTTGTCTTTAGAAGGAGCAGAAACCGTACACAGGGCCCATAAATCATACAGAGCCTGAACACGTACTCGTGTGTGTACACAGAGGGTGTGTGTATGGACACAATGAAAATGCTCATATACAGCTCAATGTTGACCACTCTCAATTTCTTGTGCTACTGCCATTTTATTCTTTTTCCCTGTGATGCTCCCATTTTATTCTTTATTTTAGGGTTCCTCTCTCTCACAACAGTTAGCAGGGGATGCAATGAAATAAAATGAACCTATGCTTCAAGCCCAGACTTTCTGGCTAGGAGAGAGATCTGATTTCTATGCAAGCGTGTGAAAGAAAGCAGAGTACAGCACCACGCATTCTCCTCTCCCCAAGTCCTACGGTGACATCCGCACTCCTCTGACCCCATACAAGCAGCTAAATCTATCATTACTTGGTCACAGCACACTCAAGAGCAGAATCAGGGCCACCATTGCCCTCAGTGTGGAAAGGGATAAGAGGACACTGGTGGGCCCTCTCTTGCACTGCCTGATTCTACCCTGTCACTGGCCAACAGACTTCTCTGGGGTCTGCAAGGGTCATGTGGCTTTTTTCTCGGGATCTCCCCAAAGCATGGCTGCCTTTATCATGGGAACATGAGGTGCTCCTTAAAGTACACAGGCTTTGAATGCAGATGAGAGACAAAATACAAGGAAAATGTATTTGAAATCTTTGGCTCCTCCTCCTGAACCTGGCCAAGTCACTTAGACACTTTAGATCTTATTTTCCTCATTTGTAAAACACAACTATTGGTGTATACCCCCTCAGCTTGCTATTAAGGTGAAATGACACATATTTGAATAATACTGCTGAATCGATGAGCAAATGTGTAAGCTTCTTCTTCCTTGTTGACCATAACACCTACATGTGGGCTGGACAGTAACTCTATTTTTCAGAAAAATGTGTGTCCACTGGACAAGCTTTGCTGAATAGCAATAACAGCCACAGTCTAGAGTACTACAGAGATGTGTGTTAGAGAAAGCAAGATACTGAGGGTCAGGAGCCTTGGGCTCTAGTCATGGCTCCTCTCTATACTAGAGCCATAACTGTGAGAAAGTCACCTGGCCTCTCTGAGTCTATTTCTGCCCATCTCCGAAAGCCTGTTCCACCAAACTCACAAAGTGTTACAAAGAGCAGTAGAGATGCTAGTGCCCTTTTGGAAATAAAGTTCAGGGTAAACACATCAAACAGATCAACAATATCAAAGTCCCTTGGTCAGGTGTCTGCTCCAGAGGCTCCTCGGTAGGGACTTCTACTCTGCAGGGGGTGTTATCTTTCTTATCCTATTCTGTAGACACTGGCAAAAAGCCCAGACATGTCTCTGAAATAAAAACTGGACCAGGAGAGGCCGAAACTTCCTATATCTGGCCCAATGTCATGGGCTCCCAATATAAAAGATATTCATATATCAAAACATAACCTGAGTCCATAGCAGATCTGTGAAGATCTACACTCAGAATCATTCTTAGTATTATGAACTAGCCAAGGTCCCCCAAATATGGACAGGTAACTAACCCTTCATTAAGCACATCTTGTAACCTAACATTCATAAGTGGCAGGCATCAATCAAATATGAAATACTGCGAATATTATTTATTATCCCAATTTTAAATATATAGGAACCTCAATTTCCCCAAGGCCTTCTAGCCAGTGAGCGACAGATCAGTCTGTCCTCTTTGACTTCAGCACACTGATAATCTCACACTTTCTATAAGCAACAGGTTCACAGGGGTCTGGTGTGGGCTCACTCACTTTGTCTTCCTTGTAAAAGAAGAGTTTGCATTTGAAATGAAGGTTCAGTATGATGAATGGGGACTCAGGTATATGTCACTTCAAGAAAAATCAACATAGAGAAAACCATTTTTTCCCTAAGTAGATGTACTAGCAGAAGGATATTCAAGTTTTATCTCAGAATTCATCACAGGATATTACTAATGAATAACTTTCCATAAAATATCCAGCATATAATTTGAGTTCCAAAAGTCTGGTTGATATAGATTTTTGTATTATGTTACTACTTGAATAAAGTAAGTATAAGATAGTGTGTTACCTGTAAAATAGACACCATTAAAGGCAGAAAAGAAACTATTGGTGGGGCACATGAGTGGCATAGTCCGCTAAGCATCCAACTCTTGATTTTGACTCAGGTCATGTCAGGCTCTGTGCTGACAGTGCGGGACCTGCTTGGTATTCTCTCTCTCTCTCTCTCTCTCTCTCTCTCTCTTTCTTTCCCTGAAAATGGATAAACCTTAAAAAAAACTGTATTGGTTCTAAAGTATATCAACACAACTAAATGTATTACTGATTTTACTAATATTTTGTGTCAAGTGTCAAGGCAAAAATGTAGAAAATGAAGCCAGGCTTTAAAACAAAAATGAGATTGGATGAGGGGTAGGAGGTGACTACAGTCTACCATCTTTTGTGTTCTTATTTGGCTCAGTTTTTATGGGGAAATTACAGTGAGAAAAACAGTTTGATGAAATATTCCTCAAAATCAATGGACACATGTAATGTCCTGACCTAATAGTTTGGTTCATAGGACCCGGAGTGGCAGAAGGCAGGGATGACAATATGTGGAGGTAACGTCGAGAAGATATTTCATGAACCAGTGAACATTCTTAGTCTAAATGAATTTGAAAATTTGTCACAAAAGATATTCCATTCATTTGGGTAGAAGGGAACCATCTTTCAAAGATGATGTGACATGCCCTTGTCATATTCACATGGCTTGGGTCACAGATTTTAGAGTTTTCACCCATATCAATTTTCTTCCATTCACACCTCAGGCCAGTGACGAGAGGACAGTGTCTCTTCTTCCATGTGGCCTTATCCAGGGAAGCCCTTTCATCTGGGGCCAGGACAAAACAAACACAGACCATACAGCTGAATGTGCTGGATTCCCAGAGAAACCCACTTTCTGTAGTGTACTTTTAAATCACAGAATTTATTTATGTTCTCTCTCTCCTTTCTGTGGTCAATGACATGGGTCAAAGGCATTTAATCAAACCCTTGTAGAGAGATGGGTCCCATCACCATGCAGTGCGACGATCTAATTTGTCTTCTGTCAAAAAATGTATTTTGGGAACCGAGCTGAATATGATAAGTGTGATGTCTTTTTACGGTCACTGCTGAAATATGTGTACGGCACAGATTTGCTAGGCTCATTATTTCATCTGTCTCTGGGTAAATATTGAAATTGTTGTTAGTGTGGATACTAAATACTGAGGAAACATGGGGACATGTTTTCTTTATTCCACTCTGAGTTTAACTAGTGAAAGCCAAAATTACCTTCTGATCTCTGAATTATAATAACTGATGACCAAAAGGGCAATGCAATGACAGGAAGCTCTATAGACCAGACATTGGTAGAGAAATAATCATGTGGATGAAGCCTATAGTGAGAAACAAACACAAAAACAAAAACTCCTCCAGCCAGCAGGTGGTGCCACAATTTATACTGTTTGGCTGCTTTGGGCTTGATGAACAGCTTGCTGATTGCTTTGTCAATTAATTTAAGTGACGTAATTTAATTTCCTCTGCTGTATCACATCGTGATTTATTAAAAATCATATCCAGCTCTTTGGCCCTGGATGACCAGCTCATTTGTCAATGTTGCTAACAAGTACGTTCCAGGCATCCTCTGGTTCCTTCTCCATCCACCTAACTCCCAGAGGATGGGAGAGGTTTGATCCTAGGTGTTAATCAAGTGCAGATAAAGACTTAGATTCTGAACTACACCTTATGTCTCAAACTTAATCGGAACTTGTAAAATAAGAAGACAGAGTGATGCCTCATTCTCAAAATTTTGGACAAACTCTATCTTTGGTCCCATGTAGGATTCTTTCCCCTGAGACCATTGCAAGATGTCCTTTTCAGTCCTAAAGTATTCTCTTGGGTGGAATTTATTTTATTTTCTTTGACAAAAAAGTAGAGAATAAAGTAACACATGAGACAAGAAAGGGAAGTGAGAAACTTACACGAAACGTGACAAGAAAGGAAAATTCCACCTCTGAAAATAACTCCAGTCAGTGATACATCTCCTAGTATTGACATAGTTCTCTGATTAATTTTAAGTCTGGAGCCCTGAAAGCTGTATTTATAATGCAAATTAAAGAACTGAAGAACTTGGCTGAACTGATAAAAAGAAAAAAAAAATGTTGTTTTGGGATTTCCCATTTGCCCAGGTGCCAAAAGTTACTTTAGTTCTCTCCATTGACTTTTCTAGAAATACCCAGACCAATACTTCCCTCTACTGCTTAAAAGCAATTCTACAATGTAAGTCAACCAGAATTATTTACACAAAATAGCATACCTGTTTCACAGGTGTAGAAACTGAGGCATAAGTGTTAACGTGACTTTTACATAGTAAAGTAAAAAAAAAGTTTAGAAATTATTCAAAACTCTCACCTTTGTGGAACAGCTCTAGGTAAGTGTAGGCAAATTTATGTTTCTGAATGTAAGTCTTAACCAACTGACTCTGTTAAGTGAAGATATGAGACTTGGCAAAAATAAATCTTTGAAATAGATTTAAGAAAAGAAAAGTGACAAATTATTGAGGTATGTACTGAAGAGTGAATCTAACATAATACCAATTATATTAAAACCTCTGTCAGTGTAACCAGGACAGTAGAGTTTACGAAAACTGTCCAAGCAATTATTTTTTTTTAATTTGTAATTTTTTAATTTAAATAATTAATTTAAATCCAAATTAGTTAACATACAGTGTAACACTGGTTTCAGAAGGAGAACCCAGTGATTCATCACTTACATATGACACCCAGTGCCCATTCCAACCAGGGTCCTCCTTAATGCTCATCCCCCATTTAGCCCATCCCCCACCCACTTCTCCAGCACCCTTAGTTTGTTCTCTATATTTAAGAGTCTTTCATGGCTTGCCTCCCTCTGTGTTTTTATCTTGTTTTTCCTTCCCTTCTCCTATGTTTATTTGTTGTGTTTCTTAAATTCCATGTACGAGTGAAGCCATATGATATTTATCTTTCTCTGGCTTACTTCATTTAGCATAACACACTCTAGTTCCAACCATGTTGTTGCAAATGGCAAGATTTCTTTCTTTTTGATCACCAAGTAATATTTCATTGTATATATATATACCACATCTTATTTATCCATTCATCTGTCAATAGACATTTGGGCTCTTTCCATAATTTAGCTATTGGTGATAACACTGCTATAAATATGGGGATGCATGTGCCACTTCAAATCAGTATTTTTGTATCCTTTGGCTTAATACCTAGTGGTACAACTGCTTAGTCATAGGGTGGTTCCATTTTTAATTTTTTGCGGAACCTCCATACTGTTTCCCAGAATGGCTGCCTCAGTTTGCATTCCCACCAACAGTACAAAAGGTGTGAGGTGGGATCTCATTGTGGTTTTGATTTGTATTTCTCTGATGATGAGTGATGCTGAGCATCTTTTCATATATCTGTTAGCCACGGATGTCTTCTTTGGGAATCTATCTACTCATATCTTCTGACCATTTCTTCACTGGATTATTTGTGTTTTTGGGTGTTGAGTTTGATAGATTCTTTATTATTTTGGATACCAATCTTTTATCTGATATGTTATTGGCATATATCTTCTCCCACTCATCAATTGCCTTTCAGTTTTGTTGATTGTTTCCTTCACTATGCAGAAACTTTTTATCTTGATGAGTTTCCAATAGTTCATTTTTGTTTTTATTTCCCTTGCCTCTGAAGATATGTCTAGTAAGAAGTTGCTGCAGCCAAGGTCGAAGAGATTACTGCCTGTTTTCTCCTCTAGCATTTTGATGGTTTCCTGTCTCACATTTAGGTCTTTTATCCATTTTGGGTTTATTTTTGTGTATGGTGCAAGATAGTGGTCCAGGTTCATTCTTCTCCATGTCACTCACTGTCCAGTCTTACCAGAACCATTTGCTAAAGAGACTTTTTTTTCCCATTGGATACTCTTTCCTGGTTTGTCCAAGAGTAGTTGGCCATACATTTGAAGGAACATCCCTCAACAGTATAAAGTCCATATAGGAAAGACCCACAGCTAATACCATCCTCAGTGGGGAAAAACTGAGAGCTTTCCCCCTAAGGTGAGTAAAATGACAGGGATGTCCACTCTCACCACTGTTGTTCAACATTGTACTAGAAGTCCCAGCCTCAGTAATCACACAACAGAAAGAAATAAAAGGCATACAAATTGGCAAAGAGGTCAAACTTTCACTCTTCACAGATGACATGATATTTACTCTATATGGAAAACATGAAAAACTCGACCAAAAAACTACTAAAACTGATATGTAAGTACAGCTAAGTTGCAGAATTAAAATCAATGTACAAAAACTGGCTGAACTTCTATACACCAATAATAAAACAACAGAAAGAGAAATCAAGGAATAGATCCCATTTGCAAATTGCACCAAAAACCATAAAATACCAAGGAATAAACCTAATCAAAGAGGTAAAAGGTTTGTATGCTGAAAACTATAGGAAGCTTATAAAAGAAATTTAAGAAGACACAAAGAAATGGAAAAACATTCCATGCTCATGGACTGGATGAACAAATATTGTTAAAATATTGATACTACCCAAAGCAATCTGCACATTCAATGCAATCTATATCAAGAAAACACGAGCATTCTTCAAAGAGCTAGAGCAAACAATCTTAAAATTTGTACAAAACCAGAAAAGACCTCAGATAGCCAAAGTCATGTTGAAAAAGGAAACCAGAGCTGTAGGCATCACAATTCTGGACTTAAAGCTGTATTACAAAGTGGTAATCATCAAGACAGTATGGTATTGACACAAAAACAGACACACAGATCAATGGAACAGAACTGAGAACCCCCAAATGGCCCCACAAATGTATATCTAAACAATTCTAATAATTACTAAACTACTAAAATGCAATCCTTTTTTTTAAAAGAAATTTTTTTTTCTTTATTTCTGAGAAAGAGAGAGACAGACAGACAGACAGACAGACAGACTGCGTGAGCAGGGGAGGGCCAGAGAGAGAGGGAGATACAGAATCTGAAACAGGCTCCAGGCTCTGAGCTAGCCAACAGCACAATCAACATAGAGCCTGACGCTGGGCCTGAACCCACGAACCGTGAGATCATGACCTGAGCCGAAGTCGGACGCTTAACCAACTGAGCCACCCGGGCGCCCTTAAAATGCAATCTTGACTAGTAAGGTATTTGAAAGCAGTGAAGAAGGTAATTAGAGTGATATCCTTTTTATTAAATTATTATAAAATTGTTTCAGATTAATTATTTGATATAAGCATGAATAATTTAATGTATATTTATTATACTGTGGTTTCAGGTATCTTAAATTAATATAAACATATGCCATAATCACAATTATTGGGCATAGAAACATCTAATTCAGGAATTCTCAGCAGATATTAGTATCTTTACACTTTTTGCATTTATAATTTAGCTGCCTAACTACTTTGTTGAATAACTGCAGACAGAATGAAAGTATAGTGTATGAGGGTAATAGGTCCGAGTTTCGATTATGCAAAGGGAGACTTCTCAAGTGCCGAGTGGCTTCTAACTAGTCAAAACCTCCTCTTTTCATCAGAGGGGTCACTGTACTGGTGTCCCATACGACTGGCTATGAATATGACTTCTCAAGGAACCTGAGGGGGTGGTCGTATTGTATGTAGCAAAAGGAATCCTGGCTGAGGAGGAAGATTTGGGTTCATCATTGATAGGTTATGAGCCAGTGTGGGAGCAACTACTTGCCAAGCAGCCATGGTGATGTCAAGAACTTCTGTGGGTGGGGATATTGGTACTGCCTTCACTAGAGTGGAAAAAAAAAACAAACAAAAAACCCAAGCTAGAACCACCAGAATAATCACTCATATCACCATCTGTGAGCCTGCTGCTATATAGGGGAAAAATAACAGGTTATAAAAACATGATTTACCTGCAAAAGCTTTAGAACTGCAATAGCAAGCCTTACAGACACAGCTCTATCTTTTATTTAAACAGCATTTTGTTTCCATGCAAGAAACTGAGAGCAATTTATAGATACAGCTGAACTCCAAGGTTCATAAGGGATATAATCTTGAGAAATATATGACTTAAAATCATGTAACTGAAAGCATTAAAATAATCTCAAATTAGCCCTTCAAGTATGATTGATTCATTGTATTTTATGAAGCAAAATAGTTAAATGCAAAATATCACAATGACATTAATAATTCCATTCAAATGTTTGTTATGAGTTATATTTTGATGAAGTTACAAATTAATAAGCTGCTAATTAATTTTTGTTACAAATGACATAAATGTATTATCTATGGCTGGTCTTATCTGGCTTTGTAGGTAAGAAGTGTAAAATTTTCTGAGTGTGTGAGAGGGAGCAAGGGGAAATCTTGAGTGAATGAGCCTGAGAAGGGTACAGAAGCTGGGAAGGAAAGACCATTTCTGGGGAGAGATGAGAGGTTTAGAGGGACATGAGATCTTTGCTCTTAGATCTTGGTCTTGGTCCTGTCCCACAATTTCTAGCAAATTTCTTAATCTTTATGGCTGCTATAATTTGAATGTTTGTGTCCCTCCCCTCCCCCCCAAATTCAAATGTTGAAATCCTAATGCCCAATGACATGGTATTAGTAGGTGGGGCATTTGGGAGGTGTTTAAATCATGAAGCTGGAACATTCATGAATGAGATTACTGTTCTTTTAAAAGAGGCTTCAGAGAGGGGTTCCTGGGTAACTCCATCAGCCACTTCTCAGGACATGATCTCATGGGGTTTAAGTTTGAGTCTGACATCAGGCTCTGTGCTAACAGCTCAGAGCCTGCAGCTTGCTTTGGATTCTATGTCTCCCTCTCTCTCTCTGCCCCTCCCCTGCTACCACTCTGTTTCTCTCTCTGTTTCAAAAATAAATAAACATTAAGAAAAACTTAAAAAAAAAAAAAAAAAAAGAGGCTCCAGGGAGATCCCTCACTCCTTCCATCACATGAAACTGCAGTGAGAAGGCGTGGGCTGTGAACCTGAAAGAAGGATTCCATCTGACCTGGACCATGCTGGCACCTGATCTTGGCCTTCCCAGTCTCTAGAATTGTAAGAATAAGGCTCTCTTGGTTATAAGCCACCCAGTCTCCGGGTTTTTTGTTATAGCAGCCTAAATGGACTGAGACAATGATCTTCAGTTTTCTCACCTGAAAGTAGTAATAGACAACAATCTCATAAAATTGGTTTAGGGGCTAAAATAAAATGATGCATAGAAAGTGATTAGCAAAAAATGCCACAGAAAAAATGGAAATAATAATTTATATAATTATTCACAGCTGGTCTCCTCTGACTAGTCTTAAAAAGAATCATTAGCTATCATTCAATAAATAAAGTTTGCTATTACAAACTACAGTGTACATTACAAATAGGTGACAACATAAGGAGCAGGGCAACTACAAATCAGCCTGGAATACTTACTGTGTAATGTTCAATTACTAGCTCATATTTCAGGCCACAGTCTTCTCTACCCACATCATGACTCTCTTGTTCTGTAGTCATGGGAGCCTCTTGTACATCAGATAGCTATTTAGGATATTCTTGGTGGTGTTACCCAGATCCTCTCAAAGTAAATATTTGACAGAGCTTATAACGAATATTTTGAGTCAGCCCTTTATAATCATATCATCAAATTTGGTAAAAATACATCCATCAATTTTCTTTATTTGTGGTAACATGGAAACAGAAATACACTTTTACTAGCAGTAGTTGACAGTACGATTATCTCCTAAACAATGCTAGATATCTACAAGCCAGAGGGAGTTAGGTTCCTGGAATTCCTCATTCTAAAATGAGGTCACAAAAAGGCCTTCCCTTTTCCATTCAGATTTTCCACCTTGCAGCATTGAGATACAGATATGATAATTTGATGTAGTTACCAAAAACAGTAAGAAAAGCAGAAAAGGAGTTGAGACATAGTAAAATCAAATGTACCTATTTTTCAGTTTTGTTTCAGGTTGGTACTTAACTCTCAACCCCATGATAGAAAGGAGGTTATTTTTGGGATGCCTGGATGATTCATTTGGTTGAGTGTCTACGTCTTGATTTCAGCTCAGGTTATCATCCCAGGGTTGTGCAATTGAGCTCCGTGTCCAGCTCCATGTGGGAACGGCTTGGGATTCTTTCTCTCTCTCTCTCTCTCTGCCCCTCACCCTTGCTCATGCTTTCTAAAATAAAATTAAATAAATAAATAAATAAATAAATAAATAAATAAATAAATAAAGAGGGTTTTTTTTTTTTGAGAGAGAGAGAGAGAGAGAGAGAGAGATGGAGGAGGTTATTTGGCTCTTTCTTTGAGAAGCATAGGGTATGTATCTATGCCTCTCCATTGCTAAGTCTTGGGGATATGGAATGATAAACATAGAAATTCAGGTTATAATCAGATCATTTTGTTGTTATGGAAACACATGATCTTAAAGTGGTGTAGTAAGAGGTAAGGTTATTAAACTAAAATGGCCACAAGTATGAAGACAATTATTGCCACATTTTGGAATATGGACAGTGGAGAATCTATAAGGGTTTTAGTGGTAGTGGAGTCATGGTTTAAGAAAACAAACTGACATCAGAGTACAAAGTGACAGAAAATCAGAGAGGACATTTCTTGTACAGTGGTTCCTAGGGGAAGCCTTGAGGTCCTGTATAATATTGGCATTAGAAGGACAGAGTTAACTTTTGTAGAAGCAGAACCTATTGGAAACTGACTACAGTCCAAAGGGGGCCAACAAAGGAAGCATGAGAAAGAGAGAGGGAAGATTAGGATGATTCCAAGACTTCATCAGTGGTTGACGGAGAGTAAGGTGCTGCAGTAAATGGAATTAAAAGACACTAATTATAGTGGAAAGTGGGCTTCATTGAGGTGCCAATGGCTGTCACAGAATTGGTCAAGATGTGTTGGGCATGGAGATCTGAAGCTGTGATAAGAGACTGGGGCTATACAAATATACTTAAAAAGTCATCTATTAGGGAGATATTTGCCACCGAGAAATGAATTAATTTACTGAGGGAGATAGTGTATATTTACAGGAGGAAAAGGTAGTCAAAAAAGAGAGCTAGAAAACAATGATGACAAGAAAGTAGAAATTTCAGCAAGTAACTAAATAGCAGTGTCAAGGTTGTAAGGTCAAAGCCAATGGTCACTGAAAAAAGGATGGCTGAAAGGGAGCCAAGGGTATAGATTTTGTTTGACACTGAAGGCAAGGAAGAAAGAAATAAGGCATCAGCTTGGGGAAGTGACATGCTTGAAAAAAGCTTTATTTGCCCCCATTTTAATTTTTTTTTAATGTGAGGAAGAGAGCATAAAAATTATGTAGAAAATGCCAGAGTAAGAGAATGGTTTATGGAGCAAGAGATTAACAGAAGCAGGAAAAGTGGAATCCAACACAAGGGAAGGAAGGATGAATTCCGGCAACAAATAGGAACCCTTCTGTCTCACAGACAGAGAAAGGAAGAGACAGCAAAGGGGTAATCACTCATGGGCATCAGAGAGAAAATTAAGGGAACTGTGTCATATATGAGTTTATTTATTAAAACTATGGAGAAATAACTGAGTGAGAGTGTGAGACAACGGAGAGTGCTTAAAATCATAGCTGGAAGTCTGGCTGATGCCCACTAGTGCTGAATAAGGGGACTGCAATGCAGCCATGATGGCCCAAGGGAGGGGAGGCAGCAAAAAAAGCTTCCTAGACTGTTCAATGACCCAGAAGTCAAAGAATCCAAAGGTCTTCTGCACTGGAGACCAACAAGGTGGGAGGGAAGAGGGTCAAGTAGGCGAGACATCCTTGTATCATTCTGACTCCAATGCTAAATTTTCTGAAAGGAAGTTCAGGCTAAGCAGAAACTAGGAAAACAATGGAAAAAGGGAAACCAGAAAAATGAGATTCAAGTACCAGAAAGGATGTAGAGGGTAAATATCAGATTTAGGTGAAGGGTAGAAACTTATCATCAGAGGTGAATTAGGAGCATTTCAAATACGATGAGATCTAAGTTACTAAGTCACTGGTGTCTGAGGTAGACTGAAAATATAGGTTTCTGGAGCTGAAACTTAGAGCAATAGACATTAAATTTAGGGAGAAGCTTAGCTCCCAGAAGGGAGGGTAACCAAGAGTTGGATTCTGAAGTCTCTGAGAACATTACAAAGTGTCGGTGAATCTTCAACAAAATAATGAAGTTGTTATAAGCACACAAAGAGCACACATTTCAAAAAATACCTCCATTGACAGAGTCAATGGTTGGATGGCCCCTGACTAGACAGGATCAGCACTTTTAGAGACAACAAAATAGGGTCCAGGTCTAATCATGGCTAGCATGAAAAATCACTGTACTGCTTAGTCTTGGACCAGTTAGAGAAAATACTGAATCTAGAAGTATAATAAATTAGCTCCTGTGTTCCATTAGGATACATTAGCATCAGTAATCAGAAATTTAAAAAAGAAGTGTAATGAAAAAAATTGAGGTGAGTCCCTACTGTTTTCATTATACTCCATTTTCTAGTGAACATTGTTTCTATTTCCTTTGGAGAATTTCCTTTAGGAGACCAAGTGAAAAATGTGTCTATAAAAGAAATATTGATTAGTTTAACAATCTCATTAAATTTGATTAACCTTTTAAGAGCATTAGGTAGATCTTTAAACTATCCAAAGCTGAATAATACTTTTATGTGCAATGAAGGGCACCTTTTTAAACACCTCAGAAATTTATGAGAATTGGGTATTTATAAGACTAAAGGTAACATTTAGAATTTTAAAATATGTGTCACTCTTCTGTGTCTCACTTATTTTTAAGGTTATTCAGAATTAAAAAATAACTTGGTCTTTGCCTTATTTTTAAAAATATTCATGAAGAGGGGCACCTGGGTGGCTCAGTTAGTTAAGTGTCCTATTTTGGCCTGGGTCATGATCTCAGGGTTCTTGTGTTCAAGCCCTATGTTGGGCTCTGTGTTGAGAGCTCAGAGCCTGGAGCCTGCTTCAGATTCTGTGTCTCCCTCTCTTTTTCTGTCCCTTCCCCACTCATACTCTGTCTCTCTCTCTCTCAATTAATAAATAAACATTAAAAAAATATTCATGAAGAGAATGATAAACTACACTGAGCCAAAAGAGAGGTCAAAAGAATACAGAAAAGTTAGTAAGAGTCCTAAGGAACTTCCTTCTTCTTTTTTTTTTTTTTTTTTTTTTTTTTTTTACTTTTTCTAAATTCTGTGTCATCCCATTTATGATCTCACAGATTCATGAACAACACCCAGTAACAAGAGTTCTAACATAAATAGTAAAGGAGCTTGTAGGGAAAAGGACTAAAATCAATCCTTGAAATACAGCAGCTAACACCTCCATCTCTATATCCTCAGTTAGGAAAGTAAGTTCTTAGGCATCATCAGTACAAAGTCTACTCAACTCCCTAAGACTCAATTTACAACCAGGGCATAACACAGGCTTTAAGGGAGAATAGAACTCATCAGGAAATAGAAAAACACTTTTTCTTTCTTTTACCTTCCTCTCCTTTAAAAAGAATAACAGGTAGTAAGAAACACTGCTATTTCTCTGAATGGATGGTTGCAAGAATGATTATTTATACAATTCCTTTAATCATGCGTGGTCAAAAGAACGGCTTCCAGATTTTCTATTTTCCATTTAAAGTGTATTTTCAAACTAAAAATGGTAAGGCATCAGAAACGTAGTCCCTTATGTAGCTGCCTTTAAAATATTCAGTATTTTTATTGGCTGTCCATTGTATTTTCTTCCTGTGGGATTCTGGTATGATAATCAAAGCATGGGAACAGGTAATCAAAGCCTGGGAATCATCAAGTATTATTACAATACCCAAAGATCAGCTATCATTTGTAGAATGATTCACCAATTTGTGTGTGTGTGTGTGTGTGTGTGTGTGTGTGTGTGTGTGTATACAATCTCCAGATTTTTTTTTTATTGCATTTTGGGGATAAGAATTCAAACAAGAAAAAATATGCAATTATTTAAAATGATAATAACCTTGCTAAATTCTTCAACAGCCACTTATCATGTAAGATATGTTAAAGTATTCAGTGGTCATGTATATTGAAAACTCCTCAAATTATATATCAATAAACTATTCCCAAATGCACAATACTTAACATGAAAACTTGTGAAGGCTGACAAGGACTTTTGGCATGTCCCCTATTTGTGACTTTAACACTGCTTAGACATTTCTTCAGGGCATTTAAAACTCCTTTTGTGACTCTTCATCAGCTGTTTTACAGACAGCAGCGATCTGTATAATATACATTTTCACCTTCTGCATGGTTGAGGGAGCTCATGTGCTATATCCAATTTTAAGGTAGAGTGTAAGATTACATTTCTAGAATATAGAAAGCCATAGCCATTGAAACTGCACTCTTGCTGTTGACAGTAATTCCTAGTATTTACCGTTTGACGGACATTTGTGAAATGTAGAAAAGATGGTGCCAAGATGATCGTCAGGCCACTGTAATAACTGGTAGTGCATGTTGTCAGCTGCAGATAAGCCTGAACCCACAAGCACTTGGGTACTCAGTACACTTTGAAGTCTTAGCTTTCTGGAATGGAACTGACTATGAAGAATATGTTACAGAAATATATGAAACACCATTCTGACTGACTTCCTTTGTCTTACAGAAGCCCTGATGTTGCGTATGTTTGAGGTTTAAATTTTCCATTTCATATTTTATTCAAGCAGCAGTTTTGCAACCTAGTCTCCATTTCCAACAGCCTTACCATAAATTTTACATAGGATTCCAATGTACTTTCAAAAAAAATTCTAGGATAGGCAGAATAGTAGATTAATTATGAGTATGAACTTTGGATGAGGCTGACCTGGGATCAAATCTTAATTGGTCTTAGATAAATTAGTTGGGTTTCTCTGAACTTCAGTTTCCTCATCTTTAATGTGTGATCATTGTGGTTTTTACCTCCCAGGAAATAATGAGGAATAAATGAAATAACTCACATGAAGAAGGTAATAAGAGTTTCTGGCAAATAGAAAATGTTCAGAACTATTAGTTGGTGTGATTATGAACTCACACACATATGTAGGCCTTTTCTGTAAACTACTGTTCAGTTTACTGACTGATTTCTCTATTTAGGGTCTCTGTAAATGGTAAGGTAGGGCTAATCTGCCTACAAAGCCCACCATTGATATTTACTTGAAATACATTATAATGTGATTTTCTAGTTAAGATACTGTGCTAACATAATTTTAATTCTAAAGAGAAACCTCCATGTCTGATCCTGATGATATTTTTACTTGCTTTGAAAGAAATACCACAAGATGAAAAGATCTAGGGGTGAAAGTTGCTGACAAAATCTCATGCATTTCCATGGCAGAGGTATGTTTTCAGGAGCCATAATTTTTCCCATGAAAGTGCCAAACTCTAAGAATGGGCCATTGTTCACCTGTGCCTCTTTCTTATGTGTCCATCCCACTGTTACAGAATGCCAAGCCCGAGGGATGGGAGCCTCTTAGGAGGAGCTGGGCCTCCATGGATCTTTGGAGAAATCAATGGTGGTGGCTGATTCTTCTACTCCATTCCTATTCTGCAGCCAATCTTTTTTTTTTTTTTTAATCCAAGTGCATTTCTTTTCAAGCTCTTTTAAGGATGGATGCAGAAGAAAGCTTAGTTTCTTTTCTTATTCCCCCTGCTCAGAGGACCTTGGTAATGGATATGGAGGAATTTAATATCCTATAGACACGAAAAGAATCTTACGTGGCAAACATAAACCAAAGTTGGGAGCAAGACAATCATCAAAATTATATGCAAAACATTGATTCTTTCTTTCTTTTTAAATGTTCATTATGAACTCTCTGCCACACTGTGCTCTTGCACTCAAGGGACACCAGTTAAAGTTATGTCAATGTTTTCACCATAAAACCCCAGGACCCAGGCATTGAAAGCTACCTACAAAACACTATGTGAATATAGAATACGGTATTCCAAATCTCATTATCTGAGTCTATTTTTAAAATTCACTCAGAGTCAGTAGTTCCAGAGTTTTAAAATGATTAAAAGAAACAAAGCCACATTCAGTTTCTCAAGTAGTTTTTCAAAACATCTTTATATATTGGTTGGAAAGGTATAAAAATACAGAAAGGGCTGTGTACAAAAATACACACAATTTAAGGTCCTGGCTAAAGATCAAATGTTCAGAGAGCTGGGACCAGCACTTTGTGCAGTTGCCTCAGAAATGTGTACTCTCCTCCCTTGTGGACTGCATGTGGGAGAGAGCTTTTTAAGTATTAATCGCAGTTTTATTTTTGCTCTCTTTGCCAGGAATTGCAGAGGCTATTCTATATTTCAGTGCTGTGGCTCAGTGGGATCTTATGGAAGACATCTCTGGTTTTGTTCCTCTGTCCTAATTTACATCAAGTTTAGATTTATCTAGTTTTCAGTCTAATTTGGATGTTTTTCTTTCCTTCTGGTATTTAAATTGCACATTTCTAATTTGGATATTCCTATGGTTCTGTGGCCAAAGCTACTCATGTGTATTCTTAAATTAAGGTGACCTGACAGGGTGCCTGGGTGGCTCAGTTGGTTGAGTGTCTGACTCTTGAAAATGGCGTAGAGCATGATCTCACAGTTCATGGGATGGAGCCTCGTGTCTGGCTCTGCGCTGATGGTGTGGGGCCTGCTTAGGATTCTCTCTCTCCCTCTCCCTTTGCCACTCCCAAACTGGTGTGAGCACTCTCTCTCTCTCCCTGTCTCTAAATAAATAAACTTAAAAAAAGATGACCTACCTTTATTGCAATCATAAAATACTAATTAGAAAATAATCATTTTCTTGAATTTCCACATCTTGTATTTCATGACAAATTCTAAAACTCTGAAGCCTAATATCTAGCACGTATGATTAACCTATCACTTTACAAAGGTAATAGCTAACTATAACAGAGAGAAGTAGAACCCAAATGCATGAGTTTATGAATTAATTTGACTAATGCATTTATTTTTTAAAGTGATTTTTGCTCCAGGGAGGGACAAGCTATGTAAGTTAGGAACGAAGTAAATCAGGAAAAATTACAGTACTGACCAAAGGAAAAATACAGAAGGAGATTTCTTTGGCAGAAACTAGCAACAAAGCTCATTTTGAAGTGAAATCACACATTTATGTATTTATATATATATGTACATACATACATACACACATATATGTATATATTTATGTGTATATATATGAATTATATATATAATGTGTATATATAATTCTGCCTATATATATACACACATTTTATATATATACAATATAATATCGAATAGATGGACCTAATTAAGTGAACTCTAGTCTTCATTTATAAGGTATTATTGTCCTGTGCATGGCTCTTTCACTTTGTTTAAATTTAATTATTTTATTTTTATTCTTTTATTTTTAGAGAGAGCATGAGTCAGAGAGGGGGGAAAGAGAAGGAGAGAAAGAGAGAGAGAAAGTCTTAAGCAGGTTTCATGTTCAGTGCAGAGTCCCCTGTAGAGCTTGATCTCACTGCTCTGGGATCACGATTTGAACCAAAATCAAAAGTCAGATACTCAACTAATGGAGCCAACCAGGTGCCCCTTATTTCAATTTAAAATATAATAAATTCACCGCCACTTCAATAACTAAAAATATTACCATTCACTGACATTTATTAATAAGTACCTCATCATTCCTTGCCTCCCCTAAGAAATAAATGATTCCTTGGATTTTGTGCTTAGAATTTTGTTACTTTTTAAAGAATACAGTTTTGAAATCACATATACCTATGCACATATTTATAAATAATGTATTATTTAATTCTTCCTATTTTTTTTAGTTTTATGACAAGGACTTTCAATTTTCTGGGACTTGCTGTTTTTCACTCTGCATCATGTTACTATGCGTCATCTGCGTTGTCCATAACCTGAGTTTGTTTTTGGTCACTTCCATATGTTTCATTGTGAAAACGTATCATGAGTTATCTATCCAGGCTTTTGAGAGCCTTTTGTCAAAGACATCCTGATGGTTTCTAATTGTGAGAAGAAGGGGACATAAGTATGGAGGACATTTTGTTATTTTATTGCTGAAAAATTACTGCACATACTTCCTAATGATGTATAGGGGCCAGTGCTTCTCCTTGTATGTGTACATGTGTGTACGTGCATGTGTATACCTGCTAGATCATTGGATATGTGACTTTCTTATCCCAACTTTATGAGATAAGGCCAAATTATTTCCAAAGAGTTGTTTCAATAAACATTTACATTAATGATTTTAATCGCTGGATCTTATCATCTCCAGCACTTGATGTTATCAGATTTCTCAGATTTTTTTTTTTCTAGCTGACAGGGTGTAAATAGTTTACATGTCTGATTACTAGTTAGATCGAGCATATCTTCGTAGGTGTATGAACCAATTGAATTTATTCTTCTCTGAAATGCCTAATGAAGTTGCTTAAATCCACTTTTTTTTTAATGTTTATTTATTTTTGAGAAAGAGAGAGATAGAGCGTGAGCAGGAGAGGGGTAGAGAGAGGGAGACATAGAATCTGAAGCAGGCTCCAGGCTCTAAGCTGTGAACACAGAGTCCAACACCGGGCTCAAACCCACGAACCGTAAGATCATGACCTGAGCTGAAGCCAGACGTTCAATCGACTGAGCCACCCAGGTGCCCCTTAAATCCACTTTTTAATCTGTGTATCTTTTGTGTTTTCCTTATTTGCATGGTGGAGTATTTTATAATCTCTGAATACTAATCCCTTGTCAGTTGTATGCTTTACAAATATCACTTTACTAGTTTGTGGTTTGTTTTTCCAACTTTTAAAGTGTCTTTTAGAGAACAGAAGTTTTTAATTTAACAAAGTCTAATTTATCAATCATTTCTTTTATGCACAGATTTCATAATTTGAATAAATACTGAGCATTCATTATGTGCATGGGTTATAACAAGTCTTGGGAATATAAAAATGAAAACAAAAGTAGTCCTTTCATTCAAGGAGCTCAAAAGTCTACTGAGAAAGTAGAATGGATAAATGATTATAAAATAGCATGACAGCTGCTGTTAAAGGTAGAAAAATCTTACTAAAGACAGTCAGGGAAGCTTCATAGAAACTGATGAAATATTTAAGCTACTACTGAACAATTAGAAGAAAGAAATTTTATCAGTATATGCCAAGGCCCAGTGACATAAAAACCCACAGTGGGAAACTGCAGGTAAAATCAACCCAACATGGCAACTGATAAGACTGAAAAAAAGACAAGCATTAAAAATTGCAACCCCACAGGGTCCCACATTGGTAGGTGATGTGTTGTAAAGAAATATAAGCTTACAAATGCAGGGACTTTCTGTGTGTTTCTTTATCCATTGCTGTATCCCCAGGACTTTGAACAGTTTTGATATATAGTGAACACTTTCAATAGGCATTTGTTGACTATCTGAGCAAATGAACAAAAAAGGATAAAGGAAGCAATGCCTATCAGTTTCTTAAGGCTGCCACAATAAAGTACCACAAACTTGGTGGCTTAAAATAATAGAAGTTTATTCTTTCACTTCTGGAGACCAGAAGTTGAAAATCAAGATGTTGGCGGGGCCACTTTCCCTCCAAAGACTGTAGGGAAGAATCCTTCCTTATCTCTTCCAACTTCTGATGGCTCCAGGTGTTCCTTGGCTTGTCTAAGTGATTAACTCCAGTCTCTGCTGTCTTCTTCCCCTGGCCTCCTCCACTGTGCTTTCCTCTTCTTTGAAGGACATTTATCACTGGACTTAGGGTCCACTCAAGTAATCCCAGGATGATCCTATCTTAATTACAACCACAAAGAGCATTTTTTTCCAAATAAGGTCACATTTACAGGTACGTGCAGTTAGGACTTGGACATATCTTTTTCTGGGTCACAATTCAACGCATTACAGAATGGTGTTTCTGTGTTTAAAATCTTTCAATTATTCTACTGCTTTACAATAAAATATTGATTCTTTTAAACAGCCAACAGGACCCTAAGGATTGGACTACTCTCTCTCTCTCAGTCTTCACCTCAACCCCTCCCTCGCTAAACTTACTATGGTCACAGCAGTCTTCTTCTAGAATCTCTTTCAGGCTGTGCTTTTCCATGTTCAAGATGTTTGCACACTGGTCCTTCTGCTGTGGCTGTTCTTCCTTCCTCTCTTTCTCTAATTACTTTGGTCTCATCTTTGGATCTCAGGCTTTCTTCTCTGATCTTCAAATAAAAATTATCCTGCTATAGTCTTACATCTTTAAATACTAGAAAGCTGCATTAATTAAAACAATGTCTTTAGGAAAAAGACAGCAGAGATATTAGTAGAGAGGCACCTGGGTGGTTCAGTCGGTTAAACATCCGACTTCAGCTCAGGTCATGATCTTGCAGTTTGTGGGTTCCAGCCCTGCGTCAGGCTCTGTGCTGACAACTCAGCTGCTCCCCTCCCCTGCTCATGCTCGCTCTCTCTCTCTCAATAATACATAAATGTGTAAAGAAAGAAAAAGAAAAAGTAGATAAACATATCATAGTATATACATACTATGGAATCCTATAAAGTTGTTTAAAAAAAAGTCTGACTATACATTGACATGAAAAGATTTCCGAGAGTGTGAAGTGACAAAAGCAAGCTGAAGTCATATGTATAGCATGATCCTACATATAGCAATAAAAAGAACATAACAGAGATGTCTATATAGCTTCATGTATATATGGAAACACATGAGAGAAACCAGAATAATATTTCCCAAGTGTTGACAGCTGGGAGGAATGCAAAGGGAGTAATGAGGAGAAGAAAGAGTCCTTCATATTTCCTGTGAATGTTTCTGTACTCTTTCAAGTACGTGCAAATAAAAAGTTATGTATTACTTGCATAACAGAAATAGTATGACAGAAACAAAAAAGTAAAAAATAGTATGACTTACTCAGGGGTGTACAAATAGACCAGTAGAAGAGAACAGAGAGGCTAGAAACAGGTGCACCCATATTGGAGATTTAGTATTTGGTAGAAGTAGCCTCTCAAATCAGCCACAAATGGGTCAGTTCTTTAATAAACAGTAACGAGGCAAGTGACTGGTGAGTAGTGGGGGTTAAGGTGAAGCAGATAATAGATTCTTGGTTGTAACCATTCACTGATAGTCAAATGAAAGGGAGAGCTAAATATAAATAGCAAAATTATGAGCTATATTAGAAGAATATACAAGATAATATATTTTGTGATATTGGGACTGAAATAATTTTCATAAGCAACACAAACTGGATAAACGTCATTAGATAGCTCTACCTGAAAAATGCTTGCATGTGAGCATACAGAAGAATGTATGAAGATGTTCACTGAAGCTCTGTAACTCAAAATTAGAAATAGCCTAAATAGCCAAAAATGGGGTGGGGGGGATTAGATAAAATGTCATATATCTTTATTATGGTGCATTTTTCTAGCATTCAAAACATGAGGTGGAATAGACATTCTGTCAAAATATTTAGTGACACAGAGAAGTCTTCAATATATAATGCAAGTAAAGACAATTATAATATAATACATATAATAAAACTGAATTTATATCTTTAAAAAGAAGCTATACACTTATACACATATGCACAGATGTATGTATATATGACTGAACATGTAGAAATGCATGCACACATACATAAATCTGTAATGCACAGATATATGTACACATGTACATATGTATGTGCATTAGAAATGCATGGACATAGGCTGGGAAAAACAAAAACTCACTTTTACAGTGGTCACGCCTCTAGAAAGAGTGGGGTTAGAAGGAGGGACATCTATAGATATTACCTGATTAGTAATCATTCCCTCAACTTTCTTTCAGGGGGCATTAATCCTCACTTCTTTAAGGTTCTTGTGGGGATGCCAAACACAATATATATTCATTCTCTTGACAGGAATTGCTAAGGATGGTCATATGACTTCAGAAGGCCCAATTAGGGTCCTTCCCTAAGATTTTACATATGGACACTGGGAGAAGAAAGCATTCTCTTTTTTCTATGGCCACTGCCAATATGAGTATAATCAATCTCCAGCTGTCTGAAGCCATGCTCCCAAACCCTGCCTTCCTGGACTAGGAGGAAGTGAGAGAAGAGAGGAGAAGAAAGAGGATGATGTAGAGACGCCAATCGTTTGAGTCTTAAAGTTGTCTATCGACTGGTCGTGCCTTAAGTACAGTCCATCTCTGAATCTACCAGTTACATGAACCATAATTCACTTTTCTTAATTTGATTTGACCTCTTTCACTCAGAACTTAAAGTCTTCACTGTCATTTTGACTGTATGTATTTATATAGTTTGATTGTCTTTACAAAGAAAGTGTATTAATGTGTTACTTGTATAAAAATGCCATGCTGATTTAAATATCTACTTTGATATTTGTTTGATACTACTTTACCCATTAGAGTTCAGGGCAGAGACCACTGTAAAAACAGACTCCATACCTCCTATACAGTAATCACTCAATGAATACTTATTTTGAAAAATGATATATTATGGGAATATCAAATTGGCTATATGGCTTTACTGTAGGATGTTTAGGGAATGGTAAGGCTACCAAAGGTGATAAGTATGTAAGAGACAAATTATAAAGGACTTTTTTAAGCCATGCAATACATTCACAGTTAAAGGTAGTAGTATACCGATTTAGCATGAGTGCCATCAATTATATTTCTGGTCTAAATTCTTCTGCCTATAAAAATGTACAGACTTAGAGAGATTTCTAACATCAAGAATTCATTAAAATATAATTGTACCCTCCCATGTCTTTTGCCAGGTGGAAAATCTGGTTTCATCAGGGTGCATATGAGGCCAAAATTACAGATGTGATTCTTTGATAGGCCTATTTTCTTCATTGCAATGCACATTCAGCTGTCTGGCAACCTACCCGATGGGAATGGGTGATAGTGGGTTTCCAAGTTGGCACAGATCCACCCGAAAGAGTTCAAAACACTTGGGGTTGTTGGGGAATATCAACAGCTTCATCTTCCCTAATATAGATAACTTTACAAATGGGGAGATCTTTTGCTACAATACGCTCTCACTAACAGAATCAACATCAAAAGTCCAGTCTTCATAAAATCTATGTAAGTTTTTTCATTGTTCCTGCTTATGGTGCACATCTGTTTATTTTCCTTGACATAAGTTGCATATTACGAATTCACTTCATACATGGACGGAAAGTATTAGTGGGAACATTGACTGCAGCTGTCCTTTTCATAGTCTGATATTGTTTGCAATTCTGCTTTGTATACCTTTTTTTGTGCTTTAACTAACAACGAGTTCTTATGCCTGGTCACTGACAGGAATCCCACTTTCTCAACAGCCATTAACTATGGACTTGAGCAGACTTTGGCTGTTATTAGATACTTTGATGTTTCTCCTAACTACCTCTCTCCTACCTGGCACTGCTGCCCTAATTCACTTCACTAGAAACCAGCTATTTGATTTCTACAAACACAGTCCAATAATGCGAACCTGCAATAAACAGTGTCACTGGCCCTGTGGACTAGATCTTTCTGGCTCTTTTGGAAAACAATATTGTCTTCTCCTATCATGTTAACTGTGATTTATGAAAAAGCTCACAAGGTTGGGGGCACCGCAGAGAGCAGTGTCACGTCTCTTGTATACATGAAATATAGCATGGACTAGATTGTGATGTCCTTGTAGCTCAGTGCTATACCTATTTGCCACTCCCATGAAAGATTTGCAAACTAGCTTACTTGGGTTTTCTGCTTTGTTTCTCTCCTTGTGTCACAAGTTCTGGACAGTAGTTAAGCTAACCCAACTTAACGGCATCATTCTAGAAAGCTGGACATACAACATAATTAAGCCTGACAAAACTCTCTTTGGGTTAAATAAAGTATAACTTTCATTGGTATTGATTTCATCATAATTAAAGCAGAACATGTCACTCTTTTTGCAAAACACTGTATTATGTACCTGTTCCTGGTGATCACTTTTTTTTTTGAAGGATCGGGTTTATGTGTCTAATCAACTGTGGTTATTTTATGTTTATTCCTTATTCCAAGATATTAACCACTTCCCCATAAGTAGACCATGCTAGATACCCTAAGAAACATGGATGTGACCCAAAGAAATGTTGGTTGGTTTCATTCAATGTGACCCGTTACTTGAATATGGACCTAGAAATATTGCTCTGCCTGTTTTGCAGGTCAGCATGACTCTAATTTTGACCACATATTCCTAATAATAGGAATAATAATATTCCTATTATTCCCATTATGTTCATATTATTCAGATATGTTTGTCCAATGTGATATGCTATCACCATCCTTGTAACCTTTGAAGAATAAAAAGAAAAGGCTTAACAAACAACTTTTCAAATCGAAGTTGATATTTATCCCACAGGATATTCCATAGCATTCTCTTCTCCTATCCCCACAACTGTACAATTTAAAACTGCTCTTTGAATTGACTATTTTGTTGACACTGATAGGGTATAGACTGTATTTTTATTTATTGCTTATTGTTAAGGAATAAGAAACATAATAAAAAATGCTCAAGATATAAATAGTACAGGTTTTGCTTTCTTCTTGAATGCTACTATGAATTTAGAGGTTTCTCGGGACCTTAAATCTGATTGGATCCCATCATTTCCATACCTGGGAACCCATGGCTTCAGTGACTCTGACAAGGGAATAAAATATTAGATTCATCAACTAAATAGTAATAGTATTTTATAGGCTTGTAAAGAATTGCAACAATGTTGGAAATGAAATAAAACATAAGGATCTTGAGTTGCTGTGTGGCCACTGCAACAGAATATTTAATCAAAGCCAAAAGTATCCTTGAAACTACTCCTCCTGGTGCAAGGACTGTAATGCTATTACATGGGATGTGTCCCTGAAGTGCCACAGGAGTATCCCTGCATTGCTACTTATGGGGCAGGAATTTCAATAGTGCTACACAGGAAATGTCTCTAAAGGGTTGTTGATGGAGCAGGGATATTTAATGATGTTACACAGGAAGTAGCTGTACTCTGCTACTGCTGAGACAATGTCAAAGCACTGCACAATGGGGAATGTTTTCAGCTTGGTGCCAGGCATAAGATAACTCTTGCTGCCAAAAAGAGACTGAAAATACCCTTCCTGCTGCCAGAGTATGCTTAGAATGCTACAAAATGCAGAGGAAATGCTGATTGTGCCAAAAAGAATGGAAAGAGGAGGGAGCCCTCCTGCATGAGAAGAGTTGCAGGGCCAAGCAAATAGACCAAAGCCATTAGGAGGTTAGTGTGTAAAGCTAGCAGCCAAAATTTTGGTGAGCTGAACAAAAATCTCTGCAAAAGTTCAATGTGAAGTGAACATTAAGCTTTTGCAGATAGGAAGCGCAAGAACTATCAATAGTATCAATAGGGACCCTGAAAGCAGAAACCTACACCCCAGTATGAAAGAAATAAGGCAGCACATTTGCAGCAAATCAAAGAGGCTCAAAGAAACAGGAAAAACAAAAGAGGAAGAGTTTAGAGTGAGCCAGCACAGACACCATTTCTTTGCCGTGAGAATTGAGAGATTTTAACAAATCCTTGCTGAGAAGGGCATGAACATGGAAATCTGAACACAAGAGAGTGATATTTACGGTCATTCTATAGCAAAGGTGGTTTGATGGTAATTAAATGGTAAAATCCATACAGTTCCCATTCCCAAGAGTAGCTTTAATTCCTCGACAAATCCTTCCAAGATCTTCAAAATGCCCTTAACTAAAAATCTCCTCCAGGTGTTGTAGTTGATAGAAATTTGAATAGACTACATTTAAGTATTGCATCTAAAACTCTGGTGTCCTGAAGGGGCAAAATCAGCCAATCTGCCCTCATCAACCTTTGTAGCACAAATTTATCAATGCAAGCAACATGAAGAATCCAACAGGCCAACTGCTCCATACTATTCAATCATTGGAGGTTCCCTTATTTTTCTTTCTTTAGCTGGAAGGTAACAAGATCAGTCTAAGAGGCACAACGATCAATCTCTAGTCTCCTAAAAAGTCCTAACACATATCTCTATAGTGTTCAGGGTCGATGGCTAGTGAGTTTCTATGATCAGAGATAAGAAAATTAATTGTTAGTATTTCTTAAGCTGTATGTAGTTAACCTAGCAAATAATCTGACAGTAGATCAAATGATGAAGATCTACAATGGAAAGACATCTAATTCCCTCCACACACCCCTGAATTCTTGATCATTCTTATGCTGTGACACATTTTTTTATCTTCAAAGAGACTAGATAATTATTTATTGTATCTATTGTTAGTTGTCTGTTTCCCCTCATTGTTGGAATTTATACCCCAGTCCTGTTCAATGATGTATTCCAGACACCCCAAAAAGTATCTGTTACAGAGTAACTGTTCAAAATTATTTAAAGTGTTGAGTGAAGAAAGTTATCAATCCCAATATTATTATTATATTTTATCCTGTCTCTAAGGCATTTCTATCTGGTTAATTAAAATCATATGAGCCAAGCCTCATAGATTAATAATTTGTTTTCTTACCAAAATGAGAATTTCTCCCTTACTTCTCTATTATCTTCTTGGAACAACTCTTTGTAGCCCCTAGACTTCTACATTTGCAGTGATTTTCTATTCTTCAAGTTTCCTCTTCCTCTCTTCATGTCATCCTGTTAGCATATCCTATTTATGATTTCTACATAATATGCCCAATATATCATTTCCACAGGTTACACCACAGTCTAAAACAGGAACAGCATTTAGGTATCATCCAGCTTGCTAATTCAAATTGTTTGATAGAGGTTCACCAGAGGGCTATGCTGAGAAGTATTCTGGCACCATGCTGAAAGCATTCTGGTTTTGAATAGGGATACCTATCAGAAGACAGGGAACTAGGGAATGTCATCTCTGATCTAAGCCCTCATTGGCTCATACATTTAACGTATCAAACTCTTTCCCCATGCTTGAATTTTAGATGTTCCCTATTTAATATCTTTAATATAAAAGTTGTAAAACAATCTTCCTCAAATATATTTTATATTTCTCCTCCTTCTTTCAATAGTTTTTAATAGATTCCTTTATTGTTATGTCAAATCATATCTTTAGTCTAAATTCTAGATTTATCATTTACTAAACACTGCCCTCTTCTCAGAGGTTTAGTCATTTATGATTTACCTACCCAGAATCCTATCCTTGTCCTAATCAAAGGATCTGTCTGTTTTCTTGCATGTTTTCCTTAACATTGTCCAAGTCTCACGATGCCATGCTCCATGATGCGCCTGAAATGGTTGCCCTCCCTTTCCAAACATTCCTCTAACTGCTCAGAAAAAACTGATTCCTTATAGGAAGATTTCCCTAATTAATAAGACCTGACAAGTAACACTTCCATTCTACCCTTTCTCAGGACTCCTGTGTTATCCTTATTTTGTTTTATTCCATTTCAAACATAATTTTGTACACAAACACAGAGCTATAGCTTTAACAGGCAGGTTTGAACTATACAAGGCATGTACCTACGTTCCTCCCTAGGGTTTAGCATGTAGAAGGAAACAGTCTACACTGATTACAGACTAAGCCATATCACTTTTTCCCCCTTTTCAGAGCACTGCAAACAATCTCAGTACTGGAGCTCAATAGATTTGCAAGTTAGAGGTGACTGGGGTTGGCAGTGGCCAGACATCAGGGCCAGGTGTTTGGAAATGGCAGTGGTCATGAGTTAAAACAGGCTTGCATCCATCAATTTCAAATTCTTGGAAACACTCAGTCAAGTATGGTTTGAGAAGAAGAACCACAGAAAATGTCCCAGTGCAAATAATTGGAGTTCAGGTATCTTAAAAAGCTTAAGAGTTTAAAACATTCACCACTCTCTAGAATCCACCCAAACTCCTTCAAATCTGCCACAAGTGCTTATCCTCTTCATGTACTCAAGCACAGAAATACTTTGTAGCTTTAAATCAGGGTGGCTGTGAAGTTCAAGATGACAAAGCCCAGGCTGAACATAATTTTAGAACCTGAAAACTGGAAGTGTTTTATGGTTGCTCATCTCAAAAAGGGCTCCTTATCTTATCTCAACTGCCCTCATCCACTATCTCCAGCCTTATCAGGAAACAGTCATGGATCTAAGCCCTTAAAACAAAAGTCTTTCAGAATATACTGAACACCTATAATATGGTCACTATGATTCTTAGAGGCTTAGGAAATTTAATACTGTAGAATTCCTTGGGGGATTTTGAGTCTAATAGTGGAGACAGCTCTATAATTAGAAAACTTCATTATGATGATATAGATCCAAGATGAAAGTATGAACAAAGGACAATGAAAAAACACAAAAGTGCATTTCATCCAGGCTTGAAGTTTTAAGAAGACTTTTGGGAAGAGGTGATATTCTAACTGGGTCTTCATAGTTAAGTGGGAGTTCACTAGGTATAAAAAAGATAATAGGATTGGGATTATGAAGATGCAATGAGAAGTGGGATAAAGTTCATCTCCACAGAATGTTACAGTGTTATTATAGAAACGAGTTGATCTATAAATATGTACATACATACATAGATACAAGCAAAATCAGCACAGGTAAGAACCTTGGGAGTTCTGGCAAAGTGGGAGGTAGAGAAGCTAGGTAAGGATGTGCCATTAGTGTGATATGTGACGTAGATCTTGAAATAAAGGCAGAATTTCAGTGTGGAAAAATCATTGAGATAGCCATAAGCTAGGGAGTGGAACAAGAAAGCTCAATGAATGTAGAGACACATGAAAAGTGCTATATAAATTGAAATGCAGGATGTCTGGAGGACAGTAGCAGAGGATCAGGTACAAAAGGCAAGTTCGGCCCAGCTTGTGGGTAAGTGTGACTGCCAGGATCAGATGACTGGACTGTGTCATGTAGACCATGGAGAGCCATTGGAGCTGTTTGAGCAGGACAGCAATATGATCAGAGTTACACATGACATAGGAAATATCCATCAGAAAGAAGTCCCATCAAATACACTGGAGATGGGGACGGGGCGCCTGGGTGGCTTAGTCAGTTAAGCGTCCGACTTTCACTTAGGTCGTGATCTCATGGTTCGTGGGTTCGAGCCCCGCGTCGGGCTCTGTGCTGACTGCCAGCTCAGAGCCTGGAGCCTGTTTCAGAGTCTGTAACTCCCTCTCTCTCTGACCCTCCCCTGCTCACGCTGTCTCTCTCTCTCTCCTAGAAATAAATAAAACATTAAAAAAATTTAAAAAAAAATACACTGGAGATGGGGAGAGATGGAATTAATGAAACTGCTTTGAAAGCACCACTCTCCTCTAGGTGAGAAATAAGAAAGAACACAGGCAGTGAAATAACAATGATGAGAACATAAGGAATTTAAGAAAAGTTGCAATATATGATTTCACAGAATTTCAAACCACTTGCATTTGTCTTGAGATAAGTATTTTCATTTGGGGGGCTGGGGCCCTCTTCTTACCACCACATTTTTTTTTTTTTGAGAGACAGAGAGGGAGGGAGTAGAGAGAGCACACAGGGGAGGGGCAGATAGAGAGGGAGACAGAAGATCTGAAGTGCGCTCTGCGTTGACAGCAGACAGCCTGACCCAGGGCTCGAACTCATGAACCCGTGACATCATAAGCTGAGCCAAAGTTGGATGTTTGACTGATTAAGGCACCCAGTTGCTCCATCCCCCTGCATTCTTCTTACTGCAAATGGCCCCTAGGCCTAGTCTATTGCAATCATTTGGTTAATAATAAGAGAGCTCCCAATTTACTAATCACAAAGGTTGGTGTCCACGTTGCTACTGTAAAATTTCAGCTGATTTTACAGACATAATAAAAATCAGATTTTCCCCACTCTCACCCTTACCTATGAGGTAAGAAAACCTCATAGAGTTGTTCTGATGAGATAAGAAGAAAGTGGGTAGTGCTCAAAAGCGAATTTATATATGCATATTTATTAGCATTAGTGAGTTCTTGAGTGCCAGTGGCTATGTATGGGTTCCATAAAAGGTCAATTTCAATAACTGAGATGGGATACTTAGCTCTTAGGTAAGTATATACATACCTGTCCCTCACTGAACTGGACATACAGAAACATTTTGGAGAGGGGGATACAGGATGGGTAATTCAGGAATCCCTGCTCATCAAATGATGCTCAATGTCCTAAGCACAGCAGAACACATAGAAGATTCCTAAAATGAAAGTTTTGTTCCCTGAGAGCTTACAGCTCACTTGGTAATATAAAATTAATATACACATGAAATGACTTTCAGACCAAGACCAGTCAGGGCTGAAGAATTTGATTCACACTTTGAAGTACACAGACTGATGGAAAAGAAAGACATGTTCATCATTTTTTGTTTGCCATATACCGTAGTTAATCCTTGTCAAAGCCCTGATAAAGCCACCATCACTCATGAAGCCTGGTTTTCTAGCTCCCTTCTTTCAGACCCACACTACCCCAGCTTTTTGCCCTTGGCCATTTGTTTTTCCCTTCAGACTCCATGACTGCTTCATAAAGGTCTACTAT
The DNA here is from genome assembly GCA_017311185.1 of Proteles cristata cristata. Taxonomy (NCBI): domain Eukaryota; kingdom Metazoa; phylum Chordata; class Mammalia; order Carnivora; family Hyaenidae; genus Proteles; species Proteles cristata. Next base: position 815,936 of record JAESUZ010005330.1, on the reverse strand, counting down.
TAGCCTGACCCTTCTGGTTAGCATCACTCTTTCTTTATGATATTTGTGGGACTTAAAGATGAGCCAGACAGACAAGAACTTTAAACTCTCTTATTGCCCTTCCTTGACACTTCCAACAAGTTAATTGTCTGTTTGCCTTCCTGTAATTACTTTAATTACATGCCATTAGTGACCATTAATAAATGCAAGTGTGTTTGATTTTCACAAATCTTACTTTTCTTACTCTCTGTAGAACTCCATCAAAGCTTTCACGTGTGGTCAAAATAGAAAGTGAGGCAGCTAAGCACATTCACATTTAACCTTTGGGGCTAAAGTGAAAAATAAAGGATAATTCATGAATGGACTAATTGTTTTTCCCTGCTTCTGACATTCGCCAGCATTCTTTCTATAGTGGATACATATATATGCAGGGTGTTCATTTATAAGACAGCAAAAGTTAAAAGGGGTTGAGAAATAAAAGCTGCCTAATTGCTGCTATTATCTCAACTCAGGGAGAGAATTGCTGGGTGATATTATAAGGATCGAAAAACCATTGAAGATTTTATTGATGGAACACTTTTGCTCTAACTTCAAGCCACAGAAAATGAAGGTCATAATTTCAGTTTTTATGAGCACCTGTTTGGGCATTTACATAGGAAGAGCTGAACTATGAGGAGACTAAGCCAATATTCTCTCTGCTATAGCTTACTAGAATACCTTACAATATCTAGTATAAAAACAGTTTATCCCAGATTGTCTTTTGGTCAGCTTTACCAATGAAGCCAACTGAAAAATATTTTCTCAGGGCAGCTTTGAGAATGAAAGGTATCGAGAATGTTCAGTTAGATGTTCTTTGCCACATCACTTCAACAACAACAAAATCATTGTAAATCACATTTAATTCTGTGGCAATTTAATACTGTCTGCATAATTCTCTTGCTTTTTAAAATATTAAATAGATTAAACTTATTTGTAATGATAGCAATCTGCTTTTGTCCAAATATAAAATGATGATGTTAATCCCTAATTACTGGAATTTATTGTTTGAATTTTTTTCTTGTGGTGCAAATGGGTTATGCCAGGTCATTCGTGATCTTTCCCTGCTGTAGACTAATGGCAACACTTCAGAGAAAGCTGGCCAGAGTTGAACCTGTGGGCTCTCTGAAGCTACAGAAAGGCAATTTAAACGTGTTACCCCATCCGGGTAAATGCAAGAAGGAGGTGTCATTAGTACCCAGGTGTTCCTCATTGCACACTCTGCCCAGGTTATTAGGACAGGGCTGATAACATAATTTACAGGCCACTTCCTGTAGAGTTCATGTGCAGTAATATTTATCCTTCTTTTTGGAATAATAAAAACCCAAATTTTGTAAATAATTCCAGGGAAAAATATATTTTCCTAATATTTTGAAAATATCTAGTTTGTAATTCTGGTCAATAAGTTCTGGCTAAATGAAATAATACTCTAGAGAAAAGAAAATACATTCTGTATTATAAAATGTCGGTTTTCTGATTCACCCCCACATTGTTCCCTCATCATACAATACAATATTTTTACCTGGCTACTAAGTATTACTGTCTCCTCCCTCAAATGCCAACATATTTTTGGAGGAAAGATAGATTTGTATTTATGCCCAAGACCTCTCTGTAAAGGAAGGAAGTGAGGGGGTGCTAAGAAAGTGAATGGATCAAAGCCAAGAAAAAATTCTGAGGTATGAAAAGGAGTTGTCTTAGGCTGGGATGAATGGGATGAGTCCATGGACAAAAAATAAAACAACGGACCAAATTAAATCAAACAGCACATCTGGAGTGTGTTAGCTGGTCAATATCCATACTTCCCTATGCCCATTCCCAGTGTTTGTTTCTAAAATGACTTCAGGGTTGTTTTTGGGTTTTTTTCCCCACTCATTTCTTGTGTTTTTTTGTTTTTGGTTTTTTGTTCTGTTTTGTTTTGTTTTCTGGGGAGACAGAAACATGAGGGAGGTTGTTGATAGGGTGGGGAGAAACAGTATATAAGTTTTTTATAAGATCCACCATTGATGTGTGCTGAACCTGAAAATAGTATATATCAAATCCCCAAATTCCTAACATATATCAAATGAACACAATAGTTAAGTCCATCTCCTTTCATCAAATAAAAACTTCTATTTTAAGGTTGTAAGGGTCATTTAAAATTCTCCTTAAATCAAACCTCCAAATCAGCAAGCGAAACAAAGCCCTTCCCAACCTGATCCTAAATAACGTTTTCAGTCCATTCTACCAATTCACCCATGAAATTTATGCTTCAACTAATGACCAGTGTCAACAGTAAAGCTAAATGAATGAATAAATGAATAAGTGGATGAAGCTTTAACATAACAAATACAGAAAACCCTTTCCCATCTCTTTGCCTTTGCTTAGAATGTCCTCCTACTTCTTTGCCTAAAATAAGTCCACGTCTCCATTAAGATCTAGGATCAACACTACCTCCTCTATGGCACAGGTCTTCCCCCCTGATTTTCTTTTTTTTAAACTATACTCTGTACAAACTCCCACCATTACCACACCATTTAGGAACACCATTTTGAGCCATCTGAGGGAAGTGCTCACTACTTGGTTGGCAGTTGTATTAGTTAGGAGAAGCTCCATTATGCAAGTCACAAAGTGAGCCCCAAATTTCTGTAACTTAACTTAGTAAGACTGGATCTTATTTCTTGCCCATACTTTATGCCCTGTGCAAGGTCAGCAAGGACTCTGCTCCACACAGCTGCTCAGAGATCCAAGTTGATGGAAACACCACCATCTTGTAGTTATGCCATCCAGAACACGGGCTTGTCTGGTGGTTAGAAAATCATGCTATGAAATCATAAAAAGTTGCATATGGACTATCACTCCCTCAGTCCAGAAATGACAAATCAATCACTCTACTTACACGTCATTGGCTAGAATTCACCACAGTGCCCTAATTGCAAAGGGGCCAAAGAATACAGGGGAATAAAGAGAATATTCACCAAGTAGCACTGTCTTTGCCTTAATACTATTAAAATGTTGTTAAAATGTCCATACTCCCTGAAGCAATCTACAGATTAAATGTTGTCAAAGGCCAAAACGACATTTTTTAATAGAAACAGAAGAAACAATACTAAAATTCATACAGAACCACAAAAGATTTGGAGTAGCCAAAGTAATCTTGAGAGGAAAAAAAAAAAGAACCAAGCTGGACGTATCACACTTCCTAATTTCAAAATATACTACAAAACTATAGTAATTAAAACAGTATGGTACTGGCATAAAGACAGCGATAAAGACCAATAGAACAAAACAGACACCCAGAAGTAAACCCGTACGTATATTAAAGGTCAACCAGGTTTGGAAGAGAGTGCCGAGAGTGCACAAGGGGGAAAGGACAAACTCTTCAACAAACTGTGTCAAGAAAATTAGATATCCATACAAAAGAATGAAATCAAACCCCTATCTTACATCATAGATAAAAATCAATTTTGAAGGGATTAAAGAGTTAAATGTATGACTTGAAACTATTAAACACTCAGGAAAAAAAAACACAGGAGAAAAGCTTTATGACATTGGCCTTGGCAATTATTTTTTGGATATGACAGAAAAAGCACAGGCAATAAAAGCAAAAATAGACAAGTGGGTTCCCATCAAGCTAACAAAGGTCCCCATCAAACAACAAAGATTGTTTCCTGCAAAGGAAACATCCAACAGAGTGAAAAGACAATCTATGGAATGGGAGAAATAACGGCAAAAATATCTGACAAAGAATTAATTTTCAAAATATGTAAGGAACGCCCACAAATCTTTAGCAAAAAAACCCAAAAAAAGCCCAATTAGAAAATGAACAAAAGATTTAAACAGACATTTCTTCAAAGAAGACATACAAATGGCTAAGAGGCACAAGGAAAGGTGCCTAACATCACTCATCATCAAGGAAAAGCAAATCAAAGCTACAATGAGATATCATCTTACACCAGTTGGAATGGCTACAACAAACAAACAAAAAGAGAATAAGTATTGGTAAGATTTTGGAGAAACTGGAACTCTTACATGCTGTTGGTGGGAATGTAAAGTGCTGCAGCTGCTATGGAAAACATATTAATATTGAGGTTCTTCAAAAAATTGCAAATAGAACTATCACCTGATCAAGCAATCCCATGTCTGGGTATATATACAAACTGAAATCAGGATCTCAGAAAGATATCTTCATTTCAATGTTCACTGCAGCTTTATAATAGTATATGTAACATAATAATATTATTTATATTTATATAATTTATAACATAAGGAAACTAAATGTCCATCAACAGTTAGATGGATAAGGAAAACGTGGCATCTAAATAAAATGGAATATATTCAGCTCTGAGAAAGAAGGAAATCCTACCATATGTGACATGGATGGACCCGGAAGACATAATGCTAAGTGAGATAGGCCAATCCAAGAAGGACAAACAATACATAATTTTACTTATATGAGGAACCAAAAAAAGAGTCAAACTTACAGAAGAAGAAAACAGAATGGTGATGGGGGGAGGGAGAAACAGGGACTTGTTCAATGGGTATAAAGTAATACTTCTTCCAGATGAGTAAGTTCTAGAGATATGCTATAAAACATAGTGCCTATTGTTAACAATACAAACTGTGCACTTAAAAATTTATTAAGAAGGTAGGTCTCGTGTTAAATGCTCTTACCATAAAACAGAAATAAAGCAAAAACAAAAATGAAGGGAAATAAGGAAACTTCTGGAGGTGATGGATAGGTTTATAACCTTGATTGTGATGATGATATGGGTGCATGGACATGTCCAAACTCACCAAATTGTATACATTAAACATGTGGGATTTTTTGTGTACCAATTATATTTTGATAAAGTTGTAAAGAAATACTCTATTAAGCACTGGGAAAAGAGAAATGATTAAGACTTAGTGCCTTCTTGCATAGAGCAGGCTGGATAGATATTGAATGGTTTTAATAAAGTCAGTACCTACTAGAGTGATGTTGCATAAATGAGCATTTCATTGAGGTCACACTAGTCTCTTTGAGAAGAATCATGTATTAAGATGACTTTTTGGAGTCATGTAACATTTGCTGCAAAACATATATTCATAAGTTTAAGTGTTAATGTCATATACCCTTTGACACATGCAATGAGGTTTGAGATGCTTAGAAGAAAAAAGTGTTTATGTTTATGGCAATTTCATGGGAACACAGAAAAGATCCTAAATTATTAGGCAAACATTCCACAGCTAATTAGGCCATTTACTCCTCAATCCACTACTCCTCTAAACTGAAAGGAGAGAGGCTTCTGGCTAAGAGATTCTGACCCCAGTGGCGACAGGGAGGGTCTGTCTTCCTCAAGGCTCAGTTGTAAGCCTGTCTCAGGCAGCCCTCAAGCTTCTTCCGGAACTCAGCTCACTCCACAAGCCCACAAACAAGGCGACAAGCTGACAGGAACTAAGCCAGGATTCTTGGCCTTCTATTCTGTTTCATGAGCCAAAGGGAAAGGAGGCCACCTTCCGAGGTCCAGCCAGCTAGGAATTAAGCCTCCTCCTCCCCTCTTCCTTTACCCTCGCCAGACAGCCCGTGGACAGCCTTCTCAGGCTTCCGGCACTCCTGGCCAGCTGGGAAAGGAACGGCCTTTCCAGACCCTGAGAGCTCGCCAATAGCCCTTTTTTTTCCCACTTGAGAGCCAGAATTGGGAGATTACAAAGCCACTGTCACAAAATGGTCACTAATAGAGGTTTTAAGAGACCAAGGGGAAAGAAAGAGTTTCTGGGTCACAGAAAAAGAAAGAAAGTGGTGAGTTTCTAGCAGTGTAGTCATGGTTTTCCATAGTCTGCTGATAATCAGAGAAAACCTCTTCCTTCCAAGGGACCCCAGGCAGGCTGGAAGATGTGTCTCTGAAATCTGTTCAGAGCTGTATTTCATCAGTTTTATTTTATGAAAGCTTTCTTTTTGAGCATTAATCCCAATTCTCTAATGTATGAAAAATTTAAGTTGATATTTTATGAAGAGGTGTAAACATTGGTACCAGTTCCCTGTTTCACATGCAGACTTCCTGGGGACCCGGTGGGAAAGCAGCTGGAGACACTCCTTCGGATCATGTTAATGTGCATCAGGGGACTCAAGCTTGATTGTTTGATTTGACTTGTGATGTAAATCTTTTCCAAGGCTGGCTTTAGTGTCTTGGCCCAGGAACCTCCCTGGCCCAGCAACAGAGCTCTCTCAAGTGATGCTGAATCTCTGATTTGGTCTGGTATTATCCGGGGTCCACTGAGCTCTATAAATTCCAAATCTTCTCCAGGACCAGTTTTGGACTGGAACCAAAGCTGCCTCTGTGGTGGCCAAGGGGAAGGGCCCAGTGAGTAACAGGAACTGAAGGCCAAGGTGAGACCACCATGCCTTTCCATGGAGAACTGAATGTCCGTCTCCTCCTCTCACCCTTGTCCCCACTCTGAAGCCACCAACAGTATTAGCCATGTATTTCTTTTCCTCAGGCTGACCCTGGAGAAGAGGTACTGTCTCAATCTCTTTTTCCTAGGGAAGCTCCCAAGACTCTTCTGGGAATAGAGTGCTGTCTAACTTCATTTACTTACCGTTTCTAAGACCAGACAAGGCAAAAATGTCCTCTTGAGATCTCCCTCCAGAAAAAAAAAAAAGGATCTCTACTTACTCTATGTCTACATACCTATAAACGACGAGGCAAGTGGTTCTTGACAAAGCAAAAGCACATTCAACCTTACCAGTGAGCTGACCTTGTAACTTAAACTGCATAAACCAGCTCCCAATCATCTAATCAACAATTTTAAGATCCAGTCTCCACCTATCAGTCTTTTACATACATGCCTCATTTAATCTTCCATACAACCTTATTATATCAGTGTTATTTATACTGTTTAGATGAGGAAGCTGAAACTCAGGAGAAATCAAGTAACAATATCAGTGTCACACAGATTATAAAAGGTGGACACAAGAGTTGACTCCAGTTGTCTTTGTCCACAAAGTTCCTTTCTTTTACCATTCACATTCCTCTACTACAGACCTAGGGCCATTTTGGATGAAGAGGGATGGCACGGTAGGGAGACAACTAAGACACTATTCTACCATCCTCACTGTCTCTTCCATGTTTACTTCACCTGCTAAGATGCTATGCGTTCATCCTCACTATGTCTTTCATGTTTACACTACCTCTTTTACACATTGAGTCTTCATAAAAGATTTTCCTAGAAGATAATGAAAGTTGGAACACAGAATACCATTTGTTCTCCTATTTCAGACTTCCTATTTAGGAAAAAAATAAGAGCTAGGACAGTGATATATGACTGATGAGATGTCCTTTAAGGATAAAATTTCTGAGGGATCCTGTGACATATTAATTATCATGTTAACTTACTAGACAACCAGAGATGATATCCTACACTCTCTTGTGGCGCAAATTTTGCCTCATAGATCAAAATATTAATTAAGGAAAATGAGAATGTATGCATTTCAAAGTCTTTTAATGTCTTTTACATTTGGGAGAAAATATCAAATTTCCTCTGCTCTTACGATTTGGAAACAATAGGCTATTGATAATTAGGACAAGTGACCTCTAATCTAAATTAACTAGTTTAACGAGTTAAACTAAAAGAGCATGGGTAATACATGTCACCTCCTGGGCTGAAGTTTTTGAAAATGCCATCTATCATTAACTTCCCTGATTTCTCTGCACAATAGAAAGAACCAAAATGCACAGGATGCCCAAATCCATACTCAACTGCGAGGTATGTGGCCTCAAAACTTAGCTGTTGTATGTGACTCCCGATCAGTATCAACTACGTTCTGGCTTCTTGCTGACCCCAGTTAGCCTTGCCTTTCAATGATCAAACATGTAGGTCTCTTCTGTCTCTCCTTCTACCCTTCCTCCTCCTTCTCTCTCTCTCCTTTCTGTGCATGCAGTGTGCAGTGGTGTGTGTGTGTCTGTGTGTGTGTGAGAGAGAGACAGAGAGAGAGAGAGAGACAGAGAGAGAGACACAGAGAGGCAGAACTCTGGTCAACCGAAGTTGGTGTATTTCAGAAATTATCTTTCTCCTGATTTATCCATCTCAGATGTATCAGGGACTTTTCTTAACAGCTATGCCCCTTCTTCCAAAAGGCACTCCCACATAAATACAAAGAGCACAATCCAAGGCAGTTTACCTTGGTTGTCTAGCTCCTCCCACTAGGCCCAGCCCACAAATCTGGCTCAAAAATCTAGTCAAACGGGTCTGTCGGCCAGGCTGCTCTCTACTGCCATCTCATGGTGAGCCAGCCTTTTTCTGAGAATTAACCTCTCAGTTGGTGCAGACCTTCCTAGACAAAGTAGACAAATTATGAAGGATCCTACCCTCCAGAACAACAGCCTTTATAATAGATTACATAGGACATGAGTTGAAAATAACTAAAGAATTACTGAATGAGATATAGTTTTTATCAAGGAGTATATCAGCACTTGGATTCAAGAAACAAGAAAACGTGATGTAGGAAAAGGGGAATCCTGAATCAGAAAGTCTCATCTTTTTTTTCAGGGAAGCAGCAAATTTCAAAATACTAGAATCTTGGAGATAGATTTATACAAACAAACTTAAAACTGCACCAACAGTCAGTGATGATTTCAATACAATCACTGGGACAGTCTACTGCTGTCTCACAGGGTCTGTGCAGAAGTTTAGATGCCATGATGTCCATCCATTCTCCCCATACCACTGTCACTGTTTGAATAGAACTACTTACTGTCCTGACTCTGTTCCCTTAAATATTTATGAAGCAAAGAGTCACATGTCCCAGTCAGTTAACAGTCTTTCTTTGGTACTTGTTTGCTTCTTCTCCTATCATTGGTCAAAACCAGTAACATCTTCCTCTATGGACAAAAAACAGAGGTGCTTGCTCCAGCAACTGCCTGCTAGCCGTGGTCATTACAGTACATTTATCTAGTTCCTAAAAGCATAACTTTACCTTTGATTAAAATTTCAGGGGCGCCTGGGTGGCTTGGTCGGTTAAGCGGCCGACTTTCGCTTAGGTCATGATCTCGCGGTTCGTGGGTTCGAGCCCCGCGTCGGGCTCTGTGCTGACTGCCAGCTCAGAGCCTGGCACGTGTTTCAGCCTGTGCCTCCCTCTCTCTCTGACCCTCCCCTGCTCGCGCTGTTTCTCTCTCTCTCTCCTAGAAATAAATAAAAAACATTAAAAAAAAATTAAAAAAAAAAATTTCAAAACACCCGGACAAATGCCATACATTTTCAGTGTATGGCATGCAGCGAACGGACCTAGATGGTTATTCAAGCGGTATGCCTGAAACAGTGAATCTACTACTCATCTTTTTTTTTTTTTTAATGTTTTATTTATTTCTAGGAGAGAGAGAGACAGCGTGAGCAGGGGAGGGTCAGAGAGAGAGGGAGTCACAGACTGAAACAGGCTCCAGGCTCTGAGCTGGCAGTCAGCACAGAGCCCGACGCGGGGCTCGAACCCACGAACCGCGAGATCATGACCTAAGCGAAAGTCGGACGCTCAACCGACTAAGTCACCCAGGCACCCCTCTACTACTCATCTTTATTCTCCTTCTATTGTGTTTTATCCTAAACTGGCAAAGAGAGTTTAAAAATCATAATAAAACTTGAATTTTGTTCTATACTAAGTCAAGAAACCAATCTTAAAAGCTAACCCAACCTGACTACATAGGCAAGCATGCCCACTGCCAGTATGAGGCACCAGCCGAGAGATGATATATATTTCCCTAGGAAGAATGAACCTTCCAAATTCAAGCTTGGATCAAATTGCAGTATCATTTCATGCAGAGGAAACACAACTGCAAAAAACCCATGCCTTACTGTTAGAAGTCTTGGTCTTCCTTAGGATTGCAAGCTGTCAATCTGTGTCCACGAGATCCAAGACGCTGCACTCTACAGTAAATAGAAAAGAAAATGAACACAAAGATATTGGGATAGCTACAAATGCAGCAAAAGTGCATCGCTTACAGATTACTAAAGAAGTAGAACATAAATTAGAATTAGGCTCATAATCCCTGTTTAAGTAGTTCTAGGCCTCCAATGAAAAAAATATTTCTCAACACAAAACCAGTATGTAAACCAGTAACTTCATACAGGGCCTTAGAAAGCATGCAGTGTGGTTACTGAAGGAACAAGACCATGTTAGGCGGAACAGGATAAGGAATAAAATAATGCTCAGGCACATATGACAACATTATTTCCTTCTCAATATTTGTGAGGAGTTCAAGGGAAATGTTTTATGTTGTTAAAGTGTATCTCTAATCTTTGCTAATCTCTCTTTTAACTAACTTAGGTCTTGGCAGACCACAAGATACAGCAAGAATTTATTAACTGGGGTTGTTTCCATCATATTTATAAGTACATGTCTTATATTTATCACAAGCCATAGAAATATCCATTTACATATTTAGAGACAAAGTGTTTTCTTTTAAAATGATTCTAAATTTAAGAGTGTGTCAATTTAGACGAATGGATCAAGAAGATGTGGTTTATCTATACCATGGAATACTACATGGCAATGAGAAACAATGAAATCTGGCCATGTGTAGCAACATGGATGGACCTTGAGGGTGTTATGCTGAGTGAAATAAGTCAGAGGACCAAGGGGGAGAAGAAGGGCAGAAATGGTGGGGGAAAGGGAGAGAGGCAAACCATGAGAGACTCTTGAATGCTGACAAAAACTGAGGACTGATGGATGTGGGGGGGGAGGAGGGATGGGCATGGAGGAGGACACTTGTGGGGATGAGCACTGGGTGTTATGTGGAAACTAATTTGACAATAAACTATTTGTAAAAAAAAAAGAAAAAAAGAAAAAAGAAACAATGAAATCTGGCCATGTGTAGCAACATGGATGAACCTTGAGGGTGTTATGCTGAGCGAATAAGTCACGCAGAGAAGGACAACTATCATATATTTGCAACATGGATGGAGGACCTTGAGGGTGCTATGCTGAGCGAAATAAGTCAGGCAGAGAAGGACAAATATCATATGTTTGCATGTATAGGAGGATTAGGAAGAACTTAACTGAGGAATGAGGGGGAGAAGAAGGGGGGAAGTGGTGGGGGAAAGGGAGAGAGGCAAACCATGAGAGACTCTTGAATACTGAGAAACAAACTGAAGACTGATGGATGTGGGGCGGGGCGAGATGGGCATGGAGGAGGGCACTTGTGGGGATGAGCACTGGGTGTTATATGGAAACCAACTTGACAATAAACTATTTGTAAAAAAAAAAAAAGTGTGTCAATTTAAAGAAAATCTGAAGTACATACATAATAGCACTTTTGATATGCCAATACAGGGAAAGTCATGAAGGTAGTAAGTAGGTGACTACGTTTTTATCATTTATATAAACGAGAAAGGTAAGCATCTATGGGAGACTGGAAGCTATATCATGATAGTCAAATATTTCTATATTAACCTAATTTCCAATATCTGGCACAGTGTATAGCGCTTAAAGTTACTTGCTAAATATTTCTTTTATATATGTGTGTGTGTGTGTGTGTGTGTGTGTATACATATATTTACTTAAATTTACATCCAATTGAGATAGCATATAGAGCAACAATGTTTTCAGGAGTAGAATCCAGTGATTCACCCTCTAAGTACAACACCCAGTGCTGATCCCAATAAGTGTCTTCCTTAATGCCCCTTGCTCATTTAGCCCATCCACCAACCCACAACCCTTCCAGCAACCCTCAGTTTCTTCTAATTAAGAGTCTCTTATGTTTTGTCCTCTTCCCTGTTTTTATATTATTTTTGCTTCCTTTCTCTTTTCATCTGTTTTGATGAGTAAAGTCATATGATATTTTGTCTTCCTCTGACTGACTACTTTCACTTAAGCATAATACACTCTGGTTCTATCCACATTGTTACAAATGGCAAGATTTCATTCTTTTTGATTGCTGAGTAATACTCCATTGTAGACATATACCACATCGTATTTATTCATTCATTTGTTGATAGATATTTGGACTCTTTCCATACTTTGGCTTTTGTCTATATGGCGTTGCTATAAACATTGGGGTGGATGTGCCCCTTTGGAACAACACACCTGTATCCTTTGGATAAATACAAAGTAGTACAATTCCTGGGTTGTAGGGTAGTTCTACTTTTAATTTTTTGAGGAACCTCCATACTGTTCTCCAGAGTGACTGCACCAGTTTACATTCCCATGAACAGTACTAAAGGGTTCTTCTTTCTCTGCATCCTCTCCAACATCTGCCGTTGCCTGAGTTGTTAATTTTAGCCATTCTGACTGGTATGAGGTACTATCTCATTGTTGTTTTGATTTGCATTTCCCTGGTGATGAGTGATGTTGAACATTTTTTCATGTGTCTGTTAGCCATCTGAATGTCTTCCTTGGAAAAGTGTCTATTCATGTCTTTTGCCCATTTCTTCACTGGATTATTTGTTTTTGGGTGTTGAGCTTGATAAATTCTTTATAGATTTTGAATAGTAATCTTTTATCTGATATGTCATTTGCAAATATCTTCTCTCATTCTGTTGTTTGCCTTTTAATTTTGATGATTGCTTCCTTTGCTGTGCAGAAGCTTTTTAATCTTGATGAGGTCCGAATAGGTCATTTTTACTTTTGTTTCCCTTGCCTCCGGAGACATGTTGAGTAAGAAGTTGCTGTGGCCAAGATCAAATGTTTTCAAAAATAAAGAAACAGATAAACAAATAGCTTCTGGAGAATCTGGAAGATGTTTAGATGTCTGAGCTGCTGGTGGGCACGAATCAGGGATGATTCACTGTAATTCAAATATCTAGTACAGATCCTTGATATAACAGGACTCCACAGATACTCTACAAACACTTGGCTGTTGAACAGTCTTAAATGTCTTAACTGAAAAATTTCACAAAAATAAAAAATACAAAACATAAAGACCATGTCTTTGTTGCTACCACCCCCCATCAGAACAAAAAGACCTTATAGAAATAGTTCCAAAAGCCTCTGTGTTTTGACAATGGTGTTCCAAGGTGGGGTGGGGGATCTATCTGAAGTTCAGAAAATAAGAGAGTGCATTGCTGTAGAGAAATTTAAGGAAATAATAATATATCCAACTAAAAGTTGATTTGCTTTTTATCATTGCCATGCACCAACAATTCTCAACCATGTCAGGACCAGGCAGATAACTCTACTCTCTCCCCCCTTATAAACCACAGAGATCAGAAAAGATGGGCTCTTTACCTAAAGTAAGAAGTTATGGTAACTTCTTACCTAATTACTTATGTTATTCTTACCTAAGCTAAGAATTTCAGAATGACAGACTTTCTGTAACCAGAGACCTCAAGAATTCAAGGACTGACGTAAACAGAAATATAGGTAAGCTTTCTTACAGAGAAAATCTTAGATAGGGTAGTGTAGAGAGAGGTTTATGTTGGGAATCATCCTAAATGGATTTCCAAGGATGCCTGGGTGGCTCAGTTGGTTGAACTGAGCACTGGTTCATGAGATGGAGCTTCAGGTCAGGCTCCACATTATCAGCATGGATCGGGGTTCTGTCTCTCCTCTCTTTCCGCCTCTCCCCCTGCTTGGACACATTCTCTCTCTCTCTCTCTCTCTCTCTCTCTCTCTCTCTCTCTCTCTCTCCATTTCTCCCTCTCTCTCTCTCTCTCTTTCCCTCTGTGTCTTTCAAAATAAATAAACATTTAGGGGCACCTGGATGGCTCAGTTGGTTAAGCATCTGACTTTGGCTCAGGTCATGATGTCACGGTTTGTAAGTTCGAGTACCGTGTCAGGCTCTGTACTGACAGCTGCTTTGGATTCTGTCTCACTCTCTTTCCATCTCTTCCCCACTCATGCTCTGTCTCTCTCAAAAATAAAAACATTAGGGGCGCCTGGGTGGCTCAGTCAGTTAAGTGTCCGTCTTCAGCTCAGGTCATGATCTCAAGGTTCGTGGGTTTGAGCTCCGCATCGGACTCTGTGCTGAGAGCCAGCTCAGAGCCTGGAGCCTGTTTCAGATTCTGTATCTCCCTCTTTTTCTGACCCTCCCCTGCTCACGCTCTCTCTTTCTCTCTCTCTCTCTCACTCAGAAATAAATAAAACATTAAAAAAAATAAAAACATTGAAAAAAATACATAGCTTTCCAGTGTGTTGGTGAAGGTAAATGGATAAAGCTCAGGGGCAGGATCGCTTCCTCTGGCCTTAGTGTCCACCAGCTGTGGAACAATTTTATCTGTGCCAGCCAAACCTTGGATATTGGATATTGGTGACTGTTCTGTGCTTTCTTTGATATTATTGCTGTAGATGATAACCAAGGAAGTGTTGCTTTAATATCTGCACAGCCTAGGGGCACCTGGGTGGCTTAGCCGGTTAAGCGTCCAACTTTCACTTAGGTCATGATCTCGCGGTTCGTGGGTTTGAGCCTTGTGTTGGGCTCTGTGCTGACTGCCAGCTCAGAGCCTGGAGCCTATTTCAGAGTCTGTGTCTCCCTCTCTCTCTGGCCCTCCCCTGCTCACTCTGTCTCTCTCTCTCTCTCTCTCTCTTCTAGAAATAAAAAATAAAAAATATTTTTAAAAAATCTGCACAGCCTATTAACAGCAAAGAATACCAAATAAGGGGTTTTTATCAGCAAGCATTCCTATGGAAAGTCTTGACATAGCTTCTCTTGACATGTCCTTCTTGTTCTGAACTTGTTCCCTATAACCCAGCTCACTTCATGTCTAGTGTTAACTCTTCAGGGTAATCATGTTGGTTGGGTGTGGCCTTGCTGAGTTGTCTCCCTTCTCTGATCTCAGTATTCACTTACTTAAACTGAGATCATAGATCTGATCATTCTTGCTTCTCAATGCCTATCTCCTGGTTGAACTAGTACTCAGGGTTTAAGTCACTGTGTCCATAACATCTTATTTCCTGTTCAGTTACAATGGTTGACACAGTCTCCACTTCTATCTAATGCTATTGACTCAAGCCCAAGCTGCTATCATGAGAAAATCTCAATAATGGAAATCACTGTCAACCGTACCCAATTTTTCAACAATGAAGAAACACCAATATGAATATCATACATATACACATACACATACACACATATATAGGTGCATGTACACACATACATAGTAACACATATAATTTAAATTAGAAAGGAGGCTGAAGTTGATTTCCTTGATTAGATTTTTTTCCAACAAGAAGACAGGTCTAGTGTAGCAAGTGACAGACAGTGACACAAGCCCATTATTTATATAACATATGTACTGGCCAATGCTTCACCCAGTACTGTTACCTAAACTGTCTGATCTGAATCTCATAACAATGCTGATGATACTATTTCCCATACTACAGATATGAGAAAACACTATGGCCCATTGAAACAAAGAAACTTTTTCCAGATCACATAGCTAGTAGGGGAAGGGGTTCAAACCTATCTTCTCTCTACCTCCAGCGTTAGCAGGCACATCTCCTAAATGGCGCCAATGCTGCTGAATTAGGTCCTACAAAAACCCATGATGACAACAATTCTATCAGTTTCTCTTAACATCCCATCAGGGAAATAAAAGAGACAACGTCCTAATCTGAAGCAAAATGCCATGGTGTGTAAAAGGGATGTGATGAAGGTAGAGAAAGAATCCCACTCCCATTTCCCACATATCTAGATTGAGTCTTAACGTTTTTCCCTAATTAAACAGCCTTTTAAAATTCTTCCATCCCTTCTAAGTCAGCCATTTAAGTAACATTTTCAAGTTGTTTTTTCCCCACGAATTTGCCAGCCTTCTTGCATTTTCAGCCTTCACATGTTTAATGAGAACACACTGAGTATAAGGTCTTATGTCAATCCACCTACTCTAGGTTGCATTTTCTATCAAGCATTAACATAAATACCAACATGTTTACATCATAATTACTTTAATTCCCTTGGCCCCAACTAGACCTGGAGTGTGTCATTCCACAGTGATTTCAGGGGTAAGGGATGATTACTGTTCCATGAAACAAAAATTACAATAAATGCTTGGCACACCGATGCTGAAATGATCCCAAATTTGTATCAGGGAGGGCAGAGCATTTTTACATTGATGTGAGCAAGTCATAATTTTCTAGGTCTTCAGGTTCTCATTTATAAAACAAGGATCAAAATTCTTATTTTTACCTTTTCTCCATGAATAATTGCAAATATGAACATTTTGGCACCTGAAAAGCCTGTCAAAAAAAGCATGTTTTACCCTGGAGAAAACCACTGGGTAAATATTATTATAAAATTGGCAAAACCCTTTCCTGAGTTTACAACATAAAAGTCAGAGACCTTTCCCTCTTGTAGGTAAAAAAGTTTAGTACAACTAGCAATGCTGCAAAGCAAGTGTTTAGGAAGCAAGGATTTTATATGGCATGTGTGCAATTACTTACACACATATGAAGGTACAAAGGTCTATATTTGGGTCTTATTATTAATAACCAGACAATTAACAGTAATAGAGTTTAAAGTCAGAGGACCAGTTGAATTGACTATAATTTTATGAGGGATATTTCTATTTTTCTTATAAAATAGAGATTTACCTATTCATTGGTAAAACCATATTTATTGACTATTTGATGCGTGCAAAGCCCTGTGGATAGAAGATAGAAAATGGTCTTGTATTTATTAAGCACCTATCATATTCTAGGTGACAAGCGAGGTGCATTTACTTGTATTTGTGGGTGGGGGAGGTGGGAGGATAGGGAGACAGAAGGTGTGAGAGAAAGAGGAATGGAGTATTCTAGCTTGACTCTCAGCTCTGCTCATCACTGGGATTCATCTGGCAAACTTGTGGCATTACCTGTCTATTTGCACAAGGGAGGTAAGAACCCCTTAAGAGAGTACTAATTCAGACAAACTGGCTTGATCCATGACAGAACCTCATTTATCAATGAGGTAGGACAATCCATGGGACTGCCACTGTGATTTGTGTTGTGTCCTAACCATCCATGGACTCATATATATGGTACTTGTCTATTACAGAGGTTTTTTAAATTAAATCGGAGAGAGAGAGAGAGAATAAAGTCTCCATTCTGGCAGGGGTGCAGAGTAGTTTGTGCACATGGAAGACTACAAAGAATATAGTGGAAACGTTGACACCTTGAGAGATCGAGTAAATCAGCCACACCACGGTGGTGGCAGCACATAGCCTACCACAGCAGCATACCAGCAGCTCCTCAAAATAATTATAATCCGGAGAGTGAAAAGTAGACCTGGCTATGCAATTATTGCTGGCAGATGTGGGCATATCAGGAAGCAGGCCCTTGACACTGACCTATGCGCTGGCAGCAATGGCTCCCCAATGGTACCTGCAGCAGGGTACAGTGGCAGTGGCTGGGGCGGTGGGATGACTGATGTCACCTGATAACTGAATACATTTCTTAATGAACACATATGCAGCACACTGCTAGGGACAAGGTGCTCCAGGGGCTGACTTTATTACAATAGCCGTGGGTGGTTCATCAGAGAAATATCATTTAGGTGACCATACAGAACATGCTTTACACACAGAATATGTCTAAAAGCCATGATAATGGAAGGTCATTGTCCTCCTCTTACTGATAGGGTACTGTAGCTCAAAAAAAAATGAAACCTCATTAAAGTTACCATACAGGTTGTATAGTAGCCCCTAAAAAGATACATACATGTCTTAACCTCTAAGACCTGTGAGTGTTACCTTATACGGCAAAAGATATGATTAAGAATAAGAATATTGAGAGAAGGAGCTTATTATGGATTATCCAAGTGAGCCCTAAATGCAATCACATGTATCCTCAAAAGAAAGAAGCACAGGGACGCCTGAGGGGCTCAGTTAGTTGAGCATCTGACTTCAGCTCAGATCATGATCTCAGTTTGTGAGTTTGAGCCCCACGTTAGGCTCTGTGCTGACAGCTCTGAGCCTTGAGCTGGCTTTGGATTCTCTGTTCCCGTCTTTCTCTGCCCTTCCCTGACTCGTGCTCTGTCTCTCTCAAAAAATGAATAAATGTTAAAATCTTTTTTTTAAAAAAAAAGAAGGAAGCAGAGGCAGTTTTGAAACAGACACACAGAGGAGAAGACACACAGAAGAAGAGGAGGCAATAAAATCACAAAGGTGAAGATTGGAGTGGAGCAGCCACAATCCTGGAGCCACCAGAAGCTCTAAGAGGTAAGGGCCGGCTCTGCCAACACCTTAATTTCAGTCCTGGCCTCCGGAACTGTGATAGCACGCATGTCTGTTCTAAGCCACCCACTATGTCATAATCTGTTACCACCACCATGGGAAACTAATACGGCCACACCTTCCAGTAAAAGGAAGAGAAACGTTTCAGATCTAAGTCTGGCTGGCTTTAAAATCTGCTTTTTTGGGCCTTGCTGGGATGCCTCCTGTATACCATCAGTGCTTGCTGCAGCTGTACAGCTCTGGGGCCTTGCAAGATACTTACCATCTGCTTTAGTCAACATCCCCTTCCATTTGGAAATATACTAGAATTGGATATGTTAAGATTTAACTGAGAAGTATATGCAGTAAGGGCTATAGGAACTGAATCAAGAGAACTTGTTATAGGCAGAGATGATCAGGGAAGAGTTCATAGAGAAGAAGGCTTTGAATTGTGAGAAAAAAGGATGCACAGAATTGGATACTTGTCAAGGACCAGGTAGAACACTGTGGGGTCTCTGAAGAATGGCTTGAGTGTATTTCAAGGGAAAAATTATAAGCTCCATGCACAGTACACTGTGTAACCCGGCTTGCAATTGAAAATCTTGTACTAAAATGAGAAACAAATTAGATTTAGATCCTGATTGTTTTTGTTATTGCTATAGTGGATTGTTACTAGCCCTTCTGGAATCCGAGGTATTATTTACTTACTGAAGATCCTGTTCTTAAAAAAAAAAAATCCTTCCCACATCCAAATTCATTATTGAATTGGTTTATGTAGCTACATCTCTTTGTGGCCAGGCATTTTCTTTCTCTCCACGTGTCTCTTTCAATGCCATCTGTTTTGCTAAAGGATTTAATGAATCACAAGCCAGGCCAGCAACATATAGGGCCACAAAGACCCCATGCTTGAAAAAACAGCTTTTAGCTTAACTTCAGCCTTTCCTTCTCCAGGAAGGTGAATTAAGTAATCTTTACAAGAGATGAAATTACCTGCACTCTTGCCTAACATAATAATGAAAAAGAGAAGGCCTTTTATCTATTCATGGTGAACAGAGTAATCACAATTTGCTATGGCTCACAGAAACAGGAACAAACAATAACAACAAACCACCACAACTAACATGTTTTTCATTTTATCTGAGGACCTGACGAACTTGGTAGTCTTAACTCTAGTTCATTACATCCAAAGATTTAATCTCTGTTGGCACAGTAGCAGGAAATATGTTTATATTCCATGTTGCAACAATGTTACTCCAGATCAATACTCACTGAGACTCTGGGAAAGAGGTTAATTTTTTTTTCTTTTTTTGCAAAAACACCTACAATGTATTTGTATTTCCCATTCGAGAACAGAGAGGCTCAGATGGGGCATTTGGGGTGTGGCAACCACCCTCTGGAATTGCTGGCCAGGCAACATCTGTATTGTTTTCCTGTTGTGCAAGGCACGGTGCCACAAACCATGGAGTATAAAAAACAGGTTTAAAGCATCATCTCTGTCTTAAAAATCTAGCTAGAGAGATGAAACAAAATGTTTTAAATTTTAAACAATAGCCCCAAACAATCAAAACAAAAAAGAACCCCAAGTAAGGGTTCAAGAAAGCAAAAATAGCACAAGACAGGACACATTTAATTATCAATAATTGCTACAGGATGTCAGAGGAATGGAGAGAACATATCACACTGAAGCGGTCTGGAAAAACTCCATGGCAGCACGAAGATTTGAAATGAATCATGCTAGATGAGTATTAAAAAAATCAATATCTAGAATCACCAAACGGTGCCTTTATGTATATTAAGTATGCACTGGTAATGGATAATGACTGTCTTGCTCATGTGGTAGGATCAAATCAAACACGCACCGACTTGAACCAGTAAACATCGACAAGCCTTTTCCATCCATCACCATATAAATGTGAGTATGCAAACAGAAACATCTATTCCTCACCTATTTTACAAATGTGTCCTGCAGGTGGAAGCTCAAATCTTATGGATTTTATCCCTTTGGGACTATTTGTATGTTTGCATTGACCTGAGTTCATCTTTCTTAACATGAGAGGACCAGGTTTTCCATTCCAAAGAGCATGACTCATCCAAAGACAGAAAGCAATTAAATTTCCAAGAAGAAGCCTCCTCCTAACATCTGGTACACCGCACTTTACCAGTAAGAATTCACTTAGAATTATGATGATGGCTATGATTATTACTACTACTACTAATTTTAATGATGGAAAGACTCTGGTTCCATGTTCTCTGTAATCCTGTCGTGTGCTTATTAAATCTGACAGACAAACTTCAGATTTCTTGTTCTGCAGGTTTCAACTTAACCACTTGTCTGATAAATATTACAGCATGTCTGCTTTATACTATGTGATATTTCAGGCACTGCAGATATAATGGTGAAGAGGAAAGCAACAATGTCTATGTGGTCATGCAGTTTGCATCTGTGTGTGTTTGTGTGTTTGACTGCATGCACACACGCACTCAAGTGTGTTGGGGGAAGAGAGACAATAAACAGTAGTTCAATGAATACAAGTCATTTAGATTGTGAGGCATCTGCTATGTAGAAATGATGGCGTGATGAGATGCCCAATGATTGCAGAGGGTGGTCATTGAGTGGACGTACAATTATTTTAGATGATGTGGTTACCGAAGGTGTTTCTGAGAAGGTCATATTTCAACTAAGAATTGAAAGAAGACAGTGATGTGAAGACTAAGGGGAGCGTGGTCCAGCCAGACAGAAGAGCAAGTATAAAGGTCCTGGGATGGAGATGAGCTTGTTCAAGGAGAAGGCCAGGAGGGCTGGAGCATAATGAGAAGGGCTGGTTGGGAAAAGCAGGAAGAGGAAGTAGGCAGGAGTTAGACCATGTAAGACCTTGTGGGCCATGGAAATGACTCAATGTGCCTGCTCAGGGCAAATACTAACAGTGATTTCATAACATGAAGGCAAATTTAGTTGAAATAATTTCTAGGTCATTATATCTGCTCTTGTATGTTATGAAACGTACTGGTTACATTTTACTAGAAATATAACATTTACCAAATGAGATTTGCTGTTCATATAGTTTATGATCCTATTTATGCTTCAATAAGAAATTATAAGATTTCTGCAAAGTACTTCAGTGCTCCCGACCCTCTCTCATAATGTTATCTACACAGGAGCATGGAAAAGAAAGAAAGAAAAAAAAAACCTATGATAATATAATACTAACAAATCACCTATTTTCAGTTGTCTTTTCTCCTTCTTAGACTCTGTCCTCATGCATACAGCATCATGATGTAGCTTTAATCATAGCAGACACATAATTTTCCTTCAGTGCTTTCAAAGCACATTTAGAGTAGGGTACTTTTTATTTTGTAAGATTTGGTCATTGGTAAGAAGATTTCTTGGCATCTCTAAATAAGCCTGGCAAACTGGGCTCCATTGATCACTGTTTGCAATGATTTTCCCCCTCTCATTGACTCAGATCTCCACTTCTTATCAAAATTGGCCTTTCAGGGTAAAAAAAGACTTGAGATGAAAAGTAATTTCTGATAAGCAGTAATGAGCCTGACTCCTTCTTATGAACCTCTCTGGGTGTAAAAATTAGATTCTAAGTAATTCTAAATAATTTTTGAGAATTCACAGGAGGAGAATTCCTCCTCTTGGTTGAGTGTCATTTGGTTGCAAATGAGAAGACACAGCTGTGGGATGGCTAATTAGAAGACTTTAACCTCACCTCACTACGTCTTAACAAAACCTAGAAAATAGACATTTTCTTTAGTCTTTGTGTAAGATTTTAAAACTCTATGACATGGGGATTTGAATATAGGGATCTACAGAGCTTAAAAGGTCAATGGAGGAGTTAGTGGAATTGATTTTTAAGGAATGGATTTTATTTCATAAATTCATGTGTTATTTAGAAAACTGAAGTAGGAGGACCAAATATAGTATACTCTGCACTACTCCACATTTCCCCCAGATAGTTACCTCTGATATTGCCGCAGAAATGAAATCATTTTTAATAGAACTTAATAGAGTCTCACAGAAATTGTTAATAGAATTTAATATTGGTTTAAGTGGAAGGCTGCAGGGGGGAAAGGGAGAAAATCTATCATTTGTTTTGTGGTTTTTCACAAGTTTCAAATTTAAATATTTCCCCCTTGCAGTTATCACAGGCAGTACAGACATCTTGAGACCCATGTTCACCATCCGTCTGTTACTCCATGGTCTTTCCAGCTTAGTAAACCACGATGTACCCAGTGCCAAATCAAACTAGATCATACTTGATTCTCCTCTCTCTCAGAGCCTCCTTCAGCTCCATCCTCACCCAATCATTCTGCAAGTCTTATTGACTCATCCTACAAAATAAATCACAAAGCTGCAATCAAGGAGTTGTTGGGCTGTTTTCTCCTCTGGAGGCTCAAATGGAAACAATCTGATTCCAAGCTTATTCAGAATCAGCTTAAGCAGAGTTCATTTCTGTGCAGCTTTTTGACTAAGGGGGCTATTTCTGACTACTGGCTGAAGGCTGCTCTCAGACTGTAGTGGACAACAGAAGTTCCTAGAAGCTGTCTGTATGCCCTTTCCACATGTGTTTCTTCAACATAGCCATTCACTCCATTGAGCCCATAAGAAGAGTTTCGGGTTCAAGTCTGTTAAGACCGAGTTCTATACAACATTATGATGGGAGTTACATCCTATCCTCTTTTCCATATAATATAACCTAATTATAGGAGTGACATCCCATCACCTTTACCAAATTTACATGGCTAGAAACAAGTCACAGGTCCCACTCACACTCAAGGGAAGGGTATTACACAAAGGCATGAACACAAGGAGGTAGAATCATTGGGATTTTAGGATCTGTGGGTCACATCTAATTGATATTCTTTATCATAGCTTTTTATTTTGTTGTTTGGGGCTTGTAGTCGTATTACTTACTTTTTTACTTTGGTTTAAATTGCTCTTCTCTGTCCTCCTAGTTTCTTTAGGTAGAAGCCTTAGGCCATTGATTGAGACAATTCTTTCCTAATAAAGGTGTTTAGTGCTATAAATTGCCCTGCAATCACTGTGATAGCAGCATCCTATGCACTTTCAAATGTTTTGTTTTTATTTTCATTCAATTATAAATAATTGTGGTTTCCTTTCTGATCTCATCTTTGACACATAAGTTAATTAGAATTGTGGTGGCTTGTTTCCAAATATTTGAGGATTTTCCAGATCTTTCTGTTATTGATTTCTAACTTAATTCCACTGTGATCAGGGAATATATTTTATATATAAACCTTTTTTGAATTAAAGAGGCCTTTTTTGTAGTCAGAATATTGTCTATCTTTATAAATGTTCCATAAGCACTTGAAAACAATCCTTCTGTTATTGGGTAGAGACTTCCATAAATGTAAGTGAGGTCTGATTGGTTAAGACTTCCATGAATATGTTAGGTAAAATTGGTTGATACTGTTAAGCATCCTATATCCTTATTTAGTGTACATTTCCCATTATTTATCTAAAGGGGGTTGTTGAGATCTCCAATGATGTACATTTCTCTAATACTCTTACTTCTATCAGTTTCAGTTTCAGGTTTTTGAGAGCTCTGTTTTTAAGTGCAGAAATATTTAAGATTGTTATGTTCTCTTGATGAACTGACCTCTTTGTCATTATGAAATGGTACTCTTTATCCCTGGTCATATTCTTTTGCTAATATCAATACAGCCACTCAGCTTTATTTGAATTAGTGTTAACATAGCATAACTTTTTGTATGATTTTACTTTCAACCAATTTATGCTTTTATATTTTAAGTTAAGTGTCTTATTTTCTTACAGGCAGCATATCGTGGATCATGGTTTTTATTAATATATTTATTTTCTCACTTTTAATTGGGTGTTTAAACCATTTACATTAAATGTAATTATTGGGGAGTAACTGGGGGCCTCAGTGGGTTGAGTGTCCAACTTTGGCTCAAGTCATGACCTCACAGTCCGTGAATTCAAGCCTTGTGTCTGGCTCTGTGCTGACAGCTCAGAGCCTGAAGCCTGCTTTGATTCTCTCTCTCTCTGCCCCTCACCTGCTCGTTCTCTCTCTCTCTCTCTCTAAATTAAATTAAAAAAATTTTTAAATGTAATTATTGGTATCATTGCATTTAAATCTATTATACTGTTTTTTGTTTTATGTGTATCCCATCTCTTATTCTCCCTTTGTTATGGACTGAATGTGTCCCCTCCATAAAATTCATGTTAAAACCCTAACCTACAATGAGATGATATTTGGAGATGTGGCCTTTGGGATACAGAGTTAGAGTAAGTCATGAAGATGGGACCCTCATGATCTTAGGATGAGATCAGTGGCCTTAGAAGAAGAGGAAGATAGAGATCTCTCCCTGCCTCTCGTTACATGCCCCCACAAAGGAAAGGACATGTGAAGACATAGAAGAAGGTAGTTATCTTCAAGCCAGGAAGTGAACTCTCACTAGAAACAGAGCATTGGCTGGCATCTTGATCTTGGACTTACCAGCTTTCAGAATTCTGAGAAATAAATTTCTGTTGTGTAAGGCTCCAGTCTATGGTATTTTGTTATAGCATCCTTAGCAGACTAAGACAGACACTCCTTTTTCCCTGATTTCTTTTAGATTAATTGAATATACTTTAAACTTACTATACCTTATATCTTTTTGTTGGCTTAGTAGCTATGCCTCTTTTTTTTTTATAGTGGCTGCTTTAAGGGTTTACCATATATACATCTTTAAAATCTAGACTTCAAGTAATATGATACCACTTCATGTAGAGTGAGAGGCAATTACAACAGTATACACCCATTTCTCCTCTTTCATTCTTTCACTTTTCTCGTCATATATAAATCTCTTCAATATTTTGTGATTATTACTGCTTTTAAAAAGTAGATTATATTTTAAAGATATTAAAAATATTTTTAATGTTTATTTATTTTTGAGAGAGACAGAGAAAGAGCAGGGGAGGGACAGAGAGAGGGAGACACAAAATCTGAAGCAGGCCCCAGGCTCTGAGCTGTCAGCACAGCACCCAAAGTGACGCAGGGCTCAAACCCATGAGCCATTAGATCATGACCTGAGGCGAACTTGGATGCTCAACTGACTGAGCCAGCCAGGCTCCCCTAAAGATATTTTTAAAATAAGGAAAAGTATTTTAATATATGTCTACATGTTTACCTTTTCCAGTGCTCTTAATTTCTTTGTGTAGATGTGGATTTCAGCTTTTGTCTGAAAAAAGTCTTTATTTTAATGTTTTAGTTTTTGAGAGATATTCCTGTTGTATGGATTCTAGGTTAACAGTTTTGTCCTTTCAGTACTTTAAGAATGTTGTTCTTCTGTTTTCTGTTCTTCAACCTTTATGTTTCATTTGAGTCTTTCTAAGTATCTTCCATGCTTCCCCTTAATGTGCCCATGCTTTATTTTACTTGTTTACTTGTTTGACCATATGGAATTTATATATATATATGATATATATATGATATATATATCATATATATATATCATATATATAAATGTTTTTATTTATATTTATAGGTATGTAACATTTTAAATATCCTTGTATTCTAATTCATCTGGGTCATTTCTGAGTCTTCTTGTATTGGTTAATCTTCTATATTGGGTGTACTTTCCTACTTCTTTGCATGTGTGAGAACATTTTTATTGGATGCTTGATATGTGAATTTTATATTTTTGGATGCTAGATATTTTTATATTCTTTGCAATATTTTTGAGCTTTATTCTGAGACTTAAATTATTTGATAAGCTTATCAAGGATCACCTATAAAGTTTGATATAAAAATCAGAATAGTCTTTAGGGCTAATTTTTCACTGCTACTAAGACAATACAATTCTGAATACTCTACCCAATGCCCTGTGTATTACAAGGTTTCTCCATTCTGGCTGGTAGGAACAAAAATTATTACAAGCCCTATATAATCTCTTATGACTATTTTACCTGATCCTTTAAGGATTATTTCTCCAGATGTAGTGATTTCATCACATCCTTGTGCTGAACAGAATACAGTAGAGGACTTAAGGAAAACAAGTGGAAATCTAGCAAGTCCTCTCTCTGCAGTTTTCTCTCTAGTGCTCTGCCCTGCAAATTCTTGCCTCGTTTTTGTTTTTGTTTTACTTTCCATAGGTATCATTGTCTTCTACGGTCTAATGTTTAATATCTTAAAACTGTTGCTATCTATTTTTTTCGTTGCTTAAAGTGAATGCATAATGTAGTCTTGGTCCCTCATCAGTACTAGAAATGGAAATGTGCAAGGATCCTTAATTTTTTTCATTTTATGCCATGGCTCTATTGGCAGTCTGTGATATCTATGCACTCTTCTCAGAATATTCTTATTAAATTCATATAACTAAAGCATAGGATAGCAAAGCAAACCATTATCTTGAAATACATTTATCAAAATGTTTTTTATAAATAATTGTGTTTCTGTGTTATAATACCTGTGTTTCTTATTAAAACATTTAAAAATTCTAGCAGCAAGTCTAATAATTACCAAAATCTGAGGCAGTGTTGAGCATAAATAAAATTTCCAGATATCTGCAGCCACTGTATGTGTTGTTAAAATATTTTAATTTCTATTGGTGATAAAAATCACAAGAACTGCTAGTACTACTCAGATTCGGGTACTGTATTCACAATGAAGGAATGCTAAACTTCAGTTAGAGGTTACTGAAATTAAAGATACATTTTTTTTTCTTATCCATGTTCACCGGTCTCTGCATTGTCCATGAACACCATGGAGGTCTATGGACCGTATGATGGGAAATACTCCCAATTCTTTGAGTTTTGGGAGTAAGTTATGATAGGATTTGCTGCCTCCGTACTTTGTTTCCTCAAGCTTGCCTCTAGTTCTATGCCCTCGTTGTTACTGAGGTCCTAATGAACAAGAGGATTAAATAGGATCATAGGTAGAGCACTTACCATTGCGCATGGGCGCCCAGTAAGCCACAATAACCACAGTAACATCAACTATGAATTATCATTGCCATCTTTATCATGGTGAGGGGGGACCACTTTTGTGGCAAGAAACTGGCAGAAGCATGTACAATATGAAGGACCCCTCTTAAGGAAAATCAATAAAATATTTTCCTTTTGCCAATTTTATGAAAAATTACAGTTATGCAAATGCATTACTAGAGCCTCTCTCAGGGCCTCAAAGTCACCTGGCCAAATGAGGATTCCTGAAGCCTCAGTTTCATTAACTATACAGTAAATCTGCTTCTGACATGCTCCTCTTCTTTGTCTTCACAAATCTCATCAGTTATCCATGATAGCAGAGAGATCTCTGTCCTCATTAAGTTGGAAGTAATTACGTGGGGAGATCTAGAGGGGTGGTAGAAACAGGAGGAGAACCACTAATGGGCCTAACCTCAGTCTTTGGAGTCCTTCACTGAGTGTTTGTCTCCTGGAGGGATTATCTTCCACGTTCCCAATAGCAGGTGTACTAGCGTAGACCAGGGACAGAAAACACAGAGAGCAGAGGACGCTGCTGATGTTACTCCTCACTCTACTGCCATCACCTAGCAATGTAATAGCACATGGTGGATGCTACATGCAAATGTATCAAAACCACAAATAAATGTAGTTCTAATTACTAGAAATCCTTTGGAAATGAAAATAAGGTAAAAAGGAAGAATAAAAGATGTTAATGAATCCAGATATTGCTACAAAGTTTTAAAGTTTAGCTACTAAAGTGTGTTCTCATGGTAGGATGTAGAAAAGAGAGGTACGTTGGGGTGAACAGGGAAAATGACCTGTTCAATTGTTCTTTAGTGACTTTCTGCCTACCAACTTCTGTCATCTTTCCTCCAATTACACCCTCCTAATCTTCCCCACTTCTAGTGTGTTACTCCTATTAATCTCTGGCTCCAACAGAGATGTTTGTGCCTAATTAATAATGTTAAGAATAGTAACTACTAAAATGTAATGTTAGTAATAGTAACTAACTACTAAAATGTGTTGAGTGATCCAGGTGCTGAGATGTGACTGTAAAATCCCAATCAATCCTTTCCCTATCCCTAAATATAGATATTATCATCA
The DNA here is from genome assembly GCA_017311185.1 of Proteles cristata cristata. Lineage (NCBI taxonomy): Eukaryota > Metazoa > Chordata > Mammalia > Carnivora > Hyaenidae > Proteles > Proteles cristata. The sequence goes on along the minus strand of JAESUZ010005330.1, from coordinate 787,813 downwards.
CCCCCATTTCACAGATTCAGAAATTGATGTTTCCAGGATCCACGCATTGTGTTCAGTGTCACAGGGCTTACGAGCAGCAGACCCAGCATTCAAACCTGAGCATTCTGACTCCAGAACTTATACTCCAAACTACCCAGTCACCATACCACCTTATTGTAGTAGAATAAATTCGAAGGTTCGTTCAAAAAGCACCTGCATTTTAAAAAGCATCATTCTATAATGAAAAGCCTTCAGTAGTCACAGAAATATAAATCAAAGTGTGGCATATTAGGAGATTAAGGTAAATAAAAATCCTAAAAAAAAACACACCAGTGTATGTCCTGTGTATAAATATTAGTATCAAAAGCTGTGTGTGTGTGTGCTTGTGTGCATATACACACCTGCAGGCAGGATAGTGAGCTCTTCCTATGAAAGCATTCTCAAAGCCTCATCTCGAGAAACTCATTGCTTTCTTGTTGGTCAGTCTTCACACCATGGGAGGTAGTCCTCACGGATATTGCCCCAGAAATTTGTTTAACAAAAAATGTTTAATACATAATTGTGAAATGAAGACTGTATTCTGGTACAGGGAATAAAACCAGGGATCATCAAAATGACACGTTAAAAAATAACCTTAGTAATGGAGGTACTTTCTGAAAAAAAAAGCTTGTGTCACTATACGGATCACTAATGATCAAGAACTCAGTTGCCAATGGGGCGCCTGGGTGGCTTAGTCGGTTAAGCATCCGACTTTCACTTAGGTCATGATCTTGCGGTTCATGGGTTCGAGCCCCGTGTCGGGGTCTGTGCTGACTGCCAGCGCAGAGCCTGGAGCCTGTTTCAGAGTCTGTGACTCCCTCTCTCTCTGACCCTCCCCTGCTCACGCTGTCTCTCTCTCTCTCTCTCTCTCCCTCCCCCCCCCCCAGAAATAAATAAAAAAAAGAACTCAGTTGCCAAAACTAAAATACCAGTTCTTGAAAGGTATTACAAATCTTTAAGAAAACAGGGATTCATAGCCTTTGATTCATATTTGAATCTTACTAGTACAGATCCTGATATATAACAACCAGGCTCTTGATAATGCTCATTGAGTTCATGAAAAAACTATACTGTTTTAAACTGTATGTTCTGGGCTGACTGCACCACAGGTCTTGCATTACTTAGCACAATAGTTGGGTGGCGGCATGCATTGCTCATTTGTTCCTTAGTCCTATGAAGCAATGGTTGTCACAAATCACTGGAATGTCAGATACTCATGACAAAAGAAATCATCAATAGGGAATGAGCTTTGTAAAGAGTATGGTTCTCTGAGCTTCATTTGAGGAGAGCTCCTGTTTCCACCACTTGTTTGTTTAGGATCACGCTACCTTACAGCTTTATCTGCAATGGCTTTCAAGCTTGTGTATGGCTTGCCAGAAATCCTGGCCACAGGATGCGACTTGCACGGGCTCTTGATCCCCCTCCTATGACATCTTTTTGAAAAGAGTTGTTAGAAGTGGCTCCTGTGATAAAGCAAGATGTTTTGAAATAGATCAAACCAGTGACATTTGATTCTCCCTCTTTGTGGAGTAGGGCTATTTGTTTTAGTTCATGGAATAAAACTGAATACTTGCAGACATGCTGTTACTACTTAAAATTGGACTCTTCTCTGAACATGAAATAAAGACAGGCCCCAAGTACCATTCCCAGCTCTTTCCTCTTGATAGGATACAAAGCTTTTGTGCACATAATGAACTCAGATATTTTAATAGCTGATTTGTACCCTTCAGGCCGCTGTTGTCATAACCTCTACTGACTCACTGTGGATTATTATGTGGGTTTAGCATTGTTGACTTACTTTTTATTCATATCTGTTCCCAAAGCGATAGGAATTGTGACTTCTGTTTAAAACACATTGTTGAAATGGTGCTTTTCTTCTAAAGGGCATTAAAGTCATTTTTATTTAAAATAAATTAATTAAATTTATCTTGCCTCATTTGCCTCTACATGACCTTTTGGGAACTTGGAAATTAAATTTTCTCCTAATATTTTACTTTCCAACTTGGCAAACATGGACGTTGTTTTAGATTCTGAATGTTGAAAAAGCACAGATTTCTTTTCAAAATCCCTTGAAGTTTAAAATCAGAAATGATAATGAATTTGGAAATTTATCTGCTATAGTTTAAGCTTTAGTTTTTGTTTTATTTATATGTTGATACTTATTTGTTTTGAGAGAAAGAAAGAGAGAGAGAGCAAGCAAGGAGGGCCAGAGAGAAGGAGAGCAAATCCCAAACAGGTTCCACGATGTTGGCACAGAGACCAATGCAGGGCTCAATCTCATTACACATGAGATCAGGTGAAAATCAAGAGTTAGATTAGATGCTTAACCGAATGAGCCACCTAGGTGCCCTACGTTTTCTTTTTAAATAAATTGCAGAGGAGAAGGTAATGATGAATGTAAAAAATAACGAGATCATAAAAATCAACTAAAACCAACAAATAGCACCCATGAGAATAACTTCAACTATAAATGTACTCATTTAAAAATATAAAAGTGTTAATATTACCATTTAATAAATCTTTTTATTGGATTTTGTTAAACATAATAAATTACTGAACAGAAACTGGAATATCTATTTTTGAGTAGGTCACATAAAAATTACTAATGGTAATAACAATAAGTAATCATTTTCAAAATATACCAAAATAAAGAAATAGATGAAACAATTTGCTATTTATAACTTAAAATACTTTTTCATGTTTGGTCACATAATCATGTAATGAAAGTATTCCAGGAACATTAACAAATATTTTAAAAATTAAAAAACATTCCCTGTTTAAGTCAAAATGGATGAAAGGAAAGAAAAATATTTATTATTAGGTACACTATAAAAATACAAATATAGCTTTATGATTTGTGCAGATATCTCCATGCATATCTCCCGAAAAGGTGGTTAAAACAAGTATTCCCTATATCTCTATTTAAAGACACAGAGTGGAGCTCAAAACAGTGAAGTAACTCTCCCAAATCATATAGGTGCTGTGTCAAAGCTGGGGCTTGAATTCAGGTCATCTGAGTTTGAATCTACTTTTTGATTAAGAAACACACCTTCCCTCAGTCACTTCAAAAGCAATGACAATGGTCTTCTATATGATTCGGTGACATTGATAAGCTCCCTTCTTTCATTGCCTCTGCATTGCTATCATCGACAGGTATTTCTTTAATGCAGTGCTTGCTGCTATGGAGAACTCAGAGAAGTGAGAGACTAAGCTATGGAACAGGCCTTAAGGATATGAGAAGTTAGCAGGGGAGCCAGCCAGGAAATGAAGTAGTGATAGAAGGTCTATGTGTGCATGAAACAAGGGCACCAATTCTAAGTACCAGTGACCTTTATGAAAAGAAATGATGAGCTGGGAGCTGGGGTGAATAATAAATAGTTCAATTTTTTTTTTAAATATTTTTTATTTATTTCCAGGAGAGAGAGACAGCATGAGCAGGGGAAGGTCAGAGAGAGAGGGAGTCACAGACTGAAACAGGCTCCAAGCTCTGATCTGGCAGTCAGCACAGAGCCCGACGCGGGGCTCGAACCCATGAACCGTGAGATCATGACCTAAGCGAAAGTCGGACGCTTAACCGACTAAGCCACCCGGGCGCCTCCAAATAGTTCAATTTTTGGTTTTGGTTATAAGTCAACTACATTTGAGGTATAATTTACATATAATAACATATATCCATTTTCTGTGTACTCTTCAATGACCACCACAGTCAAGTCCAAGAGCATTTCCATTACCCCCACAAGTTTCCCTCCAGCTTTTCTGCAGACAACCCCTTCTCCCACCCTTGGCATCATACACCTGACAGGATTTTAAAAATCTGGAAGGTGGAGAGGGTAAGGGCAATAGTCAGAACACAAGAAGGACTTAAGTCCAATGAATTTCCCAAGTATTGAAATTGCAGGTTGTAAGTCTAAATAACATTTCCAGGCCAGATAGGAGGAGTGAGTTGGGTTTGGGGGGCAGGGACAGCCGCCCACTCACCCAGGTAATTTTGTTCCCTCCCAGCAGTCTTTTCCTTTTCTCACCATTCATCTCATCACAACCCAGGCCCATCCACGCATATATTTATAGAGTGAAAATGACACCTCTGAGCTCTGCTGTACTGAGGAGCTGCAAGCTAGACCACACTGGTAGCTCCAGCCACTAGCCTATGCCCATGAATCGTAGCCAAGATTCTGCTCGTGTAGTTCTTAAACTTCAAGGGAATCACAGACCTCTCTGAGGAAGCTTTTGATATTCCCTCTAGGAACATGCACCTCAATGCATAATTTTGCATTTAATTTCAGGTGGTCCCTGACTGCCAAAACCCATTCCTGGAATGTAAGGACTATCTTTGGTATTCAGTGTCAAGTCTTCCCATACACTTGCATTTTTCTGCACCTTCCTGCTCTGAGCAGACCAGGAACAAATACCTCACCATGTGCAAAAAGAATCAGGAAAGCCTCTGCATCACCACTTGTAAGTGCCACATTGGCATTTTCTCTGCAAAGCATGTTTTAGGGCTTTAATCACACCTTATGTTTCTCTGTGTTGGAGGTGGAGACATCCCACTGCTTTGCACAAGGAAATAAGGTTCTGAAGAAAGACTCGTGGGGTTAGGGAGTGATGTGCAGCTTGTTGAGAAGATATGCAGCAAAGGGTGGACAAAACCTAAGACATTCCATGGCCCCTCTTTGTCTTGTCTCCCCCCAGTAGCTATGGACTTAACGTTGAGAAGGTCACAAGCCCTGCTGGGTATCCCCAGTATGCTGAAATTTTAAATGAGAAGGTACTGGATTGGATAATGCCTTTGAGCTCAGTATTCTAGGATTCCCTACTGCCTTCCCTGAAGTCAAACTACCTTTTCTCTTTTAGAATGTAATAAACTATGCTGGACACTTATAAAATATCCAACACACACAGGCAAACACCCAGACATTTGAAAAGCCCATAAAACTGGGAAGTGATCTGGAATGTACACAGCCAGGAAGAGCCAGTTTCTGAGAGAAGAACTCGGCTCCTTTAAGTCACTCTTTCGCAAAGGACTCCCTCCAAGGGGCCTCGCAGCAAAACAGTGCTCTGCTTTAGGAACCAACTGTCTACAAATATACTAACAAAGTAACACTGAGAAGCACAGTACTGCCTCTGACGAGCATAAGTGGGTGGGTGGGTGGGAGCTACCAAGGAATATCATTCCCCGATATCATCTAGCACATCATAGGTAATCAGTAAATATGTCTTGAATGAATGCATGATAAGAGGGTAATTATGTTACAGAATCTGTGCACATAAAGGAGAACAGGGAATGGATGAGTTAGACATTTTGGTTTATTTTAACTGGGGTTGTCTGATGTATTAAATGCGCATTTAAGATAACCCGGTCTTGAGAAGTTCTTTGCCTGTGCAATGAGCACTGAATTTGTTCTATTTGCTTCATGTCTAATTCTACTTTTAAAAGACAACTAAAACAGTGCCAAAACAGTCTCCTAAGCCTAAGAGGTCAGCCACTCCTCAAAACAACTTTCTTTGGCTTGATAGTTGTAGAAACTGTGATATGTCTCTGGGAATTTTCCTAATTCTTTGTAACATTTTAAAAGAAGTACTCTGGGACGGCTAAACACATAACTTGTCATCTAAATATGTATTCAGAGACTTCTAATACATATTATAAATATGTATTTAGGGATTTTCTTACAAGGAATAAAGAGCTTTATAATAACTCCTTTGGAAAGATTGTGCTCTATTGCATTATATGTGTTCAGTCTCAAAAAATTCATGCTATTTCCCTGATAGACCAGGATGTATGATCAGAGATGGTAACAAGACACCATCAGGGAAGCATGGAGAATCTCAAATTCCACCTATGATGCAAAGCCCCATTCTTCACAAAGACAAGGTAGGCAGTGAGGAGCTCAGGATACTTTGTTTTCCTTATAAATAATGCAATACAGCTGCTCACATGTCAGCCCATAAATGGACAAACATAACCCACATGAACTGGGTCAGCCAGGTTCAAGACAATCTGTGAACGGAAGCCTGCCCGCAAATATAGGTGGGAGATAGAACCTGACTTTTTATGCAGACGGCTAAATGCAAGTTCCTATGTGAGATTCTGCAACTCCTTCCCCAGTCAGATCCTTTTGGCTAGGGGCACATACACCTTACTATTGTCTAGTGCAATTGGCATCAGCATTTTTTATTATGTACTCCACTAGTAAAATATTTTTATAAATATAGCTCCAGTGTATGTATATTCATCAGCTCATATACTGTGTATATTGAATATCAGTAAAGTTAATCTATGCTTTATTATTTAAGTTTATTTACTTACTTTGAGAGAAAGGCAGATAGAGGGAGAGAAAGCAGAGGAGGGAGAGAGAGAGAATCTCAAGCAGGCTGTCAGTGTAGAGCCCAACGTGGGGTTCAAACTCACGAACTGTGAGATCATGACCTGAGCAGATGTCAAGGGTTAGACACTCAACCAACTAGGCCACCCAGGGACTCCTATGCTTTATTTTTAATAAACATCAATACGATTGCTGAGGGTTTTTGGTTTTTGTTTTGTTTTGTTTTGTTTTGTTTTTGTCTTAATCCCTCAATAAATTACCAGGTTCTTGGTTTTGGAGAAGTCAGCCCAAATTGGGAAGCATCCTCACAAGAAGCATATTTTAGCTAGACATTTCTTTCTTCATGATAGTCTGTTCAAAACATGTAGAGAAGACAGTCGAAGCCTGCCACCCTGTACCAGCACATGTCACAAATTCTTTCTGACCACAAAAGAAGCAGTGGGTGGGGCATAGGATGAGTTTTCATCTGCTTGTTTGTCAGAATGAGATTGTAGATGGACAAAGGAACATGACCCACTGAGACATTAGGCTAGAGTGGAAGGGAAAGAGGATTTTCCACACCCCTCCATTTGAGGCACTGGCAGAAGTTGTTTCAGAACCAAGGTGAAAGCTGCAGTCTTCTCCCTGAAGGAAGGTGTCTTCTACAGGCAGAGCAGGTCCCTGAATAGTGAGCGTTAACTAAAGCAAGGCTCCTCCTTCAGCTATACTTGTTGTTGTTGTTTTTCTACAAACTTTCCCCTTCTCTGGTCTCCATATTAAGTCCCCAGAGCCCTCATTTCTTTCTCCACAAAACAATGAGGCTATGCTACCAAGAAAATATTGTGCTAAACAGATTCATCTCCTTTTTATTTGACAAAGTTTATTGAGCTCCAACAGTATCCCATGCTGAGAAATGATTTTGATTAGACACTATTCCTCCAACAGCTACTTGTTTAAAGAGAGTGTCCCATTGCTAACGGTTCAGATGTCAATAAGCAGACACCCCAAGCATTACTGAAGCCATGCCCCAGACCACTCAGCCTCCCAGAATAACCTCCACCTGAAGACCGGCCAATTAGCTGAGTGAGATCATACCAAGATTATTTTTACTGGGAAAGAGCCAGCTCTTCTCCATTCATTTGTCACACAGGCATAAGCAAAGTCTACGGCCTAAGATTCATGATACACGGGAATTAATATCTGAGCTGTAGATCTATAGAAAGGAGTGCAGAATGGTAGGAGAGTGGCAAGATGAATGCTGAGCACTGCAAAATAAGATCAGCAAGGCAGCCTTCATGAAGCTAATGTTAGTACATCTATGGCAAGAGTACTTTATGTTGCCTCTAGATGTGCAGTATAATTGGGTAGATTTCTTGTTGCTCTGAGAGTGCCTAATAGTTTTACACCCACACTGATAGGACAACATTGGGCAAATTCTTTTGGAGAAGGAAATGTTCCATATAGTTTGCAAAGAATAGGTGAGGGATCTATCTTAATGTGGACATTGGCTTTAAGATCTGGATACATTGCCAGGTTATTTAATCATCAAACATTCACTAAGAGCTTCTATGGACCATGAACAGTATCAGAGGCCTGAAGTAAATAAGGTACAGGCTCTGCCTCAAGAAGCGTGCAGCAATTTAGGGATTCAGAAGTTAAGTTCATTGTAATAGAGAAAGAACTTTAATAGCAGATGTATGTCATGTTCAGTAGAAGCAAATGTAAAAAAGAGACCAATTATGCTAGATGAGAATGCTTCAAACAGGCAAGCTGACAGAGCTGAGAGGTCCTTGAAGGATGAATGGCAGTGCCAGCATGTTAACTGAGGTAAGATATTCTACTGGAGGAAACGACCTGAAAAATGGCATGACATAAATGGAGAACTGTATGTAGTTCCGTATGGTGGCAGCATGGGGTATCTGTGAGGATATGGCTGGAGACAAAGACAGGGCATGCAGGTAAGGAAAAGATCATGGAAGACCTTTATGACATGAGATTTCTAGAAGTTATCTTCTATGCAACGGGGAATTATGGAAGGTTTTTAAGAAGGGAGATGTATTTTAGAATAGATTGGACCTATTGAATTCCTTATGACTTTGCTGAGTATTTCAAAATAGTATTCTCAAATTCACTATAATACACATGACATATGTCCACTTGCAGCTTGCTTCCATGACACATTATTATAAATAGAATAGGTGATGTTATGTTTAATTTCTGGCACACTAGCTATAATGCCATTGCTTTCTCTCTCTGAAGGAAGCTTGTTGGATTTCAAGCAAAGGAGGGGATAATTTATCATAAAGATAATATTGAAAGGAAAGCAAACCATTTGTGAAGTTCACTAGTAAATTATTATGAGTTAACTAAACACTGTTCTACACTAGATTGGGGTCTACCAGTGAGTTAGGACAGTGAGTGACCACCACTGTTATAAACACATATTTGCTTACATGGTAGCTCTTAGTTTAAAAAGTGCAGGGAGTATAGGGAGATGTCTGAAGAGTAGGAGGACCCTAGCCCCACCTCCTCCATCAAATGTAACTAGGTAACTATTAAATTATCCTAAATACCCCAGAAATCAACCTTAAGATTGGCAGAACAAATAACAACTAAAGGTAAAGAAGAGGCCACATCAAAGAAGGTAGGAAGTGAAAAGAGGCAGTTTGGGAGAAAAATGGAGCTTGGTCACTGTGGTGGGGAGGATATCATGGTCATGAAGGGAGAAAGACAGACTGACATACTAGGGAGCCCACAATGGGAAGACAAATCCCCATAATAATTGGCTTGGAAAATAAGAAAGGCTAAATTTTGTGAGTTCTTACAACCAGTGGGGGTTAAAGCCTGGAGTTTTAAAGGCCGGCAGGATTGGTGCAGGGAGAGCTGTGAGAGCATTGTGCTTTTCTCAGAGAGAAGGCAGGGAGACAGTCCATGGACATACAGCAAGGAAAGAGTGATCTGCAGAGGGCCAGGGGCACACAATGGGGAGGTTATTTGCTCATCTCACAGTGTGTCCCAGAGAGGCAGCATTCATGAAGAGGTCTCTTTGGAAACAAAGAAAAGGGTAGGTGCCCTTTCCTTCCCCTGTCCTGCAGCATAAACACAAAGTCACCTGGGAAGAAGCTCATTATCTAACTTTTTTACACCACGACCCTACCACCAGCTCTCAGGTGGAGCTGCCCTTCACAGTCATGCTTGCCTTAGTCCCAGCACAGTGGATCCAATCCCCGAGAAGACCAGCCCAAACCCCTGCTCACGCTGTATCTTGTGACATGAGAGTTTCTTCTTCAAAAAGCCATCATCTTAGAAAATAGGAGAAGTATCTGACTTTGCTGACACAGAGAAGCAGGCACAGAGATTTAGACAAAATGAAAAGAAAGAAGAATTTGTCCCAAATGAAATAACAAGACAAGGCAATGGCCAGAGATATAAGTGAAACAGATATGTGATAGAGAATTTAAAGTAATGATGATAAAGATACTCACTGGACTTGAAAAAAGAGTGGAAGACATGAGTGAGACTCTTAACACAGAGATAAGGAATAACACAGCAGAGACAATGGGCTCAATAAATGAAATGAGAAACATATTTTATGGAATAAACAGCAGGCTGGATGAAGTAGAGGAACAAATTAATGACATAGAAATCACAGTACTGAAAATTAATCAAGCTGAACAAAAGAGAGAAAAAGAACTATGCAAAATGAGAAGAGACTTAGCAAACTTAGTGACTTCATCAAATTTAATTAACATTCATATTATAGGAGTCCTAGGAGAAGAAGAGATAAAAAGGGAGCAGAAAATTTATTTGGATAAATAATATCTGGGGAAGGAAAGAGATATCCAGATCCAAGAACCACAGAGAGCTCCCTACAAAATCAACAAAAGTAGATTCACATCAAGATATATTATAATTAAAATGACAAAATATACTGGTAAAAAATTGAAAGCAGCAAGACAAAGTAAGTTAGTTGTATATAAAAGAAGCCTACCTGAAACTATAAGGGGATTTTTCAGCCAAAACTTTCCAAGCCAGAATGGAGTGGCATGATATATTCAAAGTGATGAAGTGGAATAATCTGCAGTCAAAAACTTTATCCAGCAAGGCTATCATTCAGAATAGAAAGAGAGAAATTGAGTTTCCCAGACAAAACTAAAGCAGTTCATGACTAAACAAGCCTTAAAAAAATAGTTAAGGGGATTCTCTGGGTGGAAAAGATAGACCAAAAGTGACAGTATGAAAGTAGGAAACAAACAAACAAAAAACAGTAAAAATAAATATTTTTGTAAAATATCAGCCAAGGAACTCACAAAATAAAAGGATGTAAAATATGACACCATATACCTAAAATGTGGAGAGAAGAGGAGTAAAGACTGGGTTCAAACTTAAATAACCATCAACTTAATACAGACTGCTATATGCACAAGACAATCTTTACAAACCTACTGGTAACCACAAATCCAAAACCACTAATAAATATGCAAATAATAGAAAGACACCTAAATATATCATTAAAGAAAACCAGAAAACCACGAAAAAGAGAAAGACAAGACCTTCAGAGAATATCTTCACAAACAACCACAAAACAAGTAATAAGATGCCCATCAATACACTTCTATCAATAATTATTTTGAATGTAAATGAACTAAATGCTCAAATCAACATAGTATGACAAAATGAATTAAAAAAAAAAAAGACCCATTTATATGCTGCCTACAAGAGACTTATTTCAGATGTAAAGACACATGAAGATTGAAAGTGAGAGGATAGAGAAACATCCATCTTGCAAATAGATGTCAGAAGAAGGCCAGAGTAGCAATAGTTGTATCAGAAAAAATGGACTTTAAAACAAAGACTGTAACAAGAAACAAAGAAGGACAATAAAGGGGATAATCCAACAAGAAGATATAACAATTATAAATATTTATGTACCCAACTTGAAACACCCAAATACATAAAACAGTTAATAACAAACATAATGGAACTAACTGATAATAATACAATATTAGTAGGAGACTTTAAAATACCAATCACATCAATGGACAGATCATCTAAACAGAAACTCAACAAAGAAACAACGGTTTTGAATGACACACTGGAACATATGGACATAACACATATAATTAGAACATTCCATCCTAACACAGCAAAATACATTTTTCAAGTGTACATGGAACATTATCCAGAATAGATCAAACGTTAGGCCGCAAAACAAGCATCAACAAATTAAAAAAGATAGAAGTCATATGATGCATCTTTTCTATCCACAACACCATGAAACTAGAAGTCAACCACAAGAAAAAATCTGGGAAGACCACAAACACATGGAGGTCAAATAAAATGTTACTAAACCATGAATGAGTGAACCAGGAAATAATGAAAAATAAAATAAAAAAGTACAGGAAAACAAATGAAAATGGAAACACAACAGCTCAAAATCTTTGGGATGCAGCAAAAGTGGTTCTAAGAGAGAAGCTTATAGTAATGCAGGCTATAAAATCTCAGATAAATAACCTAACCTTACACCTAAAGGATCTAGAAAAATAGCAACAAACAAAACCCAAAACCAACAAAATGAAGGAAATAATAAATATTAGAGCAGAAATAAATGGTGTAGAAACTTAAAAAAAACAAGAGAACAGATCAATGAAACCATGAGTTGGTTCTTTGAAAAAAAAATCAATAAAATTGATAGTCTCACCAGACTTATCAAGAAAAAAAAGAGAAAGGACTCAAATAAAATTACAAATGACAGAGGAGATATAACAGTACTAGCAACCAACATCACAGAAATACAAACAATTATTAGAGAATATTGTGGAAAACTATATGCCAACAAATTAGACAACCTAGAAGAAATTGATAAATTCCTATAAACATATAAATTACCAAAAATGAAACAGGAAGAAATAGAAAATTTGAAAAGAATGGTTACCAGCAAAGAAATTGAATCAGTTATCAAAAAACTCTCAACAAACCAACATCTAGACCAAATGACTTCACAGGTGAATTCTTCCAAACATTTAAACAAGAGTTAATACTTATTCTTCTCAAACTATTCCAAAAATAGAAAAGGAAGGAAAACGTACAAATTCATTCTGAGGCCAGCATTACCCTAATACCAAAACAAACGAGAGAGACAGAGAGAGAGAGAGAGAGAGAGAGAGAAATACAGGCCAATATCTCTGATGAACATATATGCAAGAATTCTCAACAAACTACTAGCAAACTGAATCAAAAAATACATTAAAATATCATTCACCATGATCAAGTGGGATTTATCCCTGCATTTCAAGGGTGGTTCAATATTTGCAAATCAATCAACATTGATATATCATATCAATAAGAGAAAGATTAAGAACCATATGATTATTTCAACAGATTCAGAACAAGCATTTGAAAAAGTACAATATCCATTCATGATAAAACCCTCAACAAAGTAGATTTAGAGGGAACATAACTCAAAGCAATAAAGGCCATTTATGAAAAACCCACAGCTAACATCATCCTCAACCAGGAAAAACTGAGAGCCTTTCCCCTGGGGTCTGGAACAATACAAGGATATGCATTCTCACCACTTTTATTCAGTATAGTACTGGAAATCCTAGCCACAATTATCAGACAACAAAAGGAAATAAATAGCATCCAAATTAGTAAGGAAGATGTCAAGCTTTCACTATTTGCGGATGATATGATACTATATGTCGAAAACCTGAAAGCTGTTAGAACTGATAAATGAATTCAGTAAATTCACAGGATACAAAATCAATGTACAGAAATCTATTGCATTTCTATATACTAATAACGAAGCAGCTGAAAGAGAAACTGAGAAAACACTCCCATTTTACTATTGTACCAAAAATAATAAGGTACCTAGGAATAAACCTCACCAAAAAGGTGAAAGATCTGTACTCTGAAAACTATAAAGCACTAATGAAAGAAATTGAAAACAACATAAACAAATGGAAAACATTCCATGCTCATGGTTCAGAAGAACAAATATTAAAATTATTATTAAAATGTCTACATTACCCAAAGCAATTTATAAATTTAATACAACCCTTATCAAAAGACCAATAGCGTTTTTTCATAGAACTAAAACTATCCTAAATTTCTTATGCAACCACAAAACACCCTGAATAGCCAAAGCAATCTTGAAAAAGAAAAATAAAGCTAGAGGTATCCCAATTCCATACTTCAATATATGTTACAAAGCTATAGTTATCAAAACAACATGACACTAGCACAAAAACATACAAATAGATGAACTGAACAGAATCCATAATCCATAAATAAACTCACAATTACATGATTGATTAATCTTCCACAAAGCAGGAAAGAATATTCAGTGGGGAAAAAAAAATAATCTCTTCAAGAAATGGTCGTAGGAAAACTGGGCAGCAACATGGAAATGAATGAAATCAGACCACTTTATTACACCATAAACAAAAACAAATTCAAAATGGATTAAAGATCTAAATGTTTGATTTGGTACCATAAAAATTCTAAAGAGGACACAGAAGTAACCTCTTTGACATTGGCTGTAGCAACTTTTGTCTAGATAGGTCCCCAGAGGCAAGGAGACAAAAGCAAAAATAAACTATTGGGATTTCATCAAAATAAAAAGCTTCTGCACAGCAAGTGAAATAATCAACAAAACTAAAATGTAACCTATGGAATGGAAAAATATATTTCCAAATGACATTATCAGATAAAGGGCTGGTATCTAAAAAATATATAGAACTTACAAGATTCAGCACCCAAAAAACAAATAATCCAATGAAAAATGGGCAGAAGACATGAACAGACATTTCTCCAGTGAAGACATACAGATGGCCAACAGATACATGTAAAGAATCTCAGCATCACTTACTATCAGGAAAATGCAAATCAAAACTACAATGCGATATCACCTCAAACCTGTAATAACCGTTAAAACAAAACAAAATAAACAAACAAAAAGAAACAACAAGTGTTGACAAAGATATGCAGGAGAAGGAACCCTCTTGTACTACTGGTGGGAATGCAAACTGGTGCAGCCACTGTGGAAAACAGTAGAAAGTTTCCTCAAAAAGTTAAAAATAAAACTACTTTATTATAATCTAGCAATCATACCCCTGGGTATTTACCCAGGGATACGAAATCACTAATTCAGAGGGCTGAATGCATCCCTATGTTTAGCAGCATTATTTACAATAGCCAAACCATGGAAGCAGCCCAAGTGTCCTTTTGATTGATAAATGAATAAAGAAGTGGTGTATATGTAAACAATGGAATATTATTCAGTCATAAAAAAGAAATTTCACCATTTGCAAACAACATGGAGTGAACTACAGAGTATAATGCTAAGTGAAATGAGTCAATCAAAGAAAGACAAATACCATATGATTTCACTCCTATGTGAAATTTAAGAAATAAAACAAATGGGGGCGCCTGGGTGGCTTAGTCGGTTAAGCGTCCGACTTTCGCTTAGGTCATGATCTCGCGGTTCGTGGGTTCGAGCCCCGCGTCGGGCTCTGTGCTGACTGCCAGCTCGGAGCCTGGAGCCTGTTTCAGTCTGTGACTCCCTCTCACTCTGACCCTCCCCTGCTCACGCTGTCTCTCTCTCTCTCCTAGAAATAAATAAAAAACATAAAAAAAATTAAAAAAAAAGAAAACAAATGAGCAAAGGGAAAAAAGGAGTGAAAGACAAAACAAGAAATAAACTCTTAATTGTAGAGAACAAAATTATAGTTATCAGAGGGGTTGGAGATGGGTTAAATAGGTGATGGGGATTAAGATGTATGCATGATTTATATTTGGTATACATACAAATTAGCAATGCAATTATAGATCATAACACATAAACTAACATAAACACATTCATGTTCATCCCTGGGACCTACACAGAACAGAATATCCCATGCACACCCCAATGGTACAGGTCAGCATCCCCATCGCATGGCCAAGGAGGAATCACCCCTTCTCCTGGAAGTGATCGGTGGCTCCCCATTCCACCAAGCAAGTATGGGCGGGACAGCCTCCTGCCAGGGAGAAGTGCACCAGCAAGGATGATCACCCAGGAGCAAGTGGAGAGGATGAAGAATAGAAAGTGGGTGACAAATGGAGGAAATTTTCACGCAGAAAAGAAAACAGTTGTTTTTCTCTTGCACAAGGATCATGTATTTTCCCTTTAGTGACAGGGAAGTGGAAGGTGGTCATTCATTATGAGTTCAAAGTACTTTTATGCTTAACATACACCCCCTAAGTCCATTATCATGGTATAACTTGTATCACAAGTGAGCCATCTCATCCTTTGAACATAACCTTTTGAAACTGGTGATATTTGTCATGTATACGGAGCTTGAATGGGGGACAAGATATGCTTAGGGGAAGAAGGACAGGCCTTGATTTCTGAAATGGCATGTTTTTTGTTAAGTTAAAAATTTGAGCCAAAATAGTAAAAATTAAAAAGCTCTGGAAACAATGAAATACCATACAAAAGGGAAATGGCTCAATAGTAGGTAACACATAGAAAGATGGAATATTATGCAGCTGCTAAATTAGTACTAAGTAAATCAGTACTAGTAACTAAGTACGATGGTAAATTAATAATTGTATAACACAAACTCGGTACACTATAGTTGCCAACATGTGAAACAGATGCAGGTATGGTTAAACCCTGAGCAGGGACAGACCTATTATGATGAAAAGAGTTGGAATACTACCACAGTAGGAAGACAAGTGCGTTTTACTAACTTTCTCTTTTTCCTATTTTCCATAAGTTTTCTTCAGTGATACTGTCATAACATAATGATCATGTCATGTAAATAGCATAAAAATTTTTAATATTTTTAAAAATCTGTGATACAAACAGGACTTTGTCTGATGTATCATAAATCTGTACTTTTCCCAATTAGTAAACTATTTCTGCTCATTCTGGAGTCAACTAAGCATTTGCCATATCTGTGTGATGATATGTACTTGTGATACTTACTCAAAGAAACGAGGATGCAGAAACAGCCTTCCATTTTTGAAAGCTTATCCTGGCTCTCTGAGGAGTTAAAGGAAATCAAGCAACCCAACACTCTCAACTATTCTTCACTGACTGGCACTTCACTGAAGGTGGATATGTCCCATCTCCCACTGACAAGCCATTCTTACTCATTCCAGCTAAAATGAACTTTTTCCTCTTTGAATGTCAACAGCCATACTACTTGAGGGTTATAATCTATCTTGTACTGTTATTAACTCTGTGTGTACAGGTATGAGAGAGTGTGTGTGTGTGTGTTGATTATAAACCCCATGACACTCTGTCATTTTTCTCTGAATTGCACCTAGTGTGTCCTGCATGTAGCAAACAGGCATAGGAGAAAAGGTCCAAGATACAGTTGTTGATGAATAAGACAACAGCACACTCAGTCACATCATTTCCAGAATAAGAGTGTGGCTGACTCTCAAAGGTTAAGTGAGCCTCTGACCACATCACAAAGATACTGTGACTGTCTTCTAGATCATCCGTTTGTCATCCTTATGTACTCTTTTTGCACCCACCTTGGTCTAGAAATGATGGGTTATTAGTAAAAGGCAATGTTCTTGTGTGTCCCAAAAAGACAAATTTCCAAGGTAGATGACCATGACTAATTAATTTCCTAAAACTACTTGATGTGTGGGTACACTCCTTTACCTTCAAAAAACTGAAAGACTTCCACAGTGGCTAATGTTTGGCGATTATCTTGATCAAAAAACCCTCTTGGGGCTCCTGGGTGTGTCAGTCAGTTAAACAGCTGACTCTTGGTTTTGGTTCAGGTCACGATCTCACGATTCATGAGTTCAAGCCCCATGTCAGGCTCTGTGCTGATGGTGCGGAGTCTGCTTGGGATTCTCTCCCTCCCATTCCCTCCTTCTCTCTCTCTCTTTATATATATATTATATATATATGCAAACATATATATATATGTGTGTGTATATATATATATATATGCAAACATATATATATGTGTGTGTATATATATATATGCAAACATATATATATGTATATATATATGCAAACATATATATATGTGTATATATATATGGAAACATATATATATATATACACACACACATATAATCTTAAAAAAAGAAAAACTTCTTTAAGGGTTTTATTTAGGAACTTATGTTAATATTTCCCAGTGTTTCCAGTTACTTATTACTATATAAAAACCATCCCAAAACTAAGAGGGTCAAAACAATAGTCATTTTATTATGTCCCCTGGATTTGGGAGGGGCTTAGCTAGGTGGTTCTGGCTGGGTCTCTGGTGAGGCTGAGTGACTAGATGGTGACTAAACCTGGGGCAGCAGGTGCTACTGCAGCTAGGAGATGGTCAAGCATCTCTCTGTTCATGTAGTCTCAAGACCTCTCCATGGGTCACTTGAGAAGGGTGACTTTGGGCTTCCTTAGACTCTGATGACTTTAAGCAGACTGTTTGAATCGTAACTCTTCAGAAGAGTTAATTCCACTGACCAAAGTGAAAACTGCACTGCCTTTTACAACCAAGTCTCAAGAGTCATTTTCAACAGTTTTCCATCAGCCAACCCAACAACTTGCCAATTTCCACAGGGAGGAAATACAAAATAGATCCCACCTCTCAATAGGAGGGATGTAGGGATGGGAGATAGGGTTGCAACCATCTTCGGACATATTATCTGCCACAAGGTTACATATGCATCACTGCATTCCATGGGATTAGTAATCATTTCAATTTGCTAAACTGGAATGCAGTTTCTACTATCACTGGCAAAAAAGGGGGGGGGAGGGCTAAGTATCTAGTCAGTGCACTCTTCTGTAATAATCTGAAACTACTCCTGCTTAGAGTGGGATTAGCCTGCCTGTTTTGGTTCTGTAAAATGGTACTCACTACAACATCCCTAAAGGGACAATAAATGATAACCCTAGTCCATTTGGAATTCCTATAGTTATAGGTTTTTAGGGTCCTGCTGTGTCTCAGCAGGGTTTTCCCTGTTTCATAGCAAATCTTTTCTATACAAAGAATCAACACCCCAAAAAGATGACTCTTGGGTTGCAGTGGAGGGCTATGGCAAATACACTTCCAGTCCTAGCATTTCTGATTTAGCTAAGAATGTAGATCCCCTATAGCACTTCCCATCCTGGAAGGTGGCTATTAACCTAAACAATGCCAACTTGCAGTATTTAGAACTTTAAGGTTTTGGTAGCACTTCCACATATGATGTTTCTTTATAATGCAGCTATTTAGGGCAGCTGTTGCTCTCCTTTGAATAATGAGAAAGAGGAGAGATATAGAGATCAAGTGGCACAGGTCATATGGCTAGCTGGTCACAGAGTGGGGATAAGAACTTGGGACCCCCAAGTGCAATATAGGGCTCTTCCTGTTCAGCTTTGTGGGACAGAACAGGTGTAAAATGTTCTGTGGCTGCAGAGACATAAAAGAAGTAGCAGAGCCTCCCTTTTCTGTACATCATAAAGGGTATTCTTTAGAAGTGTAGTTATAAGCCCACTCCTCTCATAGGTGAAGGGGAATTCTTAGGTTTCTAAGTGTCTCAAAGACTGTCAAATAGGTAAAAAACCTAGGAAACATTAGCATTTCCTGTGTACTATGCAATTAATATTGTTAACAGATTTCAACCAAGCTTCAATGGAAATATTGTTGACATGCTGTGAATACAAGGTTTTCTAGTCACTCAGAATCTCTTCCCAAGCTATTTATACCCGTTATAACATGCTGAATAAAATAAGGATGAATTTTAGCTGCCTTTATGAGGCTAGAAATTGTACACAGTGAGGGAGGTGTGGTAAAGTTGGAGGAAAATGCTCCTAATCCATGTGTTTAAAATTGGCTAATTATCTTATTTACTTATGCCAACATGAATTGTACACTAAGGAATTTGGGGCTATAGGTGATCTCAGTGTAGAGTCGTGGCAGTCCTCTCCCATAATCCATCCCTTCCAACCAAAAGAGCTATAAGGAAATCAGTCTTAAATAGGCTACACATGCTTTCTCTGCCTTACTCCTTGAATTGAAAGATTTCATATTAACAGATATTCATAATATCCTAGGGTTTGGAACATATTCAAATCAACCTTATTTAAAAAATGCAATCTATTTGCTATGGTTCCATAACATATTTCAGTTTACAGAATCTTCTAAGGCCAGTTTTCTTTTTCAGTCAACTGGGATCTGCCGTTGCCAAAAATCATGCAATTTCTATAGTAGAAAGGCAGCTGTAGGCTTCTGGTGGAGTCTGTCGGGTTTTCTATGTAAAATATCATGTCGTCTACGAAAAATGAAAGTTTGACTTCTTCTTTGCCAATTCTGATGCCTTTATTTCCTTTTGTTGTCTGATGGCTGATGCTAGGCCTTCCAGCACTATGTTAAGCAACAGTGGTGAGAGTGGACACCCCGTCATGTTCCTGATTTCAGGGGGAAAGCTCTCAGTTTTTCCCCATTGAGGATGATGTTAGCTGAGGGCTTCTCATGCATGGCTTTTATGATGTTTAAGTAAGTTCCTTCTATCCCAACTTTCTCGAGGATCTTTATTAAGAAGGGATGCTGTATCTTGTCAATGTTTCTTCTGTATCTATCGACAGAATCATATGGTTTTTATCTTTTCTTTTACTAATGTGATGTATCACATTGATTGATTTGTGAATATTGAACCAGGCCTGTAACCCAGGAAGGAATCCCACTTGATCATGGTGGATAATTCTTTCTATGTGCTGTTGAATTCAATTTACAAGTGTCTTGTTGAGGATTTTTGCATCCGTATTCATCAAAGACATTGACCTATAGTTGTCCTTTTTTGCTGGGTCTCTGTCTGGCTTGGGAATCAAAGTGATGCTGGTTTAGTAAAATGAGTCCAGAAGTTTTCCTTCGATTTCTATTTTTTGGAATAGCTTGAGAAGAATGGGTATTAATTTTGTTTTAAATGTCTGGTAGAATTCCCCAGGGATGCCATCTGGCCCAGGGCTCTTATTTGTTGGGAGATTTTTGATTATCTGATTCAATTTCTTCACTAGTTATGGGTCTGTTCAGATTTTCTATCTCTTCCCGTGTGCATTTTGGTAGTGAGTATGTGTTTAGGAATTTGTTCAGCAAAGTTTCGGTTACAAAATCAATGTACAGAAATTGGTTGCATTTTTATACACTAATAATGAAGTAACAAAAAGAGAAATCAAGAAACTGATCCAATTTACAACTACACAAAAATCCATAAAATACATAGGAATAAACCTAACCAAAGATATAGGAGGACCTGTATGATGAAAACTATAGAAAACTTATGAAAGAAATTGAAGAAGTCACAAATAAATGGAAAAAAATACATTTCCATGATCACGGATTGGAAGAATAAATACTGATAAAATGTCATTACTACTCAAAGCAATCTACACATTCAATGCAATCCCAATAAAAATTGCACCAGCATTCTTCTCAAAATTAGAACAAACTACCCTAAAATTTGTATGGAACTACAAAACACCCCTAATAGCCAAAGTAATATTGAAGAAGAAAACCAAAACAGGAGACATCACCATCCCAGACTTTAGCTTCTACTACAAAGCTGTCATCATCAAGACAGTATGGTATTGGCACAGAAACAGACACATAGACTAATGGAATAGAATTGAAAAGTGAGAATTGGACCCAAAAGTATACAGCCAACTAATCTTTGACAAAGCAGGAAAGAGTATCCAATGGAAAAAAGACAGCTTCTTTAACAGATGGTGCTGGGAGAACTGGACAGCAACGTGCAGAAGAATGAAACTAGATCATTTTCTCACACCATACACAAAAATAAACTCAAAGTGGATAAAGGACCTGAATGTGAGACAGGAAACCACCAAAACCCTAGAGGAGAAAGCAGGAAACAACCTCCTTGACCTCAACCGCAGCAATTTCTTACTTGACACATCTCCAAAGTCAAGGGAATTGAGAGCAATGATGAACTACTGGGACCTCATCAAGATAAAAAGATTCTACACGGCAAAGGAAACAATCAATAAAACTAACAGGCAACCGACGGAGTGGGAAAAGATAGTTGCAAATGGCATATCAGATAAAGGGCTAGTATCCAAAATCTATAAAGAACTCACCAAACTCCACACCTGAAAAACAAACAATCCATTGAAGAAATGGGCAGAAGATATGAACAGGCACTTCTCCAAAGAGGACACCCAGATGGCCAACAGACACAAGATATAAGGCTCAGCATTCCTCATCCCCAGGGAAATACAAATCAAAACCACATTGAGATACCACCTCACACCAGTCTGAGTGGCTAAAATGAACAAATCAGAGGACTCTAGATGCTGGCGAGGATGTGGAGAAATGGGCACCCTCCTACACTGTTGGTGGGAATGTAAACTGGTGCAGCCCCTCTGGAAAACAGCGTGGAGGTTCCTCAAAAAATTCACAATAGAACTCACCTATGACCCAGCAGTAGCACTGCTAGGAATCTACCCAAGGGATACAGGAGTGCTGATGCATAGGGGCACATGTACCCTGATGTTCATAGCAGCACTCTCAACAATAGCTAAAACATGGAAAGAGCCTGAGTGTCCATCAACTGACAAATGGATCAAGAAGATATGGTTTATGTATATAATGGAATACTACATGGGAAAGAATGAAATCTGGCCATTTGTAGCAACATGGATAGAACTTAAGGGTGTTATGCTGAGCGAAATAAGTCAGGCAGAGAAGGAAAGATACCGTATGTTTGCACGTATAGGTGGATTAGGAGGAACTTAATGGAGGACCATGGGAGAGAAGTAGGGGAAAAATAGCTGGGGAGAGGGAGGGAGGCAAACCATGAGAGACTCTTGAATGGTGAGAACTGAGGGCTGATGGGGATGGGGGAGAGGGGAAGGGGGGTGATGGGCATGGAGGAGGGAACTTGTGGGGATGAGCATTGGGTGTTATATGGAAACCAACTAGACAATAAACTATTTAAAAAAAACACACGAAAGGCAGCTGTGCATTTTGAAACTTCTGCCCATATACACTTAAAAGACAAAGAATATATCAAGCTCTTGTATAAATGACATTGGGTCTACATTCCTTTACGGTAATAAACATATCATTTATCTTGCTTTTTGTAACAGGAACATTCCATTTTGTCTCTGCATTGGTCATTTCTCACTGCATCTTGTCCCCATCCCTCCATATGCATTACCATTTTTTTAACTGCTGACTTGTGTCCACTTTAGTTTCTTTCCTACATTATTTGCCTTGCATTTCCCTTCTCTGTTTAACTTGTCTTTCACTTTACAGATGATTATTTTTCCATTAAATGCCTATGGGATTAGGAATGATTGCCCAGGTAAGAGAGATATTTGTCTTGGAGGGCATGGGATCTACGTAAGTGACATAGTTCATATATATATGAAAGACCAAATGAGACTCATAAAGAGATACAAAATTGTATTATGTAAAGTGAGTGTCTAAAAGCTAACAGGACAGGACACTGTGATTAATCCCACAGGGCTGGCATGTAAAGGTAAGTGTCAAGCAGAATATCTGAGAGATGGTGGCATTTCAAAGGCAAAAGGAAGAAGGAGCAAGTTACATACAAGGTGATGACAAATAGTTGCAGTGTTTTGTCTCCTGAAGGTCAAAAAAAGAGTAAATGTGAGTCCCAATATAGGTTCACCTGTAGGTTCCAAAAATCTGTCACAATTCTCATTCCTTTTTTCTTCCTTTTCATCTGCTGAACTATCTGAATGCATATACTCTAATCTGTCTTCGTGTCCTAACCAATATCTTCTTTCATGTCAGACAACCTGGTTGCATTTCATTTTGATCAAGAAGTCTTCAGGGGCGCCTGGGTGGCTTAGTCGGTTAAGCGTCCGACTTTCGCTTGGGTCATGATCTCGCGGTTCGTGGGTTCGGGCCCCACGTCGGGCTCTATGCTGATTGCCGGCTCAGAGCCTCGAGCCTGTTTCAGTCTGTGACTCCCTCTCTCTCTGACCCTCCCCTGCTCACACTGTCTCTCTCTCTCTCTCCTAGAAAAAAAAAAAAAAGAAGTCTTCAAAGGTCACCGACGACATGATCTGTCTATTTTCCTCTCTTGAGCTCAGCCTATACTCCTATACTACACTTCATTCACCATCATTTTCTTGACTTTATCTTCAGAAACACTGTACACTTGCTTTCCTTTCTAAATCGATGCCTGCTAAAGCCATTCTTGAAAAGTGGTTCTCCCATCTCCCTCATGCATACATAGCAGTCCTCTTCCAAACTTTAGTAGGGGGTTTTATGCTTTCTTCAATGCTCTGTTCTTTCCCAGCCAATAATTCCCACATGCTGCCCAATACATATTTGCATGTAACCCAATGCAATCCTCACTCCAATATTTCTTACTGACTATAGCTTGTCATCACACAAATTTCTTGCCAATAATAAGTGGAATATAACCACAGCCAAGTTTATTATAAAGTCCCTATTCCCAATTCATGGCAAATGCCCACATTCATGTTATTTTGTTTGACTTCATAGATGATGATGATAATCTCTCGTCTCCCTGTGTCCGTATTCATGGGAAGATATCTTCAGGTTCTCTCTTTCATTTATTTTCATTCTACCAAGTCCCTCTATTTCTCTGTCCCTTGTAGGTCTTAGACATGTTTCTTCCTCTATTTCTGAAACCACTGCCTTCTAAACTCTAACATATTCATAACTGTTCAAGGGTATTCATCACCCTCCCCCCAGTGTCCATCCTTCCTTCTGTTCTCCCAAGTTGAACTGATATGTGAGCAATTTGCTATTCTGTAACTCTCCAGACTCATCATAAAGCGTGTGCTCAATAAATGTTGGAGACTGACGTTTCCTGTCACTAGGGACTATATCTTAGGTGCACTGTATTTTTTTCCCCATTTTTTCCCTTAGTGCCTGGAATGCTTTCTGAAATGAAACTACAATTCCTCCTTATATCCAAATCCCTCCTGGTAATTGTGATCTTTTGGGGAAAAAATTAGCAGTGTCTTGGTGAAGGATTTTCAAAGATTTAAGTGAGTCTTTTTTTTTTTTTAGACCTCACTGTTACTTTTTATCTGGTATTTATTGTCTGCTTAATTTGGCCTCTAAACCCACAGGGCAGAAATTAGGTATAAAAGTGTTCAGTCATGAGAACAGCACTGGCACTTAGTCAATAATGTGCTGTCTACTTCTAGCTCTGCCTTTGCAAAATGATTGGGAAATCCCACACGGAAAAGGTTGTAATGAAAAGATACACCATGGCCAAGAGGATATTGTACAGATCGTATCATCACTTAGGTCACATGATAAATTTTCTCTAAAGTAGAGTTTACACATTCAGAGAAGAAAATACATCCAAAATTACAGTGCTGGCACAGCTCAGGCCAAACTGTATTGGTTGTTTCTAGTACCATATAAACAGAAGCACAGAATCTTGAGCAGCACATAATTAAAGACTTTGAGAGAACTGATCTGTATAAATACAGAGATTGTAAGTATTCTGTTTATATAGGCTTTTAAATAGAAGTGAGATGACTCACAAACATTATTAAAAATGTACACAAACTACTCACTTCTGGGTACATAGCTATTATTTGATCACAAAAATAAAACATTGCTAATAAAATAATTTCCAGAGTATATGCTCAAATTAATCGGCACAGTCGTCTAATTACAACATGCAAGGAATACAAGGTGATTCCGTTATTTGATTGCACAGAAGTCAGAAATTAAAAATTCACAGAAGATCCAGTTCTCAAATGACTTTCTAGATTTTCTCTTTAAATTGGTAGACTCAGGGCACCTGGGTGGCTCAGTCGGTTAAGGGCCCAGCTCTTGACTTTGGCTCAGGTCATGATCTCATGATTTGTGGGTTTGAGCCCTACATCAGGCTCTAGGCTGGCAGTGTGGGGCCTGCTTGTGATTCTCTCTCTCTCTCCCTCTCTCTCTGCCCCTTCCTGGCTTGCTCTCTCTCTCTCTCTCTCTCTCTCTCTCTTTCAAAATAAAGAAATAAATTTAAATATGTAAGTAAGTAAATAAGAAAATAAATAAATAAATAGGTAGACTCAAATGTTTTTATTCTTTCCCTTTCCACTCTCTCCTAAGATGTCACCCCACCACTCCAGCTGCTTATCCACTGCCAGGTATTTCTGGGAGATAGAACTACATCAAATGCATCCACTAAAGATCACATACATCTGTGTTACAGGTAGTTTTCTAGGCATTTGGGATATAATAGTGGGCTACATCAACAAAAAATCCTCTCCCACATGGAGTTTACATTCTAGAGAAAAAACAAACAATCAATGAAATGGAGGAGAAAATTATGTGGATAAGTAGATTTAGGGATACCCAGGGTGAGTGCCAAGACAAATGATCATGGTAGGCCTCATTAAGGGAATATCTGAGCCAACTTGAAAGGGGTGGAGGAGGGGTGCCTGAGTGGCTCAGTTGGTTAAGCGTCCAACTTCGGCTCAGGTCATGATCTCACGGTTCATGGGTTTGAGCCCCGCATCAGGCTCTATGCTGAATGTTGCTCAGAGCCTGGAGCCTGCTTTGGACTCTGTGTCTCCTTCTCTCTCAGCCTCTCTTCCACTGGTACTCTGTCTCTCAAAAATAAATAAATGTAAATAAAAATTAAAAAGAAAAGAAAGGGGTGGAGGAGTTAGTCATCTGTGGAAAGAGCATACCTTGGAGAAGAACAGCAAATGCAAAGATCTTGGGTCAGCAGCATGTCAAGAGGGTCTCAGGAATGGCAAGCAGACCAGTGTGGCTAGAGCAGAGGGGGGTGGGAGGTTTCATAAGAGGAGAAGGGAGAAATAAGAGTCAAACCTCATAGGACATAATGAGCTATTAAAAGGATTTTGGCTTTTACAGTGTGTGAGATGAAAATCCATTATGGGATTTTGAGTAGAGGAGTGACAGGGTCTTATCTATATTTTAAAAGATCATTCTGGCTGCTTTGTTGAGATAGCTTCTAGGGAATCAAGAGGGGAAGCTGAGAGACAGTTTAGGTGGCTTTTGCAGTCAAGAAATGACGGTGGCTTGTATTGGAGTGGTTGCAATGGAGGTGGTGAGAAGTGGTAAGACTAAGGATATACTGTGAATAGAGTCAATAGGACTTTTCTTAAAGATTACACCTTCAATGTGAGAGAAGAGAGGAGTCCAGGATAAGTCCAAGGTGTTTTGGTATGAGCAAGTGAGATGAGGAAGACTGCAAGTTGAATAAATTTGGGGAGAAAGATCAGAAATTCACTTTAGGATGTGTGAAGTCAAACAATTCATTCACACTACCCAAATTTGGCAGCAGTTAAAAATTAGAAGTCCCAAGAGTGAGACAGCTTTTATAAGCCACCTCCTAACTTACCCCAGATTTTGCTAGAAGCTTAAGTCACAGTAAGGGCACAGAATGAGAAAGAAAGCTATAGGAGGCTCATGAATCAAAGAGATTTTTAGGGTATTGTTTTCAGTGCTTTGCAAGCAAACAGTAGGGAGGGTGGGAATAAAGTATGTTGTTTAGAAGAAAAACCAAGCCCGAGGTTTTTACTTTGTCTCACCTCTAGGAAAAATAAAACTCTAAATTATAGTAAATTAGCTGAATCATCTCCACTGTGCTATGACTCAGACAAATCAATGCTGTACAGGTCTCTTGAAAGAGGTTCTCATTCAGTCGGAAGAAATGAAAGTGACCAAGAGTCAGCCAGTGAGGTTGGTATCCAAGGTGGAGATCATTTCTTTTTCCTCTCAAACTACACACTGCTTAGTTCCTTTGCTAATTTCAGACTGTTGTGAGTGGGTAATGATTTGGGATGAAAGAACAGCATTAATATTATGTAGGCAAATGTGTAGAGGGAAATTTATACAATTTATTTTCAGTTAGCCTGTAACTGATCATTCAGAAATGTTTCTGACATGCTTGTAGGTAACTAATAATTTTGACACCCTGATTCATTCAACAGGTAAACATTTAATATCGCTCAGTAACATCACAAATTGCATTAGTGGTAAGGGTAAAAAACATAATAAGACATGATCCTTGCCCTCAAGATCACTGTGGGCTTTCCAAGCCTATATGAAATCTGTTTCTTACAATAATCTGAATGGGCACATAACACAATTTGGAAAAATTACAAGACAGCAATCAGCTAATGAGGTATTTGCTGTATAAAACATTAGAAATTCCTCTTGTAGGGTGGGGAAAGAAATCTTCTTTTAAGTGTCAGTGAGAGACAGACATCTGAAACATCATTTTTAAAGACATCTGAAACATCATTTTTAATACTGGTTCCAAGCATTTTTCCACAGTAATTTTCTACATCATAGGATTCAAAAGATTAAATTTCTACTTTAGATAAATATTGAAAATATATATTAATCATTTAAAGTCTATCGAAGCATCACCAATGCTGTCAGGTCAGGCTAACAATGATGTGGTAACAACCCCCAAATCTCAGCACCTTAACACAGAAATCAAGTTTTTATTTACATTGCATATCTAATACGAGAGGGGGGCTCTCCTCTTTAGAGTCACTTGGAGATCAAAGTGTGGAACACGCAGGCTCCTCAGGGGATGAGATACTGCTTCACTGAGCATTGGTTTCTGGTTCTTACTCTCTCAGCCTGAAAGTGACTCAGACAAACTTCCTTTAACAGCCCTTAGACCAAGGCTAATCATATCACTCCTACTAAACTAAAAAGATCTTGGGAATATAAGGAGTATTTGGTGAGTGGTTTTCTCTTTTATACTATCTTTTCACTTATTTTTAAGAAAACAAAAGCATAATAACATGGTGTCAAGATAGGGTCTTAGCGACCTGAAATATTATTCCACTTTAAAATGTATATGGAAACTAACTAAATTAATTAGTTAATTACGTGTATACAGAAGTCAGTGAAAACCATTAAAAAAAGCCTTTCTAAATTCTTAATAAAAGTCAGGCAAAAGGATCAAGTTGTCCTAGTTAGTAGCGCTTCTACTCAGAAAGAGCCCCGTAGAAATCCTGCCTCTCTCAAGAGCCAGGCCAAAATAAGTAAACTGAGTTAGAGCATTCTGAGCATCGAGTAGACAGTAGGTTCAGTACCTCCTTTAGCTAAAGTGCTCAGAAAGAATGAATATGGTCCAATCATATAGGGACAGCCTTATACTGGCCATAAGCAGTTCACTGTTTCTTATCAGCGCCTTGGAGTGTGTATATTACAAGCCACAAGGTATACATGAAAAATAGAATTTCAACCATTTCATGAACTCAAAGTTTATCATGGGAAATGGAGATAGAGTGAAAGGAGACCATACTCTCCATTGCTAACAGTTTGAAGAGTTGTAGCTCAAAGACAGGGACTGATGGCTCACAAACCGCGATGCTTCTGCTGCAGCAACCTCACAGAAATTACAGACTGTAGTTTACAACATTTCCTTGTTCATTTGGGAAAATGGTCTTTTCATGTGTGACCTTACAAGAAAAGCCCAGCTTCCCCATCACCTAACGCAAACCGCAAAATCTATGAAGAATAAAGCAAAGTATAAAAAGGGACTGAAACTTGGATGTGGTGTTTCCAGCATGGTTTAGTTTAATCTGGCCATTCTCACTAATAAACAATCCAGCGATTTATTTCGAACATTTATTATCTTCCTTTGAGATCAAGCTGTTAAATAACTGTGGTGTCTGTCTGTCTTTGTCTCTCTGTCTCTGTGTATATGTTAGGGTGTGTATGTGTGTGTTATTTCTGATAACCAGCTGTGTTTAGCCCCTCTTAAAGGTCAAAGGAAGGCCTCTTTTTCTTACCATCTGGCATATTTCTTACAAAGAACACACTGATATAAACACACATATGCCTCTTGTGCACTAGGTCTTGCCCTGAGATTGATTCTGGGTTAGTCAATGGGCCCTCACATATGATTCAGACGGAGCTATGCCATGTGGGACCACACATTATGTATTTTAGAATGAATTCTATATTCCAGACACTATTTATGTGCTGTGTAGGATATAAAATGGACCAAACACAGACTCAACTACTAATGAAGTAGCTTTAGTCCATGAGTTTATCACGTGCACTTAGTTAATCTTCCTGAAGACTGAGTAAAACAAATTTATATTTATACATCACTGCTCATGGAGGCAATCAAAATAAGGAAAACAGAAAATTATCAGGATGGCATGCAACAAGAAGAGACAGAGGGATGCAAGATAGAAGAAGGAAAACATATTTGCTTTGACTCAGTTAGCTTACTCCTTTAGAGCCAGAACCCTGTTCCCTCTGCTTTCATTCCACTTCACTGTCAGCCTATTGAGTATTTCAATGGGGATGATCTAGAATGCACCCATTTCAACAGGATTAAACCCTTACTCCCCAAATGGCTTTCTCTAAAATTTCTTATTTTTGTCAGTCTTTTCAACATTTATCACCAGACTTGAAACTATAGTTAGAATGCTTTTCCCCTTCTCTTTCAGCTCCCAAACATAGTTACTCTGCCCAATATTGTTAAACATCAATTCTCACCTTCACCTTCTGTTATCAATGCCACCATCCTAACTGAGACCTCATCTTTTTGCACCTGTAGACTGTCATCATTGTTTCATACTCGGCTTTGTCACTTTTATTGTGCCAACTCTATGCCACCATTTATGATTTTAGCTCACTTTATTGGGACATTGGAGTTTACTGAGATAATGAAAAATTATGTTCTTGCTAAAAATCTTACCATTCAGATTTTTGTTGTAATTACTGAATGCCCATCTCCTAGCTTGCATTTTTTTTAAATGTTTTATTTATTTCTAGGAGAGAGAGACAGACAGCGTGAACAGGGGAGGGTCAGAGAGAGAGAGAGTCACAGACTGAAACAGGCTCCAGGCTCTGAGCTGGCAGTCAGCACAGAGCCCGACGCGGGGCTCGAACCCACGAACCGCGAGATCATGACCCAAGCGAAAGTCGGACACTCAACTGACTAAGCCACCCAGGCGCCCCTCCTAGCTTGCATTTTCAAAAGCATAAGGGATCTGTGGACAGAATGCATCTCTCACAGGACTACGGATTTCTATCTCTTAATCTTTTCCACATCTTATCATTGCACTGATTTTAACATCTGAGCATATTTTATGTTGACACCATTATTCTTCGAAAAGAGACTAAGAGTTATCCAGGGATTCCACAGTGGTGATGGTTGTACCTTCATCTGTGAAAATCAGACACTTCCCATTCTCCACACTTCCAGTGAGTTCTTTGTCTAATTAATTATTCACCTCAACTAAAACTCAGTCCCAGAACGTGTGATTCACGAAACACTGAATTGCAATGTTTGACAGAAAAAGACTGGTAAAATAAAGTATAAGACACATTAAATGTGGCCATCACACAAAATTCTAAAATGGGCCACTTTTTACCAAAATCTAAACACTAGTGTTTTGAGGTAAAACCATTATTTCTTTAGCAAGAGAAGTTGACTGGCTAATGAAAAGCCAGTGAAGTCTCCATTGTTGCTTTTACTGCTGTTATTCTGCATGACAAGTGGTTGTTTAGAGGACACATTTTATAAATGGTAACATATTTGGATATATTCCTAAGAATCAAGAAATGTAATACCTTTTTTTAGTATTCTAGTAATGCAAATAACTCCAGGACTTGATGCAAACGTACATTTGCAGTGTCCACAAGAAGAGCTTAGCAAAAGAAACTGAGAGTATAATTATGCAAGAAGTGATATCTAAAATACTGAAGAACCAATAGCATTCATCACAATTGGTAATTATAGGTTATAGTTTAATAATGGCTTATAAATAATAGTTTATCACTGTAATCTCAGCACTTAGCCCAGTGTCTGATACAAACGCTCAGAAAATTTTTGTGGAATAAATCGGTTCCTTACAAACACCTTACCATGTACCTTACAAACACTGGAAAGATCCACTCACTTTACCCGCTCTTTGAAAAGAGCTTGTTAAGTTTTTGACAATCACTAATGGCCCAGTTTATCTTACGGTTTTAAAAATAATTTTTCACATCTTAAAAATTCACACTTCTCACCAAAGCCAAGAACACTTACATTAGAACATTGAGATTTTTAGTTTTTCTAAGCTGAACTGTTGTAATTTGGAAAACACAGCAGTTCTCCCAAGAGATGCCCAGACCAGCTCATAATTTGGAGTGGTTGGTTTTAGAGCTGCTTATTCATCTCAAGTGTGGTCACGTGAACTTTTTACCACATTTGCCTATTATGCTTCCTCTCGGGCAAAGCCAATGTATATGTATACATACATATGTATTTCATTTTTATTTTATATAGAGAGAAAAGGTGGAAGGAGAGAATGAGTAGGAAAACTGTCAACTTTTAATAAGAAAAATTTTCCCAGTTTCTAAAGTTCATCAGCCTAAACATAAATTACTCTTTATTTGTTTCTGTTGATCCATATTTATAAGCCATATTTATTCAGGGTAATACTCTAATCCTCCCTTCTTATTTCTATATTGTAAAAATAAAGGATTTCTATATTGTAAGAATCAAGTCTATATAGTTTTATAGAGTAGACATTGGCTATTCTGCCAGTTGTTTTCAATGAGGGCATTAACAGGTCAGAAATTGTTCTCGGCTCTTTTGGATTCATTAGTGATTTTCATGAACACACAGTTCTCCTCTTAAAGAAGAAAACACCTTTGAGGACTCAGTAGTCTCATGCACTGCTCAGTGCACTGGAACATCACCCCCATTGAACCATGTATAATTGTCGGTTGGAGCGGATATTTAAAAGAATGAAAAAGAGCCATTATTACTTTTAACACATTCCAGGGTTGTCTCAATGAATGCAAAGTCTTGTGCACACACAGAATATTTATAAAATAAATAAGAGGCTTGTTTATAATTACTATTCTTGTTTCAACAGAAACACTAAGATATCTTTTAGTCACATAAGACATCTTGATGTCAGAAGAATTTTCAACTATTCTGTACCTAAAACCTAAACTGTTCATTTCTTTTGTGCATGCGAATCAACAAGGGGCACTGGAAACATCACACAGAAAGTATTTCTGTGGGTGCCTTTGGAATTGAGGTCAGCATGATTCGCTCACATCCACATGCTGGACCTCAAGGGGCAAAGTTAAATGGGTCCTTGTTGTCTGCAGTTTCAAGGCTGCCAGTCAACCTTATTTCCAGCCCACAGCCCCATCCATCCAACCAGGAAGATGTGGTTAGTGGGCAATCTGGGATCACCGTGGGAGGATGTAGGTTTGCTGAAAAATGGGAAGAAGAGCAGAAAGAGCAATGTGTTCATAACGAGGACACAGAGCAAGGGGCAGAGATTTAGATTTGGAATGATTTAAGCTCTATGCAATGTTAGAAGGGGAGAGGGATCATGTTTCAACTGGTGTTATGCTCAAATTGTGCTTTGAAATGTTAATTTAATTCTAAAAAATAAAATATTAGTTTATTATTTCTTATTAAATTAAATTTAACATAATAAATATACCCAACTATATGGCAAAAGCCTCAGAAATCAGAGCTTATAGAGGAGACTTAAGACTCACATTTCAAATTCCATATAAATAGCCATCCATCCTCAAAAAAGAAGCTTAGCATGAGGTAGTGGAAAAAGTGGGCCCAAACCTCATAGCCATGGGTACCTTTTAAGACTAGAAAAGTGACAAGTTTCATTATGTTCTTCAAAAAAAAAAAAAAAGTAAATATTTGGTTCAACTAAGATGAGAAAAAATCCTATCTTGAGACCCAAACAGAATCTAATACAAACAGAGGTTATTGGTTTTTTTAATAGTTGTAGAAATGACCACTATCTGTGATCCAGAGGACTGGCCTGAAGGATTTGCTTCACAAGAAGACTCGGTGGCTAGAGATTATGACCAGCAGAGCTTCCTCTGGCCAGACATAGGCTTCCCGGTCAGGAGGGTGTGTTCCTGCTATTCAGCACCCGACCCCCACCCCATCCAAGAGACTACATTGCTAAAAGGGCAGAGGGATGGTGAAGAGTGAGGAACGGTGGCAGCATTTGATATGGTCTTGGTAGTCTCATGCTTTTCTTTCTATTCCCCAAATTTTTCACTTTTATAGACATCAAATAGAATATGTACAGAAGTTTCAGGAAGTATGTAGCTATCTTATATCTTATCAATGTTCATCTGGACTTGAAACATTACCTTGTGCCTGCGGGGGACCGGGGTGGGAACAGACGCAGGGGGAACACATTATAACACAGAGAGGAAACACATGT
The DNA here is from genome assembly GCA_017311185.1 of Proteles cristata cristata. Taxonomy (NCBI): domain Eukaryota; kingdom Metazoa; phylum Chordata; class Mammalia; order Carnivora; family Hyaenidae; genus Proteles; species Proteles cristata. Next base: position 754,300 of record JAESUZ010005330.1, on the reverse strand, counting down.
TCTTTATTTTCCAGCATTTTACATGTTTTCCTTCTGTCTCTCTGCTCTGCCTTAGCACTTCCAGGCAGAGACATGGGGGTTTGACCTGTTACGTGAGAGATACAGCTCACATGAGCCTATCTCCGTCCCATCGTCTCTGGCCTTCCAGCTGCCTCATTAAAAACTACACATATTTTATATTGGAGGAGGCACAATTAACTTGCTTCTCCCAAACCAGCCCCGAGCCTGATGAGATACCAAAGAAAGAAAAATACTTCCTGGATGATCACAGACAGTAAGCAAACAAACACATACCAAGGAAGTGATAGTCTGCAGTAACTGTGCACGTAAAATGGGTCCCCAGGCAAAGTGTGAATGCTCCCCTCCTCTTTTGCTGTAGGGTCTTACGCTAGAAAAAAGGAATTCTCTTTGTTTTCCCTCTCTATAGCAGAGGAAATGGTTCAGTCTATCAAGGAGACTTTTTGGAGAACGGGGTGAAGTAGGAAAGGAAGAATAAGGATTTAAAGCTAAAGCCAAAAAGTAGCTGGCACACTACACTTTTATGACTTTCCCTCAGTCTATCAAAGTCCAACACCTCAGGGCACTCATGGGAATGGTTGCTAAATCAGGTTAGAAAGCTCACCACAGGAGCCTCTCACTTGCAGATAAAACTGTATGGGCCCCTTATAATGATTGGTTCCAAACCAACATAAAAGATACTTTGGCTGTGTTATATAATGTAAAGGTACAAAAAGTAAGAAAACTTTCCATGGATGCCCGCTCAGTTACCACTAGGTAAGACCATAACTTTCTAATCACTGGGAAGCTCAACTGGTTTGGTCACAAAATTCTGAGAGCTTTAAAACTCCCAGGGATAATAATAGACACTTTTTTTTTTTTTTTAAGAAAAGTCCTTTTAAAAACACCCTTGAACCATTTTAGTTATTGATGGACTTTGGACAGAGCATAGTGGCCTAGACCATAGAATACAATAAAAGTCTATTCAGAAGGGTACCATCTGCCCAATTGTATTCCTTTCCAGGTAGTTGTTTCCTATAGAGCCAAGTGCTTACGGTCAATGTACAACTTTGTTAGTGCTCTATTGCTTTACCAAGAAATACGGAGTAGTGTAACAGTACACTATATTCACAGATACTGCAAATCTTTGTCAAATAAAATCCCTCAGAAATTCACACTAGAGTTTTGAAGGACGGGTTAGATTTTTTATTTCATCGTGGAATTTCATGTCGCTTCCATATATAACAACATTATCTCACAGCTGTCTTACATTTTACTAATAAACCTCACATATCTTTATTTAACCCTTGTAAGAACCCTAACAAAAAGCACATTATTATATAAGAGAACACAGAAAATTTAAGAGACTTACCAGAGGTCACACAGGTGACTGAACAGAGCCACGAACTGAACAGCTCACAAGTTCTAATGATAACTTTGGTGCTCTGAGCACTGTATCATGATCACTGTTACCTCCATCTTTACTGCTTTTGGGAGGTAGGCAGGCCCTGGGCTCACACATGCCCTCGCACAGACTAGTACTTGCTCTGGACCTTTCAAGGTGGGAATGCTCTATTTTGCTGGAAGTGGTCTCCATTTGTCTCTTCCTTCCTTCCTTCCCTTTCTCCTCCTTCTTTTCATTCCTCCCTCCCACCCTCCCTCGCAATCTCTTGTCTATTCATACAACTACATGACATAACTGTATTGAATACCTACAATACACAATGTGCATAAATACCAAGTAATGGGGAAACAAAAATCATGACACCCATCTTACCCGTTTTTAACGATCAGTTAAAGCACAAATCCATATTTGAAGACGTTTCTACCTCCCTATTCTTAGAACTCCTTTTGCTCTTGTAATTAAAGTGTACAGTTGTGACTGGAAGTAGTTTGGTATCCTGAAAAGCCTATATTAATTGATCTCTATTTATACCATGTGTTCATATTAGCTCCTTAGTGAGGTTGATTTTTTTGTTAACATGCACACATCATATTATTCTTTTTATCTCTCATGGTCCTGGGTCTACTATATTATACAATATATAATATGTACTAAATAAGTTCTCAGTCATGGATTTATCAGTCCTCTCTTTGATTCTATTGTAAAATGGCAGGTAGATGGGCCATTTTATACCAAAATTCATCTATTTATTGTAATTATTAATAACCCTCAGCTTTTCTTTTTCTATATTTTTTTCAGGGTAAGTCTCTTTTATAATCTGATAAAACATCTGAATCTTGGACCACCTCTGGGGACCTAATGATTCCAAAGTAATTTGTCTGAAAGCAATTTATTCAATTATCCTATTTCATATACCCCATTCTATTTTTCTTTTTCCCTAGGAAGAACATACTATTTCTCTTTGTCTCCTCAGAGAGTTTTGGGAAGAAAGTTTAGTAAACCATAAGGGGCTCCAAATGATAAGTAAGAGTTTTTCACTACTTCTGAGACACAACTCTTAGAGTTATTATGATTATTATTACTAATTATAGTATATATATTATATAATTAATAACAGGCCATAAATAAGAGCACTACCTCTTTTGGAATTTGTATCCAATAGTCCCCTCGAGGTAAGAGATGATAACACTATTTCCATTTCCCAGCAGGCTTAAATGATATTTCCAGGGCCATATATTTCACAAAGAACAGGCAGTAATCTAACGTAGGTTTCTTAATGTTGCATTCAGCATCCTTTCCCATGCGTATATTCTCCTCTTTTTAAAATAAATTAATTTATGATATGTAAAGGATAATATCATTGAGCCCAATGTTTTCCAAAGTATTGCACAGAATCATAATTCCATGGGATATTATAAAATGTGAAAGAAAAGGGATCCAGTAAGTTTGTTACCCTGCCATTATGCACTGTGATTCTACATGACAGTGCAGCATTTCCCAGACTCTTTATGACTGTGGAGCATGTAGTACATAGCAGCTATGTATGTATTCAGTGTTTATCAAACTTATATGAACAATGGATCAATAGTGACCAACACCTCCTGCGACTTGTGTGCCAGGACAGTTTTTTTGGGCAATACTGACCTCTTCCAATGTCTCTTTCCTCCCAATTAAAGTTTTTAATATCCTGTCTTTAAAGGAAATCCTGCTACCACTGAATATAGATCTTACTTCAGTAAGATCACAAAACAAACTACAAATATGTCTTATATACCCTACTGGCCTTTGAAATTGCATTTGGTACTTGACTTATTAATTTCTTTTTACAACAGTTTAACCTGTTGTAACCTGTATAAAGAAGAACATGCCTTCTACCATTTAAACCCTATCAGGAAAATGATCTTTATGTCTTTTTAACCTAAAATATTCGCTTCAGATTGATAGCTTGTATCTGGCAGAGAAAAACAATGCAATTGATACAATTCATTTCCACAGCGGTAACAAGAATAAGAGATACAGCAGTCCTTAGGATCTTACAAAACAAATTTGAAACTACTCCTTGCTAGTGTTGGGCTTCACTTAGGGAAAACAACATTTGGTACTGTATGTGTGTGTGAAAGGCAGAACTTGAGTTTCTATCCCCTATAGGAAGTACACATCAGGGATGTGCTTTTATATTTTAAAAAATGCTAATAAAAGGCCAAAATCCATCTTTAAGTATTTCCTTCTGTATTTCTATGCCTTTTAACTAGAATCTCTTGGGAAGAAAGATTTTGCCAGCAATGGTCCTGAGGCCCTATCTTTTTCTCTATAAAGACCACATCCTCATGTGGCCCACATAATAGAATCAGAATGGATTTGGTTCAATTAATCCAAATACTTCCATGCAGGGTACTGATTATCAAAACTGAATCCATTGTGTGTTTTCTTCTGCATCAGAATCTCTACAGGTTCTAATGATAAAATGGCCAACCATTAGACAGCAATACCAAATAAAACAGAAAAAAACTAACAATTAAGATTCTTGCACTAAGGTATCTCAGGTGCTAAGTCAGTATGGATATATTACTAGAATTTGGAAACACAGCAAAAACAATGCAGAAAGGTTTTCAAGGGATAAGACAAGTAGACAAAGCAATACTTATTAGTACAAAGTGGCATAAATGCAGTTTCTTATCAGTTCTTTCCCCCAATTATTATGGGACGCCTGCCAATAGCCAATAACACACAAAAATCTCCAACGGAGAATGATTGAAAGTAATTAGAACAGGTGTTTATTGGGCTGGGAAATTAGAAGGGAGAATTTAGATTATTCATTGAAGACAAGTCCTTAAAGTGTCCTTTGATTCTGAGAAAACTTCGGAATAGAAGAAAAGGTCCCTTTACTATTCAAGTCCAGTGAAAAAAATCCCTGTTGCATTCAAGGAGAAAGTAAGGGATATCAAAACACACTACACCAGTACTATCCCAGAGGGTAAAGAGCTAAACTACAGAATAAAGAATTAGCATTAATTAGCCTCCATTAGCCCATTAGCCTTGGAAGGGGGGTGATGGGCATGGAGGAGGGCATTTGTTGGGATGAGCACTGGGTGTTAAATGGAATCCAACTTGACAATAAATTATGAAAGAAAAAAAAAGAATTCATACATCTTATACAGATTTATTCTATCTACATCATACAAGCACCAGTACCATTTTTTCAAAACATGAGGAGGTTTAACATTGACCAGTATTGTTGTGGGTCATCTCTCATATACAAAATGTCTCTAGAAACTGGTGCCAATGTATAATAAGTCAGCTTACAGTAATATTTGTACTTAGAAAACTTGTCCAAGTAAAAATAAAGAGGGACTGACTTTTCAGGTTGACCTCTTCTAACATTTATTCATTCCTTATATCATGGTTTATAGTCTCCTCTCTCCCATTCAAATGAGAACTCCTTGTCAGATTCATCTCTGGTTTTCATTTCAGGTTTCTTAAGCTCTACTACTTGCTTTGCCCCAAGAAGTATTCAGTACATGGTCAGTGAATTAATAAATAAATTTTAAAAAACAAACTGAAGACAGAGATAGTGTTGGGGTGCCTGGGTGGCTTAGTCAGTTGAGCGTCCGACTTTCGCTTAGGTCATGATCTCGCGGTTCGTGGGTTCGAGCCCCGTGTCGGGCTCTGTGCTGACTGCCGGCTCAGAGCCTGGAGACTGTTTCAGAGTCTGTCACTCCCTCTCTCTCTGACCCTCCCCTGCTCACGCTATCTCTCTCTCTCTCTCTCTCTCTCTCCTAGAAATAAATAAAACATTTTTAAAAATTTAAAAAAAAAAGACAGATAGTGTCTCAGACATTTACTCTGGGCATATTTTCCAAGTAATTATAAAACTGACAGGCTCTAATTTAGCCAAGACTTATGGTAGCCAAAATATTATTCCATTAAAATGTGTTTTATTTCATCATAAATGATCTATAGAAGCAACTGAAAGTATAGTGCATTTTTTATTTTTGAAACAAATTTCCTTTTTTTTCTATTACTTAGACTATGTGCAATATTTTAAAGCTCCATATACATTCTAATTTCTTGTCTTTATATTTCCATGGTACATCTATTTTAAATTCCCAGCAGGAATTAGAGGTTTTGGTAAATAGCACTCTTTTCTCTAGACATGGAAAGTTGTAAGTGCACTTTCCCAGATAGTATAGTTACTCTGTAAACAAGTAACACTGAGCAGCATCACAATTTCATACTACTCTATAAGCTGTGTACTGTTGGCTGCTTCACATGTTTCCCTCTCTAGGCTTTCACGGACTTTCTACTTAAACTTTCGTTAAGTTGCAAAATTCTCTGAATAGCAGAATCATTCTTTGAGCTTGTTTTATTATATTAGAAATAAGTGGAGACTGTGAGTTCCTCGTCTGTCAATTAAAGGCAAACAAGTATTGCCTGGTCCCAATGGTTGGTGTTATTTTTAAATGATTTTAGGATTACTTAGTACTCACAGCAATAAAAACATGTGCAAATGGTAATGTTAAGCACCAGTCATTTTTGGACAACTCCCACCCCCAACGCATACACAAATACTTGTTGCGCGCAAAGCAAGATTGTGAAAGAACCGAATGAGAGCTTGGTGCTGGATCCTTTAAGTCTGGGAGAAAAATTCATAATCTGTTCATTGCAGTGGTGTATATGAAATATTCACATTATAGAGTATCAAAAACATGGCATATCATTTCTCACATAAGGAAAAAATGATTCTTTATTCTGTGCATTTTTACTTGCTGTTTTTCTTTGGTACGTCATCTAAGGGTTTAATTGTAGTATATGTTTCTTTGACAGAGAATAGACGTTTCATTCGACAAGGTCTCAGGTGAGCTAGCAAGTATGTTATTGGATGTGCTTTGACTAAGAAAGCAAGAAAGCAGGTTTAGAATGATTGGGAAGCATTCAAATAATTCTTATAACAAGAAAGGCTAATTGTGAGTAATCTTTCTTCTTGTTGTTTTAAGATTGCCCGAGAGAATGTGATGGTAAAGATTATCAGTGCGGGAAGTTTGAGTTCTAGGCCTCGAGGCAGCTATATGTTTCTTAAATACACAAACACACTTAGGAGAACCTCCACCTTTGGTCTCCTGCAAAGTGGGTGGCTCACTTTTATCGGAAAGTTCTATCACTGAAATCCTGAGTTAAGTGTTCCCCAAGTACAAGAGGTGCAACCCATAAATCTATAATGTGCCGTACAACACTCACATTACAGTGACTCAGAGTCAATCAGAAGGAACAGGAACTCCGCTTAGAGCACTTATTTTAGCAGAAGGCCAATCCTCACCTTTCATTTATATGTCTTTGTTAAAGGCTCTTTTAGCCCAAGGGTCTTTTCTTCTTTCTCTTACCAATTTCCTTTGAGTGTTGGCCTTCCGTTTCAACTGAGTTATTTTGATGATAATGTTTCCTTTAAGATGATTATTTGTTTAAAGTTCAAGCTAATAAAAGTAACTTATCCCACTAAAAATATTCTGGGGAGCAGAACAACATTTTAGGATGTTAATTGCTCATGTTACCAGTCATCCATGAAACATATGCTGAAAATGCTCTTAAAGGTTCCAAAATGTCTCCTGCAGCTATAAATCTTTTACAGGTACAATTATGTGGGAACAGAAATAAGAAAAAGTACATCCAGCATCTGGAGTCAGATGGTTTACTGAAGTAAAATTACAAAATTAAATTTAGATGAACTTAATTAAAAAGAGGAGGGGGATCCAATTTAATGTGGACATTCATCATGTCCTCATTGAAGTTTCTTCTAGCACCGGAAAAATGCAATAGTCTGAATACAAACATTGGATAAAGCCTCTAATGGAGTGTGAAAAGATGACCAAAGAGACACAGTCAGGCAGAATATATTCTCTTTTCCCCACTGCTATTTTAATGACATGGAATACCCAATTGTTTTGAAAAGACAATATCAATCAAGAAACTGAGCTTGGAAACGTATCTGTTTCAACCAGCTCTTCTGTTTAGAGTTACATTATACAGATTTCGTCACTTAAGGATGGTGATTACTAGGTTTGGTTTTAATTCAGTGATGCATGACTGAAGACTTAACAATGTGCACCAAAAAAAAGTCCAAACAGGAATGTGTTAATTTCAAATCAAGCGCCGTTTAGTTTCCATTCTCTAAAATCATCATCGTCATCATCAAAATATTGACTGCCTTTAATACTGCGGTACTGAAGTCTCATTGCTCATTGATCTGTTTATGACTCCTGGTTCTTAAATATTCTTAGTCGGAGTTCTAAGCTATGCCTATGTGAGGGAGACATGTTAAGAAATAAAATTATATTATATATCATAATTAGGTATCTATAGTTATATGAAAACAGGAACATTTTATTTTACAAAATTGACCATTTAGAAAAGGCAGTCAATGTTATTTGGTAGGTTTTTGCTCCTTGGTGGTTCTACAGATGATGGACATTGCCAGAAGTTTGGTTTATGAAAACTTTATACCATCAGCTGATACTAATATTCCCATCATCTTTCCCTTCTTCCCCACAAATACTTAGTTTTTGCATGCATATCATAAGCAACTTTCCTTCAGATCCTCCTTATCTGAAAGAGATTCCTAACGCTTCTCCTTCCCAATCAGAAAGCTCATCTAAAATGGCACCTATTTCACAGGTCAAGTGGAAAGCAAAGGCAACAAATACTTAAGCATAAAAAAGGAGCAAACAGTTGAGGTGGCCAGAGACACATAAAACAGGAAAGCTAACCAACTGCCTGAGGCTGACAACAAGGAGCACATGATGACCACATATTTGTTGAGGACATACTACTTATAACAGGGTGCTGAACACTTTCCAATACATTAGGAGCGGTTAACACAGCAATCCTGTCATAAGAAAACAGAGGATAACAACACTTATGTAACTTCCTCAACATTGTACAGCTGGGAAGTAGCAAAGCCAGAATTCAAATACCAGCCCTTTGATGCCACTTCCCATGCTCTTACCTCTATCACATTGCTCAGACACTGCAGCTGCTGGAAACCATATTAAAGGAGATTGAAGAGTATAACAAGAAGATTGAATCTTATCTCGGTGTGGGGCTAGAGGAACAACCAGTGGTACTGGTGAGAATGAATAATGAATAATTTTAACTGTTAAGAGAAGTTCATTCATCTAAATCATGTGGTCTTCACTGACTCATAGCATTTGCTTCCCATAAAAAGTACAAAAATATTACATTTAAAAATTTTTGCAATATTTCTACATTATAGGAAAAGAAGAGAAATAGCAGTTTTATAATGGGTTAGTGCTGTTAGTCAAGTTTAGCCTCTTCACTAAGCCACCTTTGTCCTCTCCTCTTACTAGAATTACTGCAGCATGCTCCTAAGTGATCTCCCCACTTATTCCCTGCCTGCCTACTCCATATGTCCCCTCCTATTGTCCACTCTCAACAAGGCAGCCACAGTGGTCCCCGCAAAAGTACAAGTTGGATCCATCATGCCACCCCTCTACTCAAAACCCCCCAAGACTTCCGATCTCACTAAGAACCAAGTCTTCCATAGCACCAGTGCCATACGTGATCCGGCTCTACACTGCCCGTCAGACCACATCTCTTACTATCTCTCCCTCTTTCACTCCGATCCAACCTCAATGGCTTCCTTGCTGATTGACAGATATGCCAGCCACCCTTTTGTCTCAGAGCCTTTGTACTCACTGCCTTTGTTCTCACTGCCTAGGAAACTCTAGATAGCAGCTTGGCTTGCTTCCTCATTTCCTTCAAGACTTGTTTCAAAGGATCTTGAGAGATCTACCTAGAAAAGCTTTACTAGGCCATTCTATCTGTAATTCAACACCTGCCCTACCCTACCCTCCACATCTCCTTCTATCTTTTCCCTCTAGCACCCATTTATATATAAAATACAGATGGATATATAAAATACATATACACTATATCTTTTAGACTTGTATCTTCCTTACTGCTCATCTTTTCTACTAGAAAGGAATCCATGGAGGCAACGGTTTTTATCTTTTGAGTTTACTTCAGCATCCCCAGTACACAAAACAATGCCTGGCAAGGCCTAGTTGGTGATCAACAAATATTTGTTCAATGAAAGAATCAACAAATAAATGGGTATATGAATGACTAGGAAAAGAGAAAACAGAAATTTATAAATGTTTTTCACATGGAAAATTAATATCTAGAGATGTCTAATTTTACTATGAAATCTACTGTGTATGAAGTTGGGATTTTTGGAAAATCCTAGGATACAACAGTTGTTACAGTAATGCAGTGACAACATAACAATATAGCTCACTGAGCAACACAAAAACACCAAGACTAAAGTAAATCCTTGAACAATTCTAAAATTACCATGTTTATTCTTAGCAGTAACTGTTACTCCTTGAGGAAAGAGATATTTGATAGATCTTGCTCTTTTGGTTTAACCTGCAAAGTTTCACTTCTGATGATGTCTACTTCCTACTTTCTCATACATTCTCTCTCTCTCTCTCTCTCTCTCTCTCTCTCTCTCTCTCACACACACACACACACACACACACACACACACACACACACCATATAAGCAGATAAAGTCTAAAAGCTGACATACATGACCCAGGAGTGGGATGTCAGAACATGTCTTTTTGACTAATATTAGAATATAATTGTAGAATGCTTACATAATTTACATTTCTCAGCTCTCTTTGACCTCCACACTCCCAAACAAACAAAATTTATATTTTTAAGCTTTTAAAATGTTTTCCAGGATATTTTTGTAATGTATCTTTAGATAGTTAATTAGAATTTTTTGCAGATGGTTGATAAGATGCCAGAGAACACATTATTAAAACTATTCCTTCCCTTCTCGCTTAAATCTGTAGAATCCTCCAGTGATATATAAAGACTGTCTTTTATCAGAGGCTCTAAATCTATCCCAATTTTCCATAAGTCATTGCACTCTAATGACATTTTGTCAGATGCAAAACTTAAAAATAAAAGGAGAAAATTCACTCTTGACTTATTACACCAAAAATGTCTGAGTGATAGATGGGACCATTGCAGATGTGGCCGTTGTCTCGTTCCTATTGTTATTCGTGGGTTGTTTTGATCAGCTGCAAAGTAATACTGGATGACTGGAATAGAGAATACTCACAGTTTTCTGGGGCTTCAGTAAAATGCTAATGGAAGTAACTGAGATTTTAGAGACCTTACTTGAATTTCTATCAATTTCCATCCATTTCATGATGCCATTACTGGGAAGGGTCTTAAGGATTCCTTTTTGCTGATTATATGTCGTCCTCATTTTAACTTTGGGGAGAAGCAGAGGTCAATGATTGAAAAGAGAAGTTATCTTTTGAGTTGCGAGTACTGAAAATAGTAGTTATCCATAACAGCCAGATCCCAAGGAAATTGTTTCACTGGGTTGTTAGTAGTATAATCTGTTGTAATGTTCAGAAACTACAATTTTCAGGCTAATTGGGTCAGTTATAAACACATGAAAATCTGCATGGAGTATCCTAAGATAGTACTTCCCATACTTAACTTTATTCCTTTCTTAATTCTCTTTGGTTACTCACCTAGGTTAGTTGCAGAATTTTGTGACCCAAAGAAAATTTAAACTAGGTACTAATATACAGACAGAATGGACCATACCAAGCATGAAGGATCTTCATAGACAAAATTGGTAGGAATGAGGGTGGGTTTAACAGTCAGAGAAAGTAAAAATGATACTGCCATGTAGTTGGAGGTCTTGGTACCCGGGAAGAAGATGATAGCACATGCAGGTAAATATCTCCACAAGGATGAACTTTGGAAGGTGTTCAAATTTTATCCCTAAAAGAATGAAATGGATAATACCCTTGGTTGGTATTTCATATGTCAGCCAATTTATCTGACCCACATCCATTACATTAATATCCTCTGGCACTCTGGACAAAAAGGTGAACTACTATGTTTAACTTAATCCATTATTAACAGTCCTTGATTGCTTCTAACATTAGTACATAAACTGGAAACTCTAGAATATTTTCTGTAACATGTGTAACTTTGGAATTTCCTGTTTATGTAGGTGAAGTTTTCCAATAATTATGGCTTTGTTTTCAAGGGACATGTGATGAACAATTCTCTGCAGGGGCAAAGACTATTGTGTGTTCAAGCAAATTGTGTTTTTGGACCCAAGGCACTTCCACCCCCCAATTCATATTGACTATCTATGTTTGTAATGAAATGGAGTCAGAAAGTAAACTCAGGGCTATGGGGGTATATTTGTCTTAGAGATAAAACACTTAAAGCAGAATTTATGGAAGCAGAAGGCTGTGGGTCAACATAAAAAAGAAAAAGAAAAAAAAACCCCTGGATTTGTAAACAAGTAAAGGTCCTTCTGAGGTGTAAAGGAAAGGGGAAAGGAGACTGGGAGGGGATGGAGAGAAACATAAGGGGCAGGAAGAGAAGCAGAGACTCCAGTTTAGTAAAAGTATATATCTGAAAAAAATTAGAGAGAGAGGCCTGAGAAAGACTGATTCATCTCAAAGATCAACCCGAGAGACCTTTTCCTTCCCATCTTGCTGACGGATGTATTGCAAATATTTCTTCACTCTCCTTTTGGAGTAATTCTAGGATGCTAAGATTTGGGGTCAGTGCAGCATAAACACCAGAGACAGGTTCAGACACAAGTCATAGGCAGTTATCACAATTTAGAGAAAAAAACAAATATATTAGAGCTCAGAGCAACTGTAAGCCTTTGTTCAATGTGAATGCATCTATGAAGACCTATTAAGATCCTTTTTGACATTATTTTCAAGTCAGACAGTGCTATTCATAAGGAATCAAGTTTCTAGCAATACTAAGTTATGTGTAATGATTTTAAGTCCCTCAAAGTCTTTTCCATTTATTATTTTATCTTTGTATAAACCTACAGAGGAACACAGTGAGTATTAACTTTGTTTTATAGATTAAAAACTAAAGTCCAAGAGTTAAGTGACTAAGATTTTGGAAGCAAAAGAAGGAAAACAACAACAACAACAACAAAAACTTCTCTAGCTAAGTCGGCAATAATATCAGGTTTAGGATTTAGGTCCATTGACTCTTAAGTCATTGCTCTTTCTGTTATATCACTCGGCATCAATGTATTCTTTCTCAAACAAGTCTGACCAGCTGACAAAGTGTTCTCATATTGCAGAAGTGACACAGGATTGAGTACCCTTGGTTCTCTACAGTGATTAGGAGCTCTGCAGCTAGTTTCAAGAAACCCTTCCCGTATTCCAAAGGATACAGATTAGTTTAGCGTGACCTACTGGGTCTCTCTTGTAGGCTTTCATTCTTGATAACAAAAACATAATTTGATATACAGAGCTCAGATGAAACTGTGACTTCTGTGATCCAGAAGTGAAGAAGTGAAGACCACTTCCATGGAGGTTTATTGTTTCATTAAGGCCAATCACATGCATGTCTCTCCTACTTTTATTTTTCTCCTCAAATTGCCCAGCCTTGGGTATTTTAAAAAGCCCTATTCAGTTTAACTCTGGCCCTTCTGATATTTGAGATTTAATGACTTTCATTAGGATGTTTTCTTGAATTCCACATATATATGAGAAACCATAACTTATGTATGGGGAATAGAGCTTGGTGGTAGTTCCTAGAAAGGATATCTAAATCATGAAATATAACATTTGGCTAAAATGCAAAGTAATTTAATTTTTAAAAGGAATGTGGTATTCAGATAAAAGAAACCATAATAGTCCATTCATTTACTTTTATATGTATGAAAGTGTGAAGCTGTACTGTCATTTTCAGGTATCAGTTTAAGTAATGTATCTTCCAGGCTATTTAATAATCAGTCTTCCATTGTTCCATAAATAGATTATGTGAATACAAGCTGTTAAACTAAAAGTTACCGCAATAATGTAACTGAATAAAACAGCAGGGCAATTTGAGAGGGATATACTCAGAAGACTAAATATGAATACTGAATTGCCAAAATATATCATTTAGAAAATTCACAAGTATAAGGCCATGTGTGGTATACTGAATGGACAAATGATTTGGTTAAATCATATTTTGTTCAATGTATCACAGAACTGCTACAAGGCCATATGAAAATGGAGACTCAAACATCTATGGAAAATATACCAAAATGGTAACCATCAGAAAACTGAAAATGCTGAATATAGTCTCAACCCTATGAAGATCTGGCTCAACATGAAGCTGGAAATGGAATGGAAACTATTGCTAAATTTAACCTTTTACGTTCAAAAGTTCAGGGTCCAAACTATCTACCGATGGCACAGATGATCTTGTTTGGCTCCAGTTAGCCACATCATGGTGCATTTTCTACTTTATATTTGAAATGTACCCAGACACTGTTCTATTCTATTAAATAGGGAATGCTGAAATAATACTTTATTCAATATCATATTTCAGCCTCAGGTCTAAGACATATGTAAACACACACACACACACACACACACATACACACACACACACAGTGGAAGACTTCTCTTTTCAAAACAATCTTCTAATAACACAATTTGCTATTCAACTTCCAACATCTTCAACATCATGACTCTTTCTCATTTTAAGAAACATCACATGGTTGTGGCTCTGATGTGAACAAATACCCAGTATATCACCAAACCATCAGCATCAAGCATTCTTCATTTTTATGCAATCAGTTAATTGACCTCAGATTTTATTCTTTTAGAAACCCAATCTGTGGATCCATATTGAGGTCATGACTATTCCCTAGGATACTGAAAACAGAATCACTTTCTCTTTCTTTTTCCCCATTGATCTTAAACTTTGTGCCCCTTTGTGCTTTGATGATCATTTCTCTTCTGAATAATCACTGTTCAAAATGGAAACCATCTGGGGCGCCTGGGTGGCTTAGTCGGTTAAGCGTCCGACTTTCGCTTAGGTCATGATCTCGCGGTTCCTGGGTTTAAGCCCCGCGCCGGGCTCTGTGTTGACTGCCAGCTCGGAGCCTGGAGCCTGTTTCAGTCTGTGACTCCCTCTCTCTCTGACCCTCCCTTGCTCACGCTGTCTCTCTCTCTCTCCTAGAAATAAATAAAACATTAAAAAAAAATGGAAACCATTTTCCCCACTTGGTCCAATTTTTTGGACCAAAAAAGAAAATTTTTTTGGTCCAAAAGAATTGGACCAAAAGAGAAAATTTTTTTTTTAATCTTGATATTACTTAGTTTCCCTATTTCCACCAACCCAAACAATAGTAAATTCAATGTTTATGGATTATAGATTTCTCTTATATTTACTGTGATTTATAGAAGGTAATTAGAGACCCATGTGGGCCAAAAAATATTGCAGGTAAAATACTTCACTTTCATATCTAGTGAAAAAAGCCAGAACCCAGTAATATTTAATACCCTTCATTGTTATATCTTTAAATCTTACCACTACAGGCAAATGTGAAAATCCTTAAATTGTCCTTAGTGTTCCCATGTCAACTGCCATATGCTCAGCTTGGCGATCCTGCCAGAAGTCAAAGGAAAACGTTTATGAGACAGAGTCTGATGGACGATTATTTTAATCCTGCATGTCCAGCACTGCTGGCAAGCTTGGTTTATGAATGCCTGCTGCTGTTTTAATGATAAGGCCTCTTAAACACGGCTGAATGCAGTGCAACCAATGGATTTTCTTTTTCTTTTTTTTTTCTTCTTCCCTAACTAAGAGACTGATTATTGATCTCCACCTGAATGTTCCTATTGAGAACAGGCCATTCATGAATACAAGCAGGAGGAATAATGGCGCACTGCATGGGTAGTTTTAATAAACTGCAATAGTTTCTGTGGGACAAAAAAAAAAAAGGAACCAATCCAATCTTAATGAAGTATGTGCTTACATGACTAAAAAGTCTGTGAGCATTCTATGGGCCAAGCATTGGATATCTAGGGCATCCGGGCTTTGACTGAGTGCCACATCAGAATGAATATGGGACCCTAAGGACGTTCTCTCTATTGCTCTTAGAATAGAAGCTTTGAAGGCAAGAATGGACAGATCTGATGATACTACTGGAACAGAGGGATTTGACCCCAGAAGTGGTTATACAGAAATACAAGGGATGTGAATCCATGGGGAAACTCAAGAATCCAAAACCTAAATAAGGAGGGTGAGAAGTAGATGAATAAATATCTTCAGGAGTTCTCTGAAGCTGCTTGGAAAACTAGAGGAGTCTTAGGTCAGGAATTGGATTTAACCCAGAGCCTACAACACTCAACTGACTAGAGATCTTTCAGACACGCTCTGGGTTTCCAGGTCTTTCACTGGTGGGAGGGTACCTGAGACATATATCTCAAATGCATCAGAGTATTTCAGTAGTTTGGTCCAAAGTAACAGATATCCATTCACTTGTTTACCATAGATTTTTTTGTCTTTTGCATTCAGATCTAAGGTGTTAGTTAGAAAATGTCAGACATGGTAATTCTTTTTTGTCTATTTTTAGTTTATTTATTTATTATGAGAGAGAGAGAGAAAGAGTGCAAGTGTGAGCGGAGGAGGGGCAAAAAAAGGAGAGAGAGAATCCTAAGCAGGCTCTGCACTGTCACTGCAGAGCTGGATGCAGGGCTCGAACTCACGAACTGCAACATCATGACCCTTTGCCAAAATCGAGATTTGGACCCTTAACCAACTGAGCCTCCCTGGCACCCCAGACATAGTAGTTCTTATATGGGTTTTTATTCTACCAGTGTATGAGTGATTGTGTTATTTGTTTGATGCTAAGAGGAGACATAAATTTTATATTTGCTATTTGCTAACATAAGTTTTAGAATTATACATTTGATATTTTTATATTAAAAAAAGCGGAACTATGGGAATAATTCTTCAGTGGCATAGAATTATACATTTGATATTTTTATATTTAAAAAAAGCAGAACTATGGGAATAATTCTTCAGTGGCAAGAGTATATGCAATTGTGAAGATAAAAATAAGTGTATATATATTAAGGAATCTCCCTTCAGATGAGGGCCAAAGAGAAGTCTCTATACCCTGCACAGTGCCCATGATGGCATTAACCATACCACACCACTCCTGTCCTTGTATTTCAATTGAGGGGAACAAGTTTTTTTGTTGGAAAAATGCAATATTACAATCTTTAGCATAATACACTTCTGTTTCTCAAATCTACTTTCTAAATTCTGCATTAACCTAACATTTTAAAGGCCAAGAGTTATTTAGGATAGAATGATCGTTAGATTAGCATTATTAAAGACTGAAAATATTTGGGCAAGTATTGAGGAAGGCAATTCTCGGATGTGAGTATTAAGATTCAGAACCGATTAGTGGAGACTACTTGCAGACCCAGTTAATGAGAGAAACTTTTCTCTTTCAGCCAGCTCCTTCTTGTGTTTTCTGGCTACAGCTGAGATAAGTCGGCCCTGAATTTAGCAGAAGTATATGTAAGAGGAACAACAGCTGTGATATTTAAAAGGGGAACTGGCTTTTTTAAACATCAGACACAGCCAACAACAAAACAGGTAAGACTTATTTGGAGAGAGATAGAAACCCAAACTTGTTCTAGTTGTGTTAAGATGCTTTTCTGCACAAATAAAGTTACTAAACCAAAAAAAAAAAAAAAAAAAGCCAAAGGCATGCTTTCTGTCACATGTAACTACATAGCTTTTTAACATCTGATTCCAGCGTCTACTTTGAGCAATAAAATGTAGCACAAAAGCTCTTCCCCTGAAATCCTAGAATCACCACCCCGCCCTCAAACAACGTGCAAATGTTATGTGTTCCTGTGTGAAGCATTTCCCTCTCTCCATCCCCCATTCTCAGAGGGTCTACAGGTGTCGCTGTCGTGGGATTTTTAAGAGAGACACTGATTCGTAAGGCTAAGACCCTTTGGATGGGCAGTCTAAGGATGTTGGTTCTAATCCTAGCTCTGCCTCTAACTTGTTGTGTGGCCTTCAGCAAAGGACTTCACCTCTCGGCACCTCAGTTTTCTCATCTGTGAAATGAGAAAGCTGAACTAAAAAAATCTAAGTAGTATTCTGGCTCCTCCACTCTAGGAAATGCCAATAAAACCAGGAGGACCAGGAAATGCCAATAAAACCAGGATTTTTCTATCTAAAAATAGATAGAAAGGCTATTGCCACGTCCATCGGCCTAATCCCCTTAGTCATGGGGGAGAAAATAAAGCCCAGAGAGCTTTTCATATAATACCTTATGCTGAGAGATCAAGGCCTGAACCCTGAACTTCAGACTCATCCATCAATTCACTCTTAATTCTAATGTACAATAAGTTTATAAAACTGTATTCCCAGCTCACAGTTTTACTCATTGACCAAGGGAGTCTTCCAAGCAGAATTTTCCCTACTTGGCTGGGAGAGGGGTACAATGTGTCCTTTGGGGTTCTCTCTCAGATTTTCACAGGGAGGGAACATATGTTCAGGTCCCCAGAGAATTGTGCTCCCACACTCACAGCTGTATGACAGACAAGAAAAAGCTGTCTATGAGCTTCACAAAAAAATAATCAGCATTTGCAAAAGTGCTCTGGGGTATCTTCAGGAAGTGTTCCAGGAGAGCTGCTATTATAAAACCATCGTTAAGTTCTCTTCTGCTGAATCCCACTCCACACTCAGACATTAATATTTTAGACACATCGGTGATACTCATTTATTCATCCAAAGTTCAACAATCAGCAAACACTCTTGGCAACAGCCGACCGAGTCCTTGCTTTCATGCAGATTACTGTCCAGCAAGGAACTGTGCATCGTGGAAAGTCGGCCACATCCCTGTCCGTGTGAACTCAGGACCAGGGGGAGGCACTGCCTAACCAAGAAAAGGGCCAATGCTTCCTTTAAGTTGCCCATTCTCAAATTTGCAAGCACAACTCAGGAAAATCTCTTTTATCTTAGTGTACCCAAATAGCTTTTGTTGAACCTAAAAACCATTAGACTCTGTATGGCTTTCCTCATTCGGTCAAAACCCATTTGCTTATCATAATCCTATTTATTCAATAACACCTAGATCCAATTCTCCCTGTTCAAGCTCCTGGTGTGGCTTTATCCCACCTACCTAAGAATGTGCAGAGCAACCTCATTTATTCCTTTCACACAGAACCTGAAGTGGAGGCATTCTAGAGCTTCACTAATGCACAGAATATCTAAGTCATAGAGTTTAACTCTATGCATTTTATGCATAGGAAACAGAGGTGTAGAAAGACGAAGTTGCAGAGTAAGTTAATGAATTACTGCAAATAGAAGGAAAAGAACAGGAGAGCACAAAAGCATTTGCTCTGCACTATGTTCTTAGGAAGATATTTTAAATACATTATTTCAACTAGTTCTCAGAAAGACCTTACTCTGTATATATGTTATTATCCCCATTTACAGACGCAGTAAACAAGTATCGGCATGAATAAATAACTTAAACCAGGCCAAACAACTGCAAGTGGTAGTTGGCGGAGATGGATTTCAAACCTAGCTCTGCCTCAGGATGGCAGCCCATGCTCAAGGCACTTCCCATCCACCAGTCCTCTCTACTTCGATGTGGGCCGGCATAAGGATGAGATATGAAAGCCTGGAAATTCACTGAGGAAGGGGATTTGGGCAGCCCCCGCAACAGCCCACAGGAACCCAACAACTTAGTCAAGGGCCTGATGTACTGCCTACTTCTGAGACCAACCCTCTCCCTATGACGAAGGGCTGAGAAGATAAAGAAAGGCATGAGAGGGCCATTTTGGTAGGAAAGAAAGCCATGAAGACTGGCCGAAGGTGCAAGTATCTGAGCTTCTGGCTGCTTATCAATCAAATGGGCACTGCTAATCACATTAAACTTTAGGCGCCAGGAATGACAACAGGCCAGCAGCTATAAAATGTAAAAAACTGCAGGTTTTCACCTTGTATATACCACTCTCAAAGGGAACAGAGAACCTCCTGATTCTCATTTCCAAATATTATCCACCTTATGCACATATAAGGTATTTGGCAGCTTTTCACACCAAAAGGTGGACAGGAATTGGGCTTGATGGGTAAATGCAGCTGTTCCTCTGAGGAACAGTTAACACTATCAGTTAGACTGTCATTTGTCTGATTTTTATTTATTTACATTTTAGTCCAATTTTTAAATAAGAAAATTGAAGCTAAATGAAGTGTCCAAGATAATGTGTAACAATGTAAAAACAATAAAAGTTGAATTTCTTGAGGTTTTGCTATCTATGGGTGGCACACCACAGCAAGGGTTATGTAAATTTGCTCCCTTAATCTACATTACCACACCATGAAGAATGGGATTATCATCTGCATACAAATGAATAATCCAAGGATTAAAGTGGGTAAAATGACTTGCCTAAGGTGATAAAGCAAGTAAGTACCAGAGGTAGGATTCAAATCCTGGTTTACATCAAAGCCCAGTCTTGACCAAAATCTGAGCTCAGGTCTAAATAAAGTAATCCGATTTCCAGAGGTATCCTCTTTGTCTAAGTATCTGGACTCCCTAGACTGTCATACCTTGCCTTTGGTGACATACTGCAGCCTCAATATCATACTCTGAAATATAGGAAAGTTCATGTTATTGACACTTCTGGTCAAAATGTGTTAGTGCCACTCTCCACAGTCAGATAGTTAAAGCAAAATGATGACAGGTAATACAATTGCTTGTTTTTGTTTCCCTTATCTTTGTGTAGACTGAGTTTTGTTGCTTTTCTCACACTCTCCTGTAACTACTGATGGTTACCTACCTATATATGTGCAAAGCTGTATATATCACATAATGTGCATGCTCAAGCAAGTCTTTTCCTTACCCCTTTCATGGGTTCACAAAGAGAAAACTGAAAACCTGTAAAGACAGGAGAGTCAAGAAAGGATATGTTAAAGATTTTTCCTTTCTTTTTTTTCCCATAAATAGTTTATTGTCAAGTTGGTTTCCATATAACACCCAGTGCTCATCCCAACAAGTGCCCTCCTCCATGCCCATCACCCCCTACCCCTCTCCCCCACTCCCATCAGCCCTCAGTTTCTTCTCAGCATTCAAGAGTCTCTCATGGTTTGCCTCCCTTCATCTCCCCAACTATTTTTCCCCTTCTTCTCCTGCCTCTTCGTCCTCCGGTAAATTCCTTCTAATCCACCTATAGGTGCAAACATATGGTATCTGTCCTTTCTAAGAGCAGTTCTCAGGTCCCCTTGCATATGGCGCCTGTGTGAATGAAAATGTGGCGAGTACTTGGGAAGTGCTGTAGGGCATGTGTCTCTGCATACATATGCATAATGTCCTTTTCACACTTTGGAGTTACCAGATGCCTGGTTCTGCTGGAAGGGTTTGGTAACCCACTTGAAATCATGAGGATTCATAACTCATTTATGCAGGCCGCAAAACCCCTTTAGATGACATCTCCTGCTCTAAAGAACGATTGAGAGAAAGATGTAATAGAGCTGAAAATGACAATGAAATATTAGGAGCCACGGAGTTTATATGAGGCATTCTGGCTAGATGAGGGAATTATGCAAGTCAAAAGAAGAGCCTTCCGGCAACATAAGAAGCAAAAACAAAAGAAGTAAGAATGTCTAGGTGTCAAGAACAAATTTTCTTGTCAAGGGAAAGGCCCTGAGGCACTGATTCGTTTTATAGGCAGGTAGGCAGCCCTCAGCCTTGGACTCTCACACTAGCAAGTGCTGAACAAAACCCCTCCCCCATTCACACCTGACCTCTAAAATTCTTTAACCTTCTGATGAAGTGTGTGAAGGCTGGGGTGGGAGCAGGTAGTTAGGATGCGCTGAGACTCTGTCTAAGGTGGGACATTAGCTGTCTAAGGTGGGACATTAGGCTTTGATCCTGTTCTGGCACCATCCTCCAATCAAATCCTTCCCCGTTGGCTCTCAAGATCTTTTTTTTTTTTTTACTGAGAAACCAAGTTCATGCCATTTCTCTCAACGCCTTCACATTTCCTCCCCACCAACAACACCTCACTCAGGGATGACAGTCCTACTCCTAGAAGCAAATACAAAGCCTGCCTGATCTTTTCACTCTCTACACATGGAGTTTCTTACATCTCCTAAAACATTTTCACTTTACTGTGCTTTTGCTCTGCTGTCCTCTCTTCCTTTCTCACTTCTCCTCTGCACGAAAATCCTATTCATTGTTTAAGAAACCACTGCCACAGAAGCAGGTAGGTGAGGACCTGCTCAAAGCCTAGGAAGGAACTAGTCATTCCCTCTGCTATATTCTTATGACACTGCAAACATCTCTTCTTGACCACCCAGCACTCTCCACTGGAATTATATTTATATATGTTTCAGCATGAAAATAACTGAATTTCTTGAGGGCAAGAGCAATGCTTATAAATACACCTTTTTATCCTCTGTAGAGAGTAAAATACCTAAGATATACTAGCTTAATAAATATATGTTGATTGAAAACAATGAATGAATGACTCCCTCATTTCTCTCCCATGTGCTTTTAGCAAGTTAGCATGTGATTCTTCATCATTCTTTGATGTATGATAGTGGTGGTATTATTAGAGAGAAAAGCCATCTCTAGAAGGCAACAGATCAGAGTACTGGCGTGGCATCTTTACCTGAAACCTATCCATTTTGCCAGTTTCTTCTTTACTGTAAAGGACACCCCACTGCTATAATGCTAGGGCTTTCTCAGGCCACAGAACTAAAGCTCCAAGGAGAGAAGGAGTGTTGTATGCTGCAGAGCTTGGGTTTTTCGATCAGATGGTCCTTGGCTCAAATCTAGGTGTAGCTTCCAGTAGTAACGGGAGCTAGAGCAAGGTTCAGGGTCTAGCTGAACTTCAGGTCCCTCCTTGGTAAAATAAGGATGAATACTTACCCTCTAAAGCTATTACCAAGATCAAATTAAATTATAGCTGCCAAGAACATCTCCTGTTGTAAGTTCTCAGTAAACTGTAACATTTATTTTTTACATTTTCAGCCACAAACCTTCCACTTCTGAACCCTCACAAAGTTCTATTTTTTTTTTTTTCTTCTAGAATAGAACTTATCCTTGGCAGGGTGGTTAGAAGGTGATTTATATAACAGAATCATCTAGGATGTTATACCCCCACATTTCTTTCTAGAGAACACTTGCATAGTATACTATGACTGTTACAGAGGAGTGTATATTTTATTTCTCAGAAGTTATCAGCTAGAAAGGAAGTTGAGAGTCACTTCTCTAGAATTTACCTCAGAAAGTCTTGCTCTTTATTTTCACAGCCATAATTCCAACTGGGACCCTAAACCTCTCACTCTAAAATTGTTGTAACAGCTTCCTAGCTGACCTTCCCTTAAGGGTTTTCCTCTGTCATTCTATCCTATATACAATAGTGGGAATCATCTCTCAAACTCCATAAGGGCAGAGCAATCTTCTGATGCAATCTCAGCTGTCCCCATGAGGAGAGCCAGCCACCTTTCCCCCAATATCCCCTCCATGCTCTTTCACACTCTGGTGCCTTTTCCGATGCTCTTGCTTCTAACTGGAGGTCCTTCCCTTCCCTTCTAGTCTCTACCCCTGCCCCCCAACCCACATAGCCAAAGAAGTTTTTATGCATGCATGGTTCAAGACAAACTCAGGTAGAGCTCACCATTCCCTCCTTTGTGCCACCACTGAACCTAGCTCATCTCTGTTCTTGTATTCATTGTATTCTGTTATGAGTTACTAGTTTACCAGCCTTTCTGCTGTCCTAGATTGTAAATTCTTTAAAGGAAGAAACTGCCCATAAGGTACATATGCATTAAATTTGTACTGAATTGAATCAGATTGAACTGAGGTGAATCCCTATTCACATTCCATTTAACTACTGCCACCTCTTAGGCTGTGTGTGTGTGTGTGTGTGTGTGTGTGTGTGTGTGTGTGTGTGTGTGTGTGTGTACGTACACGCACGCAAGCATGTAGTGTACATTTCTAGGGTTTTCTTATCACTCACATTTTTCCATAGGGCTTTTGTAGACAAAGAATGTGTAAGAAAGAAGAGTTGCACATCTACCAGTCAAGTTCATTTCAGTATCCAGGGAAGCAGGGCAAGCTCTCTAGCCAACACATGGATTGTGAAAAACAGCTTTTGTTAAAATACCTTAGTGCTTCCTATTCATTAAATCCAAAATCCCTCAGGTGGACTGCAAGATGGTGCTGCCAACTTGACTGAAACTCCACCCAATGTAACTGCCTGGACTGGCCTAGAATGAATAACAGTTTCTCTTTGTGACTGTCCTGTGAACAGGACAGGTTTCTGTGCCCACATCGCTCTGTTTCTTTCCGGTAACACTGCTGTAGACTGGATCCTTCTGGTATATTCCTTCTTCTGTGATGAATGTGTTAGGCCTCTTGGAGTCCCAGGAGTTGTTGGCTTATTCCTCAATTCAATGTTCATTCATTCATTCATGAAACATTTACTGACCCTCTTTCCTTACATCAAGTGCTATGGTAAGTCCTAGGAGAATAAGGATGAATATGAAAAAAAATCTGGCTCTCTGTGAAGTCACCCAAGATGGGGAGAAGATAGAACATAAACAAATAATGACAGTATAATAAGACAAATGGAAAATAGATTTATGTGCATAATGTCAGAGGGACCCACTGGAAGTAGATAAAGAGAGGCTGATATCTTTTCCCACATGTTAGCTCTGCATGAAACCTGAAAGCAAACAACACAGATGTCCTACTCATGCCCCAATGTCCTCCATGAACCCAAAGATTCTGGAGAAAATAGCTAATTCGATCACAAAAATTATTGCTATAATTACCTGGGTGGCTCCAAGAGCCCAAATTTCCCCTCTGAGAAGCCCATCAGTGGAAGAGCCATAGTGTGCAATGGAGTAGTGTTGCTGCCTCATTGCAGCATCTTAAAGTCTCTGTTCTCCAATATATGTAGCACCGTGACTTTGACCAAGTATAAGATATAATATATAACTGTGAAGGAAATAAAGATAAGGCATACTCGAAATTCAAAAGAGCCTTCAATAAAACCCTGCTCCAGCTCTACCTCAACAACTGTGACATCTAGAACATTAGCCATGAGCCACAAGTCATTATTTAAATTTAGATTTCTTACAACTAAATAAAATTACCATTCTATAGTTGCATCAGCCACATTTCATGATTTCAGCTGGATAAATATTGAACATCTTCATTATCATAAAAAACTCTATTGGACCATGCTGCTCTAGAAAATAATCTGAAATCTTTAGTCACCGATTCATCTATTTTATAATTTTATGACTTTGAAAAAGACTGACTTACTTTGTAAAAGACTCAATTCTGGGGCATCTGGGTGGCTCTGTCAGTTGAGCATCAAACCCTTGAATTTGATTTTGGCTAAGGTCACGATCTCAGGGTCATGGGATTGAGCCCTGTACCAGGCTCTGCATTGAGCATGGAGCCTGCTGAGGATTCACTCTCTGTATCTCTCTCTGACTCATGATCTCTCTTAAAAAAAAAAAAAAGACTCAATTCTGGGTTCCGGCAGAAGCAGAGATTAAAAGTAAAAGTTATCTATGTTTAAAGGGCTCACAGTCTGGTGGGTTAATAATTTTTTTAATTTTTATTTATTCATTTATGAGAGAGAGAGAGGGAGAGACAGAGAGAGATGGAAAGATGGACAAGTGGGCTAGAGGCAGAGAGAGAGAGAGACAGAAAATCACAAGCAGGCACTGTGCTGTCAGAGCAGAGACTGACATGGGGTTCAAGCTCACAAACTGTGAGATCATGACCTAAGCTGAAATCAACACTTAGCTGCTGCTTCTTCTTCTTTTTTTTTTTTTTTCGAGAGAGAGAGAGAGCAAGAGAGAGAGAGAGAGAACACTCAGCTTCTTAACCTTCTGAGCCACCCAGGAGCCCCAGCAAATATTTTTAAAAAGGAAAAAAGCTGGACTCTGAGTAATATATCTTATAAGTGCATGGAGATCCAACAGCCTACTCTTGCCTTAAAATGTAAGAGAAGACCTCAAAGAAGAGGTAACATGACATGATTCTTGAAGAGTGAGTAGTTACTTTCTTAATTTACCAGGGGAAAGAGCACTGGACATGGCGAGAACAGCACATGAAGAGTCAAGGGACACTGAAAAGCTTAGAACCTTGCAAAATGTTTAGTATTCCTAGAGTGGAGTGTAAATTTCCAGGAAGAGGTTGGGTGAGAACAAGCTGGCAAAGCGGATGGCACAGCGAGCTAAAGGGTATGAGGTGGGCAGGCGGTGGGAGGAAGGGACGTTATGAATTATAATAAAGCAATTAATAGCACTGACATTACCCAGAACTAGGTTTCGACTCAAAATTTGCCACCGTTGGCTTTAGTCTCTTGGCAAGTTTTTACATCTCTCTGAAAGCCATTTTTCTCATCTGTAAAATGGCATTAATAACCCTGTCACACACTCTGCACTACTTTTGTGTAGATTAAATGAGATGATTTGCTTGTCACAATGCATGGCACATGTTAAATAATCAAAAATGAAAGTTACTATAATTTATAAAAGGAATGTGGAATCATGAAAGGATTTGAGCAGAAAAATAAAATGATCATACTGTATAGAGAAATAAGACACAAGACAATTACCTATGCCAATAATAATAATCAACAATAGCTAATATTTACAGAGTATTTACTACACATCAGGCATGATTCCAAGTGCTTTAAATAAGCTAATCGTTTAATTCTCTCAACAATCCTATGAGGTAGGCTACCATTACTATCTCCCTTTTACAGATGAGGAAATGAAGGCACAAACAAGTTAAAAAATTTGTCTCACTGCTAGGAAATGACAGAATGGGATTCAAACCCAGACATCCAGCTCTTGAATCTATATCCTTGGCCTCCAGGCTGTTCTGTCTATATTAGAAATACTTTGACAAAAGTCTGCCTGATTTTATATTGGATTATTTCCCGCCACAGCATGCCTTCAAAATAATTTTATGTAAGTACAGATCTTCAAAACAACTTTCTCATACCATGAAAGCCAGTAAGCCCATATGTGTGCTATAGAACTATTTTATCCAGAGGTCACCTGGATAGAAATGGACGAATGCTTGATAAATTGTATATCATTAAAAAGGAAGATTCAAAGCCCCCTTGGATAATCAAGACATAACGGTAATCCCAGAGATTCCTCAACAATAGTAGCCTCTAACAACCTCTCATAAAAGTCAGCTTCTTCTTATGAAAATGGGGCTAATGTGTGCCTTAGTGGTTTGTAAGAGATATTAAATAAGAGAATAGATAGAAAGGATTTTTCACTGTGTGTAGTATGTAGGTGTTCACTGAAAAAATATCTTGCTGCTATAATTTTTGTTCTTTTTAATTAAAGCATCATTGTCCAATACAAGGTCTGCTGAGTCTTGAAAAACTGTTCTTGGAACTCACTGGAACTCACTTAAACGTATGGATGGAGAGGAGGGTATCACAGATAAATTCTTCAAACAGGGGCGCCTGGGTGGCTTAGTCGGTTAAGCATCCGACTTTCACTTAGGTCATGATCTCGCGGTTCCTGGGTTCGAGCCCCGCGTCAGGCTCTGTGCTGACTCTCAGTTCAGAGCCTGGAGCCTGTTTCAGTCTGTGACTCCCTCTCTCTCTGACCCTCCCCTGCTCACGCTGTCTCTCTCTCTCCTAGAAATAGATAAAACATTTAAAAATAAAAATTAAAAAAAAAAAAAAAAAAAATTCTTCAAACAGACACATCCCAGTGTACGACCTAAACTCCAGCTCTCCTTATTTAAGAACTTTCTCTGATTCTATTTCAAAAACATTTTACCCAAATCTGGACCCAGATGAGCCTAATACATTGATATTTTTATTGACTGACCTCACAAAAGACCTCGTCTCTCAAGGAAGTTCTTCCAAATGTCTTTCCTTCTGATATTCTGCTCTTTAGTTTGACATTCATCCTCACGTAATTCCACTTTAATGAGTGAGATAACATAATTATCCTCCAAATTTGTTCCACCCCTTTAGAGCACAGCCTCTCCCCAGGCAGTCTTGGCTAGCACGACCAGGCTTTCCCCAGCGTAGGACACTGGCCCCAGTCTCAGGACTGGCCAAGAGACCATGTTCTTCCCTGCTAATGATCGCAAGTAATAATTATGGAAGCATGGATCCTCAAGCCACAGATTCCCTATTTGTGGTCTTACAAATGCAGTAGGATCAGAAAGGAGATCTAGGGCACTATCCAGGAAGTTAGAGGACTTGAAGTCTAGGAGGCCCAGATATGGGAAGAAAACAGGTTTAGGTGGCTGATCGATAGTTCCCAAGCCCTGAGGTGAGTGAAATTCTTGGAGAGATTCATCAGGAAGGTGGCTGGTAGGAGAATCAGTAAGTTGAATGCTGCTTTGGCACTTGATTAAGAGTAGATTGTTGTGAGCTGAGTTGTCATGGGAATCTCACTGGACTAGAAAGCTCACTCTGGGTTTGTGGCCTAGAATTACCAGCTATGTGACCTTGAGCAAATCACTTAACCTCTTCTGTTCTCTGTTGTTTTTTCATTACTAACATGCAGAAAATAATAGAAAATAATAAAAACAGCAAAAAGATTTTTGTCTTTAACAGAAAATATATAATAGTTTATATTTTTACAAGTGCCTATAAATTTACAAAATACTCTCATGTAAAGAATTCACGTGAAAGCATCTGGCGAGACTAGTGGCTCACAAATGTCAACTAAAACATAATCATACCAGTCTTTCAGTGGTGCGTTCTAATGACTATTTTTAAGGCACAAAGAGGGTAAGTATTGTGGCCACGGTTTTGCTGGTGGTAATTTTATCCAGGCGGTCTGGCTCCTGATCCAGCTGCCCTAAACACTGCAGCTCACTTCCTCTCTAGAAGAGGGCCCTGCAGTCACTATTGCTTGTCTGGATTACAAAGGCAAAGGCATCTGGTTGGTTCCTGAGACACTGATGACAGCTACTCAGAGGCATCAGCTGACTTCAGAACTCCCACAGCAATGGCCATGGCATCCACTTCCATGCTCTCATTTCTGAGTCTTCACACATACTCTTCCCTGTGTCTAAAATCATGATGTCTTCCCTCTTCCGTGCCCAACCCTATCTCTCCATTCCTTTAAAATTCTCAGCTGAAGCCTTGGGACCATGGGGAGTAGGGATTAGAATGGTTTTCATTAGGCTTTCAGGATTACTTAAGGAACAAAACAAAACAACAACAAACTCCTTGTTCGTTTTATTGGCACAGACGCAGACTCTACCACCCTGAGACTTACCCGGAAGACTCACGAAAGACAAGCAGAAGTTCAGGAATTTATAGCCTGAAAAGTGAGGCATCTGTGACTTTAGGTGGTTTGTAAGGATATCTTATTTGATAGCAGCCAATAAGAAGGAGACAGTGCCAGATCAGATAAGAAGAAAGAACATCTCCGGCCAGAATTAAAAAGGCTATTTTGGGATATGTCAAAAGGAGTAAAGCTAGATTGAAATAGACTGCAGAGGTGATTAAATAGGTGAGAACAAAGAGAACACTTCCTGAGTTCTGGCTAAGAAGGGAACAATTCTTAATCATCTTTTAATTGTACTTCCTAATTAACCAAGTCACAAATGCCATGGCTGGGATTAAAAGATCTTTCATAAGGCAGAAACTGTGATGAAGTTTTGCTAGGCCAAGTGTTGGGGGCTGGGGGATGGTGTTTGTGCTGAAGCCCTTTCAATTTGTGTAATGATTTGAGAAACTAGGTTTTATAAGCATATTTGTTCATAAAGCACATTTTGAAAGATACTGTTGTTCTATTTTTGCCTTTTTTCTCTTTCCAAAGGAAATGAAAAACAGCAATGGAAATTTTTCCAGAGGAACAAAATCTCAACAAACAGTGCAGCAAATAGCCACTGGAAATTGCTTATGAAGCTCCTAGAGATAATGGATATATGATATCATAGTGATGTTACAACATCTTCAATGACAAGTGTCAAAGAGTAAGAAAATGCTGAAGTTACATCTGAGTGAGTTATTCCATACTAAATATTCTTAATTGGTATCACAGAAGTCATGGAAAACAATTACTTACAAAAATAAAACAATAAAATCACCTCTAACAAGCATGTATATATATATAACAATGTATAATTTCTGCTGGAAAAGCAAACCCTTTCCAAATTAGAGGGAGTTAAGAAAAAGTCTATGAGAAAAATAATAATACTTCTGAATAAATTGCTGTTTACATCTTCATTCATTCTTTGAATATTTACCTAACACCTATTCTGTATAAGACAGCTTGGGGCATCACTAAAACTGCAAAAACTAATTAGAAATATATGATCTGCCCTCAGGAAGCCTGAAATCTTGCCAGAAAAACAAACATTTTTTTTCTCATCAGTAGTTTCTCCTCTCTCTTATCTTTGTGATTTCATTTGGTGATAGCTTTGAATATGTTCTCCATGCAGGCTAATATTTGAATGATGTTTCTATCTGACCTATACTATGAGCAAGATCTGCATACTCCGGTAGGCCTAACTAGGCTTGTTGGCTGTCTACACAGAGGTCTAAGAGGGCTCTCTCAAGAAATGTGTCCAAATCAGAGTTGGCCCTTTGGCCAATTCTCTTCTTCTTGCCTCACTTCTTCACCAACCTCTACTAATTGTTCAAGGCAATCAGGGAGTTGGGGGGGGGGGGTCGGATGCTGTGGCAGAGAGATAAACAGGATGTAGGAACTGAGCCAGAAAGGCCCCATACTTCGTGTAATGCTCTGCTGCCAGTGTCCTGAGTCTTAATAATTTTATCTTTCAACCTGTGTTTTGGACGATAAGTCCAATGAGGCAATGGAGCATGTGTATAAGGAGAGAAGATAACCCGATGAAAACAAAACCTTGATATTTTGGTATCTCTGGTGGCCCATTTTTCGTTTCTTGAACAAGGGTTCCCACATTTTCATTTTGTGCTGGGGTCTGTAAATTGAGTAGCTGATCCTGTGTATGAATACCACATAATTTAGATTCGGTCAGTGTGGTCTTTCTCTATATTTGCACTCTATCTTAGGTGTGCTAATGTGCCCCGTCCCCATTCCTTTCTCCTTGCTTCTTTTTGGGAGTTTCAAATTGATCGGAGAATTAGCATTTGGACATTCTGTTCCATGACCTCTAGAAGAGCTTGCCTGGCAATGGACTTGGAGGCTACTATGGCATCATAGCATCTCTGTACATGATAGCACTTGGGTCCTGCATAGGCCTTTTGTAGCCTGTGTGCATTCTCCAGAGGAAAAAGCAATAATACTCAAATAACGTCTTTTTCTTTCAAAAGGACATGCTCTTTTTATACCATGTAACAGTTAACAAAATATCTTTCTGACAATCCATGGGAAGTCTAAAATATAAAAAGATGCACAGTGAACCTCTTATCACAGCTTTCTGGTTTGAAAACCAGGGTTTGCTCCACAGGATTTGACAATTTCATATGACTCCTCCATTGACAAAGCCAATGAAGATTTGCATCTTAAATTTCACAACTTTACAATGACATTTTAAAACTCTCACTCCCCAAAAGCAGAAATGGTTTTGAAATCCCAAGAGCACTCTTTGAAGAAAATCTCTTCCCCCTCACAGTGCTTAGTAGAACAATGTCATATAATATATTTTCCAAAGTACAACTAATTGAAGCACTTTGTCTTTCTTATTTTCCTACACTTTAAAATACCTATTATGTATGTAATTTTATAAATCAGGTATACTGTAATACTCTGCCTTTATGTATTTGGGAATGTCATCATTTCTCAGTTTTTGAAACAGGTCAAGGAAAGCTACACATTTTGGGGCACAGCACCTCAGAAAAATGTATCTCTAAGACCACAGCAATATTTTTAAAATATTTATTTATTTATTTTTGAGAGAAAGAGAGAAAGTGGGGGATCGCAGAGAAAGAGGGAAAGCTGAACCCCAAGCTGGCTCCACACTGTCAGTGTGGAACCGATACAGGGTTCAAACTCAGGAAGCCGGAGATCGTGCCCTGGGCCTAAATCAGGAGTCAGATGTTTAACTGACTGAGCCACCCAGATGCCCTGACCACAACAATCTTAATGAGGTTTGCTTTGGTAGAAAATGACAACAGGGAGGAAGCAAAAGATTACCTTTTTCTTCACTTAAAAAAACTGGCATCATAGGTTGCCACTTCACAATAATGTCTTAATATTCTCTCATTTAATTATGTAAATCTTCAAAGAAGGATGCTGTTTATGGTAATTTGCACGTGTGGAGATCTGCTTCCCAAGGTAAGCTAATTTAAATCAAATTATAACTAAGGGAGATTTACCACTTGTTGATTTAGACAGACAATCATTTATAACTCCACCAAACGGCCAGCAAAGACTGCAGGATTTCAAAAGTGAGGTGAAACAGTGGCGATCCCGCTGTGAAAGGAATCGGCTGAAATGCTGTGGTAGGATTTAGTATTCCTATTGATGTCGGCAAGAACTGAAGGCAGCCTCTTTTGTAAGGGAAGTGATTAGTGAATACCGTTGACCCTCACTACCTCCACATTCAAGCTTTCCTTTACACATGAAGTTAAAGACTGTTCTCCCCAACTAATTCACCATTCTCTTTTGATACAAATCCAGCGCTCTTCAGAATCTGCCTGCATTCTAGTTGCAGAGTTGTACCAAGTGCTGAATGTAACAGAGAAAAGACCATTGTAAACCACTGAAGTGTTCATATGTCCTCGGCTCCTTTCTTTCCTCTTATTCTTCTTTTTCTTTTCTTTTTTTTTTTTAACCATTAAAGATACTCCATTTCAGTTCGAGAAACTAAACATGTACAAATCCATTCTTTGTTTTATGGGCACATTTGTTAGACAGTGAGTCCCTCCTTCACCAACAAAACTGGCCATGTAGGTCTCTGATAGACCAAGAAAGGTACACCTCCTCCTGGATGCAGACACAGGTATCTGTGACAATGGCCACAACCTGACCTGGGTAACAAGGAAGATATTAAGTATAGCAAATGGATAAAGAGAGTGAGTGTAAGAACCAGAGAGAACTGGGTCCAAATGCCCATCCTGCCACTGACTTGCTAAAAAATTTTTAAGAAATTTCCTCAGCCTCTCTGAATCCCATTGTTCTTATGAAAAGGTAGCATTAATTATACATTCTTCATAAGATTCATATGATGACTTAACAAGCCAATGCATGTAAAGCATAAAGTTTTACGTGAATGTACATCTTCCAAAAAAACCCCAGCAACTACGAACAATAACAATGATAATAACACATTATACATGGAAAATGGGTAATTTCCAAAATATTTATGGGTAAAGAGTAAACAAAACCTTTTCTATTCTGCATGAGAACTTGACCTTCATTTAACTTTCAAGGTGGGTTAATCCATTAAGAGTAATACGTTGGCTGTGTAGCTAATGAATGTTGTTTATGATGAAATGTGGCCCATGATTCATGAATTGCATCTGGATTGGGAAGCGCATACATGAACTATAAACACCTGGTAGGAGACCACACCTGGGACTTCCCTGAATGTGCTGAATTTGTCACTGACATGTCCTTGTGGGGACCCTGGAGATTATGCCTATATTATTGTTATAAGAGATACTGACTCTGGGAGCATGAAGCACTGAAACACCTGCCCAATGTAGACCCCTGCTCCTTGCAGCTGGCCTGCGTAACAGATTCCTATGGAAGAGAAATGCCTCAGGATGTCCTGCTGATATGCTAGGTTTCCCCTCCTGGTCCCTCTAAGTGAATATGCTGTCCGGTCTCTTCTATGCTAATCTTGTGGGTCTGAATGCTTAACTAAGCCCAAGGAAACACTCTGTAGATACTGCAGAATATTTCAGTTTATTTATTTGGCCACAAGAGCATATGCTTGAAGACTAAGAGGATGATATTAGGATAATATAGGTTCTGGGGTGCCTAGGTGGCTCAGCAAGTTATGAGTATGACTATGGCTCAGATCATGATCTCATGGTTTGTGGGTTTGAGCCCCACTTGGGCTCTGTGCTGACAGCTCAGAGCCTGGAGTCTGCTTTGGATTCTGTCTCTCCCTCTCTCTGCCTCATTCCTGCTCTCTTCTCTTTCACTGTGAATACTTATGGAGAGCCAGAATATTCCCCTGCTAATATATATTTTCCCATTTTCTTGATGTAGACATTTCTGCTATTGATGACTCTTAGGGACTGGTGAAGCCATTTGTGGAGGCCAGAGACTTCTTGATGAGAATCAGTTCACCAGTGAAATCTCCTCACCACGTCATGTCACATCAAGGTGGCCAAATGGAAGTAAAACACAGACCTGCTGGAGAGGAGTTTCTCTAGAGACCTTCTCAGTGGCCCTCTGAACAGCAATGGCAACCAGAGATATCTCTCAGGTCCATTAGAAGACTTTGCTTACCCTGGTGGCAACCTGGGATTCCTAGAGAGAAGTAAGCCCTAATGCCCTGAAGCATGTATATTAGTTTTTGCTGTTGCTGCTGTAGCAAATTACCACAACATTAGTGGCTTAAAACAACACAAATTTGTTAGCTTTTAACTCTGAAAGTCAGAGGTTCAAAATGGGTCTCACTGGGCTAAAATCAAGGGGTCAGCAGGCTGTGTTCCTTCTGTGGGTTCTGGAAGTGGGAGGAGAATCTATTTTCTTATATTTTCAACTTCTACAAGCTGCCTGCATTCCCTGGTCCATCGTCCTTTCCTCCATGTTTCCAGGAGGATAAGCATCTTCACATCCATCTCTGACTCTGAGCTTTCTTTGACTTATGGGGACCCCATGGTTACATCCTACTCACCTAAGCAATCTAGGATAATGTTCCCATCTCAAACCTTAACGGTTTTATTAAGTTTATTTATTTATTTTGTGAAATAGAATGAGGAAGAGAGGAGCAAGGGAGCAGCAGAGAGAGAGGGAGAGAGAAAATCCCAAGCAGGCTCTGAACTGTTAGCGCAGAGCCTGACATGGGTCTCAAATTCACAAACCGCCAGATCATGACCTGAGTAGAAACCAAGAGTCAGACACTTAACCTACTGAGCCACCCAGATGCCCCTCAGGATCCTTAACCTATCCACCTCTACACAGTCCTTTTTGCCATGTACAGTAGCAGATTCACAGGTTCTAGAAATTAAGAAGTGAGTATGTTTGTGTGTGGGGCCATTACTCCAGCATCCTTTGTTTATGATAAATTAACTTCTCCTTGTGCAACTAGAATGGTGCTACTTATGCATCATCCTCAGAAGAGTTGAGAAAACTGTCACTCACATCACTTTTGGTGTCCTGTGAAGTGGATGAGGAATTTCAGTAGTGAACCAATGTTTGGTGAGAAAAGTGCCTTAAATGAACAGGAAATGAGTCATCTGTAGTGACAGTAGTTTTATAAATTCTTTAAAAATTCGACAGAGAAGTAGGCAAAGGATGTGGACCATGAAAATTAAGTGTGAGTCCAGAAAACATATGGTAGTGATTTTCAGATGCATTGTTGGATATAAATATATCTATTAAGAGGGAGAGATGGGGTAAGAAGAGTGGGAGAGAATGTAAATATGAATAGCTGGTGCCCCTAAATTCCATCTTTTCTAAAAATGTACCAGCTATCAAAGTTGTCTTTATTTCTTTTTTAAAAGTCTAGCCTTTATTCTAATGACCCTTGCATACTTCAGTGGATACTCCCACAAGAAATATTCGGCAAAAAAATGCATGTGTGTAAAAACCATACAATAGTTAGCTTCACTCTTCTTGCAAAAAAAAAAAAAAAATCAATAGTTGTTTCTGTCCCCAAATTTCATCTTGGGCCTCTTTGTGAAATGTGCAGTTCAATTTAGTGTTGATAGGCCATTCCTGTCAGTGTGAGTTTATATACAATTCAGTATTAATTCCCAGCCAACTGGAAACCAAAGCACTCCAGTCAGGCAGAGTCACCTCTCCCTAGTATGCTTGACATTGCCTTTTAACTAGTAATAGAAGCCATTGTCGGATGGATTGATCCTTACAATAATCACATAACGTTCAGCCAGAAGGCTGGAAGATTCATTTACTGCCAGTACTCATTTAGAGCTGAGTGAAGTTTCTGATATAAATTTTAGCCTATGTAATTTGGCATTAGAATGTCTTCTACACTAAGAAAGAGTTCTGTAGTGGTAGACAAGATGGCTCTGACAGTATCCAATGTGCATGTGCCTGGAGAGCAGTTCAGAGATCAGAGGAGCCAGTTGATTGAGTGGGGTTACTGATGGCTTCATTAGGATAAGCTTTTATAAGGAGAAACATAAGCTGGTGTCCAGTAGAAGACTTGGAATGTCTCAGAATCTAAGAGGAAACACTTTCAAAAGAGAAAGCAGAGCAAAATCGGTTAACTTGTCAGGCTGTGGTAAACTGAGGAAGCAAGTGTGAAATTCAGGAAGCAAAGCTCAAAGCAGAGGCATGAGTCTTCTTGAGTGTGAAAAGAGGAATTCTGCTACCATAGAATTTAAGCCACACATGCACTCTTGCAAAGTTCCAGACTCTGCTTCTGACTCACATCCCCAACTCCACCTCTTGAATATTAATTACAAAGTGAAGCTAACATTTCAGACAATACAGAATGGCGGGGGGTGGGGGTGGGGGGGTGGATAACTTTAGTAGGGAAGACAGATCTCCAGATTGGTAAAGAGAAAACAATGAGGGAGGCCTGGGTGGCTCAGTCCGTTAAGCGTCTGACTTCAGCTCAGGTCATGATCTCAGTTCATGGGTTCGAACCCCGCGTTGGGCTCTGTGCTGACAGCTAGCTCAGAGCCTGGAGCCTGTTTCAGATTCTATGTCTCCCTCTCTCTCTGCCCCTCCCCTTCTCACGCTGTCTTCTCTCTCAGAAATAAATAAAACATTTATAAAATTTTAAAAAAAGAAAACAATGATAACAAACTAATATAAAAATATAAATGCTGTGAAGGAAGAAGGCTACTGAGAGAATCACAAGAGGCTACCTCTTCCCAATGTCTCTAGGAATGACTTCTCTGAGGAATTTACATTTACGCTAAAATTAGAAAACACCCTATGAAGTCTTGGATCTTGAGAGAATTATATTTTCAAATGTTTCCTGAGGCAGGAAAGAACTTGTCCTGTGTGAAGAACTGGGGGGAGAAACAGCAATGAGGCTAATTCAAGGTGAATAACTGAGGTGAAGTCAGAAAGGTGTATGTAGTAGACTACTCTTAGGCAAGTACTCACTTCCTCCCTTCTACCCACTTCGATGGATAAGTATACTTGCCCACTTCACTGTTGTTGGACTTGGCCATATAACTTGCTTTGGCTTCTTAGTCGCTGAGTGAACTTTGCTCACCCTTAAACTTTGGCCTCAGCCATGTCACTTCTTTGTCAAAAGGGACATTAGCAAATATGCCACAAGAATGTGTTTAAAATGTGCTTGCACAATAAGGCTCACTCTATGCTGTCACTGTGGGGAAAGAACATGCCCTCGGTAGCCTACTGGTAACAAGAGGACAAGAGACATGAGCAGCATGTCCAAAATGTAGCTTGGAGTCAAGTCCAGCTGAGTCCATCCTAGATCAGCCAACCTCCAAATGATCTGAAGATGCTTGAGTAAGACTGAATAATTGTTGTGTGGAAGCCACCAAATTTTGGAGTTGCTTGTTACACAGCATTACTATAGGAATAGCTGACAGAGTATAGAAGAATCATCTTACAGAGCTTGTGGGAAAATAGTTGACAAGCTTTAAGTAGGGAGTGATATGATATACATCATGGTTACTGAAGCTCACTATGCTGTGAGAGGCCAGCAAGGAGGAGACAGCTGGAATAGCCCATTGGGAGAGAATGGTAGCAATGAAGCAAAAGGGAAGAGAGGATATTTGACATAAATTTTGGCAACAGAACAAGAGTACTTGCTAATGGGTTATATACAGAGAGAGTAGAAAGTGAAGAACTAAAGACTGACTCTCAGGTTGCCAGCCTGGAAAACTGGGTAGAGAACAGAACACTTGGGGTTTTCTACTTTGCTATTTTTCTCATGATAATAATTTAAATAGCTATACAGTCGGTACATCATAAATTACTTAGTCATTACTTTATGTTGGACATTGGTTTCTTTCCTATTTTATTCTTTTATTAAAAACTCAACAGTTAACCTCTAAGTACATTTAATTTTCATCTATTTTAGATTGAGTATGTGTGTGTGTAGATTCCTAGGAATGGAATAACTGGGTCAATGCATTTCAGTAATGTCTTTCCTTTTTTCCTATAGAGAGTCCATCCTTCCCATAGGTAGGAAGTAAAGTAAGGAATGGAAGAAGCACATTCACAAAGAATCATACATTTGCTTTACTGAGATGTCACACCTTCCTCAAGGTTCCTAATAATACCAACAGTAACTTTTCGTAAAATGTTCTGTATGTGCTAGACACTGTTTTAGGTTCTTTGTGTATATATTAACTGATCTAATCCTCACAACAATTCTATGCAGTAGATACTAATATTCCCATTTTAAGGAATCTGAGACTCACGTGCTAACTAACTTGTCTCTAAGAACATAAGAAATATCTGTGTAGAATTAACCATGCCTGTGGTAAGGGTGATGCTGAAACATCCTTAGTTCACTACAGGTAACTTATTTGCACTTGCAAAGAAACCCTTCTCACTTTTGTTTCAAGTAATCCTTGTGCTTATTCTAAGGAAATGGTAGATTTTTATCTGATGGGTTTTATACCAAATAATTACTTATTTTTCCTAAGCAAACAGTAGACTTTTTATTGGAGAAACATTGTAACTGATTAGGTTCTACCTGGAAGACCTGTAGCCAAACATCTAGCCCACCTGGGCACATACCTTGCTCTGTATGCATGTTTATGCTCATTTCTGGTCCCTCTTATGCTCCCACTCTATTTTTTTTTCATCATTTACTCTTAATTCTAATTTACACTGTGGTAGATTTTATATATCCTATAAGCTTCCTTAAATCATTTCTGAAACAAAGAGAGATATAAATAAATACATAAACTCAGTCAAGTCAAAAAAAAAGAATATCAATATAAAAATATGTCTATGGGGGGAAGGGGGAGATGGACATGGAGGAGGGCACTTGTGGGGATGAGCACTGGGTGTTATATGGAAACCAGCTTGACAATAAACTATTTGTAAAAAAAAAAAACATGTCTATGAATTCTGTAGGATAAATTTCATTGATATATATTCGTTTGTTTGCTTGCTTGCTTTTAACAATGCTCTCTGGCACTTCCAATTTTTTTAAGTAGTATATTTGTTAAACTCAATCAGGAAATAGTACCTGAAAGAGTCCCTTTTCCAACCCAGAAAGCCCTACTACAGTCTATGTAGATGTTTTATCTCCTCTACCAGATGTTGAGTCCCTTGAATGCAATGGCATCACAACTTACTGACACATTGCAGTACTATAAGCTAGGCACTGTGCATGAGTTATACATGTTACATGTCTATTTAATCCTTATCAATACTCTGCTAGGCACACCTTATCAATCCCATTTTACAGGGAAGAAAATTGAAGCCCAGAGAAATGAAAGGACTTGCCCAATGCTGTGGAGTTAGTAGTAGACCTTATTTTGAATGTGGGCTTTTAGACTAAATCCTGTGCTCAAATTATAATTCATCCCCTATCAAAAGCTTTTGCTGATATAATAAGTGCTAGATAGCTCAGCCTGTTTTTTACCTTAAGTCTTACGAGGCACAGGGCTAAATTTCATGCCCCATTGGAGCAGATGTTCTTTGCACTGGGGTTCAGTTATTGTTTCGTAGCCTCAATCTTAATTGTGTATATATATATTTCTGTTTTTTGTTTTGTTTTGTTTTGTTTTGTTGCTATAGTTCTTTAAAAAAATATTTATTTATTTTGAGTGGTGGGGGTGGGAGGAGAGCAGAGTGACAGGGAGAAGGGTAATACCAAGCAGGTCTTGTGCTATAGAGCTTGATCTCACGAACCATGAGATCACGATCTGAGCTGAAATCAAGAGCTGGATGCTTAACTGACTAGGCCAGTCAGGCTCCCCTTTATTGCTATAGTTCTAATGTACATGAATCTTTCCCTTTGAGGGTGTGGGCAGGTATAAAACACAAGCAAGAATGTCTGGACTTTGGGGTTCAGATGCACAGAAACATAGAATATATTTCTCCGACAAGACCAAAACAAACTATAAAAAGTGATCTCAGAGAAAGTTAGAAGATAGGTTGTGCTTTCCTCTGTTAAGACAAAGACATTAATTCACACAGCAATTTGGTTCTGGAAGTTAGAATGAAACTCAGTCCTCCCAGTTCCCAGAGCAAAGACCAAGTGGCCTTCATAGCAGGAAGGAACAGCATAATGTCTACAGTGACTATGCTTAAAGGTATATTCATGTGTTTTGAGACAAGGTATTTTGCAAATGGTAACCAGGTCTATGAAGTCCCTTACTTGACTTAATGGCACTTACTCACTCTTGAATTCTTTATTGCAATGCTCTGTTTGTAGTGCAAATTGCATTATTAAGTATTGATGAAAATTCCTAAAAATATACCTCTATCTATCCAAAAGTTGGATGCAATATTTGCATGAGTTATGAAAACTGTTGTATATAATGAGTCAGAACACTGCCTCGTGAATTCTATGGTAAAAAATTACAGTCCAGCTCCATGAATGTAATTATTCAGGCACCCAGTCTGATTTATCATCTTGATGAGAAACTAAGCCATGAAATATTCTCTGCTAGAAATCAGCCTTCGTTCATTTCACAAATACACTTGAGAGAAACAGGAGGGGTGAGAAAAACAACAAATGATCTGCCAGGACCAGAGGAAACATATTTCTTTTTCTTTACTTAAAAAAAAATAAAAGCGTTAGTGATCGAATGTTAATTTTGAAATAGATAAATGGGAAAATAACTACACACCCCTGTATATGTCTTTGGCACTGTGAGCCTGACTCAGAGCTAGAGAAGTTTGCTTTCACACCACTTATTCAAAATCAAAACCTAAGGGTGAGAGATCCAGAGGGAGGAGCTTCTGAGCAGGAGGCACAGAGGCATTTGGAGCCCCCCCCCCCCAGACACCCTCAGATGCCACAGTTGGTAGTGATTAGTCCTTTGCAGGCAGCAGTGTCTCTGTTGGCCTCCGCTCGCTGCTCATTGCACAAATTAGTGAAAATGAGTCACAGCGTGTGCAAGCAAGTGGGGCTGACGGAATCTGCAGAGGTCAGCTTGCTGAGAAATCATTTCAAAGGAAAATAGGAACTTCTGACAGATGGAAGAGTGGGAAGCTGATAAAGATGTTTCAGGGGAAAGGGAAAGGTGAAGTGGGAAAAAAAAACGAAGCTTCCCAACTCTGAACAACAAGAGAACACTTAATGAATAGGCACTAGAAAGGCAGCAAATATTTTCAATTTGCTCTTTTTTCCAGATCTGTTTAAAACACCTTTTACGCATTGGTAAACATGGATCTAGTATTTTGGCTTTTCCATTCTTTTGATACAACTGCTGTCACTGAGTGGCGGGGGTGGGAGGGTGAAGGTGGGATGTGGAAGCTGGCAGTTGCCTACACTGATTTGTAAGAAAATAAATCCTGCCATGTTGGTCTTAAGCCATTTTGTAGAGGTTCCTGAAAGTGTAAACGTTTAAAAAGCATTTAAAGGCCCAGCCCCAAACGGATGAATACAATAATAACTGAACCTATTGTAAATGAGACAGTGAAAACAGAATTCGTATGTGTGAGGGTTGTATAAGCGTGAAGGTATGCATGTTTGCTTTGTGGAGGCAGGAGCTTGAACTTGGACCAGGAGACTCACAGAGATGTTTCTGAGAACAAAGGTAAAAGGTTATGAGAAATTGAATGTGTGCTAAAGTTTCTTAGCATGCTGGTGACCTTTAAGTGCAGTCTGGTGGTTAAGAGTTCTGCATCACAGAATCGAGAAAAGGCAAAGTTTTAGTAGAGTCTTACCTCTAGATCTATAAACCTGGGCACTTAGTTAATTTCTCTGAGCTTCAATTTTCATTATCTTACAGGATACAGGTGATTATATTTAACTTGTAGGGTTCTTGCGACATAAGTAAAGCATTGACTCCATTATCTGAGACAAGGGAAGCACTCAATAGATGATTATTATAATGTTGTGAGGACTAAGCCTCTGCCAGTACCAGATGTGAAAATAATGGAAGTCTAGCCTCAAAGAAGAATAGTATGCCCTCTTCAGAAACATCTGTCCTGGAAGCTTTAAAAATCAACCAGTAGGTAGTCAGGAGATCAGAGATAAAGACCAATTACAGCACTGATGCCCACTCCCCTCTACATGGGAGGCACTATAATGTGGCATCCTCCCGTATCTTCCAAGCGTCCACCTGAGCTACTGAATCACCAAGATGAATCAGAAACTGCTAGAAGCCTTGGCCCCTAACTCTTCCCAGATGAGCTGCAGCATAAGTGAAGAGGCGAGGTTCTTTCCTCTTTGACACTAGGGGACCATGATCCTCCATACCCTTGGAAATAGGGGATCAGACTAAGACCATTTAGTTACATCAAAGTTATGGAATTCCAGGGTGCTGAGAGAAAATTCTCTGTCCTCCTCAGGAGGCACAGAGGGAAGCCGCCCTGGACCATTTCGAGGGATAAAAATTAGAATCATGCAAATGTTACCTGTTTTCACCACATGGTACTACAAGATTAACAAGCAAGAATTCAGAGCTGTTCCTCTGAAGCCATGCTCTACCTTGTCCTACCTAGTCAGCTGTGGAAATGTGTGTGAACACGGAAACCATGTCTTAGCCATGTCCCTGTTCTCTTGGGCACTTGAGCAGCATTTGAATCATCTCCTAACAGCTCTTATGTTTGTTGACTTGGTTTGTACTTTTAAAGAAATCTCCCTGGGGCACCTGGGGGGCTTCGTCGGTTAAGCATCTGACTTTGGCTCAGGTCATGATCTGAATGTAGTTTGTGAGTTGGAGCCCCGCATCAGCTCTGCGCTAACAGCTCAGAGCTTGGAGCCTGTTTCAGGTTCTGTGTGTCCCTCTCTCTCTCTCTGCTCCTCCCCTGCTCTCTCTTTCTCTTTCTCTCTCTCTCTCAAAAATAAATAAACATAAATAAAATAAAATAAAGAAATCCCTTTGGCATAAAAATGCCTCAGTGAATTAAGAGGCTTGATTCATCATGTAAAAATTGTTTATTTAAGTTTATGTGATACTATTCCTATGTCTCTTTTGCTAGGTTAATCTAGTAATGTTCTACTGAAAGCAAGCAGCAATGATTTGGCATCTCCTCTATTCCGTCAAATATTTCCTTACCAAAGAGAAAAGCAATGCAAAACACTCTCAGGGCATTTACAAGGTCTTATTCACCTTCATCTCCTCTAAACCCAAGTACCGTCTCTGGCTCAGAGTAAATATTCAACTTAATGAATGAACAGAGAGGGGCAAATAAAACAAGATCATTTATAATCAGGCAGAAGAGTTAGCCCGTATGTTCTCCACTGCCTCATTAGTCACTCCTCAGAAGATCTGCTCACAGCAGCTACAAGTTCATTGTGGGATGTTGAGGTTTACAACTCATTTTCCCCCATAATTTTATATTAATATCACATTTTTGGCATCTGCATACAATTTTATGATTCTTCTTTAAGTGTGGTCACAACCATTATTTTATGTTTCTTTCCTCTGCTAAAATAATTTCCACTTATTAAAAATCCCATGATCCTCGTTTGATACAACACTTTGAAATCTTCAAGAAAGCCCTCATCTCATCCCTATTAGAGAAGGTCACCATTGCATTGACTCTTCCTACAGCATCCTCAAGGTCACAGGTGTGCTAGTTTGCCCCTGAGTCTGGGGCAGAGATTAGACCAATCTCAGGAAATTATCCTGCAGTTACCACTCCAGAGACTAATATGAGTAAGCAAGACCCCATGGAATTAGGACTTTTGGCCAGTGAACAGGGCTATCTGTGCATAGGCTCTGCTCAAAAACAGAAATTGCACCTGTTGGCTGTTTCCAGCAATGAGCAAAAGCCACAAATATGATGCCACTCACTTCAGTGCCCAAGTTTTTAGTGCCACCTGTGGATCTACTAGGAAGTGGTATGTTTTTGAGATTGTAAATCTACCATAATCTATTGTAATTTTCACCATATAGACACAGTCTAAGTCCTCGGCTGTCAGAATGTTGAACCAGATGTTCAAAGTGTAAAATCCACTAAAGAATGTTTGGCCCTGAGCCCAGCAGACTGGTAGCTTCAGCCTGGCTTAATTCACAGTTTTGCATTTCTATTATGTTTCTGGGCCACAGAGATGTTTAACTTGTTTTTCCTGCTGCAGCTGTTTTAACTTTCTCTTTTTAGCATTTTATTTATCATCACTAGGGAGGGGAGTGGTGAGTGATGTATGATGACCTCTAGCTATTTTGACTGCTAGTTCTAGAGTCCCTTTTAATTGACTTCTAAATCTAGGCTCATCTTTGAGCTTGCCTTCATAGTTTTGTTACCATAGCTATTGCAGTAGAGTATCTCTCTACTGACTGGTCTTTACTTAACTGACTTATATCATTCGTGTCTAAAATATATGAAGTGAGACCAGACCCTCTCCACACTGAGTTCTCTCATTTGACAGGCTCTCATTAGTATATCCATACATTTCTACTCCCATAACATGATGTGACTGCTTTCCAGTGGTCACTTATATATATATATATTTATATATATATATAAATTATATATATATATTTATTACTAAACTCAGTAATATGTTTTTTTCTTATTACGGCATTTATATAATTGGATTATAATTAAATTAACCAATTAAATATGAATATGAAAATAAAGAGAACAGTCAAAAGGAAAATTGCATTGATGTTGGAGAAAATTTTTTCTTAAGGTATGTATAGATGGGATAATTATAAACAGTTCTGGGGGGAAATGTGAGAGCCACAGAGACTATACACATACTGATTAGCAAACATCTCAGAATCCTGATCTCATGTCCAAG
Organism: Proteles cristata cristata; assembly: GCA_017311185.1. Taxonomy (NCBI): domain Eukaryota; kingdom Metazoa; phylum Chordata; class Mammalia; order Carnivora; family Hyaenidae; genus Proteles; species Proteles cristata. The sequence goes on along the minus strand of JAESUZ010005330.1, from coordinate 710,084 downwards.
GAACTGAACCTGGGTATGAACACATAACCAACTGAGCTACCCAGGCTCCCTGAAAATGCCACTTTTAAGAAAGACATAAGTAGTTCCCCCAAGCACAGTATTTCTACCCTGAAAGGTATGGAAGTTTAGTCAGGGAAATGTAAAAGATTTGAATTAATTTATTAGTGAGATAATATGAAAGAGGTCTTAATCACAGTTAACGGTATCAACAAAGGCTTTGAAGTTTAAAGGTTTGTAGCCTGGTTGCAAGTTATATTCTGGCTACAACAGTTAAAGAGCCAGAAAGAATCTTTCAACATAATTCCACCCTTTCTGTCTCTGCTTTAAACAAAGTCTCTGGTTTGAGGAAGAGGGAAAGAATTACATGAGAACATGCTTTGTATGTCTTCTGATAGACCCTTTGCTAAATGACTACAAATTGCTTACCTCGAAGCCACATGGTTTCCACAAGGTACAGTTTATGTCTGGAAGGAAGGCCCAGTAAGGAGTTCATTAAATTTTGTGATGTCAAAACCCAGTATCATGTTAATAGAGCTCTCTGCCATTTCTAGTAATACCATTTTACAGATTATAGAATTGATTAAGTCAGGTCTAGATTCATTTAGTAGGATCTTATCTTTCCAGGCCACAATATATTATACAGTGAATGGCAGCATCTGGTGGAAAATAATGTATTTAGGCCAGTTTTATGTATTACATTGTCCTAACTGAGGTAAGCAAGGTAGTAGAAGACTTGTACCCCTGTCTTAGAAGGGGTACAAGTGTGAGGCACAAAAACAAACAAACAAAAAAACAAAAAAAACCTATTCAGAGAATTTTTAAATTATCATGAAAATCCCTTATACTGGGAGGAGAGACTAGATTCACCTAAGTTTTAGTTGATGTGCGAAGGCACACTTCCCAAAGATAATACACCAGACAATTGGCCAAACATGTGCTCAGGGAGATCCTTCCATCTTTAACATTCAGAACATTGGTCTGATTTGAAAAAGGAAGACAGAAGAAAACCAGCATTTATTTTAAACAAATTTCTTTTGCTAGCCATCCTTGCTGGGGATATTCTGCTCTAGAAAGCAGAGAACTGTGCCTTTATTATTACCCTGGTCTACTTCCTTAAACTATTTTCAAGGCTCAAGTGTATGTTTTTAAGCATTTCTCCTATTAAGGACATTTCCAGTTAATATATTCAATTAAAAGTGACCAGGCAATCTAAAACCCCCTCTAAACACTTTAACCAAAACATGTGGGAGCTTCATTAAACAGGTTTCCCAAATATCAGTCTGGAAGGACAACACGGTCCTGCCAAAAGGAAATTAGGAACTGTGAGCCTTGTGACTCGCCTCCACTCCTCTTCCTGGGCATAAACACCTTAATATTCTCCTCAAACTCTTAGGGAACCAATTAGAGGTCACCTTTAAGATTGGACTTACTTCTAGACTCCAGGTAACATTGCTAGTTCCTTTCCCAGGCACCATCACACTTTACATTCAGTCTCTCCCTCCCTGCTTTACTTTGGGATTGACTCCATACGAGATAGGATGGCAGGACATCTTCTGACAACTTCTGATCCTCCTGCTTATTGAGAGGAATACTTTTGCACTTTATGAGACCTTATTTTCCACATACCCACTGCTACTTCCCTGCAAGGACTCATAGGCTCTGATTCTCAGGTCTCCATGAAGCAGCTTTTTTCCCCCTAGAAAGAGTATATTTCTATTTCTCATGTCTGTCACCCAAGAGGCACTCAGCAACAATGACAGACATAAGTCGCTATTTCCATCTGATTACATTGCTAGGAATTACTGAATTTCCCCACGAGGTCACTTGTACCTATTTCCTGGTGGCTCCAAAGATGACAGCCAATCCCTAAAACCATTTCATGTTATGAAGATACAAATTTATTATTACTGAATAGATTATATATTTGATTCAAAATTCAAGCTAACTGGAAAAATTAGATTATTACTATCATCCTGCACAGGTTTTATTATTAATTTGTTCATCTGGAATTTAATAATTCTAGGGAGGTCAAATAAATTATTTAAAGCTGTATTCTGCCCTCAGACACAAATCCAACAGATCTCTAGGCATTCAATTACTCATCATACTCAACTTCTTCAGAAGTCAAGATGATGTCTGGAAAATAATTATGGGGGAAGCAGGGTCACTGATCAGCTATTAGGCACCAATCATTGATTATTTTAAGCCAAATTAGTTGTTTAAATTATCATTACAATCTAGGAACAACAGAAGAAAATATTCAAATTATGCTTCGGATGTGATCATGGGAAAAATAAAGGGGCTGATCAATTTCTCAGCAACAAATCCACAAAGGGTCAACCCAGGGATCTGTGGAGACTGCTGATATTTAACATATTTTACCCCACAAGAAGGCAACCGCCTTCAGAGCACATATATCTGCCCATTCCACAGTAATATGTAACCTAATAAAGAACCACTGCTCCCTAGCTACCCATTGTCTGGGTAGAGTTGTTTATCTTTCTTTAGCAAGCTCTACAGAAAGAAGAGCGGTTTTCCAAAACTTAGATGAACAGTCTGGGCTTACAAAATAGCATTTTGGTTTTCTCACAGTAGCAATTTTAGGCGACACTAGTGCTTGGCTAGAAAGCTGAACACAAGTTATAAACAACCATTCACATAACCACCGGGTGGACATTATGATGGAGCCAACTTTTATGTTCAACATCTCCATTGTGAAACCAGTTTGGCATTTGGTTTTGCAAAAGTAGAAGGCACTCTGTGCTGGAGGTGCTGATGTGGATTTCTTGCTGTGCTCAGCATCAAGCAGCAGGCTGAATTAGTTATATTCAAATGCAGGTTGTGATAAAGAAAAGATGTTAAAAGGGGCACCCCCAAAAGACAGCTTTGTCAAAGGAAGGACAGGTGTTGATCCAAATATGAGAACTGCAGCAAAGAGGGTGTGGGTCTGCCAGGGCAGCACCACTCCCCCCTTCCATTGTGTCCTGCAAATTCTTGTCCCTGAAAATCACTGATCAGGTGCGCAAGCAATGTTTGCTCTTAAAAGGCGTTTATAAAACTTTTAAGTCCATTTTAATAATGTGCACTGTTTGAAGACACAGTACTAGCTCCATTTTAAGCAATTCTTCTTTACATGGGTTGCATTCTGTAGTTATCATTATAAGCAACATGCAATTGCAGGTTGGGAGCAGGTAATATGAGTGGATCTAAACTCAGCCTAGAAAGGCACACATTTTTTTCTTTTCTTCTATATATAAAACACCAGCATTTGACTCTTAAAATCTTTTTTCCAATTAAGACAATGGAACATAAATGTAATATGTAATGTCTACTGTCCTTTAAATTATTTTCAGTGCATTATAAATCCTAATCCACACAATTTATTAGTGAAGTAAAATTCTATTTGCTATGCACCCCTGGTCATTTAATTTTTAACAGACTTCCCATAAGTAAATCCACATCGGTCTCTTTGTCTTAGGAGAATTGGAATTGTAACAGGATCAACAGACCGATTCTTTGCTGAAATGCTGGGAAACTGAATTTGACTGTTTTTTTTTTTTTAATCTTCTCTGGCCTGGTGAGGACTCATGCTCTCTGCTCACTAGCAGGTCAAGGTGATGAAGGTATGTGCCAATATTAGAATTCAGCAGATGTGTGGACAAAAAAAAATAAGATAAATAATTTTCTTTGAAAAAAAAAAGAATAGAGGAGATGGAGATTTTGAGGAAATAGAAGAAGGTAGAGGAGGAGAAGGGAAAGAAGAGGAGCAGAAGGAGGGAAAGGGGAAAGTCAGCATTGCATTAGGCTCCATAGTTGACAAAAGGACAGCTGGAAAATGTACCACTCAAGGTTTTAGACTTCTTCTCCACCGACACCATTCCTGTGATTTCTAGACTCTGACTTATACGCATGCTGCTCCTAGCCTCCTCCTGACCCACCTTTACGGAGCCAGGGAGTTTCTGCTTTTACAGCATTTATACCACCTGGAGACTTCTAGTCTCCCAAATGTTAGACTCCTAGGATGGTTAGTCAGCTTTTTCACACATCTCTCAAGGAGCAATACAGACAAAAGATAGCTAAGAAATAAGCAGAATGGCACAGACTACAAAGGATACATAAGTTCAGAGGTGAGCAGTTATGAAGTGCCCTGCGGGGGCCAGGAATGGGAGCAGGAAGTAGCTGCTGCTAACCACCCACACGAGCCTCTGTGACAGGTCCAGGTCTGTGACACAACAGAGTTGGAGTCGGATCAGAAGGGCAAAAGACAGAGCAGTGGTCATTTTCCTACCCTTCCCCCAGAGCTTCATGTACCGCATCTGCTCAGTGTTCACATACCTAGGCACCTGGAGCCCTGGGATGGCAGGATCAGTGGGGCAATGAGCCCCAAAGATGGAGGAAGGGGTAATTTGTCCTTGATGTTCCTCCCCCTCATTTCGCCTCAGCCACCCTGGGTGTAGGACAGGCGCTAAGGTCTTACCAATTACATAGGAAACACTTATGTTGAACAAAGCATGCCTCATATGCAGCAGAAGCAGCCACATCAAGCTTTAATATCCATGACAACTGGCTCTTGTAGGGGCTTCCTAGACAGAGATGAAAAGGAGAGCTCTGACTTGGACAGCCAATTAGGGAGGAAGAGAGGGTGTGAGTCCAATAGGTTAAGGAAGCACTGATCCCACCAGTTTACATTTGGCTTGAATGCAGAAAACAGGTGCATTGCCATTCTTGCTGACTAAACAAGACCCCTTCAAAAGAAAGGAGAAGATTCACTCTTCACCCAAAAATGAGCTCTGCCACCATTTTAGGCATGGTTCTCTCTTCTCTCAGAGCTACAAGGGAGGGTAAACAGAGATTAAAGGACTTCTTTTTACTACCCTCGCTCTCACTCCTTCTATGGGATTTCTTCCAAGAGCCATTTTCCTAATTCTGATCCCATTGTTTCCTTCCAAATAAATGTTCCAGTTCCTTACATTAATGTCCTTCCTGTTTATGCTGGATAATGCAGGGAAGTGGTTATATGTTCTTAACTCTGGAAGACAGTGAATGTTTACAACTAAAATAAATGTTTTCCTGTTTATTTGCTAGTATTCAGCATTCTTTGTCCTAGCACATGTCCAAAACAAGGTTGGTTTCTGCCAGCTAATCTTCACATCTGTTGTGGTTCAGTCCTTAGCCATCCATGGATGAGTTATTTACTGCTGCGTATGGGTTTATGCCATGACCCCTGCTCATGGCCATGCCTAAGAACCCCAGTGAACTGAGAGAAACCAATTATTTACCTTTATCCAATGAAAAGGTTAGCCCTTCTGTTTAGACTTTATGTTCAAAAGCCAGGAAAAGTTTTATAGTAAATGGAACACAGCGTTTTTAAAACTTGAAAAAGAAAACACAACTGCATGAAACGGAGCCTGGAACTTAACAGGAGGAAGCATCATGAATAATAACAGTTCAATAACTAAGTGATAAACAGTAATCGTCACAAGGTGGGGAAAAATCCAATTTATTTATCACATACATAGAAACCTCATAATGTTCCTAACACCTGTACCAAATACAATTCAGTTTGGATGGGGACAGGTTTGTCAGAGGAGGGAGACAGAACAACAGTGTCTTAGCCCCTTCTCCCTTTCTCATCCTCTGTGAGAGACTTCCTTCCCACGCCAGGACTCCAGTATGACTTGAGTGACTCCCAAAGCCATTGGGTTTTCTCTTCCCTCTTAAAAGTTTTTTTTCTTTAAAGATGCTGATCATGGTCTTGTAGGAAAGTTAATGTTTATCAAGGTGTTGTGTCAAATATAGGGTATATTTGCATTTTAAGATATCCATAATTTCCGTTCATGTTTCTTTTAAAGATACAGAAGCATCGAAAAAGAGCTGGAGGAAGAGTAAGGGAAGATTTCGCGGCTCATGGAAATCCCACTGTCCATGGGACACCTTGCTCAGACACAAGTGGATAATGGCATCACTAGCACTTGAGATGACATCTCAGAGCTACCTGGATCTAGTGTGCACTGTGAGGTCATGTATAGCTGGCTATTCACCCCTTGATTCTCGCCAGTGTCCCTGACAGTGTGATGCACAAAACTAGCGCTTAGCAGCGAGGTTGGAGGTGATGATCAAGCCATTTGAGTGCTACACAGGCAAACAGAAGCTGAGATAGGTTTCATGCCTGTGTGTTCTTGGTAGAATTACTGTTCCATGATCTAAGTTTGGCATTTGGTGACCTTGTCATCAAGGAGGTGGAAGTTAGGAATTAAAGTTATGTTTCTGGTGACACACGATCTGGATTCTATTTCTTTCCTCAAGCCTGAAAATGACCCTGGCCAGTCCTATGATTATCGACTAGAATTAGCAGTGGAAGATTTCTAGTGAAAACATAGCTCAGTGGCAGGATGATAACATTTATAAGTATCCTGGAGGGAGTTGCTGGAGTTTTAGGGGCAAAGTTTAATGTAGCTGTTTCTTTCTCTTTTGAAACCCAAGGCCACAAAATAAACAATATTGTGGTTTTATTAAAACACTAAATACATGGTGATTTTCCACTGACATTTACCTAATCGTGGCAAAGGGTGTACCAAAGGGGCTCAGAGGCCCCTGCAGATTTGTGCTTTGTAAGTTGTAGCATCAGCAAACATTTGCAGCAGAAGCAGGGAGGTGAGCTAAATAGGGAGCTCTCAGGTCATGTGTATTTTGAGGCTAACTAAATATGGAGTTTGTTTTTGCTCTGCGTCTCTCTCTTCCAGTCCAGCTCCATCTTTGCAAATAAAGAAAAAAGACACAATCTCCATGCTATTCCATCCATCAGTTTAAGCATGAGAAATTTCAGAATTTCCTATTAAAGGTTATATCCCAGGCCAGTCATGTCTGAATTCCTCCTTGAAGATGCAGGTATGTCAAAACTTCCCTGAAGATCAGGGAAGGCCTGGGAGTGGTTTGCACCACTGACGTGCTAGGCCTGAGTTTGATCAGGTAGTGCAGTCACAAAGACAGAGACTGAGTGCCAACAGAAAAAGAATTCTGAAGTCAAAATCACTGAAGCCAAAGCTTTAATCAAGTCCAATCAATGTGTGAAGAGCTTAGAACTGGAGATGAAACCAGAAGACATGGGGTTGCTAAGGGCAATTAGAGTATATTACAGCAGGTGCCAGTTTAGGGATTGGGACCATTTGGCCTTAAATAGTGACTCCAACACTTAACACTGTGTGGTCCTGAGCACATTACTGGATCTCACTAAGATTCCATTTCCTCATCTATAAATGAGGGAAAGTATTACTGTCCACCTTGTAGGACCGTTTTCCTTATTGAGAAAATGTTTGCAAAGCACTCCACACAATGCCTGACAATCAGTTAGGTACTCAATAAATACTATATATGATGATCACCACCAAACACAAAGTAGAGTAATAAGCTGTAAAGTTGAGCTTCAAACAGGAGGACCTCGAGCATTATCTTCCAAATGCTTATTATGTCTGAATATGTTTTTTAATGACTCACCAGTTAAATGGTGACTACCTCACCTTGAAAGTGATGACACACAAAAGTCAACAGGTTGTTCCACAACACAGGTACAAGAAGAGAACAATGCCTCCACAGTAACACTGAGGGCTACTGGAGGATCCTGTACATGAAGGTGTCTTCCTTTTACTCTTTCTGAAGTTTCTAGCATTCACACCGCTTTCAGGCAGGTTTTCTTAAGAAGGTATATGACTTCATTGATTCGGGCTGGGTTCAATCCCTCCTAACTGATAATTCAGTTTGTAACATGTGTAAGATTTCTCAAGCACTGGTTTGATTCATTTGTTTGACTGGCTTAATTCATTTGGTTGATTAGCCTATCACATAATAGTTCATTTACTTTTTAATAGACCTTTCTGCTCCCGTGGAAACTATGGAGATGGGGGTTAAGTATCTACCATCATCACCTGGCAGAAAGCTGGATTTTGAGGGCACTTTTGTGATGAACATTATAGTGGAGAGAAAAAGGTCTCCATATTGTCATCCTAGGCTAAGAACTTGGTTTAACAAACACACGGACACTGGCTTTTCATAAACAGTGGGCCAAAGGGAAACTTAATTTAAGAGTCTATATTGATTAGGCAACCCTGGGCCAACTGCAATATTCGGTCATCCATGGTCTTGTTTGGCACTGGACCAGGTGAACAGATTCTGCCCAGTAACTGAGCACTAACTAGGCAGCAAGTTGCATCCAAAATCCCACTGTCTACATCAGAGCCCTTTACTAAGTTACCCTACCCCCCATTCTTCTCATGAACTCAGTCTTCTCTTCATGTAATCATCACTAACATTTAATTTATGAGATTGTCCCCCCACTTTTTCTACCTCAAGGCTGCCAAGCCCTTACCATTTTCCCATTTAAAATATCTCTGAAATATCAACAGATGTCTTCTAAATATTGGAGAGTGAGGGAGTGACACCTTGAGAATGACCCACTTTCCCTTTACCAGAAGGTAGAAGCCAAACCGAATTGGCTTATAGCTCAGCACTATGTCCTACTGGCTGTATAACCTCAGGTAAGTTACATAACATATGGGTGCTTTAGTTTCCTCATCCAATAAAATAGAAATAATAAGAGACCTCTCTCATAGGGCATACAAATAAGTTGACCCAAGGCAATATGCTTAAAAGAGTGTCTGGTATGTAATAAGCATTCAGTTAATGCAGGCTATGTTCATACTTATTTTGTAGCATGTGCCTCCAGAAAGGATATGAATGCTTAACTGCATTGTATACGGATCTTTTAGTCAGAATCATAGTGTCTCACTATTTGAAAATTTTCCTTTTGGGTAGGAACTTCCTTTATTCTTATGGCAGTAACATATACTTTAGCAGGGGCTGGTAATCCAACACAATTCTAATGTACTAACCTTTTATGTATATGGTAAAATACATCAGTGATTACTATAATGATCAGTAAGTTTCAAAAATGAACCACATTTCATCATAATCGGTGTCTTATAGTCGAAGGAAAAAGGAGAATTGTTACTTTTGAATTTCAATGGGAAGATTTAAAACCATGATAACAGATTGGGATTCAAATTTTCACACTAAGCCCAACATAGTAGAAGAAACGTCAGCAATAATGGAAAGATATGGAGGGCAATTTTCTAAGATTTTTTTTCTTTTATAAACTATTATTGTCTTTTTTCTCTGAAACCTTCAATACATTGTAAAGGTGTCAGATAATTCAAATAACTTGCTTCAAAACCCTCTGAGCTCTAAGCCTGTTGCAACTTTTAAAGTTATTTTTACTGAATTAGAACATACATACAGAAAAGTCCATGAATCACAGATGTGCAATTTGCTTAATTTACAAACTAAATACTCCTATGTCACCAGTTTTAGGTCATGAAACAGAACATGACTAGAACCCAGAAACTCCATGGGCCCCTTTCATCTCATATCCTCTGAAGATAACTACTACCTTGATTTCTGACACTATCAATTAGTTTCACCTCCTTTTGGACTTTTATAAATGGAACCACAGAGTAGTCATCTGGCTTCTTTTGTTCCACGTGGTTTATGACATTTACCCATATTGCATAGCCCCCAAGTTACTTATAGATTAAAGCAATGATGTAGCTTTCCTGCCAAGAGCCCACAGACTGTTTAGAACATTCAGTGTGATCTCTGAGAGTCTTAAGCGACCAAGAAACATCTCTAAGGGAAACTGCATTTCTCCCCAGAGGCAATATTAAGAAATGTTAAGTGCTGAAATGCAGCAGAAAGTAAAAGACTTTTGATCAGATAAATCTGGGCTCCAGTTCTTGCTCTGTTACTCTGGTAACAACTTCAAACAAAGTTGGAAATATACAAATATATTTGTATACAATATATACATATTGCATATACAAAAAATATATACAAAATGGAAATGGAAAGATCTGGCAATTAAGGCAAGGATCTTAAATGCTACCCAATTAAGGGCAGCATTTATGGAACTCCTACTAGGGACCTTCATGTGGTTCAGTAAAGGCTGGTTTCCCTTTCCTTTGTTATAGGGGAAAAGATACGCAGAAAGGTAGTCCAGGTATGTGAAGTGAGTATGTGAGGAAAGTAGAGGAGA